>CAMTDV010001632.1:30183155-31410943 GCA_947069175.1 Scalesia atractyloides
AGCAGGATGATTGGGCATTCTTGGAACAAATGGCGGTCACATCTAAACGGAAAGCAAAATCTTCAAGGAGGGCGAGACATGTTATTACAAGACCCCAAGTATATGCGGTAGATGATGGAGGGGTACAAGCCACGAATCAAGTATATGACGTTTGTACGAATTGTAATGAACTGGGTCATGCGGCGGATGTGTGTTTGATGGGTGTGCTTGAAGGTCAAGTAGAAGAGGTAAATGCTATTCAAGGGGGTGGTCATAATTTTAACATGAATTTGGACACATACCACCCCGGGTTACGGAACCATCCCAATTTTCATTATGGGAACCCGGCGAATCAAGCCAATCCAAATTTCCAAGGAGCTCAAAGAACTTTCATTCCACCCCAACAATTCAATCAAGGTCAAACTTCATCAAGTGAGAATGAAGTTATGGATATGCTCCGGATGATGCAACAAGATATGCAAAGGAGAAATCAATTGGATAACGCTCGGCACAAAAGGATGAGATCCGGGACAAAGCCATTCAATCATTAACCACACAGATGGGACAACTGGCTAGTGAGGTAGCAGCTTTGAAGCAACAGAATGGGAAACTTCCCAGTAATACGCAAACTAACCCGAAGAACACAAAGAACATACAGATCAGCGGGGTAAGTTTCGTTCCTAAAAATGATAAATGTTTAACTACTTTTGTTATTCATGTGATTGCAGGTGTGAATGAAACAAGTGTCAAGAGAAGTGGAAGTGATGCAGGGGAACCAGTTATCCCGATTCAAGTTGGGAAGTTCAAGATACACAAAGCATTGTTGGATTACGGAGCAGGGATGAACGTTCTCCCTGGCAGCCTGTACGACCAATACGACTTTGGTCCGTTACATGAGATTAATAGCATGGCGGTGTTCGCGGATGCGAGTTGGAAGTAACCCCGAGGGGTTGTAAAAGACGTAGTGATACAATTGGGCGAGTACTACTCGGTAGATTTTATGGTGATCGACTACGCACCGTTGAAGACTTACGAGCAGCCGCAGGTAGTGTTGGGTCGTCCATTCTTGTATACGGCAAACGCTTAAATCGATTGCAGAAACGGAATGGTCACCATGAGCTACGAGAATCGTAAGTTGTACATTAATGTGTTTTCAAAATCCATTTATTACGATCTTGGTAATGACTTGAGTCACATAGTTGCTACTAACGAACATGTTTCAAGTGTTACCACAGTTAATTGCAAGTGGTGTTGAGTTGTATAGGTTTGAGTTGAAGAACGGTGAAAATCAGGCAAGGAAGACGGCTAGTGTGAGCAGGAAAGCGGGCAAAGGAAAACCACCCGATGGTGGGATTAGATAGGGTGCTGAGGCTGAATTTGACCCCAATTGGCGTGAAATTACAAACTTTCCAAGAAATTGGATGGAATATGGAGAGAAATGGGGAAGCAAGGGTTCATTTGAACCACCTTGAGTACGTCAGGTGGTGTTCTTTCCTTGTATATTATTGTAGATATTATTTGGTTTTGTTTATGGTTGGGTGGAAGGGTGGTGTTTTGTGTTTGATATTCATGTTATGGGTTGTGGTGATATTGGTGGTGTTATATGTGTTTAAAAAAATTGAAAAAAAAAAGAAAGAAAGATGGGATTTGAGAGTGGAGCTAAATGTGAGGTTGAAGTAGTTTTAATGATCGTTTCCTTCAAAACCATACATTTGGGTCAATGTATCCCAAGTGTGGGGATGGGGGAAATTTTCAAAAAATGTTGAAAAATTTTGAACCAAGCCAAACAGTTGTCAAAGTTTGAATATGCTACCTTAATCTACATGACACATCGGTATCCATTTTTATTCCTTTCTTGGTGAGGATTGAGTCACATAGATGTACTTTAGAGATTAAACGCTTTTTGGTTGAGTGGCGGTGTGTACATTGTGTTGATAGAACTTGGATAATAGATGCTTGTCAAAACCTAAGTTTACATGCTTGTGAATATGATGAGGGCATTTAGGTAGCCTCGTCTGGATGTGTGTTGAGTATGGGTTTGGGGGGTTGGATCTCATAAGTTACATATATGAGCTTGGTAGTGAGCGGGACGGGGGTTTGGACATTAGTAGCCCAATTTGAGCTTTTAACCATTCAATTGTCACCCAAGCCTATGTCCTACAAAATTCTACCTTTTAATCGACCCGGTTTAGATAGTTTGATATTGTTATGATTGTATTTTTCTTTAAATAATTGTAATGTGATGGTTGCTATCTTTATGCAATATTGTCTTGTTGAAAAAAAAGAGAGAAAAGAAGAAGAAGTTAGTTGTACAAATAGAGTTAGTTATTTATGCTGATTGTAATAAATCGGGTCGATCAAACGAGCTACATGAATATTTCCCACCAATTCTCACCCTTACACATAGCCTTTTTATAACCCAAAAGTCCTTCTGATTCATAAGCATGTTAGACAATTTGTAGGTAAAGACTTGATTATTATCCAAGCTTATTGTCGCACATTTACATACTTGCATTGAGTGATCTAGCACAATCTTGCTAGTACCATTTTTTGTCACCGAGAGGAGAGTATAGTGAGGGGTGTGTTATGTACTATGAAGGTAAAGTTGATAACGGGGCAATTTGTTTGTGTTTGGTTTACATGATGATCACTTGTTAGTTTGAAACTTTTGTGAAAGTGTTGCTTGGGGCAAGCAACGTTTAAGTGTGGGGATGTGACGGATGGTCTTTTGGACAACCCGTAAGTGCGATGAAATGATGGATATTTCACCTTTAAACGGTTTTATTGTTACGATTTGATGTCTATGGTGTGTATGGCTTTGCAGGTGCCGAAGAGCATAACAAGGGAGTTTAAACGTGTTTTTTCGGGGGCTTGCAAGTGGCTAATTGAAGATGTGGACTCGAGAGGTTGAATGAAGGGTAAAATGGGAAATCATGCTGACCACCGTAAGCTACGGTGGGCGTCGTAGCTTACGATGGAGTCCCCTTTCAATTCCACTGTTAGACAGACCCTTATCACCGTAAGAAGATTATTACCCACCGTACGCTACGGTGGGCACCGTAGCTTACGGTGGTGAGCTACGGGAAATGTGTAACTGCTGATTTTAAAGGTCTTTGGTGAGACTTTTCAAATATCCAATCATTGTGAACGAACAGCAGGGCTTGGGAGGCGGTTTTAGAGTCTTGTTATTGTTTCTAAACATTGTTTTGGTGATTTGATTCATATGAACAATCTAAGGAAAGTGATGATGAATTTCAAGAACATAAGAGGCTAAATCTCCTTGTGATCATCTTGAGTGGAAGGTTTGTTGAACAAATTGTGTTTGAATTCATGATTCTAGAATAATTGCTATGTTATGGATATTATGGTGTTGATTGATTGTTTGTAAATCGTTGATTGATATTTTAGCCATTGCCTATTTCGTACGTTTTTGGTGTTGTTGACAATCGAGATATCACGGGTTGGGTATTAATCAATTGGTCATCGAGTAACGACCTCGCTTTGTAATCTGAGTACTTGGTTCCCTTTTATCACAAACAGTTAATCAAACACGAGTCATGTCTATTTGACTCTTTCTAGTTGAATTGAAACGCATGTGTTCTTGAACCAGAAACTTAAGATGGTCACTTCCTTATTAATCTGTTAACAAATCAATTTTTGGATCATTAGTAGTTAAAATCTAAAACCACAACACCAAATTCTAATTTTTTTTTTTTGCAAATTAGGTAATTAGTTAAAGTAGCATAACATTAAGATAACGCAATTTCCACAATTCCCTGTATTCGATACCCATTTACCGCTTACTAGTAGTATTTGTATTAAGGTTACGTGAGACAACGACATCACGTCATACAGTAGTCGTCTTATTAGTCTACTATTTTGTTTGGATGGTTAGAAAATTAATTGGCGTCATAAATCATTATAAACCTTAAAAATATATATAATTGACTTAGAACAAATTAGGGAACTATTTTATCTTTTGGTTCGGATTTGAAATGTTGATAAAACTAGAATTGATTCTTTGTGTTGCAGGGTCGGTTTTTTTAACATGTTTTAAGTGTAACGACTTTTTTTTATAATTGCTTAACGATAAAAAAGTAGACCAATGAAAAAAATCCATAAAAATAAGCATCAAAACGTATTATATTTGACATAACTCAGGAAACATAAAGTAACTCTAATTAATAAAGTCTAAAGAAAATATACGTCAAAATGTAGGCCAACTGAAAAGCTAACGTAACTTTAATTGACCCGATTCGTTTCTGAAAAAAAATTATGTCAAAATGTAGGCCAACTGAAAACGTCCACAATATTAAGTACAAAATGTATCATATTTGACATTACTCATTTTCGATAATAGTCACAATGAAACGTAAAACGTCAATTTATACATGACGTGTACATAAAAATAAGCACATAAAACTCGAAGGCGTGTCAAAATGACATGTTACAAACTTTTTAGAAATTTTAGAGCATTTTAATGTTATTATTAAAAGTTGAGTGATGAAATTAACTGAGACAAAAAAAATCAAATTAATGTTGAAAAGTAAAATTCATAAAGAGATATAAAATCAAAAGCTAACAACTTTGTCTATTATCTTTATAACAATATTAAGCTTGGAATTATTAAAATTTAAAGCATGAAGTAGTAAATGAATTAATAAATAAGATCTTAAAAGTTATTTATTTTTTTTCGAAAATTGTATCCTACCGTTGATCCAGATCGCCGGTCCAACCAATTGATATCATAACCAACAAGCCTAAAATATGCAGGCCTTCCAACACTACATTATCCGACCTTATGTGACAATAGACTTGCTTTATGAAACTCTTATATTGGTGGATCTAGTTTTTTTTTCATGGGGAAATCGGAGAGCTTAACAAAAATTTAATTACGGATGATCAGGAGTTTAACACACACACATATATATATAATACTAAATTAGTTTCATGTAGGGCGGTTGACAAGTTAACCCCATGGTTATACCATGGATCCGCCCCTTCATAGTCCATAGGAATGTATGAAAACGTTGTGTCGGCCCCACTGGGAACCCAATGATATGTTTTAGTGACTTTCAAAAAAACCTAACCTGCTAGAATCCAAACATAATGATACATGAGCTTCATAACAGCAATGAAAACCCTCTTTTTTAATTTCTTTCTTGCATTTTTTTGTTTGGACTAAGATTTATAAAAGAGTAAATTATTGTTTTGACTCCTCTGGTTTAGCCAGTTTAACCCTTTCACATATCAGACCCCGAGTTTGCGTTTTATAACAATTTTGGCCCCTGACACTAACTTTGTTACCTTTTTACAGTTAAGTGTAAGGTAATTAGGTCATTATATACCTCAGGGGCTGTTTTTGATAATTACATAGTTCTTTTAATACTTAAGAGATTATTAATGCAATTACTCAAGTTTTTTTTAATTATTTTGCTATTTTCACGATTATTATTAAACAAAATATGTTATATATATATAAATAAATATATATTTTCATTAAGCGTTTGTTTTTTATAAACGTCGTTTTTAAAATCATTTGATTTTTAACTTTTTTTAAAGAACTATCGTTTTTAAAATTATTCTTTTTTTAACCGTTTGTTTATTAACATCATTATATTTAAAGTTGTTTGTCTTTTAAAATTTTTTTAAACAATATATTTTATTCCGTTCTTTTTAAAATCATTTTTAAACTTTTTTAAACAATTCGAATTTTAAATCGTTGATTTTTAAAAGCGTTTCTTTTTAAACCGTTCCTTGAGAACCGTTTTTGAAATTGTTCATTTTTGAAACTTTGTATTCGTTTACTTATAGCCGTTAGGGAAAAGGAACTTCAGTAAATGAATAATGAACGATTAATAGAAGGAATTTGAAAACTATCGATTTTAAACGAAGATTTAAAATAACGACGTTTATAAAAAAACAAAACCTCAAAAAATATGTTAACAAATTTAAGATTTTTAATAAACGCATGAATTTAATAAACGAAAGGTTAAAAAAATAACGAATTTTGAATAAACAAACGGTCCAAAAAATGAAAGATTTGAAGAAAAAAAACATTTAAAAAAGTTTGAAAATTGAATGATCGTTTGCAAACTTTTTATTAGAATGTTTTATCTTTTTTTTCAAATCTTACATTTCTTTTATTTTTTTACACGTCGTTTCGTAAAATCTTAAAAGTGAACGATTTAAAAAAGTAAGTTGTTTAAAAATGTTTAAAAAACAAACGATCTTAAAAATAATGTTAAAAAATAGAGTGTTTAAAAAACTTTAAAAGACAAACGACTTTAAAAGAAAAGATTTTAAAAAGTAAACGATTTAAAAAGGAACTATTTTAAAAACGTTAGACGGTTTAAACAAAATGTTAAAAAAGAAATAATTTTTTAAAAAAACTTTATAAAAACAAACAGTTAATGAAAATACATATTTATTTGTATATTTAAAACGTATTTTGTTAAATAATAATCGTGAAAATAACGAAATAATAAAAAAAACTTGAGTAATTGCATTAATAATCTCTTAAATATTAAAAGAACTTTGTAATTATTAAAAACAGCCCCTAAGGTATATAATTACCTAATTACCCTTACACTTAACTGCAAAAAAAGTAACAACGTTAGTGTTAGGGCCCAAAATCGTTATAAAATGCAACCACGAGGTCTAATATGTTAAAATATTTCTTTTTGGGCTGAAAGAGTTAAACTGGCTAAACTATAGGGGCCAAAACAGTAATCTACTCTCGATAAAAAGGTAAATCGATTATAAATCTTGTCAATGTATGATTAACTCGCTTATCATACACGATAACTATTTTTAAGGCTGGGTTGAATTGAAATTTGTTAAAACATTTTTCAATATTTTGTTTTTAGTTCGGTCTAGTTTAGTTTGGAAACTCAACACAATTGATTAAAAACTGTTTCATTTTTTATTTGTTAGAAACATATTTCTGCCACATTTAAAATGTGACTATATAATTATGTTGTTAATAATATGGTAAACTTTCAATAATACTCGAGCAAAACCTCCAAAACGGAAAAAATCCAAATGGTTTGAATATTGGTGGGGCCTTAAATTGTCCACAGCCCGCCACTAGAAAGGAACACATGTACAGTAACATCGATTACATTATGACCAATGTATATGCACATTTTTTTTGTGAACCATAGATTTTTCAGAATTTTTGATTGATTGGGTTTTGTAATGTAGCCATCCTGCTTCCAATCAATGTGGAATAGTTTTCCTCTAGAGGTCACACAATTAGTTTTGTTTATCTATAAGGAGAGCTGTAATCATCAATTATTGAAGGGGTATGGTCTCAAATGTGATGCAAGTCATACGCACACAGGGTCATTACTTAATTTCCAAAACACCGAGCTTGTCCTAAGGTTCCTTCTTGCACAAGATCTATCAGCATACGCGCAAACTTGACAACTCATGAAAGTACATCCAACACAAGTGACAGTAGCATGCAGCCAATCAGCATGCGCCAGGCTCTGTCCAACCAATTCTCAGTTCATCGTGCAGGGGATAAACAATACAAATGGACTGTGACGTGTAGCCAATCAGTGTGCACCATTCATTGCTCCATCATCTCCACTCACAATTGATGACAGACTAGACAACAAGTACACTCGGCAGGCGACATGTCACCAATCATGGTGCGCCAACGTCCCTCCACCTCTGCAGTCTCTACATGTCGTGTCAAAGGGGACCAAGAGGATATTATTTGTTGGCGACGTCTGGCCCAAGGCCCATCAGTCCATCTCCTTCTCAAACATTTCGTCTATAAATACAGCCTTCAACCGCTGGTTTAGGGATCCGAGCACTCACTCTCTCACTCTTAACACACACTGTTTTATTCCCCTTAGAGTAATTACTTATTCTCACGCCGGATGGTGGTTCGAGAAGAACCCCCACCTATCCTTCTCGTAATGAGTTTATGGTGTTTTGTTTTGCAGATCACTACAAGCTTTGTCAATCAAATAAAAGATTAAGAGGATAACCCCCGTGTTGGGACTACCCTTTTCGTTCTATCCCCTGTGGATAATGGATTACTCACAATGAAACATAATTAATGTACTAATACACCCAAAAGTTGATGGTGTTTAGACAGGATATTTCTTATAAATTCAACATTTCTTGTGTTCACAAATGATGTGAGATTTGTCCATTTCGTTGCATATTATAAGAAACATATGTAGCACTTCACCAAATGTGTAACACACATGCAAGACTCAACTTTAAACATATAACTTCTGACTTGTTTATAGTTATGAGCCACATAAAACATTAAAAGAATTGTGTTGCTAGGCTAGAATCTCAAACCCAAGTGGCCAAGTTCCTATTATGTAACCTATATCTCAACTTCAAAAAAATTTCCTAACTTTTGTGCTTTTGTATAATTCAGTTTTTGAATAAATTTATGAGTTACTGATCACATCATTTCCGTAAGTGGTTGCTAGTTTAGGAGACTACATCAATACCCTACTAGCTAACGTAATCTATGTAAATCCTAGCTTGTACTAAACATGTTAAGAAACCAGTGAAAGCAAGATTCAAACATAAGACCTTTGCTTTAGGGAATCCCTGCACCATCCATTGAAGGTTAAGGTTTAAGAATTTACAAGTGTTACGATAGATAGTTTGTGCTAAGCATGTAGCATTCAAGATAGGCAACCGCTGAAAGCAAGATCCAAAGATAAGAACAGTGTTGTACGAAACTCAAAATTCTTACCGCCACACCACCCCTTAAACGTAAAGATTACGGATCTTAGTAATAGTAAACGACACCCTTTTGTTGACGCCTTCTCATCAGTCCACATCTACACTGAAATTCCACATAAACTAGGAAAAGTACAGAGATATTTCTAGTTCCAAATTAGCGGTGCACAAATGCACATTTACTGATTTATATACCTTCATGCACAACACAAATGCAGACATCATGCCTGCAAACCCACACCAGCTTTCTCGTGACAGAGCTCACAGGCCAATAAATCTCCACCCTTCACCATCTTTCACTCATTTCCCACAAATCTTTTTCCAAACCCCTTCTGCATAATCACTAATCACCCAATTGGGTACTCTAAAGTTCAATCGTTTTCTTCATTCACCATCATAACTAATAATAATCTCACTGTTTCATACATCCCCTGTTCAAGATTCTTGCAAACGCTTTCTGGGAAACTTCAATTTGACCCCATTGAGTATAACAATTTATAATAAAAATCCCAAGAGGTACCTTCTATTATGAGTAACATTTAACAAGTTAACATCTTTATGTGATCTATACTTTACTTGGTTACTTAGATTGTTGCTTATACCATTTTAATATTCATGGGTTTGTGTAATTAGGGTTTTATTAGCCTCAGATCATCATTAGATTTTGTGGGGCTAGTGAAAGTTTGTGTCTTGAAGATGGATTACTGTTGTACAATGATAAATAAGGGTACCCTTTTGCCAAAAATGTGTGGGGGTGATGGGGGTTTAAGAAATGGAGATGAAGAGTTTTGGGGGGAGAAGATTAGAGGGAGGTTAAACGGTGCCGTTTGGGTTAATCATGTGCAAAAAAGGTTGGGTTTTCAGAAGCAGATTAGCAAGATTGCAAAACCTGGGGTTGCTTTCTCTGTCATCACATCAGATAGTGGCAAAGAGACCTTGGTTGAGGTTAGATTTCACCATTATTTTATTAGTATTTTTTTTATTATTTATAGTAATGAACTTTTTTTTTTTGAATTTATTGTGATGAATGGTAGAGCTAATTGTGAATTATCAAGATTCCTTACCCTTTTAATGACATTATTTTTAATTTTTTTTGATGTATGTGAAGAAGGAACAAATAATAAGTTTTAGTTTCTGATGATGGGAAAATATGTGCAAGATTTGTTGATTTTTATTTGACATTTCAGTTTGATTTATATGTGTGCTTTTCAATTTATAGACACTGACAGCACCAAAGTTTGAGAGAAGAAGAATTGATCCAAAAAATGTGGCGGCGATCATACTCGGTGGTGGTGCCGGAACTCAACTCTTCCCTCTTACAAGCAAAGCTGCTACTCCGGCTGTAAGTATACGTCACTATCGATTCATACGAGTGTGTGTGTGTGTGTATTTCAAGATTCGTGCTATTGTATTCTTGATATACATGTCCACACCCCGACCCGCAGCGGAATAAGAGTCGGGGCATAATTGGGTTATCACCAAAGCTCATGACATTTACTATTATGTTTTATATTTAATAAATTCAAAGTTACATTTTCAATTATCCAAACATGTTCATTCAATACAAAGGAAATAAACCAAACATAACAATCCCAACTCTAAAACGTTTTATTCTTCTAGTCCAAGTCCTATGTGTTCCTAGCTGCTGCTGGTTCACCTGTATCATGTGTAAAATGGGAGTTTTTGGGTCAACATAAGTTGGCGAGTCAACCTTATTAGATAAACATTTATTAATAAATTAATTGTTAGTTTATCAATGAAAATTTGTGCATAATCATAGATGAGCAAATGTAAATAATCAAGCAATGTCAAATAGCAGTCACAACTATAACATACAATAACACATGACAGCATACATGAACATACCAACATCATACTGTAAATAACATAAATGAAACTGTGCGATCAAGGCTCAATCAAACGGAGCCGATCGTATTGCATGTACTGAAAATGAAAAATGTCTGTGCGATCAAGGCTCAATCAACCGGAGCCGATCGTATGTGGGCACGCCAGGTTCAACCGCATAATAAAATGGGGAACATGCTCAACGCTCATAATGTAATGGGGAGCGGCGGCCTATGAAATTGCATGTACTGAATAATAAATTGCATCCAATAATAACTACTTAACAGCAACAAACTGAATACACATGTTCATGATATGATGTATGCACAATGGTTTAGTTATAATATATATATACAAAGACACATGATACACCCCAAAACGTGATTAAAACTGGGAATTTGTAAGATTCACTCACCTTGGGTGCGTTGGATTGGAGACGGTGATACGCGCACGATTTAGATGAGCGGAACAACGGGGATTACTAACCTAAATAATAACGGAAAATATATTAAATGAGTGGATTTTATTAAGGATTTTAATGAAATTTTTAGATATATTTTTTTGAGTTTATGGCTATTTTCTATCTTTAAAAATGTTATTTTTAAGTATTTTTAATTGATTTTTAAATTAAATTAAATAAATAAAAATATAAAAAAAATTGTTTATTTAGTGTTGACCGTTGACCGGTCGGTCAGCGTATTAGTTTGCGCCGGGTGAGGCTCGAACCGGCGACCTCCCGTACGCGTGCACGCAGCTCTACCAACTGAGCTACGTGTCTAACCCGAAATAATCTTGTTTTTATTTATACTTATACACTTATTCAGTTAATCCGAATTTCCTTTATTTACAAAAACATTTTAATTCAATCGGACCGGTGCTCGTGACGGGTTTCGAACGCGACGTGTGGTTCATGTTGCACACAGTCCACCGCTGGACTGTGTGTCTAACCTGGTTATTATCTCAGTTTTTATTATACTTAACAACTAACTGGGTTATCCCGATTTAGTTTAAACAAAAAGGCCTTTTATTATACAAGGAGTGCGTGGAGCAGGGATCGAACTCGGGACGTGTATGGTTTTTGTTTGCACACAGTCCACCGCTGGACTGTGTGTCTAACCCGTTTATAACTCCGATTTTAATTAACCTTATATCATCACTGAACTCGTCTTCTTCATTACAAATGCAGACATCAATCAAACAACCGATACGCGATTAATTTAGTTAATGAACATGATGTCCAGTTTTAATGCATTGAACCGAAAAGTTTGGGGAAAGAAGATACCGAACAGATCGTCTTCTTCAGAGAATCCGGCGAAACTTGTCGGCTCTGTTTTTGGAACCTTCGGCTGTGAGAATCAATTAACAGGTTTAAGGGATTAGATGTGAAATTGAACTAATGAGTATTGATTATCAGTACGTTGGAATTAGCATACCGGTAATCAACGAGTTTCCGACAATTCCAGAAGTTTTCCGGCGAAAACAGAAAGTCCAGCAATGTCGTCTGTGGTTGATTATGAGCGATGGGTTAATGTTAGTAAGGTTCTAACAATGGATTGAAACCGTAAAGTAGAAGTATTTTACCGGTTTGAGTTGAATACGGTTTTCCGGCGACTTTGGCAGAAAATTCCGGCGAGCTGTTTTAGGTGCTCTGGTGGTCCGAAAATGCGACGAAAATGAAATGGAGTATTGGTATGATATCTCTGAGTCGCGAAGAGTGGTCTGAAGCTTGTGTTATTCTGGACTTGATGATTTTCCGGTTTTAAAACCGACAATGATGAGTCTTTAAGTTTAAGCAATTCCAATTTGATTAGAAACCGTCGTGCATCGGTTATAAACTGAATGTGTGAAATAAACAACGAATAGACGATTGGTTTGCCGATTACCGTTTCTCAGATAGCGCAATCGGTTTTAACTGGGTTTGTGTATAAATTTCATTTGTGTTCCTAGAGTTAGCAGAAAACACAATGTGGCGGAGTGGTCTTGGGAGTGAGTGTTAAGTTGTTGAAGGGTGTCTTGGCTGACCCGGGTTCGAGTCCCGGCAGCGTTATAATTTTTTTTATTTATTTTATTTTAACTTTTCATCAAATATAATTTTTATAGTTTAGTTTATTTATTAATTATGTATTGTTTTAAATCAAAATAATCATAAATATTCGACATAACTTTTATAACTTGATATTCGATTACAAAACGGAGCGTGTTTTGAAAACCCGATTTTTACAAATGTTACAGTATCCCCTACTTTTAGGAATTTCGTCCCGAAATTTAAGTAGTTGAAGTAGTAGGAAAAAGATGCGGGTATTTTTCACACATTGAGTCTTCACGTTCCCAAGTAAACTCAGGTCCCCGTTTCGACTCCCAGCGTACCCTAACAATTGGAATGCGACTTCGTCGAAGACGTTTCTCCCCGTAGTCCATGATCTCCACTGGTCTTTCATAAAATGCATAGATTCATCAATCTGAATATCTTCCAGCGGAATATGGAGATTCCCATCAGCGAGGCACTTCTTCAAGTTCGACACGTGGAATGTGGGATGAATCCTGTTGAGTTCTTCTGGTAAGTCAAGCTTGTATGCTATAGGACCTACTCTTTCGAGTATCTTGAAAGGTCCTACGTAACGAGGTGCTAGCTTCCCCTTTTGACCAAAACGAACTACTCCCTTCCACGGTGATACTTTTAAAAGCACATGATTACCAATGTTAAACTCTAAAGGCTTCCGTCGTTTATCTGCATAACTCTTTTGACGACTTTGAGCTGCTAGAAGATTGTTTCGAATTTGATGAATCTTGTCTGTGGTTTCTTGGATCAATTCTAGACCAGTAATTTGTGCTTCCCCAATTTCGTGCCAACATACAGGAGATCGGCACTTACGACCATATAAGGCTTCAAAAGGTGCCATGCCGATGCTCGAATGATAGCTGTTGTTGTACGAAAATTCAACTAATGGTAGGTGGGCGTCCCAATTTCCCTTGAAGTCTATGACACATGCCCTAAGCATATCTTCAAGAGTTTGAATGGTGCGCTCAGACTGTCCATCAGTTTGAGGATGATAGGCGGTACTGAGATCTAACAGTGTGCCCATAGCGGATTGTACTGCTTGCCATGTTCGTGAGGTGAAACGACCATCATGATCAGAAATAATACTTAACGGTACCCCATGTCGGCTTACGATTTCGTTGATATAAATACGTGCAAGCTTTTCGTTTTTGAAATCTTCGCGGATAGGAATAAAGTGAGCTGATTTTGTAAGTCGGTCTATAATTACCCATATTGTGTCATGCCCACCAGAAGTGCGAGGTAACCCGGTAATGAAATCCATGGTTATATTTTCCCACTTCCATACAGGTATTTCCGGTTGGACTAGAAGTCCTGAGGGTCTTTGGTGTTCAGCCTTCACCTTGGAACATGTGAGACACTTGGAAACAAAAACGGCAATATCCTTCTTCATTCCAGGCCACCAATAGGTGTATCGTAGGTCTTTATACATCTTATCGGCTCCTGGGTGTATAGAATATCGTGTTTTGTGAGCTTCATTCATAAGAGTTTCACGAAGATTATTGTGGTTAGGAATCCAGATACGATCTAGGTAATACAGAATACCATCTGATTTAGTTTCAAGTTTTAGCTCGGCTCCACAGGACATCTCCTTTCGTACATCTTCTTCTGTTATTGAAACGTGTTGGGCTTCTCGAATTTGATCTTTAATGTCGGTTATAATTTGCGAACATAGAAGATGAATGGAGTTCGCATAACCCTTTCGACTAAGTGCATCAGCCACCACATTTGCTTTACCAGGGTGGTATCTAATTTCACAGTCGTAATCATTCAGGAGTTCGACCCATCTTCGTTGCCTCATGTTTAACTCTTTTTTATTGAAGATATGTTGAAGACTCTTGTGGTCAGTGTATATTTCACACTTAGTACCATAGAGATAATGTCTCCATATCTTAAGAGCGAAGACAACGGCTCCAAGTTCTAGGTCATGAGTGGTGTAGTTCTTTTCATGCGTCTTGAGTTGTCTCGAAGCATAAGCTATGACTTTTCCTCTTTGCATGAGAACGCAGCCTAATCCTTGCCCTGACGCGTCGCAATAGACTACAAAATCATCACAACCTTCAGGAAGAGTGAGGATTGGTGCATCACAAAGTTTTTGTTTAAGAGTTTGAAAAGCTTCTTCTTGCTTGGGTCCCCATACGAAAGGTTTTCCCTTATGAGTTAAAGCCGTGAGTGGCACAGCAATGCGAGAGAAGTTTGAAATGAACCGACGATAATAGCCAGCTAGTCCAAGAAAAGATCTTACTTCAGTTGGTGTACGTGGAGCTTGCCATTCTTGAACTGCTTTGATCTTTGAAGGGTCAACATGTATTCCCTTGTCATTAACTACATGCCCGAGGAATTGCACCTCTTTTAACCAGAATTCACATTTGGAGAACTTGGCATAAAGCTTTTCTTTTTCTAGAAGTGCAAGAACGAGTCGAAGATGACGCTCATGATCAGCTTTAGATTTTGAATAAATAAGAATATCGTCGATGAAGACTATAACAAATCGATCAAGATAAGGTTTACAGACTCTGTTCATTAGGTCCATGAAGACAGCTGGTGCGTTGGTTAATCCAAATGGCAGAACCATGAATTCATAGTGGCCATAACGAGTTCGAAAAGCAGTCTTAGGGACGTCTTCTTCATGCACTCTAAGTTGATGATAGCCAGATCGAAGATCGATTTTTGAAAAGCAGTTGGCACCTTGTAGTTGGTTAAGAAGATCATTAATGCGAGGTAAAGGATAGTGATTCTTGATGGTTAACTTGTTGAGCTCTCTGTAGTCGATGCACATACGAAAAGATCCATCCTTCTTCTTTACAAAAAGGACAGGTGCACCCCAAGGCGACGAGCTAGGACGTATGAATCCCTTGTCAGTCAACTCTTGCAATTGACTGGCTAGCTCTTGCATTTCAGAGGGGGCTAACCTATATGGAGACTTTGCAACTGGTGTAGCACCAGGTATAAGATCAATACGGAATTCGACGTCTCTAACTGGAGGAAGTCCTGAAATGTCGTCAGGAAAAACTTGTGGGAAGTCTTTTACTACAGGAATGTCTTCAAGTTTCTTCTCGATGGTTCCCTTTTTGATGATATGAGCTAAAAACGCGACATAATTCTTGCGAAGATATTTTTGAGCTTGAAGACAAGACATCAAGCTGAGCCCTTTCGACGAGGTTTCTCCAATGATTCGAAGAGTCTGACCGTTTGAAAGAGGAATACGAATAAATTTTTCACGACATACAACTTCCGCCTGATGTTGACTGAGCCAATCCATACCGATTATGATGTCAAAACTTCCCAGCTTCATAGGAATAAGGTCGATTGAGAAATCGTGGTCGTTTAAGGTGAGTGTACAGTTGCGTAAAATAGAGTCTAATGAAACTGGTTTCCCGTCCGCAACTTCTACCGTTATGGATTCCGTGAGCTTATCCCGATTTTTGCTTAATAAAGGTTCAAACTCTAAAGACACAAAACTTCTATCCGCACCAGTATCAAATAATATAGATGCATATCTACCGTTTATAAGGAACGTATCGTTGACCACATTGCCGTCAGCTCTGGCCTGGTTAGCGTTGATATTGAAAGCTCTCCCTCTTGCAGGTGGGGGAGCTTGGTTTGCTTGGTTCACTGGGTTGGCTTGGGCCTGAGCATGAATAATATTAACCAGCCTTGGACATGTGTTTCTGAAATGACTCGGGTCGCCGCAATTAAAGCAAGCCCGCATAGGTTGGCCCATAGGATAATTGGGTTGGTAGTATGTTTGGGCTAAATGTTGGGTGGGTGGAAATGGTAGGGGTTGTTGGGCTTGACCCATTAACTGTTGGTGGGTTTGGGTTAAAGGTTGGTGGCAGTTTGTTCGTTGAGGCATGCGGCAGGTTTGAACAGTATGTCCTGCGCGACCGCAGCCGGTGCAGTATTGGCAAGGATGATCAGGGGAATGGTGATATTGGCAACGGTTACATTTTGGTAACGGGCCAGTGTAGGGTCTTCTGTATGGTGCGGGTGAAGGAGTGACTTGAGTAATGGGTGCAGCAGGAATAGGGGTGTTGGTTTGGGTAACTGCAAAATTTCTGGTGTTGCGCTTCCTCTTATTAGCGAACTTAGAGGAAGGAATGGGGTGGTTTGAAGTTTGTCCCTCAACAGGGGCTTTCTTCTTCTCTTCTTTGAACTTCCCGTTGCGAATTCGGTTTTCGGTCAGTTCAGTTGCTAACTCCATAGCCGCTTCAAGTGTTACTGGTGAAACGCTGAGAACTGAATCTTGGATTTTCGACGGAAGTCCTCGAATATAATGTTCAATCAGACGATAGGTTGGTGTGAACAGATTTGGAACCATTTGGTTCAACTCCAAAAACCTCTTGTTGTAGGTAGTGTGATCACCCTCCTTTTGCTTTAGAGCATGAAATTCATCCTCCAACTTCTTAATTTCACTTCTAGGACAGAAACGCCTAGTCATGATTTCCCTTAACTCCTCCCAAGTTAAGGCCATCGCATCTTCAGTTCCCCTCTTCCCTTTCTCAGTATTCCACCAAGTGAGAGCTACTCCAAGCAGTCTCCCGGTGGCGTATCGAACCTTGCGATCCTCAGGACAATCGCAGTTTAGGAAGGTGTTTTCCATCTCCTCGAACCAATGTAGGAGAGCAGTGACACCCTCGGTCCCTTCAAATTTAGGAGGATCACAGGACTTAAAATGTTTGTAAGAGCACTTGTTGGTAGGAGGGTTGTCGATGTTCTGGTCCTGTTGTTGGGGAGGGTTAGTAGGATTTGTAGCAAGGGCTTGTTGTACTTGGACCACAATGTCAGGAAGTATCGTGGCCATTTGTTTCGCGATCTGAGTGGCCAAACGTTCCTGAGACCTTCCCGATCTTTTACCCCTTCGTTGCTGTCTAGACGACATCTACAGGATCATAAAATGAGAAGATTGTGAGTTTATGGTGTCTTTTTAGGTGTCATGTGTCTTTAAGAAAATGAAAATAACATAAATATCAATAATGCAACTACATCCATAGGATGTCTTGGGTTCGCTCATGTTGGGCCTCAAATGTCCCCCATACCTTCACCTACATAGTCATGTGGGCCCCCATGGCTATTGGCTTGGTAGGATTCACATTAGTATTGGCAATTTAACACTCGCATCCCCCGAATGCAAACCACAAAATATGTTCATGAGATGTTTGGTCGGAACGTGTCCAGGTGTAGACACAATGACAACTCAAAGTGGGGTTAGCTCACACGACGTTTGGTATAGCATGCTTTGGCCTAATAGGTACTTCGTACTCTCATCGTTAGTCCCCAGGTAGGCAAACTGGTCCTTTATTTTGGATTTATACGAATGCCAGCCTAGACAGGACGTTCCGACTACCGGTACTGGTACCCTTCTAGTTACTACATGCCCGTCATGAGAACTCACTTTGATGAGATTTGAAAACACGAAAATCATTGTAAAAGCAATCATGATGTGGTGTGTGCTTTCATGGATGTGATATGTTATGAGCATACGATTCATGATAGGCATTATATGATAATACATACTTATGAACATGCTTGTACAATATCAAATGTAACATTTAACATAAAACATATAGACATCATGAAATTTGGCATATAACACACAAAAATCTTATAAGTTTCTAATCAACTATAGTATAGGCTCTAAGGGTCTAATAACCTATCCTATATCCTTATAGTCATGGCTCTGATACCAATCTGTCACACCCCGACCCGCAGCGGAATAAGAGTCGGGGCATAATTGGGTTATCACCAAAGCTCATGACATTTACTATTATGTTTCATATTTAATAAAGTCAAAGTTACATTTTCAATTATCCAAACATGTTCATTCAATACAAAGGAAATAAACCAAACATAACAATCCCAACTCTAAAACGTTTTATTCTTCTAGTCCAAGTCCTATGTGTTCCTAGCTGCTGCTGGTTCACCTGTATCATGTGTAAAATGGGAGTTTTTGGGTCAACATAAGTTGGCGAGTGAACCTTATTAGATAAACATTTATTAATAAATTAATTGTTAGTTTATCAATGAAAATTTGTGCATAATCATAGATGAGCAAATGTAAATAATCAAGCAATGTCAAATAACAGTCACAACTATAACATACAATAACACATGACAGCATACATGAACATACCAACATCATACTGTAAATAACATAAATGAAACTGTGCGATCAAGGCTCAATCAAACGGAGCCGATCGTATTGCATGTACTGAAAATGAAAAATGTCTGTGCGATCAAGGCTCAATCAAACGGAGCCGATCGTATGTGGGCACGCCAGGTTCAACCGCATAATAAAATGGGGAACATGCTCAACGCTCATAATGTAATGGGGAGCGGCGGCCTATGAAATTGCATGTACTGAATAATAAATTGCATCCAATAATAACTACTTAACAGCAACAAACTGAATACACATGTTCATGATATGATGTATGCACAATGGTTTAGTTATAATATATATATACAAAGACACATGATACACCCCAAAACGTGATTAAAACTGGGAATTTGTAAGATTCACTCACCTTGGGTGCGTTGGATTGGAGACGGTGATACGCGCACGATTTAGATGAGCGGAACAACGGGGATTACTAACCTAAATAATAACGGAAAATATATTAAATGAGTGGATTTTATTAAGGATTTTAATGAAATTTTTAGATATATTTTTGTGAGTTTATGGCTATTTTCTATCTTTAAAAATGTTATTTTTAAGTATTTTTAATTGATTTTTAAATTAAATTAAATAAATAAAAATATAAAAAAAATTGTTTATTTAGTGTTGACCGTTGACCGGTCGGTCAGCGTATTAGTTTGCGCCGGGTGAGGCTCGAACCGGCGACCTCCCGTACGCGTGCACGCAGCTCTACCAACTGAGCTACGTGTCTAACCCGAAATAATCTTGTTTTTATTTATACTTATACACTTATTCAGTTAATCCGAATTTCCTTTATTTACAAAAACATTTTAATTCAATCGGACCGGTGCTCGTGACGGGTTTCGAACGCGACGTGTGGTTCATGTTGCACACAGTCCACCGCTGGACTGTGTGTCTAACCTGGTTATTATCTCAGTTTTTATTATACTTAACAACTAACTGGGTTATCCCGATTTAGTTTAAACAAAAAGGCCTTTTATTATACAAGGAGTGCGTGGAGCAGGGATCGAACTCGGGACGTGTATGGTTTTTGTTTGCACACAGTCCACCGCTGGACTGTGTGTCTAACCCGTTTATAACTCCGATTTTAATTAACCTTATATCATCACTGAACTCGTCTTCTTCATTACAAATGCAGACATCAATCAAACAACCGATACGCGATTAATTTAGTTAATGAACATGATGTCCAGTTTTAATGCATTGAACCGAAAAGTTTGGGGAAAGAAGATACCGAACAGATCGTCTTCTTCAGAGAATCCGGCGAAACTTGTCGGCTCTGTTTTTGGAACCTTCGGCTGTGAGAATCAATTAACAGGTTTAAGGGATTAGATGTGAAATTGAACTAATGAGTATTGATTATCAGTACGTTGGAATTAGCATACCGGTAATCAACGAGTTTCCGACAATTCCAGAAGTTTTCCGGCGAAAACAGAAAGTCCAGCAATGTCGTCTGTGGTTGATTATGAGCGATGGGTTAATGTTAGTAAGGTTCTAACAATGGATTGAAACCGTAAAGTAGAAGTATTTTACCGGTTTGAGTTGAATACGGTTTTCCGGCGACTTTGGCAGAAAATTCCGGCGAGCTGTTTTAGGTGCTCTGGTGGTCCGAAAATGCGACGAAAATGAAATGGAGTATTGGTATGATATCTCTGAGTCGCGAAGAGTGGTCTGAAGCTTGTGTTATTCTGGACTTGATGATTTTCCGGTTTTAAAACCGACAATGATGAGTCTTTAAGTTTAATCAATTCCAATTTGATTAGAAACCGTCGTGCATCGGTTATAAACTGAATGTGTGAAATAAACAACGAATAGACGATTGGTTTGCCGATTACCGTTTCTCAGATAGCGCAATCGGTTTTAACTGGGTTTGTGTATAAATTTCATTTGTGTTCCTAGAGTTAGCAGAAAACACAATGTGGCGGAGTGGTCTTGGGAGTGAGTGTTAAGTTGTTGAAGGGTGTCTTGGCTGACCCGGGTTCGAGTCCCGGCAGCGTTATAATTTTTTTTATTTATTTTATTTTAACTTTTCATCAAATATAATTTTTATAGTTTAGTTTATTTATTAATTATGTATTGTTTTAAATCAAAATAATCATAAATATTCGACATAACTTTTATAACTTGATATTCGATTACAAAACGGAGTGGGTTTTGAAAACCCGATTTTTACAAATGTTACAATACATACTTGAAGAAATCCTGTTTTTATATTGATTTCAAGATTCTTGTTATTATTTTCTTAATATGACATACTTGAAAAAAACTGATCTTTATATTGATTTCGAGATACTTGTTACAATTTCGTTGAATCACATACTTGAAGCAATCCTGTTCTTTATATCGATTACGATATTCTTGTTATTATTTTTTTGGAAAAAATCCGGTTCTTTATATCTTTATCAAGAATCATGTTATGAAAGTCTTAAACTAAGAACCGTCGCATGTCGGTTTTTACGTTTTTTTTTCTTGGTTGTGTTTTTAATGATCTGCGTTGTACAGGTACCTGTAGGAGGATGCTATAGACTTATAGACATCCCAATGAGCAACTGTATAAACAGCAGTATAAACAAGATCTTCGTTCTAACTCAGTTCAATTCTGCTTCACTTAATCGTCACATTTCCCGTACCTATTTTGGCAACGGTGTCAACTTCGGTGATGGTTTCGTGGAGGTATGTTCTGAATTTTATAAATACGAGGTGTCAGAATGCAATTTCTGAGAGATTTTTAAAGAAAGATGTGATTTTTATAGGTGTTGGCTGCTACTCAAACATCTGGCGAAACGGGAATGAATTGGTTCCAAGGAACAGCAGATGCCGTGAGGCAATTTACATGGGTTTTCGAGGTTTGTTTGTGCGTTTATTCCTAAAAAACTCAGTTTTATGTATTTATTAGCGACCCATTCAATATTTCTTCATGTTGACTTTTTTGGTCAATGCAGGATGCCAAGAACAAGGATATTGAGGATATACTAATCTTGTCGGGTGATCATCTTTACCGTATGGACTATCTTAACCTTCTGCAGGTACGTAAGTTCTTCGTTTTCTAGCATCATGATGTAAAAAAAAATCTAAGCTTCAGCTTAATTTCACTATATTTTTTAAATGTACGAACAGAATCACATCGACAGAGACGCTAACATCACCGTTTCTTGCGTGCCAGTTGGTGAAAGGTCTATTAATCTAAAACTTTATATTCGTTATCCATTTTGTCTCTGATTTATTTATCGAATCTGAAACGGGATGTTGTATTTTTCAGTCGGGCATCTGATTTCGGATTGTTAAAGTTTGATAACAAGGGTAAAGTCGTCCAATTCGCTGAAAAACCGAAAGGCAAAGATTTGCATGCAATGGTGAGCATACATCATGTAAACAAGCAATGCTTGTGATTTTAAAGCCGTTTTCTTGACGTTCTGTTTTGTTTTTGCAGCGGGTTGATACAACTTTACTCGGCTTATCACAACAAGAGGCTGAAGAATCACCGTATATTGCGTCCATGGGTATTTATGTGTTCAAAAAAGATGTTTTGTTTAAGCTACTAAGATGGAGGTACCCGACATCTAACGACTTCGGATCCGAAATTCTTCCTGCTGCTGTGACAGAACATAATGTGCAAGTAAGGAAATATAATCCAGTTTTGGTTTTTTTTTGTGATTTTTTTTTCTTATGTAATTTTGATGATCGTGGCAGGCGTATTTGTTTAGAGATTATTGGGAGGATATTGGAACGATTAAGTCTTTTTATGATGCGAATTTGGCTCTTACAGATGAGGTGATTCACTTGTTAAATGCTGTGTATAAATATGATGTTTTGATTGTCGTTTGATATCGTTTAATGTCACTTTAAAGGTACCAAAGTTTCAGTTTTATGATCCGAAGACTCCGTTTTTCACTTCTCCAAGGTTCTTGCCACCATCCAAGATTGAAAAATGCAAAGTAAAGTCAAACCATCTAAAAAGATTTGACTCTTTGATGTTTTGATCTAGCGGGTCCATCCGTTCCATGTTGACCTGCTTGACCCTCTGGTTTATGGTCCGCCGGATCCAATGGGCCGGTCCGGTTTTCAAAACATAGCATTGACTTATCGAATTGTTGCACCGTTTTTGCAGATAAAGAATGCAATTATTTCGCACGGTTGTTTCTTGAGAGAATGCAGCATCGAGCACTCGATAGTGGGCGAACGCTCACGAATTGACTCAGGGGTCGAGCTCAAGGTGATAATGGGCTTCTTTATATTTACATTAATATATAACTATTGATCACGATCCGATCTCTGAACAGAATAAAAATGTTCTTGACTAAAACCTATGACAGGACACCCTAATGTTGGGGGCAGATTATTATCAGACAGAATCTGAGATTGCGTCTTTGCTGGCTAATGGAAAGGTGCCAATCGGGATTGGAAGTAACACGAAAATCAGGTAAAAAGATGTCGAGTTGAATAGCATGAAGCACCTTAAACCGTTTGTGGTCTTTAATGTCGTCGTTTTTTGTTGCAGAAACTGCATTATAGACAAGAATGCGAAGATTGGAAGTGATGTGGTGATCATGAATAAAGATGTAAGCCAAGTTTCATCTTTGATTTCCATCAAGCAATTAGAAATAGGGGTGTTCATAAAACGGTTAAACCGACTGTATCTCTCAAACCGAAGTAAGTCAGCCGGTTTGAGAGTAATACGGTTCGGATCACGGTTTAGTTTAGGCAGTTTAACAGTCCGGCCGGAGGTTTGGAACTCGGAACCGACCATGTATAAACCAAACCAACCATTTAACCTTTTTTTTCAATAAATGGAATATCCAGTTGAGTATATGTATTATTTTAAAGTACATGAATGGTCCCAGTGGTTTATCAAAATTCTGAATTTGGTCCCTACCTTTCCAAAAGTACACGGATGGTCCCTGTGGTTTGCACTTTGTGACGCATTTAGTCCCAGCCAGCAAATCTAAAGGTTTTAGCATGTCTAAGTAAGGGACTAACTGCGTTACAAAGTGCAAACCATAGGGACCATCTGTGTACTTTTAGTAATCTGGAGATAAATCCAAAATTTTGGTAAATCAAAGGGCCATCTGGGTACTCTAATCATTATTTTACAAATCATTGTATCGTTTTTGAGAACTTTAATATAAAATAACAATTTTGAAAAAACTAAAATTTTTATAAACTGTCAAACCGATAAAACCAGCCGTCGCACCCAATCTTGTCGGTTTTGGATTTTCGTGAAACTATGGGTTGGAATCTCGACAGGGTGTTGAAGAAGGTGATAGAGCAGATGAAGGATTCTACATAAGATCTGGGATTACAATCATATTGGAGAAAGCTACAATCAAAGATGGTGTTGTTATATGAAACATGAAGCTCCTTCTTTGTTTCTTTCTTTTGTGGAGGGTAAAGTACAAGTGATGATGCAGAGAGTACATGTTTATCTTCCATGTGACCAAGTTCAAGTGGGATGCCCTTGGGTGATGTTGGTGGGACCCTAGAGTCAATGGTTGTAACCATACATAGGGACACAATACATCATCCCTTTTTCTTGTAATAAATTTTACTATGTATTATATTTATGAAAACTTTTGAAGCCACTTATTAGACATGGGAATTTTTTTTGTCCATTGATATTACACGTGACACATCAATATTCCGCTAAACAATAAAATCGGTTAACCATAGCTTGTATTGGGAAGTGATCTTAAAAGGGTTAAAGGTAGAACACCAGTAACAGCTTCGATTCGAAACATATGAAGCATATTAGAATGTTGATGTATTTATATTTAAAAGGGTTGATTTATTATATAAAATTATGAAATATAGATATTTATACATTATTGGATCCAATGGGGGGTATAGAAGAGTGTGTAGATGGGGTTATATTCCTAAATTGGATGAATATATATGTGGACCTAACGAAATTCCCAAGCTGCATGGTTTCCTAACCAATGAACCTGTCTTTTTTCTATCTTGGGGGTTTCCTCTTAAAAAATATTTTTTATATTAAAGCAACTTTTACATTGATAATCGTTTACTCATAGAATACGTTACTTAACCATCAAAATGTCCTTCGGATACATAAACGCACTACATCAAAGAAAACGTTATATTGTGGTGGGAATTGCGACCAAGATAAAAAGTTTGTGGTTTTAATAATGTGATCAACACAACAATCTACAATGTTCGGGTTCGTCTTATTTATGGGGTCACTTTTCGAGTTTGTTTGATTATTAAAGTTAGAATTCTTTTATAAAGCTGGCTTTAACTTTAACCAAGTAAAACACATTTGAATTTTCAAATTTGGATTTGGTAATAATGGGTTTTCATATATTTGGATGATTTACTGTGAAATTCAAACTATATCCTAGAGATCATATACCCTACCTACTAAAATGTACCACATTTTCTTTTACAATATATAGGAACGTAATTTGGGTATAAATCAATTTAAAAACCAAAAACCTTATTCAAGTAGAGGTTTATTCGGTTTGAATTTGGCTTGAATTTCTAGTTTTTAGTTAGTATTTAGTACTATACAATGCGTATATTATTAATCCCCGACTAGCAAGATGCTATATGGGCTAGAAAACAAAAATGATGATGTCAAATCTGGATTTTGTAACAAAGCACCCAGTGACTTTTTTAACTTGCGATTCCAATTCAAATACCAAAAATTAAAGAGTAATTAACTAACGAATCAAAAATCGTTTCCTTTGCAAACTTATTATTCTGATACCTCCAATGCACCCACCATATTGTCATGACAATAGCCTCGTCTAATGTCTTCTTATCTTTCCTCCAAGCACTCGAGTCAATCAAATTGATAAGACCAACAAATTTATTATTCAAAGGGAACTTAACATCTAACCATTTTGCCATCACTTCCCACGTCCTTGAAGCTATAATACAGTCGTCAAATAGATGCAACGAAATCTCGAACACTACCTTAGATAAAGGGCATAAAATAAATGGAATATCGATATCGATATCAATATCTTTGTTTGCCAAGTTAACGCAGGTAGGTAACCTATTTGACATTGCCCTCCAAGCTAATTGACTTTTTTTCGGGGGGAAGCTTGTTCCATCTATCTAGTATACCAATTTCCCTGTCGTAAAAAATGGTTATCAATAACCTTCTCAACAGAATATAAAGAAGTCGTCGACATCATCATGGCTACCAAATCGATTAACTACGATTTCATCCCACTTCTAATCAATCTCCTCCAGTTCCAAATCCATTCTTCTTGCTTCAAGAGTACGCCTTGAAAGTTGAGTTAAACCACTCATTCACACCCCTAGACAATAATTATTGGGTCCACCATTGGTATATCGGGCCGCAACCCAGCCAAGTTTTCAACCGCTTGAAACTCAACACCCAACTTAAAAAGACTAGGCTTGAATTGATCTTCAATTTCGGTGCCAAATAAAAACAATTTAAGGCTCTAACAATATTTTTAATTTGTTAGAGGACCACTCACCAATTATAATATAGTCAATATAGTCTGTAAAAAATAAATGAGACAATTTATTATTTTCAAAAGACCATTGACAAACTAAACCTTCCGGTTGGACTTCTATTAACTAAAGCAGACGAACTAGCTAATTAAAGACACTTGTATCTTGGGAAAAAGACGTTCAAATCATGGCATTTTTGTAGATTATGATTTATTTGGTATACTTTACGGAGAGGGTTACTCTAACATCTGTCTTTCAAAAACAAAATTAAAGACACACTCGAATCCAACTAAGAGCATTCACAATGATGACCCTAAAATATATGTGAGTGGGTTTAGTTATATTATAAGAAATGGTTGTTAGTATTTTTGAGTGGTTGTGAGTGGAGGAGAGAGAAAATATATGTGAAACTTACTATTTATCTGTAAATATATATGAGAAAAAAATCTGGAGAGAGAAAACCTTATAATTCTTTTAATATTTTTAGAAATGATTGTTAATGAAAGAGAGAAAAAATATAATGATAAATATATAAAAAATATTATTTAACTAAAAAAGAGAGTGTAAAAAGTAGTTGTTTTAGTGTAAATATATAGATACGGATAAGAAAATTCATTGCGAATGCTCTAAGCCATTAATGACCAAAACCCATAAAT
Source organism: Scalesia atractyloides (assembly GCA_947069175.1). NCBI lineage: Eukaryota > Viridiplantae > Streptophyta > Magnoliopsida > Asterales > Asteraceae > Scalesia > Scalesia atractyloides. Next base: position 30,210,013 of record CAMTDV010001632.1, read on the forward strand.
GACAATCTTTTTTTTCATGTATTCCCAAGAAAGCTCATAGGTCTTTTTAGAATCTATCTTTTTGTATTTTCTTTTAAACCAATCCACCACCTCATTCAAAATACAAGATTAATGCTAAGTTATCGATGAACAAATTGGTTAAAGTGGTAGACTTGGTTGTAAGTAGGTAGTAGTCGGCGTTTATTGAGGTTTATTAGCTTTCGGAGGAACCTCGTATTTTGAATAACTTTTTGTATTTTCTTTTAAACCAATCCACCACCTCATTCAAAATACGAGGTTCCTCCGAAAGCTAATAAACCTCAATAAACGCCGACTACTACCTACTTACAACCAAGTCTACCACTTTAACCAATTTGTTCATCGATAACTTAGCATTAATCTTGTATTTCAGATTAACCAAAGTAATTGTCTAATGCAACTTATACATAAAAGCATATAACATTTATATGCCATATTATCTAATTTAATCTCACTATTATATATACCAACAACTAACAATAATCAGTTACATATGCAGTAACTACAGTATTATTTTACTAACTTTATATTTAAGTCATATAGTTTCTTAATTTATGATTTATAAAGGTCAATTGGTTATAAAGCAAGGTTTTATCATTCAATTCCTCTTGCTATAACTTCTTTTTTACCTTTCAGGTTCTTTTTTTTTATCTCTAGCTACACTTATATTTACATACACATCTATATTCAATTCCTAAATTAAGTTATAACTTTGAATGTTATTTTTTCAAAATGTAAATTTATTTTTATAATTTCTGTCATAAATTTTATTGAAAATGAAGTTGTATTAGTATATATATATATATATATATATATATATATATATCGTACATTAAAGAGTGTTTGTACTTGTACTCTACCGGTATCATGACAAATTCAATTTATGCATTCGCAACAATACCCATATTATGAATGTTATTTTTTTACCTTACATGTAAATTGATTTTTCATATCTTTTAGAAAATATCACAAATTTTTTAAGCGTTTTTTCTTTCGGTTGCCATAACGAGTGCTAATAGCGTACAGCGACCGTACAAAACGAACCGACATCAACCGAATTTCTCGCCGCAACGCGCAAAAGTTCTTTCATTTGTTTTAGACTATTTATTATTTACTTTTTATCTAGGTTAAAGTAGATCGTTAAATTTGCTTCTATTTCCTTTATGGTTCCGAACATACCCTTACAACATGCTCTTTTTTTCTTCGTTTCCATGTATTTTTTGTAATTTAACACGGCACAGTGAAACCGTTGATAGAAATTTATATTTGATAATTTGATCGACGTAAAACAACTGTCGATATCCTTTTGGGCATACTTCTTTTTGTTGTTATACTAAGTGTCGATACCGTACTAAACCATGAATTGAAACCGCGCAGCGTAGCGGGGGTAATCTTACTAGTTATATTTAAAGCTTAGAATACATCTAAACAAGTATTATATAAATTTGTAAAGTAAGTTGACAATCTAATACCTTAAAGAAACGAATCATATGTCATCTAATTTTATAGAACCAAACAAACAACAATCCGTTGTAGTCTAGTTGGTCAGGATATTCGGCTCTCACCCGAAAGACCCGGGTTCAAGTCCCGGCAACGGAAATTTTTGTTTGATAGGTACACATTTATACAAATTGTTACTTTTGGTCCCTAGAGTTTTCTTAATTCTTCTCAGCCCCTCACACTAGGAATTATGCTATTCACTTGACTCGTCATATTTGGTTTTCTTTTCTTCTTCCCTTCATCATCTCATAATCCTTCTATTCCAAGTAATGATCCATCATTTATTCATTGATAACTTTTTTAAGTGATCTCATTTATACAAATTGTTACTTTTGGTCCCTAGAGTTTTCTTAATTCTTCTCAGCCCCTCACACTAGGAATTATGCTATTCACTTGACTCGTCATATTTGGTTTTCTTTTCTTCTTCCCTTCATCATCTCATAATCCTTCTATTCCAAGTAATGATCCATCATTTATTCATTGATAACTTTTTTAAGTGATCTCATTTTTAAAATAACTTTTCATAACCAAACTATTTAACTTTGATATCCTATTAATAAATATATACAATTCATGGTTTTATATATTGTTGAAAACAATTTAATCAAACAGAAAACTAATTATTTTATTATTAATTACCGAGTTATTGGCCAAACCAGTTTCCAACTTGAACAAACTGATTGAAGAAAGGTAGAAGGAGACTGTCCCGTTATCGGACGAATTTAAATAACACGCAAAAACTAAAACCAACCTGGCGATTTAAGAAACCGAGATTCTTGAACTGCACAGATGATTCCTGTCCTTAAAGGATTTTACGTGCTCGTATTGCTATGAGCTGCAGCGTAAACTCCCAGGACTTAATGCAGAACTGATCTGGTATTCCAACAGCAATGGAAACCAGAAAACGCAGAAGCTGGAGAAGAAACAGGAACACTAAAGAGGAAGGCTGCGAAAATTGTGTGTATGAATGGGTAGCAGGAGGCCTTTATTTATAGGTTGGGATTTCAACATAGAATGAGAAAAACGGGAAATGGGATAAACATTATCAACTAATTCGAATATAAACTCCTAGAGATATCCATCTCAAATTCGAATTCCTAGACTAATCCCATACGAATTCGAACTGGTGGAGATAACCCCCACTGTTTCGAATTATCTCTATCCCAATCTTAACTCAGCTCTATCTCGATCCACAGATCTAACACACCTGAACCGGACCCTAGCTAAGAATAAAAGCTCCTAGCGACGATGCGTACGTGCGAAGTGCAAAGTGCGCCTCTAACGCGCCCATTCGCGCCTCAAACGCGCCCATTCGCGAGCTCGCGGCTCGGCTCTGCTCGGCGCGCGTGTGGGCTTGACCCACTTCTCAACCCATTTAACACTTTGGAGGCCCATAAGGGGTAATCCCTTATAAGGCACTCAACTTTCACCTCCCCCACCAATGTGGGATGGAGGAAACATACCAACTTGTATGTTCCTCATTCATATTTCCAACAATCCCCCACCAAGTTGGAATGTTTCCTCTCATTTAGACAGATGATGTCACTAGGTGTCACGAAGATTAAACCCAGTTTATGTTGATAAACAAGAAGATACAGATTCGATGGTGTACTATGGAATTAAACCATTAACCTGATAGCCCCCTTCGGTTTACCCCCACACATCACCGGCCGAATTTTGCCTTTTAGAAGACAAACCACTTATCTTCACTCGAGGCGGCACCACTCCTAGATCATATAGGCAAAGTTTTACATCATCCACGTTGCTTGGATGCCTCCAAAACTTTGTTAAGAGCATTAGCTCACCCTTGTTCTCGGCAACGACGTACTATCTACCTCACATGGATCTATCAAAAAATTGATAGTACCTTCTATCATTAAGTGACTTCGTTTTTACCCATTAAACTTGAGAAATAGGAGCACTAAATTCAAGTTGGGTTTCCATCACTAACGATTCTATTGTGGTTTTAGACCCATGTCTCTCGCGGTATTCACTACCAAATCTCTCGTCAGAGGTTTAGTAAACGAATCAGCCAAGTTCTTACTCGTCTTGACATAGACAACCTTGATGGTACCACTTTCAAGAAGTTGTCTCACATAATTGTGCCGTAGACCTATGTGTCTTGACCTCCCATTATACACTGCGTTGTATACTTTAGATAGTGTGGCCTCACTATCACAATACATGGGAATATACGTCACTGGAACATCCCACAAACGGATGTCCGTAAGTAGATCTCTAATCCACTCTGCTTCCTTACCAGCCGCAGCTAGTGCTATGAACTCAGCTTCCATAGTTGAGTGGGCAATACACGTCTGTTTCTTGCTCGCCCAAGAAATTGCTCCTCCTGCTAGAGTGTAAATCCTCCCACTTGTAGATTTTGAATCACTGGTGTGATCAATCCAGCTCGCATCAGAATAACCTTCGAGTATTCTGGAATTAGACGTGTATGTCAGTTCTAAGTTACTGGTCCTTTTCAGGTATCCAAGTACTCTACCCACTGTTTTCCAGTGTTCTGTCCCTGGATTGACAGTATACTGACTCAGTTTGCTTACAGCAAAAGCAATATCAGGAGGAGTGCAATGTGTTGCATACATCATACTTCCAATAGCACTCGCAAAGTCCAGTTGAGCCACTGCTCTCCCTGAGTTCACGTTAAGTTTCACACTTGGATCAAATGGGGTATTAAACTCTTTAATGTTCAAGTGTTGAAACTTAGTCAGAATTTTCTCTATGTAATGAGATTGACTTAGAGAAATCTGACTTTCAGTTCTTCACCTTGATCCCAAGAATGGTATCAACTTCTCCTAGATCTTTCATCTTAAAGTTCGAGGACAGATATTTCTTAGTTTCAGAAATACCTTCAAGGTGAGTGCTAATGATCAACATATAATCAACATAGAGACAAATCACGACTGTATAACCGAGTTCGCATTTAGTATAGATACACCTATCAGCACTATTGTGTCGAAACCCGAAAGCAGTCACAGTGGTGTCAAACCTCTCATGCCACTGTTTAGGAGCTTGCTTTAAACCATAAAGAGATTTAATAAGTCTACACACTTTGTTCTCTTGTCCAGGCATCACAAACCCTTCTGGTTGCTCCAAATAAATCTCCTCATTTAGATACTCATTTAGAAACGCAGTCTTTACATCCATTTGATGGATGTACAACACTTTCAAAGCAGATACCACTATTAGAGTTCTAATAGAGCTAATTCTAGCCACATGTGCATAGGTATCAAAATAGTCGATCCCTTCTCTCTGCCTATACCCTTTAGCAACCAATCTCGCTTTATAGGCAGATATGGATCCATCTGGATGATACTTCCTTTTGAAAATCCATTTGGATCCATTAGGTTTCTTTCCCTTGGGTAGATCAGCTAACTCCCAAGTTCCATTTCCCATAATGGAATCCATTTCATCATTGACTGCTTCCTTCCACAAAGGAGCATCTCTTGATGACATTGCTTCGCTGAAAGTTTTAGGATCATCATCCAAATTAACAGCGAAAATGACCTCTCTCGTCACTTTCTTTTGAGTTCCCTCAACCAGGTAAGAAAAGAAATCATCTCCATAACTTTTCTCTTTTCTAACTCGAGTACTTTTCCTCGGTTCTTCAACCATTGGTGAAGGTTCGACTCTTTTCACAGAAGTACTAGAAGATGTGGTGTAATTTGAGTTTTCATCATCTCTAGAAAACTTGTTCTCAAAGAATTCCACATCTCTGGATTCTACAACTGTACCTGATTCGTCATCCAACAACCGGTAAGACTTACTTTGCGGAGCATATCCAATGAATACACTCTTGTAAGCTCGTTCTCCCAGTTTGAGTGTCTTTAGACCAGGTACGCGATAATAGACAAGACACCCCCAAACCCTCAAATACTCTAGGTTTGGTTTTCTTCCTTTCCACAACTCATATGGACTCGTATGTATCACACGACTAGTGATCCTATTGTGAACATAACATGCAGTTAACACAGCTTCCCCCCACATATTACGAGGTAGACCCGATTGATTTAACATACAGTTAGCCATCTCTACCAAGGTTCGGTTCTTTCTCTCAGCCAAACCATTTTGTTGGGGAGTATATGGTGCAGTTCTCTCATGTATGATGCCTTCTTCATCGCAGAATGCATCAAATCTTCGATTAAAGTATTCTCCGCCTCTGTCCGAGCGAAGAATTTTAATGCGTTTCTCCTTTTGTTTTTCAACCTCAGCCTTATATATTTTAAATGCCTCAAAGCTTCGTCTTTCGAATGCAATAAATAAACATATAAGTATCGGCTGTAGTCATCGTAGAAAGTGATAAAGTATCTCTTACCCCCACGAGTAAGGACTCCATTCAGTTCACAAATATCTGAATGAATTAGTTCTAGTAGTGATGTATTACGTTTATGGACACTTGGAAAAAGGTTTCTTTGTGAATTTTGATTTCACATAAATTTAGAATTTTTCAAAGTCTTTATCTTTTAATTTCAATAAACCTTTAGTTTACATTTTCTCAATGTTTTTAATATTTGTATGAGCTAAACATTTATGCCATAAAGAAACTGAACAAGCGATATAATCAGAAGACAAAATTTCATTCAAATCAAAACCAATTGCATTACATTGATAAAAACCATCACTACCACTATCACCACTATCACTATCACTTTCATTCCCAAACCCATCAATCACTAAAACGCCACCTTCATCTGAGTCTTCTTCTTCATCAATTCCATCTTCAGCTAGGTCAAGGCGATACATTCCACCCGTGTTCTTTGCTTGACCCACATAGATGTCATTTAGAGAAAACTTCACACGGAGATTCTTGAGAACCAGCTTGTACCCATTTCGATCAAACTTATCAGCAGAAACAAGACCCTTGGTGATACCAGGAACATGCAACACGTCCTGAAGGGTAACCGTTTGACCATCGTTAAAGTTTAGTCGCACTGTGCCTTTACCAGAACTTCCACTCGACGTCCATCAGCACATACCACCACTGTTCCTTGAGGAACATGACCATAAGTAAGAAATGAGCCACGATTCCCACAAACATGAACAATTGCTCCAGAATCCAAAACCCATCCTCTACATCCCACAACGCGTGTATATTGAGAAAGCATGTTAACATCTCCAAGACCCACATTAGCCACTAGATTGGTGACTTTCTCAATATCAACAACACTTGTAGAACCAATCGTAGATCCAGATTTCCTTTGAGAGCACTCTCGTGCATAATGCCCGGTTTCTCCACAAACATGACATTTACCCGATCTCTTTGGTTGATGGTTGGTCGTTTGATGTGACTTTTTGAATTCATTTTTCTTTGGTGCTGTAAACTTTCTATTCTTTGATGCCCCTTTTCCCTTTTGACCAGATCCTTCAACAATATGATTCACACTCGATCCAACTTTACCTCTTTTGTCCGTGTTGCGTGTTTCCTCCTCAATTCGAAGGTGCTTCAACAATTCATCCAAAGAGTAGTCCTCAGACTTGTGCATCATTCTCTTTGAGAAATCTTTCCAAGTAGGAGGAAGTTTTGCTATAATGACCCCTACTTGAAAAGTTTCTGGCAGCGGTATAGAAAGCATGGTCAGTTTGTTAACAAGAACTTGGAGTTCATGCACTTGCTCCAAGATTGACTTGTCATCAACCATTTGAAAGTCTAAGTACTTGGAAATAAGGTATTTGTTAGTACCTTCTTAATGAACCTTGTACTTATCTTCCAAAGCTTTCCACAATTCTCTAGCATTTGTTACCGGCGTGTATAAGTCATAGAGACGACCAGAAAGAGGGATGTGGCCAAGGCAAAGATCTTCAGCTTCCTTACGGACAAGTCTTTGCTTAGCCAAATCTTGATTCAGGACCTCTCCAGCCTCAAGAGGAGGGTCATCAGGGATTGCGGGCAAGCTTGGATCAAGGATATAGTAGAGTTTCAGCACAACGAGCATGAACTTAACCTTATCCTCCCAACGGGTATAGTTCTGGCCATCGAATCTGTCCAACTTGACAAACTCTTGATTCATGAATCTCAGATTAGCTGTTGGTAGTTCACCGTCCATTATTTCTGTTGATTAAACACAAAAATAAAATCCTTTAAGATTGTTGAAAACAATTTAATCAAACAGAAAATTAATTATTTTATTATTAATTACCGAGTTATTGGCCAAACCAGTTTATTCCAACTTGAACAAACTGATTGAAGAAAGGTAGAAGGAGACTGTCCCGTTATCAGACGAATTTAAATAATACGCAAAAACTAAAACCAACCTGGCGATTTAAGAAACCGAGATTCTTGAACTGCACGGATGATTCCTGTCCTTAAAGGATTTTACGCGCTCGTATTGCTGTGAGCTGCAGCGTAAACTCCCAGGATTTAATGCAGAACTGATATGGTATTCCAACAGCAATGGAAACCAGAAAACGCAGAAGCTGGAGAAGAAACAGGAACACCAGAGAGGAAGGCTGCGAAAATTGTGTGTATGAATGGGTAGCAGGAGGCCTTTATTTATAGGTTTAGATTTCAACAGAGAATGAGAAAAACGGGGAATAGGATAAACATTATCAACTAATTCGAATATAAACTCCTAGAGATATCCATCTCAAATTCGAATTCGAACTGGTGGAGATAACCCCCACTGTTTCGAATTCATCTCTATCAGTGCGCCTCAAACGCGCCCATTCGCGAGCTCGCGGCTCATGTAACATTTGTCGAAAACGGGTTTCCAAACCCGCTCCATTTTGTAATCGAATATCAAGTTATAAATGTCACGTTGCGTATTTATGGCCATTTTGACTTTTAATGATACATCATTAATAAACAAACTAAACCATAAAAATTATATTTGATAAAAAGTAAAAATAAAATGAATAAAAATAAAATGAGGCTGCCGGGACTCGAACCCGGGTCAGCCAGGTTGTGAATTTCCAAAGACTTAACACTCACACGCATAACCACTCCGCCACTTGTTTGTTTTCTGTCAACTCTAGGAAACAAATAAGTCTTATGTACAAACCTAGATGAACCAGTTTCGCCAACTGGAAACTGAAATCGGCTATTCAACCGTCTAAACGTTTGAATAATCGCGATTTCAGGTTTATAACTGATGCACCGACAATTCTAATCAATTCAGACTTGAATTGACTTGAATTCGGATGATGATGGGTTTTATAACCGAAGCTATCCAATAATCCGAATTACTGCAATTAAACATCTTTCTCGCGACTCAGAAACATTCCACAAACCACTAGTTACATTTCCGCACACTTTACAGTCCACCGGAGAAGTTTATTTTACTCGCCAGAAAATTCTGCAAGTTCGCCGGAAAACCGTATTTTTCCTCAAATCGGTAAGTTCTTCAATACCATCGTAGTCTAACAGTTGTTAAGCTATTTCTAACTCAAACCTTCCACTTGAGATCGAATTCAGACACTGTTATCAGATAATGCCAGTTCGCCTGAAAATTTCTGGAAATCTTTATCTTCGTCTGTGAAACGGTAAGGACCTTCAAACACACTGATAACGTTTGTTTAGCACTTCAATTTCATGATTAGCTAATCAAAACGATTAATTGATTTGCTCAGTTGAAGTTCTTAAAAACAGAGACCGACGCCTTGCCAGAACTCTGTAATAAATCGTTCACCGGTATGTTTACTTCTAATTATCATCCCTGCTATCTCATATCAGTCTGTGTAATGTTTAACAATCGAATTAAACAAGATAAAATGGAGTAATCTGCTGTCGGTAAAATCCAACGAAGAAGATGAACTGTGATAACAATATAAGAATAATTAAAATTGGTATTTTGAACGGGTTAGACACACAGTCCAGCGGTGGACTGTGTGCGAACAAAAACACGCATACGTCCCGAGTTCGAGTCTTGACACACGCACCTTCGCAGTAATAAAATGCCTTTTTGTTTAAAACTGAACCGGGTTAACTCTGTTAGTTGTTAAGTATAATAAAAATTTGTATATTAACCAAGTTAGACACATAGTCCAGCGGTGGACTGTGTGTAACGTTAAAGCACAGGTCCCGGGTTCGAGACCTGTTAGTGGCACCGGTTCGATGAATTAAAATGTTTTTGAAATTAAAAGAATTTTGGATAAGTTGAATTAATATATAAGTATAATTAAAAACAGAATTATTTCGGGTTAGACACGTAGCTCAGTTGGTAGAGCTGCGTGCACGCGTACGGGAGGTCTCGGGTTCGAGCCTCACCCAGCGCAATACAATTACACAATAAATCGGTCAACAAGTCAACGGTCGCAAAAAGTCAACATATTTTTATATTTTTTTTATTTAATTTAATTTAAAAATCAATTAAAAATACTTAAAAATAATGTTTTGAAAGTTAGGAAATAGCCTTAAACTCACAAAAATATGTCTAAAAATCTTATTAAAATTATTAATAAAATCCACTCATTTACTATATTTTCCGTTATTATTTAGGTTAGTTAATTCTCGTTGTCCCGCTCTTCCAACTCGTGCGCATCTCACCATCTCAAATCAAACACACCAAATGTGAGTGAATCTTTACAAATTCCCCGTTTTACTCACGTTTTGGGGTGTATCATGTGTCTTGCTATATATTATATTTAAATCATTGTGCATACATCATATCATGAACTTGTGTATTCAGCTTGTTTCAACTGTTTGTGTGGTTATTGTTAGATTCAATTTATTATTTCAGTACATGCAATTTCATAGGCCGCCGCTCCCCATTACATTATGAGCGTTGGGCATGTTCCCCATTACATTATGAGCGTGAACCTGGCGTGCCAACATACGATCGGCTCCGTTTGATTGAGCCTTGATCGCACGGACATTTATCATTTTCAGTACATGCAATACGATCGGCTCCGTTTGATTGAGCCTTGATCGCACAGTTTCATTCATGTTATTTATCGTATGATGTTGGTATATTAATGTATGCTATCATGTGTTATTGTATGTTATAGTTGTGATTGCTATTGCTACTGCTTGGTTATTTACATTTGCTCATTTATGATTATGCACAATTTTTCATTGATAAACTAATAAGTAAATCAATAATAAATGTTTATCTAACAAGGTTCACTCGCCAACTTATGTTGACCCCAAAACCCCCATTTTTACACATGATACAGGTGAACCAACTGCAGCAAGAAACACTTAGGATTGGACTAGAAGAATAAAATGATTTAGAGTTTGGGATTGTTTTGTTTGGTTTATTCTCTTTGTATTATTGTATGGACATGTTTGGATATTTGGGAATGTAATTTTGACTTTAATAAATATGAAACATATTAGTAAATATCATGAGCTTTGGTGATAACCCAATTATGCCCCGACTCTTATTCCGCTGCGGGTCGGGGTGTGACAGCTCAGCTCGACGCGCGTGTGGGCTTGACCCACTTCTCAACCCATTTAACACTTTGGAGGCCCATAAGGGGTAATCCCTTATAAGGCACTCAACTTTCACCTCACCCACCAATGTGGGATGGAGGAAACATACCAACTTGTATGTTCCTCATTCATATTTCCAACATTATTACATCTTAAATTTTAGAGTAAATTGCACAAAACATCCTTTATGTTTCCTCAAACTTGCAGGTTCCAGCCTTAATGTTTAAAAGTTGCTAAAAACAGCCTTTAAGTTTATTTTTGTTGCGGGTTCAATCCTTTACAGCTAACCACGTTATTTTCTTCAGTTAAGTTCCCTCACATGCATAACATGTGAGGGTATATTCGTCATTTTGGTTGATCTTTCACCCACGTCAATTATAAGAAAAAAGAATATTTAAGGTTTAACCTATTTTAAAAAAATTCTAACCCCAGGGACTAATGTGCAATAAAACCAAACTTTTAAAAACCAAACACCCTCTTTTCCGGTCTTCTTCTCTGGCGACTTCGCCGGATTCCGGCGAACTCGGAATTAAGATAGGAATCTTGTTAAGCTAGTCCACTAAGCTGTAAAGATTAACACAGATTTTGATCATGCCAATTAAACTCTTCAGGATTATCATCAGTTGGAAGAATCGGCGCCTTATTCGCATCAGACGGAAACGACAAACGACTCTTCAACCCTAGATACCTCTCACAGAACTCCGATGCCGTCAAATCAGAGAACTTCGTAACGCCGTGTTCAGTAGTCGGATCCAGCAACTGGTGACGCTTAGGACGCCGCAAGTTAGACTTAAACACTATCAAACGGTAATCGTGCTCCTCTGTAGTCGCGTACGTTTTACCAAATTTTGTTTAAACTAGGTTAAAACTTAAATATTCTTTTTTTTTATAATTGAAGTGGGTGGAAGATCAACCAAAATGACGAATATACCCTCACATGTTATGCATGTGAGGGAACTTAACTGAAGAAAATAACGTGGTTAGCTGTAAAGGATTGAACCCGCAACAAAAATAAACTTAAAGACTGTTTTTAGCAACTTTTAAACATTAAGGCTGGAACCTGCAAGTTTGAGAAAACATAAAGGATGTTTTGTGCAATTTACTCTAAATTTTATAAGCATATACAAATCTTTGACAAGTTTACAGATAAATATATACAAATTTCTTAGTTTTATATAGTTAACTGTGACTTTAACTTATTAAAAAAAGGAATATCAAAATAAGGAATAAGGGCACACGGAGTGGGAGCCCGATTGCCCCGATTGAGAACACCATCCCGGGAAGGGAACTTCAACTCATCGATAATTGAGAACACCATCCCCGGGTCCCAGGAAGGGAACTTCAACTCATCGATAGGGTGAGTATTCATCGATATACACCGAAGCTGGGACCTGGTTATTTTGACTATTGAACTGCAATTACTTTGAATTGCGGTTGAAGACCAAAAACAAGATGGGTGTTGGCATTTTGCGATTGCTGATCAGAGGTAAGAACAAACAGCGGCAACAACAGGATGGTTGTTTGTAACACCGATGAGAACAGGAATGACAGCGGCAGCAGTGGCTTCTACAGCTACAATTGGTGCAACGGAAGTTGTGTTGTCGGTGTTGGATATGAATACAACATATAACAGGAATGAAAAGATTATAAAGTTTTAAAAAAATCCAGTGAAAACAAGCAGCTTTATAACGAGAAAAGATAACCGTTACTTGATAAAAGCACCCACACACTAATTAAAGCCAAAATAAAGTTATCAAAACTAAATCTTGATTTTCTGGCAAAATACACTCCTAGATATGAACTAATCGAAAGCCTTGGTATTCCAAACAACAAACGATTCCTTTTTCTGCAACTTAAACTGTCTAAATCCCGTCATGGCCTTACCCATTAGAGCCCTTGCAGCTATACTCGGAAACTGTTTTTTCTCAAGTTCCTCCATTTCCGATTTCGAATTATCCATCTGGCAAGTTCCCGAACTCTCGGGATTCTTCTGGTTCTGTTTGTGACTCCACCTTTGATTCCAAGAATGCGCAAGTGTTATCTCCTTACAATCCCGCTTTGTCTCTGCTGAAGACGATTCACCCGTCTCAAATTCCGAAATTTTACGACCCGTCAAAGATTCTAGCATTTTACCGTCCAACACGGGTTCTGGTTTACCTTCCATGACTCTGACTGTGGTGAAGAATCTGCTAAGTCTTCCGTGTGATGGTGTTTCGGTTAATTTGAGGCGTTTGATCCATCTGCTTCCGGGATCGGAACCCGGGTTGCTGTTTGAGCATTCGTTTGAGTTTGAATTTGAGTTGGATGATTGGTCAAGGTTTAAGTGTAGCACGTTCATGTCTAGACTTTGAGTTCTTGAAGTGCCTGGCTCGGTTTTCTCGGTTGAGCTTGATGCAGCTGGTTGAGCAGAAACCTCTAAGTTTATATCGGGTAGTTCTATCTTACGCTTTCTGCGTTTATCTTTCTCTATACTTGATTCCACGATAACGTCCTGAAAAGTTAGCAAGAGGTAATGATACATGTGGCAATTTGGATCCATATATGAATGGGCTACTTTGGGTTGTATTTAATCTCAAACGGGTCAAAACAACCTCCTTGATTGTTTATATTCAAATGTACAAATTAAAGTAAAAGTACATGGAGGGCCCCTGTGGTTTATCAAAATTTTAGATTTGGTCCCTAGCTTTCCAAAAGTACACGGATGGTCTCTGGGGTTTGCACTCTGTAACACATTCAGTCCCCAGCTTTTGCCAAAAGTACACGGATGGTCCCTGTGGTTTGCACTTTGTAACGCATTTAGTCCCTAACTGCGTTTTGTCCCTAACTGCGTTACAAAGTGCAAACCACAGGGACCATCCGTGTACTTTTGGCAAAAGTTGGGGACTAAATGTGTTACAAAGTGCGAACCCCAGAGACCATCCGTGTACTTTTGGAAAGCTAGGTACCAAATCCAGAAATTTGGTCAACCAGAGGGACAATCAGTGTACTTTACAAATTATTATTTTAGCAACTTTTTTTAAACATAAGTAAACACAATAATACAAATAAGGGTAAAGAGGATTAAAGGCACGGTAAGGGTACCTTATGTGGCGTCGACGAATGTACACCTGTAACAAAAGATCACAAAACAAATGCACATTAATTACTAGAGGGAATTGAAAAACAATATGCATTATAGCAACAAGAACTATGAACGATGTACATCAACCAAAAATATTACCGGAAAGATGATTCTCCTTATAAGATTCCATGTCCATGGTGTCGGTATCAGCTGAAGACTCGTTTTTCTGAACGTCTCCAGAAGCTTCAACGTTTTCCTGTGATTCATGAGCAGAAGAATCCAAAAGTTGAAGCTTTACACCTTTTTGACTTTGACCAAAATGTGGATGGCTGCAGTTAAGCTCCTTGAAAACTTCTCCTTTAAGCTGGGTCGATGCCCGGGATTCTCTAAAAAACTGGCTTTCTTGATACACTTTAACATCGGTCTGTTTCGTGATCAATAAACTGTGAGTTGTTCGAGAAAAACTGTGGAGGCCACCTGGCATCCTAGTCATCTCCACGTCATTAACAAAATGGGGCCCATTTTGAAGTGAATATTGTGAGTTGTTATGTAGTTGGGAACCGGATTGACGTGGAAAGAATCCCATTCCAATATGTTTTTGCATTCTTTTGTATTTTTCTTCGATAAGCGCTTGTGAATGGTGGCTGCTAGTAGACGGGTCGGTTTTCAAGGGTGCGTTAGTGTGTCCTGAAAATGAGGGCATTTCTGACTTTTCAGTTTTTGGTTTAGACGCAAAAGCAGCCGACATGTGGCGGAAGTTTTCGGGTTCGTGAGATGTGTGGTTGTCGAGCTTGTAGCTGCTTTCACCGAAAAACATGTGGTATTTCACCTGCTCTGTAGGTTGAAGATGGCTTTCTCTTGATGAAGTTTCGAGATTAAAACCGCGGGTCAACTTTTCGTCAGGAACTTGCGATCCTAACGCTGGCGTTCCTTCCTTTAACTTGCTGGTTTCCTGACCGCGTTTGAAAAACGGAAAGGGTTGAGTAGTTGGTTTCACTAAACTCATCGTCAAATCCGCATCTTTGATCCCGTTGGAAAATCCGAAATTATCGGATGCTATTTCAACTCCACTCGGGTGCTTCTTGAAATCATGATCGTGTAAATCATTTCCTTCGCTTCTACTAATCTGAGTTAAATGATCATGCTTACTCGTTTCGGGTCTTGCTCCTGTCCAATGTGTCAACCATGCTGATTGGACGGTTTCCCAACTGTTAACAAAATGTGCTTTTGCTCCACTTTCAGGCATGATTATTGTAACTAACTGCTTGCTATCACTAATTAGAAACTTCTCAGCAAAGTTACTCTCAAACAGCACGATTCAGACCGTATCTGCCTAAGATGAAATCATTCAAAAAAACAAAAATGTTAACATCAAGATCCTAAACCACAAACTGAAAACCAGCAAACATGACTACAAATCAGCTTCAATCTGCACTCAAAAAAATATCTCTATAATCTATTATATAACACCTTAGTCAAATCACACATCGTTCTGTTCTGTTAATCCACAAGAGAGATACTGGACCATATAAAATATCACCAATGCGATTTGACCTTAATGATAGCGGATGACAGCAGATTCCACAGTTAAGCGTACCGCTCAGGTGCAAGCAGTTACATATTACTTCTAAATTACTCAATTCATCAAATTCCATCACATATTACCCAAAATTACACTAAATCCACACCAATATTAATCCAATTTCACACCGAAACCCTAGCTCACAATTTCAAGTTCCACAATCCAAAACCTAAGAATTAACCTATCTGATCTCTAACAATAAACGCACAAAACAATAATTCGCAACAATCTCCAGATAATTTAACATAATTTTCATACAAATATCAATTTAGGTTACATGTACGGCAACAATGAACAAATTGAGGATCGGAAGAAAACGTACCTGTGAAAGTGACGGTTGAGAAGACATATAGAGAGAATTGAGGAGGTAGAGATGAATATTGAAGTGGAAAATGAGGTGATCTATAAAAAGGAATGAGAAAAATGAGAGCCACAAGAAATTATTCGTTACAGTGAGAAATTGTACGAAGAAGATGACATAAGAGAGATGTGTGATGGCAGGGGCAAAGGAGGTTATGTTATGATGCATATACATGGATGTACCTACATGCGGATGTATGTATGTATGTATGTGTTTGACGGTGGGAGACGGAGAAGAAAACGGTAAAGGACAAAGCCGAGATGCTCCAATGGCAAGCCGGCTTGTTCTGAGCTGCTAACTTTCATGTGTTTTTTTCTTCTTTTATTTATTTTTTTTGGGATGGGATTAATGAATTTTCACTAATTGATTGATAGCACTTCTAACTTTTGATTTGTACCACACTACTCCTAATTTTCAGCTTATTGGCTAATAGCACTCCTACACTAACTAAGTTTGCTGACAACAACTATCACGTCACCAAATCAGTGTCACATCAGCTGTCACGTTACCAAAGAAGCCAAATTAAACGTCATGTCAACTGGTCTAACATCAGAAAGCCAAGTCATATGCCACATCAGATGTTACATCATCAAAAAATTCCACGTTAGATGCCACGTAAACACATATGTGCCATATTAGCAAAAACTATCTGAGTTAGAGCTTAGTTAGTTTGGGAGTGCTATCAGCCAATAAATTTAAAGTTCGGAGTAGTGTGGTAGAAATCAAAAAACATATCGGATCGTACATAATAGTAAGCACATGATGACGTTAATAACAAAAAAATATACAAATGTTATACACTACCAGTCACACCCCAACGGATGGTGGAAATATCAGAGTGAGACGAACTAGATTATTCAAAACATCGTAACGTACTATTTATGACAATAATTTAATAAACAAAATTCCATTTCATTCATAACTTGAAAAATACATTGTTTAAAAGAAATTACAACAACTTGAAAAGTAATAAGACGAAACATATAAGGAATACATAGATATAATCGGTGTGTTTCTAAATTCACCATAAGTAGATTTCTTGAGCATCATCATACATTTCCTGCAACATGTAATAAAGTATCCCTCGACTAAAAAATGGTCAGTGAGCATACAAATTTAGTCTATATAGCATACATATAAGAAATGTCTCAATTCCAACATGGCGATTTGTACACTACATTATATATCATACTCGCATGCATAAACTATAGGTCAAACCAAAGTGTCCACTAGCGTAATCTTGTCACCGAATTGAACAAGACCGTTATGATTGAATACTCAACAATGACCACAAAATGGACGGTGTGCTACCCTATAGCGCTATACATGTAAGGTAGGCTTGCAACGTTAATAACAAATAGAATGCATCAAAGTATCCTAGTATGAAACATAAAGTATAACACATAGCATGTTTAATGGATTGAGTGTTTGCATTGTGAGTGATGTGAGTTTAATAATCATACATGTTGCATTCCAAAGTGAATTAAAAGTAAAGTAGGCCAAGTACAGTCACGGTTTGCGAAGATTAATCCACAAAACGCGAGTGAGTTGATTTCCGGAACGATGGAATTCACCAAGTTATCATAAAAGGATAAACAAAGGTGTGTGAGTTTATGGGAGTTTGATGATAGGAATGCATTCGAGACTTTAAATATGAAAATACATAAAATATATCTTGTTTAGATACTCATTTGGACACCATTTTTGTTAGTGTTCTTCATAAGTGTTACACACATTAGAAGCCCAAAATGATGAGTCTAAAAGTAAGATAAGTCTCACATTACCACAACAATTAACCATGAGTTGGTTAACATTATAGCTTGTGTTTAGACACTCATTTGGACACCATTTTTTGTTAGTGTTCTTCATGAGTGTTACACGCAATAGAAGCCCAAAATGATGAGTCTAAAACTAAGAAAAGTCTCACACTACCACAACAATTAACCATGAGTTGGTTAACGTTATAGCTTGGTTATATATATATATATACATACACACACACACACACACACATATATATATATATATATATATATATATTAGCATGTATATGGTCATTCATGGGTAGGATGAATCATTTAACCCTATAGTTCACTAATGCATAAATCATCACATGGATTATTTGGATGGTCATGAATATAAGTATAAGAATGTAAATAACTTATCTGATTCACCAACTGTAACACCCCGACCATGTGGAACTTATGGCGAAAACATCGGGGAGTCATGTTATAAGATTGTTCACAACACATGGCACTATTAAATTTAAATATTGTATTTACATTGTTCTCAAATGTCACTTAATAATTTGTTTTTATTAAAGTATACTAAGGCAAAAGAATCTCTATCCTATGCGAATCAAGCTTGGAATCATCAAATACTAGCACCTGAAACATGTTCTAAAACAAAGGTTCAACTACAAATAGTTGGCAAGTATACATAGGTTTTGCATAAATCAAATAAGCTGAGCAATTAGCATGTTATAGTTTTATCTAGAACAATCTTTCCAAAACAAACACTTTGGAACAAATGTGGTGTATAATTAACCCTAGTGACTTAAAGCAACGACAACAACTTTTAAAGTTTTAATGTGTGTTTCGGTCATCCCAATAGTTGGATAGGTTTGTCAGACCTATAGCGCTAATATCTACTACAGGCGGTTTGATCAACGTTAATGATTGTACTATGTTTAACGTGAGTTCCTAAAGTAATATTTAAGACAAGATGTATAAAGATAAAAGTTATGCCATAAGTAGTTACAAATATTAAAGTAAACATGTTTCACCCAAAAGTTTAAAGAAATGGGCTATGTAACTCGCCTTGGTGATTGATGATGATGTTTGCACGCTTTTAACAACTTCAAGTAAGCCCTAAATAATAAGGATGTTTAGTTTAGGTTTTGTTATGATGATGTTTGTGGATCGGTATGGTTATAGAAGATTTGACAAGTTATAGTTTGTTTAGCTTTTGTAACGTATAAGTTTTGACAGCCTTCTGTGCTGTCTTTGTTTTATATTTTAGAAATAGTAAACGATGTCTAAAAATTATAAAAAAATTTTAGTCAACTAGATTAGAATGTGATCTACAACTTTCATTTAGAAAGTTTTTCTGTTTGGATCCCGGAAAATGGTCAAAAACTGCGGATCTTTACAAATCGTTCAGTTTTGACCTTTAGTTTGGTTTCAAACGGTTGAGGGTCTAAACGGAAGTGTTTTTAAGCGTATAATATATCGTTGAAATTGTTTTTCGATGTAATTAATCATGAAGTAATAGTTTACTTCATTTGGTTAAGTTGTGACCAGGTTATGGTCGTTCAAATTGACAACACAGAATGTATCCAAAACAGGAAAAACACTTACGTGTTCCCGTTGGTAGTTTTATTATGCGTAAAAAATACGGGTTCGGATGGAAATAAGCTACGAAACTAAAAGCTAAAGAAAAAATTAAAGAAAGGAGACTTACTAGCTTCAAGGAACTACTTTAAAAAGACTAGAAGAGGAGTTCCCAAAGCAAAGACCAAGGAGCTCACATAAGACTTTGTGTTTTGAGTTTTTGGTGTGAGTGAAAGGGTGACCAAAGGAGGGTATTTATAGCCAAAGGAGGGTTAAGGAAATCAAGACAAGTGTCCCAAGGGCTCTTAGAGATGGATTTGTCCCCATTATGTTTCAAGACTAGAAGAAGTGTGACAAGGATGAAGCTAGGTGGCAAAACATAGGTAAGACAAGTGTTCATGGGTGTCTTAGGAGATAATTAGTGTCCTATGATCTGTTTAGAGCTTGAATATGACCAGGACAAGTGTCTATGAGTGTTTTAGGAATAGTGTCTTACTAGGTGGCATAACATGGTAATTTAAGGTTTTTGTATTTTAGTCCCTACACTTTGAGTTTTGGTGTTTTGACGATTCTAATCCTTCAATTAAATTTAGGAAGGTTCCAATGCATGTGATACTTAGATTTGTTCTAGTAATGATGCTAATTTAAAATTATAATGTTCGTATTAGCGAATATTAGTACGAAAATTAAAGGCTCGAAATTTTCGCAGGGTTATAGTCTCCTCTCCCTTAGGAAATTTCGTTCTGAAATTTATTCATAGGAGACTATTGGATAAGGTTGGAAAGGTTGAAGGATATGGAGTTTAGAGGGGTACAAGGTGCTTGAACAATGGGAAAAGTGTTTAAAGAAAATTTCTTGATAATTGATGAGGATTACTTGTATAAGGAACTTATGTGTGTGTCCAAAGTTGAAAGATAAAGGATAGAGGATTAATTTTGTTGGAAAGTTTTGCTAGGGTTATCAATGTATGGTTTGGTTTTCAAAGATGAGGGCATTGTTTGGTATTGGGAATAGGTTGTTGTCTATGATTTGTTTGGAATTATGTTAGGCGCCGCTTAATAGTAGTTCCTAATAACATTGATAAAGGTCAAGAACTTCAAGTGACTCGAATAACGCTATGGTTTACAATATAAAAGGGAACAATTATATATAGGAAGTACCAACGACGTATCCACCATGCCCTTATTATAATGTACCCATTTTGTTATCCTTATCTATGGGTACCATACAACCACACATGACAAAACTTGCTATGATTTCCATGCATCGAACTTTATAATTACGTGTGCAGCCATAATTACTCAATTCGTCATATAGTCCGGATACTTCATTTCATGATTGGGGGGGGGGGGGGGACAAGCAAGTTCAAAGAAAACACTTAAATCAAATATGCTTCATAACGAGTTTGTTCAAATGATTAAACAACTTTATAGCAACATAAGTTTTATGTTTGCACAAGTTTCAACTTAGTAACTTAAGTTTCAAAAGTAAATAGGTTCATAATGTTGGAAATTATGATAAATAATTTAGTGATTAAAGCAAATGAATGAGAGATCATAAGCTTTAATTGTGTGTTGGAACTTTAAAGTGTGGGAAGTTGTGTTTGTCCCACATTGGTGGAGAGATAAATGTTGGAACTTGTGTTGGAACTTTAAAGTGTGGGAAGTTGTGTTTGTCCCACATTGGTGGAGGGATAAATCCTGTGTTGATTTATATCTATAACTATCTACACGAATGTATTCCTATGTGACAAGTCACACCAAGTGGCAGCCAGGAGGGTGCGAAGCACCCGACACGCACACGGGCCCGGGCTCGGGCACGGGACGAGGGCACAATGTGGCGCACTTCGCACGCTCGCATCACCGCGAGCCGCTTGGAGCCGCCTTTACTATTTTTTAGATGTGACTTGAGTCTGGTGACTGTTTACATTCCTACTGGCAGAGAATTAAGTTCTCATAATTCAATTGAGACTTAATTTTTTATTGAATTCTGTATTCAATTGTGACATGTGGGATTCTAAACGGATTCACGGATTCTACAAAGCCTGGTGCTTTGTTCAGGAAAGTAGACACTGAAAATCGCATGGTTCATACATCACACACCTCCAACGAATTCCCAAATTTTGATACTTTGCACATTCTTGTTTCAGGTATCTTTTTAGGTGCTAGGCTAATCCCAGCAGTACAATCTGCTTAGGCTGTTGTACCATGGGAAACAGACGGGTTCACTTGGGTGACCCGAAATCTGTTTTAAGGGAAGTGTGATCTTCACGTGCCTCAGTCACCTCCGTTTTCATTTCTTTGTTTCTTTGTAATGTTTTTCCAGTTTAGTTGTCTTATGTATATCATTCTGTATATTTCATTTTTTGTATATATCATGTATCCAAAATTTCATTAATAAAAATTATTATTTTTGTTTATGTTGTGAACGGATTCCCTACAAGCTTAAAACAGATTTTTAAAACCCGTTCACTGTTTTGGTTTTTAAAATTTTTATAAAGTGTTTCTGTTGATTATTGCAAAACTTTTGTAGTTTGCATTGGTTTTCTGTAAACCAATTTGTTTCTACCATAAACTGATATTTTTTTTAAACTCTTGTTTGAGAAATGGCTGCTGCTCAATCAAACACATCAACCACTGTTGGATCCACATCCACTACCATGGGACCATTAGTTGGTACCCAAGTGGCTCAAGCGGTTGCTAACCATGCTGAGAAACCAGAGAAGTTTACTTTTTTAAATTTTAAGAGATGGCAACAGAAGATGTTGTTTTATCTAACGACTCTATACCTTGCGAGGTTTCTGATCGAGTCCCCTCCTATTCTCGCAGAAGGAACATCTGATGTTCAATCTGTGAGTGCTGTTGATGCATGGAAACATTCTGAGTACCTATGTCGCAACCATGTGTTGAACGGCTTGTCAGATGCATTGTATCACATGTATCTCAAAGTTCCAACTGCCAAAGAATTATGGGAGTCGTTGGAACGCAAATACAAGACCGAGGATGCGGGTACTAAGAAGTATGTTGTGGCTAGATTTTTGGACTATAAAATGATTGATTCAAAGACTGTTATGAGTCAAGTTCAAGAATTGCAGATTATCCTTAGTGACATTTTATCTGAAGGAATGAATCTTAGTGAAACATTCCAAGTGGCAACAATTGTTGAAAAGTTGCCTCCTAGTTGGGTGGACTTCAAGAATTACCTTAAGCATAAGCGAAAGGAAATGACCATTGAAGACCTTGTGGTTCGTCTTCGTATTGAAGAAGACAACAGGCTGTCACACAAAGGAAGTCAGGTTGAAGCTTCTGCAAAAGCAAACCTTGTGGAACATGGTCAATCCTCAAGGGGTTATAAGGGTAACAAAGGCCACAAGTTTAATGGCAAAGGGAAAAACACAAGGTGTTGACCCTGTAACATCCGTCAAAAACGGATTTACAAAACCCGCTCCGTTTATCAACCGAACAGTCAGTTAAAATTTTCATTGCGAATTAAATGCCCAAAATAATTTTAAACGATACGTAATCAATTATTATGTGGGGATATATATTTAGTTTTTGAAAAACTGATAAAAATCGCAAAATAAAAATGATTTGCTTCTGCCGGGTTTCGAACTCGGGTCTATAACCGGCTCAACAACACTTATCACTCAGCCAACCAACCACTCCGCCACTTTGATTTTTCTGTTAATAAAAAGAGACAATTAATTCAAATATTCAAGTTAGCAAGTTGAATTCAATCAATTTCCGCCCAAATAGTAGTCGTCGGAAATCCCGACGACTTCGCCGTTTAATTACGTTTCCGCTCATAATAACCGAAGACTTAACTCCCTCGACGGTTATAACCGACGTCTGAACCCGCGACATCAGCTGTAACCGCCGGAGAACACGACTTCGAATTGAGACCGAATTCAGACCTCATTCATCTCGATACTACCCTATAAATTCACCCACAACTCGCCAGAAACATTTCACACTCAAATCGCACCCTTTCTCGGCGAAAACTCACTCGCCGGAAATAATTTATACTTCGCCGGAAAACCGTATCAGTAATCTCTGAGCTTTACTGAACCCCCTAAACTTTTACCGAAGTCACCCACAACCTTTGTAAGCTTTCGGAAGACTCTCTGCTGCAAGACACTCGTCGCCGGTAAAAGATTGCTGTCGCCGGAGTTCTGCCGGAAAACAGAGGAGAATCAGTCGGTACTTTTCACGCCTAATTCCTTTCCTTTTTACTTTTATCTCGTCTGAAATTGATCATTAAACGCTAAAGGAACCTGAATCAACTTTTCGAACCAGTCAGTCGTCACTTCCGGTTAAAAACAGTGAAGAAGACGACGTTTCGGTAATGGTTAAGTATAATTAAAATCAAGTTATTTACCGGGTTAGACACACAGTCCAGCGGTGGACTGTGTGCACTTTTAACGCTATGGTCTCGAGTTCGAGTATTGTTCCTCACACGCTGCCTTAATAAAATTCCTTTTTCCGCAAAACTGAACCGGATTGATTTAGGTATATGTTAAGTATATTGATAACCGAGTTTATAACCAAGTGAGACACACAGTCCAGCGGTGGACTGTGTGTACGCTAACCCACAGGTCCCGGGTTCGAGACCTGTGGAGCGCACCGGTTCGCTAGATTAATTCGTTTTTAAAATAAAGGAATTCTGTTTAAAATCTAATTAATATATATATATATAATTAAAATCGGATATATGACGGGTTAGACACGTAGCTCAGTTGGTAGAGCTGCGTGCACGCGTACGGGAGGTCTCGGGTTCGAGCCTCACCCAGCGCACAACAATATGCCTTTCGAACCGGTCAAACCATCAGTCAAAGTCAACGGTCAAAGTCAACTGTAGCAAAAAAAAATCAAATATTTTTTTATTATTTTTATTTAATTATTTTAAATAAAAATCAATTAAAAATACTTAAAAATAACATTTTTAAGGTTAGAAAATAGCCTCAAACTCACAAAAATACACCCAACAATCCTACTAAAATAGATTAATAAAATCCGTTTACTTACCAAACCATAATGCGATTTATCTAGGTTAATTTCACTCGTGGTTAACACCATTTCGCGTGCATTCAACCTCATCAACCGAACGCACCCAATGTGAGTGAATTCTTACAAACTCCCCTTTTTATTCATGTTTTGGGGTGTATCATGTGTCGCTTAAACTAATTCTCTTATGCAAATTCGTGCTATACCATTTTATGAACTAAACTAGAATGTAACTATTATTGGTTGTGATGTATTACATATTGCCAAAGTTGTATGCAAATTATTTAGGCCCATCAGTTCCTCGTGGGAGACGAGAACAACGCGTGCCTTAAAACTCATTCATTAGGCCCATCAGTTCATAAGAACAACGCGTGCCTCAAAACTCATTCATTAGGCCCATCAGTTCGTAAGAACAACGCGTGCCTCAAAACTCATTCATTAGGCCCATCAGTTCGTAAGAACAACGCGTGCCTCAAAACTCATACATTAGGCCCATCAGTTCGTAAGAACAACGCGTGCCTCAAAACTCATTCATTAGGCCCATTAGTTCCTCGTGGGAGACGAGTCGAACAACGCGTGCCTCAAAACAATCATTTGGTGTTTTGTGTGTTCAATATTCAATATTATGGGTTGTGTGAATAAATTTACATCTACATTTACTCATATGTGGTATGCACATTATTTATAATCAATTGGATAAACTTGTTCAAATGTTTTTCCATAGGATTCACTCGCCAACATTATGTTGATCCAAAAACCTTTTTACACATGATACAGGTGAACAGGTTGAAGCAAGGAAAACATAGGATATGCCTTAGAAGAGAATCAAGAAGCTTAGACTGATAGTTAGAACATGTTGTATCATTATTAAATTGTATTAATGAATATGAAACGTATAATAAATGTCATGAGCTTTGATGATAACCCAATCATGCCCCGGTCACCTTTTCCGCTGCGGGTCGGGGTGTGACAGACCTTGGGCCAAAGAAAGGTGGTGTGAAAAAGAAGGTTGGTCCCTTTAAAGGGAAATGTTACAACTGCGGACAAACTGGTCATCGTGCTGACCAATGCAAAGAGCCTAAACGTAACACGGCTCTTATGGTTGATGATGATATGCCTTTAGTGGCCATGATTTCTGACCTCTCTGCTATGATGGAGGAGGTAAATTTAGTGGCTAACGAGCCAAAAGGGTGGTGGGTTGACACTGGGGCAAACCGCCATGTGTGCCCAGACAAGACCCTCTTTAATACGTTTAAGGAGGTGGTGGGAGAAGAGAAGCTGTACATGGGAAATGCTGCTATAGCTGATACCAAGGGAGAAGGTGAAGTGATCTTAAAGTGGACTTCTGGGAAAGAGCTCACTTTGAAGAATGTGCTTTATGTTCCTGATTTGCGCAAGAGTCTTGTGTCGGGTTGGATGCTTAACAAGTTTGG
Organism: Scalesia atractyloides; assembly: GCA_947069175.1. Taxonomy (NCBI): domain Eukaryota; kingdom Viridiplantae; phylum Streptophyta; class Magnoliopsida; order Asterales; family Asteraceae; genus Scalesia; species Scalesia atractyloides. Next base: position 30,235,685 of record CAMTDV010001632.1, read on the forward strand.
CTTCCGTTTGTTTTTTGAAAGTGATACATTTGTTTTAAGTAAGCGTGGTATGTTTGTTAGAAAGGGTTATGCCCAAAATGGCATGTTCAAACTTAATGTAGTGCCTATTAAGAAAAACATGAATAAAAATGCTAGTACTTCTGCTTACTTGGTTGAGTCTCCTAATGTTTGGCATGGACGTCTTGGTCATGTAAAATTTAATTCGATGTGTCGTTTAATTAAATTAGATTGCATACCAACTTTTGCCATTGACTCTAAAACAAAATGTAAAACATGTGTTGAAGCTAAACAAACAAGGTCATCCTTCAAATCAGTTGAAAGAATAACTGAACCCATTGATCTGATACACACTGATGTGTGTGATTTAAAATCAATTCCAACCAGAGGTGGTAATAGATATTTTATTACCTTTATCGATGACAATACAAGGTATTGTTATGTATATTTACTTAAGAGTAAGGATGAAGCAATTGACAAGTTTATCTTATATAAAGCTGAAGTTGAGAATCAACTAAACAAGAAAATAAAACGTGTTAGAAGTGATAGAGGAGGTGAATATGTATCACCATTTGGGGAAGTGTGTGCAAAAAGTGGCATAATACACGAGTGTACCCCGCCTTATACACCCTAATCAAATGGCATCGCGGAGCGAAAGAATAGTACACTAAAATAAATGATGAATGCCATGTTGATAATTTCTGGGATGAGCCAGGACATGTGGGGGGGGGGGGCATTTTGTTAGCCAATTTTTTGTTAAACAAAATGCCTTTCAAGAATAAGGATGTCACACCTCATGAGTTGTGGTGGGGACATAAATCATCATATAAATACTTGAAATTGTGGGGGTGCCTGGCCAAGGTGATAGTTACACCCCCTAAGGCTCTTAAAATAGGACCCAAAATTGTTGATTGCATTTTCATTGGATATGCCAAAAATGGTAGTTCACATCGTTTTCTTGTATATGAATCCAAGAATCCTGATGTGCACAAGGACTCTATCATAGAGACAAGGCCAGGAAATGTTACTTATTTTGAAGAAGAGTTTCCAATGTTAGAACAAACTCGTGTGAGTTCTTCAAATCATGCAAGTTCATCAGCAATGGTTGATGAGACTATTCGAGAGGAAACTTAAGAACAATCAGAGGCTGAAGAAGGTGAGCCAAGAAGAAGTAAAAGGCAAAGGACTGAGAAATCCTTTGGGCCTGACTTTCTTACCTACATGGTTGAGAGTGAGCCTTAAACCTATTGAGAAGCAGTTACCTCTTCAGATGGACCTCAATGGAAAGAAGCCATCAAGAGTGAAATCGATTCTATCTTACAGAATCATACTTGGGAGCTAGTAGATCTTCCACCAGGGTGCAAGCCACTTGGATATCGATGGATATTTAAGAAAAAGATGAAAACTGATGGCTCTATTGACAAATATAAGGCAAGGCTTGTGATCAAAGGGTTTAGACAAAAGGAAGGTCTTGACTATTTTGACACATACTCACCTGTAACTAGAATAACCTCTATTAGACTGGTGCTTGCAATTGCAGCTTTGAGAAATTTAGAAATACATCAAATGGATGTAAAAACTGCATTTCTCAATGGGGAATTAGAGGAAGAGATTTACATGGAGCAACCAGAGGGTTTCTCTGCTCCTGGTCAAGAAGGCAAAGTGTGTAAACTCGTCAAGTCATTATATGACTTGAAGTAAGCTCCAAAACAATGGCATCAAAAGTTTGACCAAGTTATGCTTAACAGTGGTTTCAAAATAAATGAATGCGATGAATGTGTCTATGTGAAAGACACTTCTAAAGGATATGTGATCTTATGTCTTTATGTAGATGATATGCTTATCATTGGGAGTGATAATAAGATGATCAGATCTACTAAAGACATGTTGAAAGCGAGATTTGACATGAAAGATATGAGTCTAGCTGATGTGATTCTTGGAGTAAAGATCATTAGAACCCAAACTAGTTTGGTGTTAAGTCAATCTCATTATGTTGATAAGATCCTTCAGAAGTTCAATCCAGAGGACACGAGTGTAGCTCAAACTTTGATACCTCTCAACATTTGTAAAAAAACAGAGGCGAGAGTGTTGCTCAATTGGAATACTCAAGAATCATTGGCAGTCTAATGTATCTCATGTCATGTACTCGGCCAGACTTAGCATATGCTGTGCGTAGGCTAAGTAGATATACTAGTAATCCTAGTTCAGAGCACTGGAAGGGTATGACAAGATCATTAAGGTATTTGAGATGCATGAGAAACAATGGACTGCATTATGGATAAAATCCAGCTGTTGTGGAAGGATTCAATGATGCCAACTGGATATCCGATACGAAAGATTCCAGAGCTACAAGCGGGTATGTGTTTACCCTTGGAGGAGCAGCTATATCTTGGAAGTCGTCCAAACAAACACTTATAGCTAGATCCACGATGGAATATGAGTTTATCGCCTTAGATAAAGCTGGAGAAGAGGCAGAATGGTTATGTCAATTCTTGGAATATGTTCCAAGATGGCCTAAGCCCGTGACGGCTATTTGTATACATTGTGATTGCCAATCAGCTATTGGTAGAGCTCAAAATGCAATGTATAATGGCAGAACAAGGCACATACGACGTCGGCATAACACGATACGACGACTACTCTCAACTGGAGTTATCACGATTGACTATGTGAAGTCAAAGGATAACATTGCGGATCCGCTTACAAAAGGCTTAAGCAGAGAGGTAACATAAGTCGTCAATGGGAATGGGACTAAAGCCCTTGGATTAAGTTTGTACAACGAAAAACCTATCCTAGAAGATTGGAGATCCCATGATCTAGGCTCAATAGGACCACCTAACTGTACGAAATGAGGTCACTGTGGGGGAGTACCTCAACATACAAAGGGAGTTACAAACTTCCTAGTTCGGTCCTACTTAAATCAGTGATATCAAGAGAGTTTAAGCATATGGCTTTTAATAATTTGTAAATCACCTATGTTAGAGAGAAGTAGGGTCGCTTCAAATGGAATTGGGGGTACAATTCCTAGAGCTCTCGCAGAACCAGGATAGTGTTCCATGACCATAACGGACACAACTATGAGGGGTTAGCCAGACCAGGAAGAGTAATGTGTGATGTGTAATAACGTCTACGTAAAAAGGGGTTGGTTCAAGGACATCGCATCTACTAACTGCTAGGAGACTAAGTATATGTCACAAAGGAGGGTTCAAAAGGAAACTTACCTATCCTGCATTACTTAACCGCTAAAATTTTATCGTGACACTTGAGTGTGTGGGATGATCTCCATTCATGTAGGGGATTGTTGGAAATTATGATAAATAATTTAGTGATTAAAGCAAATGAATGAGATCATAAGCTTTAATTGTGTGTTGGAACTTGTGTTGGAACTCTAAAGTGTGGGAAGTTGTGTTTGTCCCACATCGATGGAGAGATAAATGTTGGAACTTGTGTTGGAACTTTAAAGTGTGGGAAGTTGTGTTTGTCCCACATTGGTGGAGAGATAAATCCTGTGTTGATTTATATCTATAACTCTCTATACGAATGTATTCCTATGTGACAAGTCACACCCAGTGGCAGCCAGGAGGGTGCGAAGCACCTGACACGCGCACGTGCCCGGGCACGAGACCGGGACGAGGGCGATGGGCGCAATGTGGCGCTTTGATGGCGCACTTCGCACGCTCGCATCGCCGCGAGCCGCTTGGAGCCGCCTTTACTATTTTTTAGATGTGACTTGAGTCTGGTGACTGTTTACATTCCTACTGGTCAGAGAATTAAGTTCTCAGAATTCAATTGAGACTTATTTTTTTATTGAATTATGTATTCAATTGTGACATGTGGGATTCTAAACGGATTCACGGATTCTACAAAGCCTGGTGCTTTGTTCAGGAAAGTAGACACTCAAAATCGCATGGTTCATACATCACACACCTCCAACGTATTCCCAAATTTTGATACTTTGCACACTCTTGTTTCAGGTATCTTTTTAGGTGCTAGGCTAATCCCGTCAGTACAATCTGCTTAGGCTGTTGTACCATGGGAAACAGACGGGTTCACTTGGGTGACCCGAAATCTGTTTTAAGGGAAACGTGATCTTCACGTGCCTCAATCACCTCCGTTTTCATTTCTTTGTAATGTTTTTCCAGTTTAGTTGTCTTATGTATTTCATTCTGTATATTTCATTTTTTGTATATATCATGTATTCAGAATTTCATTAATAAAAATTATTATTTTTGTTTATGTTGTGAACGGATTCTCTACACATAGAAGGTAGGATTGATAGGGAATGTGTGGTCGCATGGGGTGTGATCACAGGTAATGAAACTACGGAAGTAGTTGAAGTTTGTAAAGAATCTTCAGGATCGGATATTGATATGTATTACACATACGTGTAATCGGGTGAGTTTGAAAATTTGGAAATAAGAATGATAAGTTGGAAGTTTTGAGTTTGTTTCATGGAGTAAGGAAGAAATTTTGAGATAAATATGTAAGTTATAAAAATAATTAGGAGGGGTTCAAACTTTCGGATAGTGAAAATGGTAAGGGTTGAATGTTTATGTGCTAATTGTAAAAAGACACTATAAGTTGGGTTTGTAAAAAATTGGGAGTAAAAGTAAAAGGGTTTTCAATGGTATTTGTACAAGCACAATAAAATACAAGCAAAGTTTAGGCACATAAGTTTTCAAAAAGACATTAGTTGGAATGAGGTGAACAAATTAGTCAAGAATTTTGTTTACAAGTTCTAGAAAAATAGGATTGCAAACTTGTTTTGAAAGAAGGCATGTTTGATGGATAATCATTATGGACTTTTACAAAATATTTCTAGAAAATGTCTAATGAGGAGTAAAAATAGAAAGTAATGAATGAAAGGACATTAACCATTACACATTTTTTAAAGAGGTTTTATGATGCTGATGTAACGAAAAATATCCTTAGGAGACATTGACTATTACGGATGACCTCAATCAATGGAAATTCCAAAGATTATTTTAGTTAGATACAAGTAAACCTATAAACATGCTTAGATTGAACTATAAAATAGTTATGACTACTAGGTTATGGCTACCCGTTGGGGCGGCTCATCCGACTCGCATCGAAACCAAAGAAACTATAAAAATGAATATTGGCAAAAAATAAGGTCATGACATCGAAATGTGCTTCAATCGATCAAAATTATAAAAAAGTATATCGACACCGGTTCCAATAATGCGATAATACCAATGTTGTTCACTCGGTGTCAATTAAATTTGTTATAACACCGATCAAAAACCATATAAATGAATACCAAAGCTGGTTTGGATAACACTAGTATTACAACCGATTTTGCTTGGTCAGTGTCGGTTCGGTTCCTTGCGGTACTTGCACTTGGTGCAGTCTACGATACCAAAATATTTTGTGTTTAGAACACTATTTCATTTTCAATAAAATTTAGATCGAAATGTTAAGAAAAAAAAAAGAATTAATAACGGCTTCTTATTTTGTAACAAATGCAAGTTATAAGAAAAAAAAATATTTTTATAATATACTTACTATAAATGTTATAGTAACATTTATAGGTTGAAGACGTATATTATAGTTACTATAAATGTTCATATTGAAATCTAAAAAAACACTTGAAACAATATTTTTCAAATTGTTTTTATTATACATAAAAAATAATAATAGTATTTTAATGCTTTCAATAAATAGATAAAAAAATGTTATTAGTTTGAACAAATTTCATATACATTTTTTAAGGGCTAATAAATCCTTTAAATAGATAACTGGGGAAATTTATCATATCGAGATTTCATCGCCTTTCGAGTTGGAGAAAATCCTCACCTAGGGCCGAAGCCCGTAAACACTCGCTCAAAAACATGACGGTGTGGTGAGGTAAACCCGCTCAATTCAAAGATCGAACTTGCAATGGCCGCCTACTCACCTTACCACCATACCACTAGCTTATTCGCACTAAATTTCATATAATAATTACAAAATTGACGAGTTCTAATATAAGTCAACTGAATTTCGGGTCCAAGTCACAAAAGTTAATCTGGCTTGGTTATATGCTATAGCTAAGCCGAGACCAAAGGCGCCATAGCCAACGAGAAACAACCACGCTGTTAATTCTTACCACTCATTTGCAGTTTGGCAACCATTTGCCCACGTCTCCTTATTTAATATTTAATCTTGGCGGCAAAGATATTATTAAATAAATTTAATTACAGAATTGAATTGTTTATTTTTTTATGTCTTTAATTTCCTTCATGTATTTTTCAACCAACGATCATTTTACGCTTAAATAAGTCAAGATTTAAACTCAATACATTTTTGTAAGTGACAAACACTATATTATTAAAGCATGCATTTCCTTTTTATGTAATACGAGAAAAAAAAATTATAGATGACCAATATTAATGATATTAAGTTGAACAAAATTCAAGTGAGATTTTTAGTTTTTATTTTTAAAATATAAATAATAATGGAACAACGGAAAATTGAAGGATATTTTTTTTTGTATCCGTCATGAAACAGGAATAGATCAAAACACATACATTCTTTAATAACATAAGACTTTAAATGCAATAAAAAATATAACAAATTTAGTTTTCAAAATAAAATATTCTGCGGAAACTTGGGTCTTTCAAGTTTTATTTTTTGTTTAAGAGTTTTCAAAATAATATATTCTGCGGAAACTTGGGTCTTTCAAGTTTTATTTTTTGTTTAAGAATAATGTAAATAACTCTCTCGTTCCAAATTTTATAACTTTTGTAAGTAAAGTTAACTACAATTTGATAAAAATGTAGTACAATATAATGTTTAGATTAATGATTCAATTAACAGTCATTAATATGCCCATATAATCAGAAAAATAACGTAGACCGGTACGATAATAACATGAAAGTGAACTTATCGTGTAATGCCGAAGTACCAATGCCTTCGGATACAAATGATCATATAAACAAAGGGGTATAAACATAGTTAGCATGTGTGTTAATATGAGATACGTATATGTGAGTGTTCACACTAACCATCCCCTAAGAAAGATAAAAAATATCATATCATTGATTCATACACCATCTAATAAAGATCAATAGCGGTCTAATTGCACTCTCAAGACGCTATGATGTCAACTCATGACTACGACTAGTGTCACACCGTTGATGACATGTTTGCGGACCAATTCACAAGTTGCCTGTGCTAAGATAACAAAACATTTAAAGAGGGGTTAGCCTTCCCACCAAAATTATAACAAAAAAAAAATACTAAAATCATATAAAAAGTCCAACTATCTACATATGACTAAGTTAATGTCAAGATTTTATCATCTATAAAAACATGAAATAATAAGTAAAAGCATAAGGAAACTAATTTTATGCTGTAAGACTCATAATACATGTCTAGGTGATTAAAATAGACAGTGTAGCAAAATAACATGTAGAAAGAAGTGTGAAATCAAGATGTAAAATAAAACACACACATCTAATGCCCAAAGCCAAAATCTAATTCAATAAGGATGTAAAGATGTACGTGTCTTAACTCATAAACAAAAGGAAAACAAATCTTTTATGTCCTAAAATTAATTACTTGAACATGCAATGTATACGTATTATAAAGTAAACTATTTGATGATACATGTCACTCTAAGGGTAATACTAATTATGTTTTTCTGTCTAAATAAATAGATATCATTAACCAATTTAAAGTCATCATTCATAAGTTGTTGGTTGAAAATATGAATTTTAGAGATAAAAATAACCCTGGATATTAATTTAATCTTAAATAATTTAAATTTATTAATTTAAAGTCATCATCTATAAATTTGTTGAAAACACAAATTTTAGAGCTAAAAATTAACCTCTATAAATTATTTTAATCCTAATTAATTTAAAGTCATTCATAAGTTAGTTATAAAAATAACTGTTAGAGATACGAATAATCCTTATATATTACTTTAATCTTATATTATATAAAATATATCTTCAATAGATTAGATCCGGATGTCTAACTCAATTTTTATGTTTTCAAAATTACTGTATTATTAAAATATACTTTTTTGTGTAAACTAATTATTGAAAAGTCTTATTTAAGTTTTTGTTTTATATCTAACATACCTATACTAATATTTATTTAATTTAACTTTACGTATAAACTAAAATATTTAAGTCGTGAATTAAATAAAGTAGTTATACCATAGTTTGTTATTTATATAATTAATTTTAACTTTACTCTAAACTAAATTATTTAAGTCATGAAAACAAAGCAGTTAAGATATCTATCGAGTATATATGTTAGTATTTTTAAATATATAATTCTTTTATTATATATTATACAAAATTACATTTTTCAACACGTGTAATTCACAAGTTTTTTTACCTAATTTATATATATATATATATATGTGTGTAGGGAAAGATTTGAATGATAATGCTAAATATTGTGAGAACCGTGAGAATAAATGAAAAAACCATGAGAATTTGATCAAAAGCAATTCAAATTCAAAACCTTTTTGTACTTATTATTATTCGAATATCATGTTGGAAATTAAATTTACACATTTAGATTTACATGCATTCGTAAAAAAAAAAGAAAATTTTACCCATGTCGAATTCAGTCACTCAGCGCGCCCAAATCCGCAGTCGCCGGAAAATACGCGATTTTGCGACCGTTTTCCTTTGACTCCGGAATCAGGCAAGTGTAACTGACGATAAACGTCGGTTATAACCGAAAACTCAATCAATTTCACTCTTAAACCGAAAATTTCATAATCGGAAACTTGAAATCTCTTATACTTAAAAAATACCTTCAGTCAGGAAAACCCAACTCACTTATTCACTCGAATCAACTCTCAACACACTCGTAAACCCCTCTACAAGTCCCTATTCAGCAAAAACAACTCACCGGAATTCTCTGCAAGTCGCCGGAAAACCGAACCCCTTCATCTCTGTTGCCTTACCTTATAAACAGAACATCTAGGGCTCATACCGAAGTCACTCACACTCGCCTCAAACTTTCTGAAGATCCTCTGCCGCAAGATATACGTCACCGGAATAACCTGCTGTCATCGGAATCTCGCCGGAGAAACAGGGGATCTCTGTTCGGTATATCATACACCTAATCTCTCTCATTTTTATAATCTCATATGTAATTAATTACAAATTCACTAAAGAAGTTGATGAATGTGTCGAAACAGTCGGGATTGGTTTATGGGTAAAGTTTAACGAAGAAGATGAAGCTTCGGTTATATATATATTTAATATAAATCGAGTTCTATCTCGGGTTAGACACACAGTCCAGCGGTGGACTGTGTGCGATTTTAAAGCATACGTCCCGGGTTCGAATTCTGTTGTGTTCCGATTCACTGAAATATAAGCCTTTTTATAAAAGCCAAATCCTGAAACATGTAATCAGTGTATAAGTATAATTAAAACAAGTTATATAAACGGGTTAGACACACAGTCCAGCGGTGGACTGTGTGCAAACGATTAACACACGTCCCGAGTTCGATCCTTGACACAATCATATTCTCTGTAATAAAAATGTTCCTTTTTAAACTGAACCGGATCCACACGCAGTTAGATGTTAAGTTTAATGAAAACCGGAATAACAACCAAGATAGACACACAGTCCAGTGGTGGACTGTGTGCGATTTTAAATCATACGTCGCGGGTTCGAGTCCAGGCTACCGCACCGGTTCTGGCAATTATCAAAGTTTTTATATAAGGACAGAAATGAATTTATCTAGTTTGTATATAAGTATAATTAAAAACAGAAATATTTCGGGTTAGACACATAGCTCAGTTGGTAGAGCTGCGTGCACGCGTACGGGAGTTCACCGGTTCGAGTCTCACCCAGCGCATATCATATACACGACCGAACCGGTCAACAGTCAAACGGTCAACTGGTCAAAAAGTCAAAATTTTTATTTTCTTTTATTTATTTATTTTATTTAAAAATCAATTAAAAATACTTAAAAATAATATTTTTAAAGTTAGAAAATTTCCTTGAACTCACAAAAATAAACCGAACAATTCCATTGAGAACGCTAATTAAAAATACTAATCTCAAATAAGAGTTTATTTATTTATCGAACTATTATGTTATTATTTAGGTTAGTTCCCTTGCCGATTAAATCCGAATTCGTGCGCATTTATCATCAATCCAAGAAACGCATCCACTGTGAGTGAATTCTTACAAATTCCCCTTTTTATTCATATTTTGGGGTGTATTATGTGTCGCTTAAACTAATTCGTTTATTCAAACTCGTGCTATACCATATTATGATCTAAACTTAGAATGTAAGTATTGTTTGTTGTTATGTATTACATATTGTCAAGTTATATGCAAATTATTTGTTAGGCCCATCAGTTCCTCGTGGGAGACGAGTTGAACAACGCGTGCCTTAAAACTCATTCATTAGGCCCATCAGTTCGTAGAACAACGCGTGCCTCAAAACTCATTCATTAGGCCCATCAGTTCCTCGTGGGAGACGAGTTGAACAACGCGTGCCTCATAACAATCTATTGTTGTATGTGTGTGCAATATTTAATATTAAGTGTTTTGTGAATATATTTACATTTACATTTACTCATATGTGGTTATGCACTTTATTTTATAATCAATTCAATAAACACGTTTAAATGTTTTAATAGGATTCACTCGCAAACTTTTTGTTGACCCAAAAACCATTTTTACACATGATACATGTGAACAGGATGAAACAAGGAACACATAGGAAATTGCCTTAGAAGAAAATAATGAAGCCTAGAAAGATGTATAGAACATGTTGTAATTGTATGATTTGATTGTATGATCTTCTTTAAATTGTAATAATAAATACGAAACATTATAATAAATGTCATGAGCTTTGATGAAAACCCAATCATGCCCGATCACCTTTTCCGCTGCGGGTCGGGGTGTGACAGATTGGTATCAGAGCTTTTGACTATAGGGATATATGATAGGTTATTAGACCCTTAGAGCCTATACTATAGTTGATTAGACTTTAATTGTTTATGTGGTTACATGCAAACTCATGATGTTTATTTTTTTCATATTTATTACATACACAAATGCATGCAAACACTTCCAATATTACATTTTGTGATACATAGTGAATTATACTTACAGTCAAACATACATAATTACATACACATTCATCATACATATTTCAATGTTCACATATTCAAATCATCTTCATACTTCCGTTAGTCAAGATTTTGTCGCATTTTTCAGTTTTCAAATCTCATCAAAGTGAGTTCTGCGACGGGCATGTAGTAACTGTAAGGGTACAAGTACCGGTAGTCGGAACGTCCTGTCTAGGTTGGCATTCGTATAAATCCAATATAACGGACCAGTTTGCCTACCTGGGGACTAACGATGAGAGTACGAAGGACCTATTAGGCCAAAGCATGCCACACCAAACGTCGTTCGAACTAACCCCACTTTGAGGTGTCACCGTGTCCACACCTGGATGCACTCCAAACTTCATACGTTACATATATATTTCACGATTTTCTCCGGGTTTTAGTGTACGTTACCAGGCTAACACATGCGAACCATATGAAAAACCCGGTAATCATGGGGGCCCACATGATTACGAAGGTGAAGTATGGCGGCATGCAAGGCCCAATTACGAGCGAAGCCCAAGACATCCTATGGATGTAGTAGATTTATTATTCTATATTTATTTTATGAATGTTCATTCCTAAATACGACACATGATCCCTAAAACATCCAACTCATACTCTTGATATGTATTCCTTGTAGATGTCTTCTAGTCTCGCTCGTAGGAAGATGAGATCAGGAAAAGCCCGCGAGCGCATGGCTGCCCAAATCGCTCAACAAATGGCTACCGTAATACCCAACATTGTAGTTCAAGTTCAACAAGCCCTTACCGCTAATCCCGTCAACCCAATCAACCAAGAAGATCAAAATGTTATCAACCCTCCCCCAAATACCACTAAGTGCACCTTCAAGCATTTCAAATCCTGCGACCCTCCAAAATACGAAGGGACTGAAGGTGTCACCGCTCTCCTCCATTGGTTTGAAGAAATGGAAAACACTTTTCTAAATTGCGATTGCCCCGATGATCGCAAAGTGCGATATGCTACTGGTCGTTTACTTGGAATAGCACTTACATGGTGGAATACAGAGAAGGCCAAACGAGGTGTTGAAGATGCTATGACTTTGACTTGGGAAGAGTTGAAGGAAATCATGACAAGACGGTTTTGCCCAAGAAGCGAAATCAAGAAATTGGAGGATGAGTTCTATTTATTGAAACAAAAGGAAGGCGATCACACCACATACAACAAGAGATTCCTTGAGTTAAATCAAATGGTTCCCAACTTGTTCACTCCTCTTTACCGTTTGATCGAGCACTACATTCGAGGTCTTCCTTAAAAAATTCAAGACTCTGTAATAAGTACCACACCTGCAACTTTGGAAGCAGCAATGGAATTAGCTACAGAGCTCACCAAAAACCGCATACGTAATAAAGACTTCAAGGAGGAGAAGAAGAAGGATAAAGCATCAACTGAAACCTCAAACTCCACCCAAACCGAATCCCCTTCATGATCCATTTCTAAAGAAAACGAGATGGGCAACTTTTCGCTGTCACCCAACGCAATCAACCAGTCTCACAAGCCGTACCCCTCCAAGCTATCCCAATCACCCAAGTAGCACCCAACTCAGCTTACCCAAATAAGAAACCTTACCTTGGGCCTCACCCTCAATGCAACACCTGTTTTTATCACCATCCATCTACTTTACCTTGTCGACTATGTGCGAATTGTGGACGCTATGGTCATTTGAGCAAGGCTTGCCGCACCTCTCAAAACCAAACCTCACCCCCTACTCAAACATGATCCAAACATATTAACAACCCCAATACCCCATGTTTCCATATGTTCGAGCTTGTTTTAATTGTGGCGACCCTACCCACTTTAGAAACACGTGCCCTCGATTGGTTAACATCATACACGCCCAAGCTCAAGCAAACCCAGTTAACCAAGCAAATCAAGAAAACCTAACCACTAGGCCACCAGCAAGAGGAAGAGTTTTCAACATCAACTCCAATCCTATTGAAGATAATGACGGCCCAAACGGACCACCCAACTAGTCTCCTTCACCAAAAATCAAGATTCAACTCCAACCGCTTAATTTTTCATGTTTTTCTTTATGTTATCTCAATTTTCACGTATCTCAATTACAAATTGAAAATTTATCCAAGAATCTTAATGCGAATTACTATTTCAGTTTTGTTTTATACTCATTGATTGAACATTCATATCATCATACCTCACGATGTATCTCAGTCTCATCATTTAAAGAAGTTGGGTTGTGTCTCACTTCTACATAGACTAACCTCTCCATCATGATAAACGAGAGAGGTACTATCATCATTCAAACATGTATACTATCAGAATTAAGACTCAAGCTTTGGTTGTTGTGTTTGTTTATGTTTTAGAGTCACATAGGACTAATCATAACTTACTGATAAAACCAATGAAAATTTGACAAGAATATGGTGGATACACCGCTGGTACTTCCTATATATAAGTATTCTTGTCAAAGGATCAGAGGCATTGTCAGGCGGTTATGAGAAGTTCCATGTAGGATTTAGTAATGTCTTGGTTGAAGTTTGTTTTATACTCACTGATTTAGCATTCATATCATCTCATCATTTAAAGAAATTGGATTGTGTTCTATCTCTACATAGACTAACCTCTCCATCATAACAAACGAGAGAGGTACTGTCACCATTCAAACATGTATACTATCAGAATTAGGACTCAGGTTTTGGTTGTTGTGTTTGTTTATGTTTTAGAGTCACATAGGACTAATCATAACTTACTGATAAAACCAATGAAAATTTGACAAGAATATGGTGGATACGCCGCTGGTACTTCCTATATATAAGTATTCTTGTCAAAGGATCAGAGGCATTGTCAGGCGGTTATGAGAAGTTCCATGGATTTAGTAATGTCTTGGTTGAAGTTTGTTTTATACTCACTGATTTAGCATTCATATCATCTCATCATTTAAAGAAATTGGATTGTGTTCTATCTCTACATAGACTAACCTCTCCATCATAACAAACGAGAGAGGTACTGTCACCATTCAAACATGTATACTATCAGAATTAGGACTCAGGTTTTGGTTGTTGTGTTTGTTTATGTTTTAGAGTCACATAGGACTAATCATAACTTACTGATAAAACCAATGAAAATTTGACAAGAATATGGTGGATACGCCGCTGGTACTTCCTATATATAAGTATTCTTGTCAAAGGATCAGAGGCATTGTCAGGCGGTTATGAGAAGTTCCATGTAGGATTTAGTAATGTCTTGGTTGAAGTTTGTTTTATACTCACTGATTTAGCATTCATATCATCTCATCATTTAAAGAAATTGGATTGTGTTCTATTTCTACATAGACTAATCTCTCCATCCAAACGAGAAAGGTACTGTCACCATTCAAACATGTATACTATCAGAATTAGGACTCAGGCTTTGGTTGTTGTGTTTGTTTATGTTCTATAGTCACATCATAGAACCAATCATGACTTACTGATAAAACCAATGAAAATTTGACAAGAATATGGTGCGCTGGTACTTCCTATATATAAGTATTTTTGCCAAAGGATCAGAGGCATTGTCAGGCGGTTATGAGAAGTTCCATGAAGGTTTTAGTAGTAGAAGTTTTGTTTTAGGGTATAACCTTATCTTTCAAAACGTATCAAAACTCATATGCATAAAATCATACTTAGTCAATCAACTCTGTTTATCAATATTCTTTATCGTAGGCAACAAAAAGCAATTCCTGTAGTAGGGTATTCAACCCTTACAAGGAACGTTACCGCCTCAAACAAAATTTAGACTCTTACTCCCTTCTAGGTATGTAATTGTCAAATTAAAACACCATCCTTTTGAGTCAAACATGCCACTACTTAAATTTCGGGACGAAATTTCTAAAAGTAGGGGATACTGTAACATCCGTAAAAAACCGGGTTAACCTAACCCGCTTCGTTTATTAACCGAACATACAGTTAAAATTTTCGTTGCGTATTTAATACTCAAATTAATTTTATACGATACATAATTAATAAATATATTAGAATTTAAAATTTATAATTGAAAATTTATTAAAAATAATGAAATAAAAATAAATTGCTGATGCCGGGTTTCGAACCCGGGTCAGCTGGATGAAACCTCAACACTTAACACACACACATTCCACCACTCCGCCACTGGTGTTACTTGTTGGTTTATTGAAACAATTAATACATATAATAAAACTGGAAGTCGAATTCAGTTACTCAGCGCGCCCAAATCCGCAGTCGCCGGAAAATACACGATTTTGCGATCGTTTTCCTTTGACTCCGGAATCAGGCAAGTGTAACTGACGATAAACGTCGGTTATAACTGAAAACTCAATCAATTTCACTCTTAAACCGAAAATTTCATAATCGGAAACTTGAAATCTCTTATACTTAAAAAATACCTTCAGTCAGGAAAACCCAACTCACTTATTTGTAACATTTGTATAAATCGGGTCTCCAAAACCCGCTCCGTTTTGTAATCAAATATCAAGTTACGAAATTTTATTAAGTATTTATGAGTATTTTGAGTTTAAACGTTACATAATTAATATATAAACTAAACTATAAAAATTATATTTGATAAAAAGTCAAAATAAAATAAATAAAAAATAGTTGGAGCTGACCGGACTCGAACCCGGGTCAACTGCCTCCAACGATTTAACTTCCCGTCTCCAAACCACTCCGCCACCAGTTGTTTTCTGTTGGTATTATGAAAACAATTAAATTTTATACGCAAACTCGGTTTAACGGTTACTGATATATGAATAACGGAAATCGGTAAGCCAAATCGCCAAATCAGTTTTCGTTCGTTTAATTAACTTATAACCGACGCATATCGGTTTTTAATTAAAGTTCAGATTGAATGAACTTCAAGTTTTGGGTTTTGAAACCGAAAAACATTCAAGCTTCAAATAATTCTGATTCCAATCATTTATACGGTCCAGAACTGTCTCAAGCACACTCCAAACCCTTTTCGTCGCGTTTTCAAGTCTTTTGAGCTCAAGAAAATTGTCGCCGGAATTCCCTGCAACTCTCGCCGGAAAACCGTGTTCAACATAAATCAGTAAGAATTTCCTCTCTTGCTGTTTCAATTTATTGTTGGGACCCTGCTAACATTATTCCGTCACTCAAAGTCAGTCATAGAAGACTTTGCTGGATTTCTGGTTTCGCCGGAGAAATTCTGGGATTTGCCGGAACCACGCTAGTTGACGGTAAACGCATTCAATCGTGCTAATAATTCATGTACTCTGGTTCAATTTCAAATCTAATTCTTTAATTCTGTTGATTAGCCCTCTCAGCCGAAGTTTCAAAAACGGAGTTGCCTGTTCTCGCCGGACTTCCTGAAGAAGACGACCTGTCCGGTATTTCTTGTCCCCAAACTGTTCGGTTTGTTCATTCAAACTAGTAGGCATGATATTTAAGTAGTAGAGCCATGAATCAGTTGTCTGAGTAAAAACCAGTAATCATAACGAAGAAGACGAATCTAAAAACGGGATAAGAATAATTAAAACTCGGATAATTAACGGGTTAGACACACAGTCCAGCGGTGGACTGTGTGCAAAGTTTATATACGAGTCCCGAGTTCGATCCTTACTACACACACACTGCGTAATAACATTCCCTTTTTATTCATAAAACTAACCGGGTTAGATTGAGTAGTTGTTAAGTATAATATAATTCAAGAATATAACCGGGTTAGACACACAGTCCAGCGGTGGACTGTGTGCAACACAAACTGCACGTCACGCGATCGAGTCCCGTCCCACACACCGGTTCAATGAGAATAAAACGTTTTGTAAAATAAAGGAATTTTCGGTAAATTCGAATAAGTGTATTAATATAATTAAAACTAGATTTCTAACGGGTTAGTCACGTAGCTCAGTTGGTAGAGCTACGTGCGCGTGAACGGAAGGTCACAGGTTCGAATCCCGCTCGGCGCAAGAATTACCGCTGACCGAACCGGTCAACGGTCAACGGTCAACGGTCAAACAGTAATAAAATATATATTTTTTTTTTATAATTATTTGTTTTATTTAAATTAAAAATCAATTAAAAATACTTAAAAATAACATTTTTAAGGATAGAAAATAGCCATAAAATCACAAAAATTATATCTAAAAATCCCATTAAAAATCTTTAATAAAATCCATCCATTTAATATATTTTTCCTATTATTATCTAGGTCAGTGATTCCTCGTTAACTCGTTTCGTCTAAATCGTGCGCATCTCACCAATTCAAATCCAACGCACCCAATGTGAGTGAACCCTTCAAATTCCCCGTTTTTAATCATATTTTTGGGGTGTATCATGTGTCTTATTCATTTACTTATTATAACCAAGTTATTGTGCATATATCATATCATGACATGTGTGTTAGTTGTTGCTGTTCAGTAGTTAGAATTGTTTGCAAGTTATTATTTCAGTACATGCAATTGCTGAGGCCGTAACTCCCCATCCCTCGAGGTTGAGTTTGATCCCCATTTTATTATGTGGTTGATCAGGGCGTGCCCGCACGATCGGCTCCGTTTGATTGAGCCTTGATCGGTTATTTACATTTCAAGTTCATGCAATCCGCTCGGCTCCGTTTGATTGAGCCTTGAGTGCACAGTTCAATTTACATTTCAAGTTCATGCAATACGCTCGGCTCCGTTTGATTGAGCCTTGAGCACACAGTTCAATTTACATTTTCAGTTCATGCAATACGATCGGCTCCGTTTGATTGAGCCTTGATCTCACAGTTCATTTATGTTAATTATCATATGATGTTGGTATGATCATGTATGTTATCAATTATTAATGTATGTTATAATTGTAACCGATGTTGCCATTGCTTGATTTCATACATATGCTCTTTTATGATTATGCACAATATTTTATTGATAAACTAACCAGAAAATCATTATTAAATGTTTATCTATAAGGTTCACTCGCCAACTTATGTTGACCCAAAAACCTCCCATTTTACACATGATACAGGTGAACCAGCAGCAGCTAGGAACACGTAGGACCTGGATTAGAAGAAATAAAATGATTTAGTGTTTGGGATTATTATGTTTGGTTATTTTCCTTTGTAATGAATGAACATGTTTGAAGGTTTGAGAAATGTAACTTTGACTTCATTTAATTATGAAACATAATAGTAAATGTCATGTGCTTTGGTGATAACCCAATTATGCCCCGACTCTTATTTCCGCTGCGGGTCGGGGTGTGACAGATTGGTATCAGAGCCATGACTATAGGGATATAGGATAGGTTATTAGACCCTTAGAGCCTATACTATAGTCGATTAGAAACCTATAGGAATTTTGTGTGTTATATGCCAAATTTCATGATGTTTATATGTTTATGTTAAAATGTTACATTTGATATTGTTCAAGCATGTTCATAAGTATGTATTATCAAATAATGCTTATCATGAAATCGTATGATCATAACATATCACATCCATGCAAGCACACACCACATCATGATTGATTTTACAACGATTTTCGTGTTTTCAAATCTCATCAAAGTGAGTTCTCATGACGGGCATGTAGTAACTGGAAGGGTACTAGTACCGGTAGTCGGAACGTCCTGTCTAGGCTGGCATTCGTATAAATCCAAAATAAAGGACCAGTTTGCCTACCTGGGGACCAACGATGAGAGTACGAAATACCTATTAGGCCAAAGCATGCTATACCAAACGTTGTGAGAGCTAATCCCACTTTGAGTTGTCATTGTGTCTACACCTGGACACGTTCCGACCAAATATCTCATGAGCATATTTTGTGGTTAGCATTCGGGGGATGCGAGTGTTAAATTGCCAATACTAATGTGAATCCTACCAAACCAATAGCCATGGGGGCCCACATGACTATATAGGTGAAGGTATGGGGGACATTTGAGGCCCAACATGAGCGAACCCAAGACATCCTTCGGATGTAGTTGCATTATTGATATTTATGTTATATTTTTTAAGACACATGACACCTAAAGGATACCATAAACTCACAATCTTCTCATTTTATGATCCTGTAGATGTCGTATAGACCGCATCGAAGGAATAGGAAATCGGAAAAGTCTCAGGAACGATTGGCCACTCATATCGCCAACCAAATGGCCACGATATTACCTGACATCGTAGTACAAGTACAACAAGCTCTTGCTGCAAATCCTACTAACCCTCCTCAACAACAGGACCAGATCATCAACGACCCTCCTACCGGCAAATGCACTTACAAACATTTTAAGTCTTGCGATCCCCCAAAATTCGAAGGGACTGAGGGAGTCACTGCTCTCCAGCGTTGGTTCGAGGAGATGGAAAACGTTTTCTTAAACTGCGATTGTCCTGAGGATCGCAAAGTTCGTTATGCCACCGGGAGACTACTTGGCGTAGCTCTCACTTGGTGGAATACCGAGAAGGGAAAGAGGGGAATGGAAGATGCGATGGCCTTAACTTGGGAGGAGTTAAGGGAGATCATGACTAGGCGATTCTGTCCTAGGAGTGAGATTAAGAAATTGGAAGATGAATTTCATGCCCTGAAACAAAAAGATGGTGATCACTCTACTTACAACAAACGGTTCTTGGAGTTGAACCAGATGGTACCAAACTTATTCACTCCAACCTACCGTCTGATCGAACATTACATTCGAGGACTTCCCTCGAAAATCCAAGATTCGGTCCTCAGTGTTTCACCGGTAACACTCGAAGCTGCCATGGTGTTGGCAACAGAACTAACCGAAAACCGAATTCGTAATGGGAAGTTCAAGGAAGAAAAGAAGAAAGCCCCTGCTGAGGGACAAACCTCAAACCACCACACTCCTTCCTCTAAATTTGCTAACAAGAGGAAGCGTAACAACAGGAACTTTGCAGTCACCCACACCAACACCCCTGTTCCTGCTGCACCCATCACACAAGCCACTCCTCCACCCGCGCCATACAAAAGACCATACACAGGACCACTACCAAAATGTAACCGTTGTCAGTATCACCACTCCCCTGACTATCCTTGCCAGTACTGTACCAGCTGCGGTCGCGCTGGACACCTTGTACAACAATGCCGCGCACCTCAACGAACAAATCGCCACCCACCTATAACCCAAACCCACCAACAATTTATGGGTCAAGCCCAACAACAACAACCATTTCCACCCACTCAACATTTAGCCCAAACATACTATCAACCCAACTACCCTATGGGTCAACCTATGCGGGCATGTTTCAACTGTGGAGATCCAAGTCATTTCAGGAACACATGTCCAAGACTAGTCAATATTATTCATGCTCAGGCCCAAGCCAACCCAGTGAACCAAGCAAATCAAGCTCCTCCACCTGCTAGAGGAAGGGCTTTCAATATTAACGCAAACCAGGCCAGAGCTGACGGCAATGTGGTCAACGGTACGTTTCTTATAAATGGTAGATATGCCTCTATGTTATTTGATACTGGTGCGGATAGAAGTTTCGTGTCATTAGAGTTTGAACCTATCTTAAGTAAAAATCGAGATAAGCTCGCGGAATCCATAACAGTGGAAGTTGCAGATGGAAAACCAGTTTTGTTAAACTCTATTTTACGCAACTGTACGCTCACCCTAAACGACCACGATTTCTCGGTCGATCTTATTCCTATGAAGCTGGGAAGTTTTGACATCATAGTCGGAATGGATTGGCTCAGTCAGCATAATGCGGAAGTTGTATGTCGTGAGAAATTTATTCGTATTCCTCTTTCAAACGGTCAGACTCTTCGAATTATTGGAGAAACCCCGGCGAAAGGACTCAACTTAATGTCTTGTCATCAAGCTCAGAAATACCTTCGCAAGAATTATGTCGCGTTTTTAGCCCATATCATCAAGAAGGGGACCGCAGAAAAGAAACTTGAAGATATTCCTGTTGTAAAAGATTTTCCACAAGTTTTTCCTGACGACATTTCAGGACTACCTCCAATCAGAGATGTCGAGTTTCGTATCGATCTTATACCTGGTGCTACGCCAGTGGCAAAATCTCCATATAGGTTAGCCCCCTCTGAAATGCAAGAGCTAGCCAGTCAATTGCAAGAGTTGACTGACAAGGGATTTATACGCCCCAGCTCATCGCCTTGGGGTGCACCTGTACTTTTCGTAAAGAAGAAGGATGGATCTTTTCGCATGTGCATCGATTATAGAGAGCTCAACAAGTTAACTATCAAAAATCGATATCCTTTACCTCGTATAGATGATCTTCTTGACCAGCTACAAGGTGCCAGTTGCTTTTCGAAAATCGACCTTCGATCGGGCTATCATCAGCTTAGGGTGCATGAAGAAGACGTCCCTAAAACTGCTTTTCGAACTCGATATGGTCACTATGAATTCATGGTTATGCCGTTTGGATTAACCAACGCACCAGCTGTTTTCATGGACCTAATGAATAGAGTCTGCAAACCTTACCTTGATCGATTTGTTATTGTGTTCATTGACGATATTCTTATCTATTCAAAATCCAAAGCTGATCATGAGCGTCATCTGCGACTTGTTCTTGCACTTCTAGAAAAGGAAAAGCTTTATGCCAAGTTCTCTAAATGTGAATTCTGGTTAAAAGAGGTGCAATTTCTTGGGCATGTAGTCAATGACAAAGGAATACATGTGGACCCATCAAAGATTAAAGCAGTTCAAGAATGGCAAGCTCCACGTACGCCAACTGAAGTAAGGTCTTTTCTTGGACTTGCTGGTTACTATCGTCGATTCATTTCAAACTTCTCTCGCATTGCGGTGCCACTCACGGCTTTAACCCATAAAGGGAAACCATTTGTATGGGGGCCCAAGCAAGAAGAAGCTTTTCAAACCCTCAAGCAAAGACTTTGTGATGCACCAATCCTCACTCTTCCTGAAGGTTGTGATGATTTTGTAGTCTATTGCGACGCGTCAGGGCAAGGATTGGGATGCGTTCTCATGCAAAGAGGAAAAGTCATAGCTTATGCCTCAAGGCAACTCAAGACTCACGAAAAGAACTACACCACTCATGACCTTGAACTTGGAGCCGTTGTATTCGCTCTTAAGATATGGAGACATTATCTTTATGGCACGAAGTGTGAAATATACACTGACCATAAGAGTCTTCAACACATCTTCAATCAGAAAGAGTTAAATATGAGGCAACGGAGATGGGTCGAACTTCTAAATGATTACGACTGTGAAATCAAATACCACCCTGGTAAAGCAAATGTGGTGGCTGATGCACTTAGTCGAAAGGGCTATGCGAACTCTATTCATCTTCTATGTTCGCAAATTATAACCAATATTAAGGATCAAATTCGAGAAGCTCAACACGTTTCAATAACAGAGGAAGATGTACAAAAGGAGATGTCCTGTGGAGCCGAGCTAAAGCTGGAAACTAAATCTGATGGTATTTTGTATTACCTAGATCGTATATGGATTCCTAACCATATCAATCTTCGTGAAACACTCATGCATGAAGCCCATAAGTCGCGATATTCTATACACCCAGGAGCCGATAAGATGTATCAAGACCTACGGTACACCTATTGGTGGCCTGGAATGAAGAAAGATATTGCCGTTTTTGTTTCCAAGTGTCTCACTTGTTCTAAAGTAAAGGCTGAACACCAAAGACCCTCAGGACTTCTGGTCCAACCAGAAATACCTGTCTGGAAGTGGGAAAATATAACCATGGATTTCATTACCGGGTTACCTCGCACTTCTAGTGGGTATGACACTATATGGGTGATTATAGACCGACTCACAAAATCAGCTCACTTTATTCCTATTCGAGAAGATTTTAAGAACGAAAAGCTTGCTCATATTTATATCAGCGAAATCGTCAGCCGTCATGGAGTTCCATTAAGTATTATTTCTGATCGTGATGGTCGTTTCACCTCACGGACATGGCAGGCAGTACAATCCGCAATGGGCACTCGACTAGATCTCAGTACCGCCTATCATCCCCAAACTGATGGACAGTCTGAGCGCACCATTCAAACCCTTGAGGATATGCTTAGAGCATGTGTCATAGACTTCAAGGGAAATTGGGACGCCCACCTACCGTTAGTCGAATTTTCGTACAACAACAGTTATCATTCTAGTATCGGCATGGCACCTTTTGAAGCTTTATATGGTCGAAAGTGTCGATCTCCTGTTTGTTGGCACGAAATTGGGGAAGCTCAAATTACTGGTCCGGAATTGATCCAAGAAACAACAGATAAGATTCATCAAATCAGAAACAATCTTCTAGCGGCTCAAAGTCGTCAAAAGAGTTACGCAGATAAACGACGGAAGCCTTTGGAGTTTAGCGTTGGTGATCATGTGCTTTTAAAAGTGTCACCGTGGAAGGGAGTAGTTCGTTTTGGTCAAAAGGGAAAGCTAGCACCACGTTACGTAGGACCTTTCAAAATACTCGAAAGAGTAGGTCCTGTAGCTTACAAGCTTGACCTACCGGAAGAACTCGACAGAATTCATCCCACATTCCACGTGTCGAACTTGAAGAAGTGCCTCGCTGATGAGAATCTTCATATTCCACTAGAGGATATTCAGATTGATGAATCCATGCATTATATTGAAAGGCCGGTAGAGATTATGGACTATGGAGAAAAGCGTCTACGTCGAAGTCGCATCCCTATTGTTAGGGTACGCTGGGAGTCGAAACGGGGACCTGAGTTTACTTGGGAACGTGAAGACTCAATGCGTGAAAAATACCCTCATCTTTTCCCTACTACATCAACTGTTTGAATTTCGGGACGAAATTCCTAAAAGTAGGGGATACTGTAACATTTGTATAAATCGGGTCTCCAAAACCCGCTCCGTTTTGTAATCAAATATCAAGTTACGAAATTTTATTAAGTATTTATGAGTATTTTGAGTTTAAACGTTACATAATTAATATATAAACTAAACTATAAAAATTATATTTGATAAAAAGTCAAAATAAAATAAATAAAAAATAGTTGGAGCTGACCGGACTCGAACCCGGGTCAACTGCCTCCAACGATTTAACTTCCCGTCTCCAAACCACTCCGCCACCAGTTGTTTTCTGTTGGTATTATGAAAACAATTAAATTTTATACGCAAACTCGGTTTAACGGTTACTGATATATGAATAACGGAAATCGGTAAGCCAAATCGCCAAATCAGTTTTCGTTCGTTTAATTAACTTATAACCGACGCATATCGGTTTTTAATTAAAGTTCAGATTGAATGAACTTCAAGTTTTGGGTTTTGAAACCGAAAAACATTCAAGCTTCAAATAATTCTGATTCCAATCATTTATACGGTCCAGAACTGTCTCAAGCACACTCCAAACCCTTTTCGTCGCGTTTTCAAGTCTTTTGAGCTCAAGAAAATTGTCGCCGGAATTCCCTGCAACTCTCGCCGGAAAACCGTGTTCAACATAAATCAGTAAGAATTTCCTCTCTTGCTGTTTCAATTTATTGTTGGGACCCTGCTAACATTATTCCGTCACTCAAAGTCAGTCATAGAAGACTTTGCTGGATTTCTGGTTTCGCCGGAGAAATTCTGGGATTTGCCGGAACCACGCTAGTTGACGGTAAACGCATTCAATCGTGCTAATAATTCATGTACTCTGGTTCAATTTCAAATCTAATTCTTTAATTCTGTTGATTAGCCCTCTCAGCCGAAGTTTCAAAAACGGAGTTGCCTGTTCTCGCCGGACTTCCTGAAGAAGACGACCTGTCCGGTATTTCTTGTCCCCAAACTGTTCGGTTTGTTCATTCAAACTAGTAGGCATGATATTTAAGTAGTAGAGCCATGAATCAGTTGTCTGAGTAAAAACCAGTAATCATAACGAAGAAGACGAATCTAAAAACGGGATAAGAATAATTAAAACTCGGATAATTAACGGGTTAGACACACAGTCCAGCGGTGGACTGTGTGCAAAGTTTATATACGAGTCCCGAGTTCGATCCTTACTACACACACACTGCGTAATAACATTCCCTTTTTATTCATAAAACTAACCGGGTTAGATTGAGTAGTTGTTAAGTATAATATAATTCAAGAATATAACCGGGTTAGACACACAGTCCAGCGGTGGACTGTGTGCAACACAAACTGCACGTCACGCGATCGAGTCCCGTCCCACACACCGGTTCAATGAGAATAAAACGTTTTGTAAAATAAAGGAATTTTCGGTAAATTCGAATAAGTGTATTAATATAATTAAAACTAGATTTCTAACGGGTTAGTCACGTAGCTCAGTTGGTAGAGCTACGTGCGCGTGAACGGAAGGTCACAGGTTCGAATCCCGCTCGGCGCAAGAATTACCGCTGACCGAACCGGTCAACGGTCAACGGTCAACGGTCAAACAGTAATAAAATATATATTTTTTTTTTATAATTATTTGTTTTATTTAAATTAAAAATCAATTAAAAATACTTAAAAATAACATTTTTAAGGATAGAAAATAGCCATAAAATCACAAAAATTATATCTAAAAATCCCATTAAAAATCTTTAATAAAATCCATCCATTTAATATATTTTTCCTATTATTATCTAGGTCAGTGATTCCTCGTTAACTCGTTTCGTCTAAATCGTGCGCATCTCACCAATTCAAATCCAACGCACCCAATGTGAGTGAACCCTTCAAATTCCCCGTTTTAATCATATTTTTGGGGTGTATCATGTGTCTTATTCATTTACTTATTATAACCAAGTTATTGTGCATATATCATATCATGACATGTGTGTTAGTTGTTGCTGTTCAGTAGTTAGAATTGTTTGCAAGTTATTATTTCAGTACATGCAATTGCTGAGGCCGTAACTCCCCATCCCTCGAGGTTGAGTTTGATCCCCATTTTATTATGTGGTTGATCAGGGCGTGCCCGCACGATCGGCTCCGTTTGATTGAGCCTTGATCGGTTATTTACATTTCAAGTTCATGCAATCCGCTCGGCTCCGTTTGATTGAGCCTTGAGTGCACAGTTCAATTTACATTTCAAGTTCATGCAATACGCTCGGCTCCGTTTGATTGAGCCTTGAGCACACAGTTCAATTTACATTTTCAGTTCATGCAATACGATCGGCTCCGTTTGATTGAGCCTTGATCTCACAGTTCATTTATGTTAATTATCATATGATGTTGGTATGATCATGTATGTTATCAATTATTAATGTATGTTATAATTGTAACCGATGTTGCCATTGCTTGATTTCATACATATGCTCTTTTATGATTATGCACAATATTTTATTGATAAACTAACCAGAAAATCATTATTAAATGTTTATCTATAAGGTTCACTCGCCAACTTATGTTGACCCAAAAACCTCCCATTTTACACATGATACAGGTGAACCAGCAGCAGCTAGGAACACGTAGGACCTGGATTAGAAGAAATAAAATGATTTAGTGTTTGGGATTATTATGTTTGGTTATTTTCCTTTGTAATGAATGAACATGTTTGAAGGTTTGAGAAATGTAACTTTGACTTCATTTAATTATGAAACATAATAGTAAATGTCATGTGCTTTGGTGATAACCCAATTATGCCCCGACTCTTATTTCCGCTGCGGGTCGGGGTGTGACATTATTCACTCGAATTAACTCTCAACACACTCGTAAACCCCTCTACAAGTCCCTATTCAGCAAAAACAACTCGCCGGAATTCTCTGCAAGTCGCCGGAAAACCGAACCCCTTCATCTCTGTTGCCTTACCTTATAAACAGAACATCTAGGGCTCATACCGAAGTCACTCACACTCGCCTCAAACTTTCTGAAGATCCTCTGCCGCAAGATATACGTCACCGGAATAACCTGATGTCATCGGAATCTCGCCGGAGAAACAGGGGATCTCTGTTCGGTATATCATACACCTAATCTCTCTCATTTTTATTAATCTCATATGTAATTAATTACAAATTCACTAAAGAAGTTGATGAATGTGTCGAAATAGTCGGGATTGGTTTATGGGTAAAGTTTAACGAAGAAGATGAAGCTTCGGTTATATATATATTTAATATAAATCGAGTTATATCTCGGGTTAGACACACAGTCCAGCGGTGGACTGTGTGCGATTTTAAAGCATACGTCCCGGGTTCGAATTCTGTTGTGTTCCGATTCACTGAAATATAATGCCTTTTTATAAAAGCCAAATCCTGAAACATGTAATCAGTGTATAAGTATAATTAAAACAAGTTATATAAATGGGTTAGACACACAGTCCAGCGGTGGACTGTGTGCAAACGATTAACACACGTCCCGAGTTCGATCCTTGACACAATCACATTCTCTGTAATAAAAATGTTCCTTTTTAAACTGAACCGGATCCACACGTAGTTAGATGTTAAGTTTAATGAAAACCGGAATAACAACCAAGATAGACACACAGTCCAGTGGTGGACTGTGTGCGATTTTAAATCATACGTCGCGGGTTCGAGTCTAGGCTACCGCACCGGTTCTGGCAATTATCAAAGTTTTTATATAAGGACAGAAATGAATTTATCTAGTTTGTATATAAGTATAATTAAAAACAGAAATATTTCGGGTTAGACACGTAGCTCAGTTGGTAGAGCTGCGTGCACGCGTACGGGAGGTCACCGGTTCGAGTCTCACCCAGCGCATATCATATACACGACCGAACCGGTCAACAGTCAAACGGTCAACTGGTCAAAAAGTCAAAAAAAATTTTTCTTTTAT
Organism: Scalesia atractyloides; assembly: GCA_947069175.1. Classification (NCBI taxonomy): domain Eukaryota; kingdom Viridiplantae; phylum Streptophyta; class Magnoliopsida; order Asterales; family Asteraceae; genus Scalesia; species Scalesia atractyloides. The sequence continues at coordinate 30,263,376 of CAMTDV010001632.1, forward strand.
TTATTTATTTTATTTAAAAATCAATTAAAAATACTTAAAAATAATATTTTTAAAGTTAGAAAATTTCCTTGAACTCACAATAATAAACCGAACAATTCCATTGAGAACGCTAATTAAAAATACTAATCTCAAATAAGAGTTTATTTATTTATCGAACTATTATGTTATTATTTAGGTTAGTTCCCTTGCCGATTAAATCCGAATTCGTGCGCATTTATCATCAATCCAAGAAACGCATCCACTGTGAGTGAATTCTTACAAATTCCCCTTTTTATTCATATTTTGGGGTGTATTATGTGTCGCTTAAACTAATTCGTTTATTCAAACTCGTGCTATACCATATTATGATCTAAACTTAGAATGTAAGTATTGTTTGTTGTTATGTATTACATATTGTCAAGTTATATGCAAATTATTTGTTAGGCCCATCAGTTCCTCGTGGGAGACGAGTTGAACAACGCGTGCCTTAAAACTCATTCATTAGGCCCATCAGTTCGTAGAACAACGCGTGCCTCAAAACTCATTCATTAGGCCCATCAGTTCCTCGTGGGAGACGAGTTGAACAACGCGTGCCTCAAAACAATCTATTGTTGTATGTGTGTGCAATATTTAATATTAAGTGTTTTGTGAATATATTTACATTTACATTTACTCATATGTGGTTATGCACTTTATTTTATAATCAATTCAATAAACACGTTTAAATGTTTTAATAGGATTCACTCGCCAACTTTTTGTTGACCCAAAAACCATTTTTACACATGATACATGTGAACAGGATGAAGCAAGGAACACATAGGAAATTGCCTTAGAAGAAAATAATGAAGCCTAGAAAGATGTATAGAACATGTTGTAATTGTATGATTTGATTGTATGATCTTCTTTAAATTGTAATAATAAATATGAAACATTATAATAAATGTCATGAGCTTTGATGAAAACCCAATCATGCCCCGATCACCTTTTCCGCTGCGGGTCGGGGTGTGACACTCTTGAACTTTACCTAGTTGTTGTTTTGTTTTCTCAATTTTGGGTGATTTGTTGAATATGGCTTTTAATATTAGGTGGTTTTACAGTGATCATCAGTTTTGAGTCATACTCATTATTTATTCATCATCATGGTTGTAGATTTACTGATTTTAGGTGGCTATTTGATGTATTTTTTATGACATGTATTAAAATCTTGACAATTGGCACTTGGTTATTAGTTAGATGATGATGATGATGATGATGATGATGATGATGATGATGATGATGATGATGATGATGATGATGATGATGATAAAGGATTAGTTTTTGGTTGTTTCTTCTTTTCCATTAAATGTCTTGATTTTGTTGAATTTAAGGATAAAATATGGGCATGGAAAGGAATGGAATGACCGTGGTGTCCTTTCTCAATGCACATAACCTGTTTGTTAAAATGCCAAAGTGAGGTTTGTGTTTTGCTCCTAATTTGCATAGTTTAATAAAGTTCCAGTGGTCAAAACATTATATAATTTCAATATCCTATAAGCTAAAACTACGTTTAAACTAATTTATGTTTATGTAAGTGATAGTTTGTATCAAAGCTTTTTTATCTATTACTAAAGTTCATTTATTCTTATGTAATAGATCTTACACATGTGTAGATTTGTTTAGTATCATTAGCCGCTGGCGAAAACCATATCGGTACTAGTGGGGTCTAAAAAAGCATAGCTGGTGAACGAGAGCTATGATTGTTAATCGACACGAGTCATGTTTAAAGACCTTTGACGTATGCTACTATTGTAAAAGACCATTTCAATGCCAGAAGATACCAGGACATGTATGTATACGTACGTACGTAATACTGAAGTGAAGAAGTTGTTTGCAAGGCTGCATCAGATGTAGGAGATGTTGATGGTGCTGCAAGGATTATTATGTGTCTATTCATATTTATGTATATGTAACAGTTGATTGTACATATGTGTAAGTGTTTGTTTTACAAATATGTGAATGTCATGTATTATTATGATGTTAATCTTCATTTTATGGGTTGTTTATACAATGAATTTCGTTACATTTGAGATAGAAATATGCATGTAATAAACAAATGTGGTTCATATTTCATTGTCACGTATCTTTGTTTGTTTTAAATATCTATTGTTGAATTACACATGCATAAATAGTTCGTTATCACATATTTATCTCAGTTTTACATGTGTGTAACTGATATACACATGTGTAAATTGTTCATTGTTACATATCTATGTATGTATAACATATGTGCAGCTAAATTACACATGTATAAACTATTCTCTATCACATATTTGTGTTTATTTTACATATGTGCAGCTAAATTACACATGTGTAAACTCTTCGTTATCACATTTCTCTATTTTTAATACATACGTGCAACTGATTTACCCATGTGTAAACTATTGGCTGTCATCTATGGATGTACGTTTACATATGTACATCTGGATTACACATGTGTAATTGTTCTCTGTCACATATTTGGGTCTCTTTGACATAATGTGCAGCTGAATTACATATGTGTAAAATCTTCAATGTTACATATCGATTTATATTTTTATGCAAATATAGTAAGTATTTTACTTACTAACAAGTAGGATTTAAACTAAAAGAGTATTATCCATTTATCAAAAGTAAATTTTCCAAACAAGTCATATAATCTTTTAGAGACAGTATCAATGATAACATAAAAACAAAAAAGTCATAATCCTCAACACGTAGTATGCATGATAACAAGAAAACAATTCATGATTGAAAATAGAAATTAATTTCTCTTTTCATTTAGGATTCTCTCAAACTCCAATTCTCTCTTGATCACATCTTCTCGGTGAATATTCACTTTCTAAAGTACAATCTTCGTATCATTTATAGTCTTGTACAACTGACCTCCCAAAGTTCTCTCTATCATTTTACAACCAACAGTAGAATGTACCATCCTTTTTTTTCTGAAAATGTGCCTGTTCAAAGCGACAAAAGTAAAATACCATTATCCATTTGTTTTTACTGTTATCCTAAACAAATAATCCGGCTGATTTACACATGTGTAAATGAGCAAAACTGCTCACTTACAACGTGTAAACAACCTTCTTACACATGTGTAAATTACATAATTACACCTATTTAATCATACAAATTTGTTCTAATGCAGTTGTTACAACGTGCACATCTTATTTACACATCACAAATGCATTAGTGACTAAGCTGATTTACACATGTGTAGAGATCTTTAAGCTTAAGTATAGTGATGTACACATGTGTAAGCTCCATAATTATACCTATTTAATCATACTTATTTACTCTAATACTATTGTTTCAATCTGCACATCTTTTTTGCACAGGTGTAAATTGCTTAAATATAGTAACTAAGATTATTTACACATGTGTAGAGATATTTTAAGCTGAAGTATAATGATGTACACATGTGTAAGCTGCATAATTACACCTATTTAATCATACTTATTTGTTCTAATACCATCATGTCAATGTGCACATCTTATTTACACATGTGTAATAGTTACTATGCTCATAGATTTTTAAGCTTAATTATGATGATGTACACATGTGTAAACCTACATACAAATGACTACTTTTTAAAAACTTATTTTATAATGCGTACCCTCACGTGTAGTGCTTTCTTGAAGTTTCATTGACCTTACTTCTCTCACCATGTTAATCTACATATGAAGAAATTACACCCAAACGATTCACATATCTGTTATAATCGCATAGACTGATCAAATCCATGGTTAGAGAGAAAGTTATGACTAAACACATAATGGAAAAACACTCAGTTTTACAACTTCAGTATATTGATCATTGAATGGTCCAAACTTAAGTCTACCAAACTAAAGAACAACAACATTACATCATAGAAATAACATAATAGATATATGAGAATTACAAAACAATGAAAAAATTCATGCAATCAATTTGCTAAAAAAATTAATATCCACTTAACAGAGTTCATAGAAAATAAGGGTGAAGGGAAGGCACCCCTCTTCGTCGTATGTGGGCTTTTTAGAGCGTTCTATTGTTAAGTATAGTTATGATTTTTTATCTGAATCTGTCTATTCAGCAAATAAATAGCAGTTCTCTCTATCAATATGTATGGTCTTGGATTATAAATAATGATTTTTCTTTTGAATTCGGATACTTGATCAATCCACTTACTTCTATTATGTAAATATTAATCACTACTGTTGGAATTATGGTTCTAATTTATAGTGATAATTATATGTCTCATGATCACGGATATTTGAGATTTTTGCTTATATGAGTTTTTTAGTACTTCCATGTTGGGATTAGTTACTAGTTCAAATTTGATACAAATTTACATTTTTTGGGAATTGGTTGAAATGTGTTCGTATCTATTAATAGGATTTTGGTTCACACAACCTGTTGCAGCAATGGCTTGTTAAAAAGCATTTGTAACTAATCGTGTTGGTGATTTTGGTTTATTATTAGGCATTTTAGGATTTTATTGGATAATATGCCATATAATTTCCCCTCTCATTCTCCCCTCTTGCACAAAAACAAAAGGGGTGTCTTCCCCCAAACCATTTAAAAAAGGGCATGATTAGTTGAATACTAGTGGGCCCTACCTTTACACCCTCTCCCTATGTTCCCCAACCCCTTCCCCGCTACAGCAAGTCTTCACCGCTCAACCCCTTCCCCGCACAACATCTCCCCACGGCGGCACCCTTTACTCACAGCAAAACTCCTCCCCATTCTCTTTTCCCGCGGATGCCCGTTCCCCCTAAAACTTTACTAAAATAAATCAATTTTCTACCTATAATTTGCTTAAAACCTTATCTCAAATCAACATTGTTTGGAGATCCATAACCAGATTATAAATGAATCAAAACACTTGCCATTGATTTACTTAATGATAATTGATCACCAACATAGCATAGTTCAGAGCAAACAGAGCCCTATTAAAAAATTAAAACTTTAGCCATTGATTTGCATAAAATTAAACATCAATTTCTTTTCTAGCTACAAACTATAGTAATCCAATCACATTAAAGCATCAATTAGGTTCACATGAATGTATAATTATGATAATTTCAAACTATAATCCACCAAAAAACACAATAAGCTAAAATTGCATTTACATTTAACATAGTTTATAAAAAATATAAGACCTTATTAAAATAAATAAAAAATTATGCTATTAAATTGCTTAAAAAACTGATAATCTAACATCAAATCCACATAGATTCGAGAACCAAATTTGACAGATTCGATTCACTAACAACACAACGACGACGTTGCTGATAAGAAACAGAACTAGCCTCAACTGATGGAAAAACAATCTCGTGAACGTTACCGTGTCTCGAAACCCTAGATAGGAATGGTTTAGTCTCGAAATTTTTACCTTCTTTAATACATGAATGATGCAAATCATTGATAATTTGGTAAGACATTCCATCGAGTTCATTAACATTGATGATGCATGTAACGCTTCGCATTTGTATATTCCCGTTTTAGCAAGTCTGCTTCGTGTTTCTATTTTTTTGGAAAGTCCAATCCTTGTAATCGTATTTCTATTTTCAATTCATTGGATTCTAAGGCTTTGATTGTAATCAAGATTAATCAATTATACGAAATTCGCAAACCTTGTTCATGTTTAAACTTATGATCATACGATACTTTACTTCTTCATAAATTAATTCACAACAACGTGTAAATGTTTGATGAATGTTTATAAATCTTATACTAAACCCAAGAAAGACAATTAATGATGTTATTCAAAGAATTCAAGCTTCCATTATCATAAAATTTTGTCGCATTATGTTAAAAAAATATACTTGTTACTTAGTTGTTTTTTTTTTGGTTTTAAAACAATAATGTGTATAACATTAGGCCATTACAAGACCCATACATGTCACACATATAAAATACATTATTTAAATAATAATTAAAACCATTTATATAAATTAATTAACAAAAAAAAACAAAAAAGTGGGCTGCCATATGTTGATGTTTTGGGCTTGTTTCAAGTTTAAACACCCACTAATCTTGTCCAAAGCCCAACCCATTAAAACCCTAATCCCTTCCCTATATAAACCACCTTTCCCCCCATCCATTTCCCACTTTTACAAGCCTCCAAACACTTCAAAAACACTCTCAAAGTCCCTAACATATTCAAAAAATACAACAGACATATTTGAGTTTTTTTGTGAGTTCTAACTCACTTCTTCAACTAATTCTTCCTTATTTCTTCTTCTAAAACACTTGGATAACCTCTAGGAAGGTTTTCACAAGTTTGCTTGGGCAAACTAAGGTGAAACCTCACCATTTTTTAGGTCCAAAGTGCCATAAATTTCTGCCCATTTTTATCTTTTTAAACTTTAAGATTTTCGAAGTTTTCTTTATGTTTTCTTCCTCAACATTGTTTGCTAAGCCCTATGGGATGTTACCATAGGTTTTCCATGGAAAACCAAGGTGGACCAATACCATTTTTGGGGCCAAACTTTCTGTTTTGGAAGATAAACTTATAAACTTTTTTTGAACTTGTTTTTTTAAAACATAACAACTCTATGCTACTTATGCCTTTAACCAAGTTTATGGTTAGTGAGCTAGCTAGACTTGTTCATACAAAATCAAGAGGCATAACATGCCTCTAAACTTGTGGTTTTTAATAGGGTTTCAAACCCACAAGTGTTGAGCCATCCGAGCTTTCAAGCTTGTGATGGTGTAGGTGTGATTACATGAAGGCCTTGGTCATTCAACTATTCAATCCACCCCTCACTTGATGATTTCTATAATTCTTGACCATCCAGATTGTCCTTGTGTCAATCTTGTGTAGTGGTGAATCTATGAAAGAGGTTTAGGATGGTTATCCTCCTACCTCCATGCATGACTTACATGTCTTCCATGAAATATATGAACTATATGATTAATTAGTAGTAATATAACTATATGTAAATACTTATTATAACCGAAACTTAGACCATGACCAAATGGTTAGTTGTCTTAAAAAGTAGGTTATTTTATCTTAGACATAACAATCGTTACGATTCTATTGGGCATGACCCATAAAAACACAAACACCCTTCAGGGCTTATTAGTGTCAAAAACGAGCGTTAAATGTCTAGATAAATACTTTCGTATATATACTTTCTCGTACATTTTAAATTCCTAAACTCATTAAACTTTCCGTCAATCTAATACTCTTACACCTACGTTTGCCTTGTGTAGGATAAACTTGGTGTTCCATCCCCTAAATCAACCTAATTCTCTCACGGATAATACCTTGCAAAACCATGAGTACACTCGACCCTTTTTGTGCTTTCTACTGTTTGGGTGCAACATGATTAATTTACTAAAACTACACTAAATCACACTTTATTCTATACACAAACAATCCATCAACATGCTTTAGTCTTATGTTACTTGAATTGTTACTTGGTACATTCTTATGTGATCTAAATGTCATTAACTTTGATCGAGCCTCCCTTAACATGTATAGCGCTATAGGAGTAACGCACCGCCCGTATTCTTGTGGTCATTGTTAAGTTGAAATCTATTTTGCGGTACACTAGAGGATTGACTTGTAGATTCACATGCCTTGTTTACATTTATCTTGTATGCTAGCTAATCATGTGGATTTGTTTAATCAGATTTTATACTTATGCTATGATATTAAACTTGTGTACTCGCCAATACTTTGTTATTGAACTATACTTTTTAACATGTTGCAGGTTGATGAAGTTTTATGATGGAACTTAGTAGGAATGGCATAGAAACACGCGTAGAATACTAAGCTAAATATTATGTTATTGTTGAACTTATTTCGTTGATGTTACTCTTATTTGGATTTTGTTGTAATATGACAATTGATGTTTTGAACGAAATGAAATTTGGTTGATTTAAATATTATCGCAAATAGTGTTATGATGCAATGAGCAATCTAGTCGTCTCACTCTGATGTTTCCGCCATCGGTTGGGGTGTGACAGATTGGTATCAGAGCCATAACTCTAGGGAATTAGGTAAAATTGCCATGTTCGACCTAGTCTATAGTTTAAGTGACCAATTTGACCATTCTTGCTTCATGATTAAAATGTTAATTCTTCCTATTTGCTTCTTCCTATTTCTTTTGTCTTAAATATATATATATATATATATATATATATATATATGTGTGTGTTTTTCCTAAAACACTTACACAATTTACACACTTGAAGACACTCAAACTATAATCGAGACGATCTCACCAAAATAGGGGTGAAACCCGCACTTTGGTGATCACTCTTAATCCGCGAATTTGATTTTTGCATGAAATTTCACCATCAAGTTAGGAGTGAAATCCACATCTTAATGAAAATTTCCGTTTCATACTCTAGCGGACCCTTGCCAACGAGTCGTAATACGTTCCTCGTTCGGTAAGTACCAACCACATCTAGGGTACAATGTTGTCAAAATAGGGGTGAAACCCGCACCTTGTCAACTAGTCCCATTCCTCGATTTCAATCTCGCCAAAGTTTCGATTTTTCGATCGGTTAGAGATGTGTAGTAACTGGAAGGGTAAAGTGCCGTTAATCGCTTTTTGACGAGAGCACTTTACCTATAGGCCAAAGCACGTTTCTCTAATTTGAAAGGATCTCGATTCACTTAGGAATAGTCGAACGTTTCTCAACCCGAAACACTCCAATGTTTTATTGAGCCTATCTTTTATGCTATCTCAATTTCTATGTGATTTAATACTTGTTATCTCGTTCATTTCAAACCCGATGCACGATTTGCACGCCCTTCGTAACCAAAAACAATAATAATAATTCTCGTGAACCAACTAAAGTTATATCCCTTTACGCAAATCATACGTGTTTATGCTTTTGAATTCCAACGTGCTTATGCTATCTATGTGAAGTTATACATGTTACATGATACTTATGTGCTCAAAACGGATACTTTTCTTTATAACAACACTTTACAATCAAAGCCTAACTCTATCTTTTGTTGTCAAACCCTTTAAATGTCTTTCTCGCAAAGCGTTATGGGACGAAGAAGGTCAAAGTCCAAGTCAAGGTCCCAATCCGACTCCATGTCGAAAAAGGACTACATGAAATTTATGGCCGAGCAAATGACTAAGGTTATCCCTGAGATAGTCAGCAAGGTCCAGCCCCCACCTAACGCCGAATCACCCCATACCTCCATCGACTCCAAAGCCGAACCACCCAAGACCGCCTTCACCCACAAGCAATTCTGCTCCTGCAATCCCTTACCCTTCACCGGCGAGGGGGACGCCACTAAACTGCTGCAATGGTTCGACGCCATTGAACTCACCATCCTCCAAAGTGGTTGCCCCGACCACTTGCGCACCTTGAATGCCACGGGAGTAATCCGGTCGAGAGCCCTTGATTGGTGGACTTCCGAGGGTAGCGCGCGTGGCAACGAGGTCGCCCACGCGCTCCCTTGGGCCGAGCTCAAAAAGCTAATGGAAGGTGAATTCTGCCCCCCACCCCCCGCATGAGCGCCATCGACTCGAGGTTGAGTTTTGGAACCTCAAACAAGTAGGTAACGACAGCGCTGGCCTCACGGCCCGATTTAAGCAGCTGAGTGCAATTTGCCCAAGCCAAGTTGACACACCCGAGAAAGCGGTTGCCAAATACATAAGTTGCCTTCCTCCTGACCTCGGCGATCTAGTCGATACCACCTCCCCCAGTTTCCTCGAAGAAACCTTTCGGCTGGCTACTCGCTTGAACAACCGCCAAGTCCTTCATGAAGCCGCCAAGGCTCCACCGAGGAAAGCCCACCAAGCAACCATCGAATCCGCTACCGAACCTGCCTCGCCCAAACCCCAAGAAGCAACATCAAGGGCAAGAAGCGGAAGGCTTCGAGCCTAATTTGCGCGGTAGTCACTCCGCCAAACCCCCACCAGCAAGCTTTGCCCGCACCCGAACCCATAAAGAAAGCGTACACCAGACCCCATCACAAGTGCAATACCTGCCCCTTCCATCACCCGGTTACCGCCCCATGCCGCCTATGCATGATCTGCAATAGGTATGGGCACTTTGCCCAGCAATGCCGGAATGCTCCTCAAGCCCCCATCAACCAAGCCCGAGCCGTGACCACCGCACCTCCTCAAAACCATACCGGCAACCAAAACCGACCCCTTGCTCCTGCCGCTCGTGCCTGCTTTAGATGCGGGGACCCAAATAACTTCGCCAACAACTGCCCGCAACGTAACAACAACAATCAGCAGCAGTAGCAAGCTCGCGGTCGAGCCTTTGTCATCACGGCTGCTCAAGCTCAGAACTCAAACGACGTCATATCGGGTACGTTCCTTGTTAACAATGTTTACGCTACGTTTTTATTTGATACTGGTGCGGATAAAAGTTTTGTAGTCGTTCTATGTTGCCTAAACCCTTTGAAGTTGAAGTCGCCGACGGAAAATCCGTCACCGTCGATTATGTCCTTTCTAATTGTTCTTTAAACCTCAATGATCTTACGTTTTCTATTGACCTCATACCCATGCCAATGGGTAGTTTTGATATCATAGTAGGCATGGATTGGCTAGGGCGAGTCCGTGCTGAAGTTGTTTGTTCGGAGAAGTGCATTCGCCTTCCCCTTCCCAGCGATGATTCCTTGCACGTCTATAGCGAGAAACATTCCAAAGGTCTCAAGCTTATGTCGTGTATTCAAGCGAACAAGTACTTGCGTAAGGAATACTTCGCCTTTCTTGCCCACATTGTGGAAAAGAAGGAGAAGGGTATAAGCGTGAGTGAAGTTCCTGTTGTGCGTGAATTCCCTGATGTCTTTCGTGAGGATCTTCCTGGTCCTCCTCCTGCTCATTCGGTTGATTTTCGCATTGACCTCATCCCTGGTGCAACTCCGATCGCAAAATCCCCCTATCATCTAGCACCCTCGGAGATGCAAGAGCAGTCCAGTCAACTTCAAGAGCTTCTTGAGAAGGGCTTCATATGCCCTAGCACATCTCATTGGGGCGCTCCCGTTCTGTTCGCCAAAAAGAAAGACGGATCCTTTCGCATGTGCATTGACTACCGTGAGCTCAACAAGCTTACAGTCAAGTACCGTTACCCTCTTCCTTGTATCGACGACCTTTTCGATCAACTTCAAGGCATGACTTGCTTCTCTAAAATCGACCTTCGCTCTGGTTATCATCAACTTCGAGTCCTCGAAGAAGATATACCCAAAACTGCGTTCCGAACACGTTATGGGCACTACGAGTTCGTAGTCAAGCCATTCGGTCTTACCAACGCACCCGTCGTGTTTATGGATTTGATGAATCGCGTGTGTAAGCCTTATCTTGACCAATTCGTGGTCGTCTTTATTGATGATATCCTAATATATTCCAAGACGCGAGAAGAGCATGAGCGACACTTGCGTCTTATCCTTCAGCTGTTACGAACCCAACGTCTCTACTCCAAGTTTTCCAAGTGTGAATTTTGGTTAAAATAGGTTCAATTTCTTGGTCATGTCGTCAACGAACTTGGTATTCACGTTGACCTTGCAAAAATCAAGGCGGTGAAAAATTGGATTGCTCCTAAGACTCCGTCCGAAATTCGTTCGTTTCTCGGCTTAGCCGGTTATTACCGTCGTTTCATTTCGAACTTTTCAAAAATTGCCGTGCCTCTCACTTCCTTGACTCAGAAGGATAAACCTTTTGTTTGGGGTCCCGAACAAGAGGAGTCTTTTCAAACATTCAAGGACATGCTTTGCAATGCTCCTATCCTAACCCTTCCCAACGGTAACGACGATTTTGTCGTGTATTGCGATGCCTCAAGACTAGGTCTTGGTTGCGTTCTGATGCAACGAGATAAGGTTATCGCTTACGCATCACGTCAACTCAAAATTCATGAGAAAAATTATACTACCCACGACCTTGAACATGGTGCAGTTGTTTTTGCATTAAAGATATGGCGACACTACCTTTATGATACAAAGTGTACGGTCTTCACCAACCATAAGAGCCTTCAGCACATCTTTAATCAAAAAGAACTCAACATGCATCAGCGTCGTTGGGTAGAGTTGTTGAACGACTATGACTGCGATATCCGCTACCACCCTGGTAAAGCAAATGTCGTGGCCGATGCACTTAGTCAGAAAACTCATGTTAAGAGTGTACGTTGCTACCAAACTTTGGGAAAGCTTCAAGAGATGATTCGTGAGGCACAATACTCGACCGTTAATGAGGGCAATCTCGATAATGAGTTGAAATGTGGTGCTGAAACCCAGTTCGTGACCAAATCCGATGGATCATGTGCTATCTCGACCGTATTTGGATTCCTAATCGTGATAATCTTCGTGATCTCTTGATGAGTGAAGCTCATAAGTCTCGATATTCAATTCACCCTGGCGCCGATAAGATGTATCAAGACCTCCGAGCATCATACTGGTGGCCTGGAATGAAGAAATATATCACCTGCTATGTTTCAAAGTGCCTTACTTGCTCCAAGGTAAAGGCCGAGCATCAAAGACCCTCTGGCTTACTCGAACAACCAGAAATTCCTATTTGGAAATGGGAGAGTATTGCTATGGATTTCATAACCAAGCTCCCTCGTACATCGTCTGGTCATGATAGTATTTGGGTAATCATCGACCATTTGACCAAGTCTGCTCATTTCCTCCCCATACGTGAAGACTACCGAGTTGAGAAGTTAGCTCGTATCTACACGGATGAAATCATATGTCGTCACGGCATTCCCGTTGACATTATCTCCGACCGTGATGGTCGCTTCACTTCTCGCCTTTGGCAAACATTTCAAAAAGCCCTTGGCACTCAGCTCAATCTTAGTACTGCTTTGCATCCTCAGTCCGATGGTCAAACCCAGCGTACTATCCAAACTCTAGAGGACATGCTTCGTTCTTGCGTAATTGATTTTGGTGGCAACTGGGACATGCACTTGCCTTTGGTCGAATTCTCGTACAATAACAGTTACCACGCGAGTATTCAAATGGCACCATTCTAAGCATTGTATGGACGCAAGTGCCGATCGCCTATTTGTTGGCACGAGATCGGGGAAGCCCAAATCACCGGTCCCGAGCTTATACAACAGACAACGGACAAGATTTTGCAGATTCGGGACAACTTGCTGAAAGCTAGAAGCCGACAAAAGAGTTACGCAGATAAAAGACGCAAGCCCTTGGAATTCCACATTGGTGACTTTGTACTTCTCAAGATATCCCCTTGGAAGGGTGTGGTTCGTTTCAGGAAAAAGGGAAAGCTCGCTCCTCGCTACGTAGGTCCCTTCAAGATTCTCGAAAGGATTGGCAAGGTAGCCTACCGATAGGAACTACCACAAGAGCTCAACAACGTTCATCCTACCTTCCACATCTCAAACTTAAATAGATGTCTCGCTGAAGAAGGGCTCCAAGTTCCGCTTGAAGATCTTCAAATCAATGAGACTTTGCATTTCGTGAAAAAACCAGTCAAAATCATGGACCGAGGTACTAAGCAGCTAAGGCGCAGTCGAATTCCAATCGTAAAGGTTCGATGGGAAGGAAAACGTGGCGCTGAATATACTTGGTAACTTGAAAGCGACATGAAATCTAAGCATCCGCATTTGTTCGTTGCATCTTCCTAAATTTCAGGACGAAATTCCCTAAAGGACGGGAGACTGTAACGCTTCGCATTTGTATCTTCCCGTTTTTAGCAAGTCTGCTTCGTGTTTCTATTTTTTTGGAAAGTCCAAACCTTGTAATCGTATTTATATTTTCAATTCATTGGATTCTAAGGCTTTGATTGTAATCAAGATTAATCAATTATACGAAATTCGCAAACCTTGTTCATGTTTAAACTTATGATCATACGATACTTTACTTCTTCATAAATTAATTCACAACAACGTGTAAATATTTGATGAATGTTTATAAATCTTATACTAAACCCAAGAAAGACAATTAGTGATGTTATTCAAAGAATTCAAGCTTCCATTATCATAAATCTTGTCGCATTATGTTAAAAAAATATACTTGTTACTTAGTTGTTTTTTTTTTGTTTTAAAACAATAATGTGCATAACATTAGGCCATTACAAGACCCATACATGTCACACATATAAAATACATTATTTAAATAACAATTAAAACCATTTATATAAATTAATTAACAAAAAAAAAACAAAAAAGTGGGCTGCCATATGTTGATGTTTTGGGCTTGTTTCAAGTTTAAACACCCACTAATCTTGTCCAAAGCCCAACCCATTGAAACCCTAATCCCTTCCCTATATAAACCACCTTTCCCCCCATCCATTTCCCACTTTTACAAGCCTCCAAACACTTCAAAAACACTCTCAAAGTCCCTAACATATTCAAAGAATACAACAGACATATTTGAGTTTTTTTTGTGAGTTCTAACTCACTTCTTCAACTAATTCTTCCTTATTTCTTCTTCTAAAACACTTGGATAACCTCTAGGAAGGTTTTCACAAGTTTGCTTGGGCAAACTAAGGTGAAACCTCACCATTTTTGAGGTCCAAAGTGCCATAAATTTCTGCCCATTTTTATCTTTTTAAACTTTAAGATTTTCGAAGTTTTCTTTATGTTTTCTTCCTCAACATTGTTTGCTAAGCCCTATGGGATGTTACCATAGGTTTTCCACGGAAAACCAAGGTGGAACAATACCATTTTTGGGGCCAAACTTTCTGTTTTGGAAGATAAACTTATAAACTTTTTTTGAACTTGTTTTTTTAAAACATAACAACTCTATGCTACTTATGCCTCTAACCAAGTTTATGGTTAGTGAGTTAGCTAGACTTGTTCATACAAAATCAAGAGGCATAACATGCCTCTAAACTTGTGGTTTTTAATTGGGTTTCAAACCCACACGTGTTGAGCCATCCAAGCTTTCAAGCTTGTGATGGTGTAGGTGTGATTACATGATAGCCTTGGTCATTCAACTATTCAATCCACCCCTCACTTGATGATTTCTATAATTCTTGACCATCCAGATTGTCCTTGTGTTAATCTTGTGTGATGGTGAATCTATGAAAGAGGTTTAGGATGGTTATCCTCCTACCTCCATGCATGACTTACATGTCTTCCATGAAATATATGAACTATATGATTAATTAGTAGTAATATAACTATATGTAAATACTTAATATAACCGAAACTTAGACCATGACCAAATGGTTAGTTGTCTTAAAAAGTAGGTTATTTTATCTTAGACATAACAATCGTTACGATTCTATTGGGCATGATCCATAAAAACACAAACACCCTTCAGGGCTTATTAGTGTCAAAAACGAGCGTTAAATGTCTAGATAAATACTTTCGTATATATACTTTCTCGTACATTTTAAATTCCTAAACTCATTAAACTTTCCGTCAATCTAATACTCTTACACCTATGTTTGCCTTGTGTAGGATAAACTTGGTGTTCCAACCCCTAAATCAACCTAACTCTCTCACGGATAATACCTTGCAAAACCATGAGTACACTCGACCCTTTTTATGCTTTCCACTGTTTGGGTGCAGCATGATTAATTTACTAAAACTACACTAAATCACACTTTATTCTATACACAAACAATCCATCAACATGCTTTAGTCTTATGCTACTTGAATTGTTACTTGCTACATTCTTATGTGATCTAAATGTCATTAACTTTGATCGAGCCTCCCTTAACATGTATAGCGCTATAGGAGTAACGCACCGCCCGTATTCTTGTGGTCATTGTTAAGTTGAAATCTATTTTGCGGTACACTAGAGGATTGACTTGTAGATTCACATGCCTTGTTTATATTTATCTTGTATGCTAGCTAATCATGTGGATTTGTTTAATCAGATTTTATACTTATGCTATGATATTAAACTTGTGTACTCGCCAATACTTTGTTATTGAACTATACTTTTTAACATGTTGCAGGTTGATGAAGTTGTATGATGGAACTTAGTAGGAATGGCATAGAAACACGCGTAGAATACTAAGCTAAATATTATGTTATTGTTGAACTTATTTCGTTGATGTTACTCTTATTTGGATTTTGTTGTAATATGACAATTGATGTTTTGAACGAAATTAAATTTTGGTTGATTTAAATGTTGTCGCAAATAGTGTTATGATACAATGAGCAATCTAGTCGTCTCACTCTGATGTTTCCGCCATCGGTTGGGGTGTGACAATGCAGAAGGTGGCATGACTGGAGATGACGATGATAATGTTCGATTATGGATGAAGGTGTTGGTGATTGAGATAAGTTTTCAAGACTGGAAGATTGGAAGGGTTTTAACAATGAAGCCCCTTTAGCCTTTTAATTTAAGTTTTCTTCTCATTTAAACCCCTCTAATCTTAGCCCTTAATTTATGATGATCTATGGATGGAATTGTTCCTAGTGTTCTCACAAAATCTTTGTTTTCAAGATAACCCTCCCCTAAATATATATATATATATATATATTCATATATAGATAATCATCTACTTCTTTATGTGTTTGATACTTTTTATAGTTTCTCTCTACTTTATCAATTAAATATGGTGCACAACAGGTGTTGGACTTCTAATGTCATTACTTATCATAAAAACCAACTATGTTAGTTTTTTTTCAAAGATATAAATTTTTTTATTATTTGTTATATAAATTAGATTGCTTTGTATAATACACAGGATCTTTTAAAATAAAACTTTTGTATTATTATTTGGTATATACAAAATTGGATTAATTTAATCCATACAATACAAAGAGTTTTTTTAAAGATGTAACTTTTTTATTATTTAGTGTACAAAGTTGCATTTATTCAACCTTTGTAGAACACATGGATTTATAAAGATATAGTATAATACAAAAGGTTTTATATTAACTTTTTTATTATTTAATATTTAAAATTACATTAATTTAACCCATGTAATACACGGGGTTTTAACATAGTAATGTTATATTTTAAAGCAGATCTATAAATTGTTTAATCATATTTGTAATGTAATCTTTGTTACAAATAATTTTTATTAACAAAGTAATTTAAATTGTTAAATCTTATTTGTAATATAATCTTTATAACAAATATTTTTTATTAACAACGTAACATTAAAATATAGTATATATATGCTGTTTTTAAATGAGTTTCTTTCCAACTTTAATTATGTTAATTAAGCTTTTTTTAGTTTTTATTAATTAGATTAGTGTTTTAAATTTGTACATATAAGATTATGATTTAAACTAGATCCCAAACTTTTGAATTCTAGGGCTAAACGTGTAATATCACGTTTGGGTGAAGTATGACAAATTATGTAGTTGAATAACCAAGTAGGGCCAAACTACAAACTTCAATAAGGGAGCTCGCCATCTAGGTGAAACCAACGTATCACACTTCTATACATTAACAAAACTCACAAAGCAATGTGTGTGTGATAATAGACGGGCATAGAAAACCAAGGAAGAATCATCCAAGTTTCACACAAATTGAAGCTCAAATCTTGATCATTGGTTCCAAACCCGACTTACTAATTTTACGCAAATTCGTAATTCAGAGATAGGCATAAATTTCTTGAGATATCTTAGTGATTACTTGTCAAGGGTCTTAGAGTCACCATTAATGAAAGCTAAAAATCATATGAAGCTTTGAATCCAATTATAGGTTGCAAATCAGTAACTTGGGTAACTGGGTTTTTTTTAATAAACTTGACATAACACCCTGATTTTTGGAGAGATGAATTGAAAAGGGTTTAAAATCACTAGTTAAGTTTGTTAGACGTAAAGAAATGAGTTAAAAGGGAATACATAGTGAATTGGTTTGAAAGTGTCCTTTTAGGTCTAAAATGCTAAAAGGAAGTTTTGTTGAGTTTGGTTCCAATAGTTCAAATTACAAATTATCATATGTTTGGAGTGTTGGAACTAGAAATTTTGGTAAACAAAGTAGGTTATGTAAATTTGAGTTTCTAAACAAGTCCATGGGTAAAAAGAATAAACTAAATGGTGCATATTCTTGGTTAAGTATCTAATTGAGAACAAATAAGTTTCAACATATAAGTAAGCATAAAATGATGAGAATGGTCATATGATAAATGGCTATGCAACTATGTATGCTTATAGTTGCATTGAGTTATAGGAAGTTAATAAAGTGTTATCAAGGATCACGAGGTAGGAAGTTCAATCAGGGTGTGTTCATACTAATCTAGTCCTTATATATGATGTTATGATTGTGATTTACACTTAGTTATGCTTACGAATTTTGACGATGGACCAAGCTCGCATTAGATAGAATTAGTAATCTTAACTTTTGTGTTAAGCATGGAACTTCACTTGTAGATCGAAGTGCAGTGGGTAGTGGGTGATAAGATAAGTGATATATTAACTTAAATCCATTATTTTTATCAAACCAAGTGGCTAGTAATGTTGTTGATGTCATAAATCCATTTTGAATGAAGTAGAAAAATGTGACCCATCATGTTATAGTTAAAGAAACTTATTTAAACATGAAATGGATCAACATATTGATACGTGTAGATCTTTAGAGAGACAATAGAGAAAAAAAACAAAGAGTGAATTAGGTCAATTGAACGACAGCTTCTCATTATGACTAACATATTATGTATACAACTCAACTAACAAATGCTAACAACTATTACATGACTATAAGTTCAGTCCCCCTAGTTATCAAAAGTACACTTAAGTCCCCAGACTAATTGACACGTAATAATACTCCTCCCTTTAAAGAATTTTGACCTCAAAATTGGATCTAGAGTTCAAGTAAATAAATCTGTATATCCTCCTCCAGATTTGCCAATGTAACTTTATAATTATAGAAATCATAAAGACCTGGTCAACAATACCAGCAATAGGTAATCATCTTTGGGGTTCATGAATAACCAAAACTCCTTTTGTATGGTCCCTATGATTGACAAGTCTGGTGGCTCGTATCCTGCATCCTTTTGCTAATTGTTCGCTCGCAATCTTATCAAAATCCCATAACACCAGTCTCCTACCAACATAACTAAAAACCAACATCTTCTCTATGTGTAGGATCCACCCAATCTGAACCCCTTCCTTGTTGTGGAGATTAAAGGTATGGAAAGGAAAGGTAGATTTTCTTAGATCAAAGAATTTTATAGTCTTGTATGTGAACCCTGTTTTTGGATAGTATATCAGATTTCCAACAGTTTCAGTTTCTGTGACTGTCTCTACAACTTTAGCTAGAAGCTTTGTTGTAAGATGATATTCTATAGTATCCATTACTGTATAAGAAGAATTCACACAAGAATGCTCTTTACAATTCGATAATCAATATCTGGCACTCATCTCTTTAATAAAATCCCAATTTGAACTACGAATTCCATCACCTTTAACCTAAAGGCATGGAGACATCCAAATATCATAATTGTCTTACAAAAAAACTATATTTTGTTGCCTCTAGGTCTTAACTTCCATGGACAACTAACGTTTATCATAATGGTTCTCCCATATTAGTACAATGTTTCCTTTTGTTTCTTTTTTAAGTATATTCTTCAAACATGGCTTACCAAACAACTGCCAAAACCGTTTGACTTTCCATTTGTGCCAAACTAAGTCTTAACATTTGTTTGGTTGGATGATACAATAACAATGTATTCCTGATATGACTTCTTTGCAATATTCTTTCTGTACTATAAGGACTTCTATTTTAGTCATCATCTTCCCTACTTGTTGAGTCACATTGTTAAGCAAAGAAGCAACGAACTTGGAAATTTGTATCTCCTTAAGATGTTTGAGTTTCCATTTCCCCCTAACGAGCCAACTTATTACAACTTCTTTATCATTTTCCTTCAACCCTACTATTCAATCATCACCCATATTTTCATTTATTTCATCATTAATATCTATTTCATCTTCTTTATCCTTTCTTTAGTATCGTCAATCATTTCTTGAATATTACTCCCATTTTCATGTACATTGATAGAGTCATAAATTCTATCCCTATTTTCAAATTCATCAAGGGGTTTTTGAATCTCATTTCCATTTTCAAAATCCTTAACCTCATTTTGACACGTATAAGGCAATTCATCAATTTCATATTCTACTTTTTTTAATTTCAGATATGTCACACCCCGGATTTCCAACCCGAAATCCATAAACCGGTGGGCTCGGGTGGGGAGTATTGTGACGTAAGTTGATAACATCATTGTCAATTAAACATGGCACAGCGGAAGTCTTGGAGTAAAATTACTATTACAAACCAAATGTTCAAAATAAAATAATATACAGGCTCGTAATAGAAGATCCACAGGCGGATCATAAAATTTACAAGAAAGAATATAAAACAGACTTTAGGCAGATTTAGGATTTGCAAGATCCTCTATCACTACCGAGCAGCTTCCGGCCTATTTCGTATTGTACCTGCAGTTTAGTCTTTGGACGATACGTCAGCTTTTGCTGGTAAATACACCCAACTGACTCATTTTGAAAACTTTAAAAATGATTTTTAAGTGCAAAACGGCACAAAATCTTTTATTAACTTGGGAAAGTTGACTTTGCAACCTTGTATCAGATTCACATGTTTCTCAATACATACAGGGCCCAGTACAAAAACTGAGACATGATTAAATATACACCACTCAGGAACTCACGAAGGAGTCATTCCCAACGTCTTGGGAATATTGCATATGAGCATCAAAAGGTGTATGCCTACACCCCGTGCTAAGGTCGTGGCCAATAACTAATGTATTGAGCCGAGATATCCAGGACACAGTAATTTAACCCCCTGATGTTTAAGTTATCAAACAAAACTGATTAAAACGGAATATGCGGGTTTACTAGTCACAAACGGGCATTCGATTGACCCCATCTCGGACCAAGCGGTAATAATTTACCGTATCCCAAGCCCGTATAGGGAAAATAAGTCGAGAGTATTTACCTGAGCTAGTCTTCTTCTTTTATATTTTTTTTATAACTCAGCCGTATACAAAAGTACTAAGTGCAGATAGCATTTACCGGCAAGGCTCTAGTCTGGATTATGGCATAAGCTAGCCAATTAAATACTAATGGTCTTATAAACCGAATAGTGTACATGATCATTACGTATAACGCTTGATTAAACGATGATCGGATAGAATGTAGTTTAATCCCGACAAGTACTTGACTTGTATAATATGGGTAAACTATAAACATTCTGGATTTTGAAACTTAAATGACAAGGTTAAACCCGTTTTAGTTAATTTTCGTAAAATAGTTATATATACTTAACCGTACGCATAAAAGCGATATCTGGTAACCGGATAAGTCATGGATAAGTTTATACGCCATTATATTTTAAATATGTTAAAATATCAGTAGGATATCAACTTATATGCCCGTTAAGGTTTTAAAATGAAACTATGCCTCATAAGGGCATTTTGGTAATTATATACCGTATAAAAGGAACTTGAATATATTTTAAGTTTATAATTATAAGTATTCAAGAAAAATATTTTATTTATGATATAATATCAGTAGCATATCATTTATATGTGTAATTTATCTTTTATGACCAAATTATGCACCGAAGGGGCATTTTGGTCATTTTACACATAGTTCATAAATTATTTGGGATTCTGAGTTTATAGTATGTACCTACTGTAAATATGTTTAAAATAAGTTTTAAAATCAGTAGGTAACAAGTCTTGGTCAATAATATGGTTTAAAACCGTACTATGCGCCAAAACGGAGCTTATGTCGTAAAATGACGTATTTAAGCGATGTTTACGAAATTTGACGTTAAGGTCAGATTAAAATGTTTATAATATGTTATTTAACATAACATTTCAGTAGGTAAATGATTTATCTTGAAAATATTTGATTAAAACCATTTTATAAGCCACAAGGGCTAAAAGCGTCACTTATCGACATAGTTTAAAGACCTGTTTGAAAACTCAGTTTATAACTTGGTTTAACATCCCAAATAATCCTAATTATAATATTACATCAGTAGGAAACTCATTTTCAAGTTCATTACCATTTAAAACCTTGTTTTATGCAAAAAAGGACATTTTGGTAAAAGATGGCATAATTATGGCTTGCGCATAAACTTGGATTCTGATTATGATCATGTAATATAACCTCAGAGTGTTATGCTACATTATATTACGATCATAATGCAACTTTAGATCAGTAGCTAACTAATATAAATCAGGTCAGAATCGAAAGTCAAAGCAGAAGTCAAACTTCGCGACTTTCGGTTGCGAACCGATCCTAGAACTGAAATTGACGAGCCGAACATGTTCTCACATGTTCTAATAATTATTACCAACTTGTTTAAGTGTCAAAACATGTTTCATAACATATATAATATCATTTTATGATTTTTCCGAAAAATGGTCTGTTTGACTTTTTAATATTATAACTTTGACCCGTCAATTGGTCTAGCAAACGTGATCTTCAGGAGGTGCCCTTTATAGGGAATAACACCTACCTTATTACGATCACTTAGCCATATTCATTTTGAACAATGGCTGGACCATAATGGTCCTAACCTAAAGTCAAAGCGTTTTAAAAAAAAACGCTTGACTTTTGGCTCTAATAAAGCCTATAAACGAAAATGCAAGAGCAAGGAACACTTACAAGAGGTTCCTAGAATCCAAGAGAACTAGGATGCTCTTTTCAGCTAGAAACTTCCAGAGGAGGGAGAAGAGTTGTGATTTAGAAAGGTGCAAGTTGGAATGAAGCACTTGAGCACCTATTTATAGTTGGAGAGCTCAAAGGAGGTGAAGCCATGTGTTTAGAGGTGTAAGAGGAAGCTTACAAGTGTCTTAAAACGTGGCATAGCTGATTACAAGTCCAAGGTTTTTGAATTAATGGTTTTGGAGCTTTGTTGGAGGCCAAGCCAAACTTTCTGCAGCAGACTTGTTCTCGCGCCTCGCGAGAGACCCAGGCCTGGTCTCTCGCGGCCCGCGACCGCCCCATGGCCAGTTTCAAAGTTTGACACTTTAGCCCCTTAACTTTAAAAAGCTTCTAAAAACCTTTTTAAACACCTTTTTAAACACCTTTTTGGCACTTTTAGCCCTCCGTAGCCAAATAATTGGCATACCCGGGATTATGTCCGGACATTGTTGAGCTCTCGGTTCGTTAAAAGGTCATTCAGAGGTATAAATTAACATGTTGACACTTTTAATCCCTCCATCATCCAACTTTCACATATTTACAAAATTGAACCCTCTCGTCCAACAAATGGCACGTATGAGAGTTAGAACTTTACAAAGGATCACTCAGAGGCTTATTATAAGCATGTTGATTCCGATGTCACTTAGAGGCTGGGCATGTTGACGTATCAGTCACTCAGAGGCCAAATGATTTAAGCATGTTGACATATCATTCACTCAGAGGCTGTTATTTATGCATGTTGACATCAGACCGTCACTCAGAGGCTCGATTTGAGCATGTTGACGCCTTTAGTCCTTGTTGGTCTTTAGTAGACTATATTTAAAAAACACATGTCACTATACTATTGGACACGATTTTACAGGATGTTACAAGATGAAAATCTAATTCATTTTCAGATTCAACAGACATTACATCAAATACCTTACGGGCAGATTTAAAATCTCTAAATTTGGTTCTCACACATTCAATCCAATCCAATTCTTCTATTGTATCATTATTTTTTCTTACGTAACTATTATTCGACTTCCAAACATCACCTCAAGATAAGCAATAACGTACCTTCGTTTGAGATCTTCTGATATCTCGTTTTGACACGTATAAGGCAATTCATCAATTTCATATTCTATTTTTTTTAATTTTAGATGAAAGATCTAATTCATTTTCAGATTCAATAGACATTCATCAAATACCTAACGGGCAGATTTAAAATCTCTTAATATGGTTCTCACACATTCAATCCAATCCAATTCTTCTATTGTATCGTGATGTGGTGCGAGCGGGCAAGTGCACCCATCGTGGATGTAGTATAGTGATGGTAAGATACCGAGGTCGTCCAAGGACACAAGAGCTTTTAATACCGGCTTATCGTTAACGTCTAATCTAACCAATTTTTTGATAAAAGTTTTGAAAGTTTAAAAGATATTAAAGTAAAAACGTAAATAATAAGTAAAACAAATAAACAAGAAAGAATCACTTGGTTACGACTCCTCTTTTACATATCCTTTGATGATTTCTGCACTTTGGGCATTTTAAGAGATTATCTTAGTTATAGTAGTAGGCTCCTCTTGTGAAGATGACGTCACCCTCAACCTATTGGTCTGAGTCAGCAGGGATACAGTCCCGCAAGGTCAGAATATTGGAAGATAATTAAGTAAGTTATTAATGCGAAAAGTGGTAGGCCCCTCTTGTGAAGGCGACGTTACCCTCGGCCTTATTGATCTGAGTCAGCAGGGATACAGTCCCGCAAGACCGAATAAAGTTTGAATAGTATTTTATTTATAAGGGGTTCAAGCCGTTCTTACTTCCCCCAATTTGATGCTATCTGCCTCAATGGAAGTCCTAATATGCTTGCACCAAGTCCTTGCAGGTACTATACACTGAACAAGACAAAAACTTTACCCAAACACCATTCTAACCCCCCTCCAGGTAGTTAACGTGCTTTATATAGACTGTAAAGACACAAATGAGTGAATCAACGTAACATGAATAATTTTTTAAATAACTTTCAATATAATAAACTAGTTATTAAAGTCATTAATACATACCCAAATAAAAGGTTGCCAAAGATTGGAAATCAAAAGTAATACATAAAAGATTTGTTTTCACCAAGTGATGTAAGAGATTTAGACAAGCATAACCTTTGTTTGACAAGAACTCTTATGATTAATCTTGGATCTCGAGACTACTACACACTCTAAAACATGAAAGATGGATGATAATGGTGGGTGTTGGTGTTGTAGTGGTGGTGGACTGATGGTAAGTGTGAGAGAAATGATTTGCCAAGGGATGTCTTTCTCATGAACCAAGCACCTCTATTTATAGCTGGAAACAGAAGCCCTATGCCAAGTGGGCATGGCCCCATGGTGGACTTTTTCTCTCCATTTATTAACTATAAATGTCAGGTCATTGTACCAACACGCCCCGTGGTGGCAGAGCACGGCCCCGTGGTCAGTGTACTTGCTGTACTATCCTAGATTCTGCGAATCTTAACGTTGACCATGACCCATGTTGACTTGGCACGGACCCGTGTTGGTTGTGTGTTGTAGTTGTCTTTTTCTGCAGAGAATCTTTGACTGGGTACGACCCCATGCCTGGTGGGCACGGCCCCGGGACTGAGCTTCGGTCTTCGTAATTTTTATTGTTTTGGATGTGAATGGGGGTTTGGCAAGTCGTGTCAATCCTTCTTCTTTGTATTTGTGTTGGTTTCTACTATTAATTTGTTCCTTTTATTCGTTTAATGTCTTTTGATCCTGTAATTTAAAAGTAAACAAAGAAACATGCTTTTTCCAACATTAGTACCGAAAAAGGGTTGATTTATGCCTTGTTTGATGTAATTTATATGTTGCATTTTGCGCACATCATACCGTTATTTTTTATTAAGTAAATCCTATTCCACTTCCAAACATCACTTCAAGATAATCAATAACGCACCTTCGTTTGAGATCTTCTGATATCTCGTTCATCAAAAAGAATTGTTCATATAATTGTATCCATTGCTCAAGATTTTCCCCAAACAGGGTAATTCATCATTCACACCGAATGGCTTGTTTGATTTGGTTAGGTTATGAATTATTCTACAGCTCTTGTCCAGTTTTTCATTATGTTTGCTCTGTTGGTAGGTATCCATAGTCGCCATACCTTTTATTGTTGTTTTTTCAATTCATACCATAAGTCTATCATGTAATTTCAAGAATTTTTTCCATTCTTGATCTTCGATTTCTTCAATTTCTTGATATATTGTTGCTTCATCCGTAGCCACTTCAACATTTTGTTGAATCACCGGAATTTGGTAATTCATCGAAGCTCCGATGGGAATCGATAGCTCTGATACCATTGATACGTGCAGATCTTTAGAGAGAAAATAAACAAAGAATGAATTAGGTCAATTGAACGATAACTTCTCATTATGACTAACAGATTATGTATACAGCTCAACTAACATACGCTAACAACTATTACATGACTACAAGTTCAGTCCCCCTGGTTATCAAAAGTACATTTAAGTCCCCAGACTAATTGACCCGTAACACATATATACATGTTTAAAAGGATGAGGAAATACTTTTTGTTTAGATAAAATTTAAATGTATCTATAGTTATATACAAATCGATCAACTCAAATTATACATTAGGAAGATAATCGTATGTACCGAGACTTGAAAATGAAGATGTATTGTATCTAAAACGAAATTAGACCAACAATGATGTCACACCCCGACCCGCGGCGGAAATAAAAGTCGGGGCATAATTGGGTTATCACCAAAGCTCATGACATTTACTATAAAGTTTCATAGTTATTACTTCCAATTTAAAAGAGAAATTACATCAAACAAACAAGCACAACATGTTCCAAAAACTCAACATTCATGAACTTTTTATTTTTCTTCTAAGACAAATTCCTATGTGTTCCTTGCTTCAACCTGTTCACCTGTATCATGTGTAAAAAATGGTTTTTTGGGTCAACAAAAGTTGGCGAGTGAATCTTATAAAAACATTTGAACGGATTAGTTATATTGGTTATTTGAATAAAAATGTGCATAACCATATATGAGTAAACGCATAGGTAATCTAACCACAAACCACATATTAACAATCAATGCACACACAGCATGATAAATGATGAACAATGAGATCAAGGCTCAATCAAACGGAGCCGATCTAATGAGGCACCTGATGCTCAACTCGTCTCCAATGAGGAACTGATGGGCCTAATGCATGATTTGCACGCAACTTGACAAAAATGTAAACACACAAACAACAAACAATATTTACATCACACGTTAGATCATATTATGGTAAAAGCACAAGTGTTTGAATAAACGAAATGTATAAACAGACACATGATACACCCCAAAACATAAATAAAAAGGGGAATTTGTAAGATTTACTCACAGTGGGTGCGTTCCTTGATGATATTGAATGCGTACGAATTGAGGATTCGTTCGACGAATGAATACTAACCTAAAATGATAATATTCGGTAAATATACAAATTAATATTTTTACTTAAACATTTTTGTTAGGTTAATTTTTTTGTAGTTTTTATACCCTTTTGAACTTGTATTGCTAAGTATTTATTTAATTAATCTTTATTGGAAAGGTGTATAGGTAATTCAAATTATTTAAATGAAAGTAAAATAAAACAAAATGAAAGTAAAATAAAACAAAAAGAAAAAATATAAACATAAAATATACTGTTAGACCTGACAGTAAGGGGGGCCTGGCCGGTTTTTAATAGGATTTTAGGCGCGCGTGTTGGGACTCGAACTCGTGACCTCTCAGTTGCGTCCACGCAGCTCTTCCAACTGAGCTACGTGTCTAACCCATTAGAGATTTTTATTATACTTATCTACTGTTTAGATTTATTCAGATTTAATTTAATTAAAAAGATTTTTTTAAAAAATCAACGAACCGTGTGCAGTGTACAACTCGAACCCTGGATCTCTGCATTGATGTACACCCAGCCCAACCAGTTGGGCTGGGTGTCTAACCCGATTAATACCAAATTCTTATTTCTTTTATAAACTGACTGAAACTCGTCTTCTTCATTGGTTTTAACTCTGAACCAGAACTCGGCTAACATACTTTTTGAATAAATCTAATCTTACTTATAGATTCTAAATGAATATAAACGTAATATAGGAGGAGTTTGGTGATTCATACCAATGTGAAGAACGATGTTCGGTTTTCGACGACCAGCTCCGGCGAGTGCAGATCGAGTTTTCCGATGAACTAGAGAGAAGATTGAGAGTTAAGCAGGAGGTTTCTAGGGAAGATTTGGATGAGTTTGGAACTGAATTACAACGGGTATTTATAGGCTGAGTAAAGAGCAATCATCTAATTCGGTTTCGGGTTTGATTTTCAATCTCAATGATTTCGTTTCGGTTATGATTTACTTGATTTAAGCTTCCGGTACAAAAATAGGATTGTCGGTTTTGCGAGTTAATTAAGCTTCAAATTGTTCCGGCGGTTACGGATCTGATTGATGAACTTGCAGGGTTTTTTGCTCTTAGATCTACTATAAAAGTTATTTATTACAAATTCAGTTACCACAGTGTGTGCAGAGTAGTGGTGTTTCGTGTGTGTGTGTCCAAGCGGGGGACCCGGGTTCGATTCCGGTTTCCCTTCTTTTATTTATATATATTTTTTATTTTTATTCTTTTGTTTTTTTAATAATTTTCTTTTATTATATGATTAATTATTTATTATTTATTGATCATAAACCTTTAAAATTTTTGCAGCAATTAATAAAATATGCGACGGTTGATGAAACATATACTTGATTAGCAAACGCAACGGGTTTTGGAAACCCGTTTTATACGAATGTTACAGTATCCCCTACTTTTAGAAATTTCGTCCCGAAATTTAAGTAGTAGTTGCAACTGGAAAGAGATGCGGGTGTTTTTTCGCGCATTGAGTCTTCGCGTTCCCAAGTAAACTCAGGTCCTCGTTTTTTACTCTGACAAAGGTTTGAATATCTTTTAACAGAAAACGGAGGTGTGATGCTTGGATTTGCTGATTACATAATCAAAGGAGTGTGAAATTTTGAATTCTAACTGAGGCGGTAACGTTCTTAGTAAGGGTTGAATACCCTGCTACATGAATTGCTTTTTGATGCCTAAAGTATAAAAATGCGAAACATTGATAAACAGAGTTGATTGACTGGGTATGATCTCATGCATAAGGGTTTCGAGAGAATAGATGCGTTGAAAAGATAAGGTTATATCACAAAACAAAAACTTCAACCATGACGATATTAAAACCTACATGGAACCTCTCATACCCGCCTGACAATGCTTTTGATCCTTTGACAAGAATATTTATATATAGGAAGTACCAGCGGCGTATCCACCATATTCTTGTCAAATTTTCATTGGCTTTGTCATTAAGTTACGATTAGTTCTATGTGACTACAAAACATAAACTAACACAACAGCCAAAGCTTGAGTCTCAAATCTGAAAGAATACATAACTGAATAACGACGGTACCTTTCTCATTTGTTATGATGAAGGGGTCAGTCTATGAAAAAGTGAGACACGACCCAACTTCTTTGAATGATGAGAACGAGATACGTCGTGATGTATGATGATATTAAATCAAAGAGTAAAGATACGAAATAAAACAGTAATATCAATTTGCATTTAAAATTCTTGGATACATAATTTCCCGAAATTAAAACAGGGATACAAGATTGAGAAAAACATTAAGAACTAGACGGTTGGAGCTGAGTCTTGACTCTTGGTGATGGAAGACTAGTTAGGTTGTTCGTTTGCGCCGTTATTATCTTCCATTGGATTAGCGTTGATGTTGTAAGCTCTTCCTCTCGCTGGTGGTGGAGCTGGGTTTGCTTGATTTGCTTGGTTAACTGGGTTTGCTTGAGCTTGGGCGTTAATGATGTTAACCAACCTGGGGCACGCGTTTCTAAAATGGATAGGGTCGCCACAATTAAAGCAAGCTCGAACATATGGAACTATGGGGTTTTGGGGTTGTTGGTAGGGTTGAATCATGTTTTGGGTAGGGGTGAAGCTTGGTTTTGAGGGGTACGACAAGTTTTGCTCAAATGACCATAACGCCACAATTAGCACACAGTCGACAAGGTATGGCAAGTGGATGGTGATATAAACAGGTGATACATTGAGGATGAGGTCCAATATGAGGTTTCTTATTTGAGTAATTAGGGTTGGGTGCTACTTGAGTGATTGGGATAGCTTGGAGGGGTAGAGCTTGTGGAGCTGGTTGAATGGTTTGAGTGACAGCAAAATTTTGTCTGTCTCGTTTTCTCTTAGTAGTGGGTTGAAAAGAGGATTCAGTTTGGGTTGAGTTTGAGGTTTCGGTTGGTGCTTTATCCTTCTTCTTCTCCTCCTTGAAGTCTCCATTTCTAATGTGGTTTTCGGTGAGCTCTGTAGCTAACTCCATTGCTGCTTCCAAAGTTGCAGGGGTGGTACTTATTACAGGGTCCTGAATATTTGAAGGAAGACCCCGAACGTAGTGTTCAATGACGGTAGAGGGGAGTGAACAAGTTGGGGACCATTTGATTCAACTCAAGAAATCTCTTGTTGTATGTGGTGTGGTCGCCCTCCTTTTGTTTCAAAGAGTAGAACTCATCTTCTAATTTCTTGATTTCGCTTCTTGGACAGAAATGTCTTGTCATGATCTCCCTCAACTCTTCCCAAGTCAAAGTCATAGCATCCTCAGCATCTCGCTTGCCCTTCTCTGTATTCCACCATGTAAGTGTTACTCCAAACAAACGACCAAGTAGCATATCGCACCTTACGATCATCGGGGCAGTCACAATTGAGAAAGGTGTTTTCCATCTCCTCAAACCAATGGAGGAGAGCGGTGACACCTTCAGTCCCTTCGTATTTTGGAGGATCGTAGGATTTGAAATGCTTGTAGGTGCATTTAGTGGTATTTGGGGGAGGGTTGACAACGTTTTGATATTCTTGGTTGAATGGGTTGATGGGATTAGCGGTAAGGGCTTGTTGCACTTGAACTACGATGTTGGGTATTACGGCGGCCATTTGTTGAGCGATTTGGGCAGCCAAGTACTCGCGGGATTTTCCTGATCTCCTACCTCTACGAGAGTGACTAGAAGACATCTACAAGGAATACGTATCGAGAGTATGAGTTTGACATATAGGTGTCATGTGTCGTACAAAATGAACATTCATAAAACAAATGAAGAAAAATAAATTTGCTACATCCATAGGATGTCTTGGGTTTTACTCATGTGTGGGACCCCATGTGTCCCCATATTTGGCCTTGGTAGTCATGTGGGCCCCCATGACTACTGGGCTCTGGTAGGGTTCACACTGGTGTTGGCATGTTAACATTCACGCCACCCGAATGAAAATCGTAAAACATAATTACAAAGTATAAGGATGGAGGGTGTCCAGGTGTAGACACAGTGACAACTCAAAGTGGGATTAGTTCACACGACGTTTGGTGTGGCATGCTTTGGCCTAATAGGTCCTTCGTACTCTCACGGTTAGTCCCCAGGTAGGCAAACTAGTCCATTATATTGGATTTATACGAATGCCAACCTAGATAGGACGTTTCGACTACAGGTACTTGTACCCTTCCAGTTACTACATGCCCGTCGTGGAACTCACTTTGATGAGATTGAAAAATGAAAACATCACAAAATCTTGAATAAAGAAAATATGAGAATGATTTGAATATGTGAGAATTGAAACGTGCGTGATGAATGTATATGTTTGACAATATGTATAACTCATTAAGTATCACACAAAATGATAGTGGAAGTGCTTGCATGCATTTGTGTGTGTAGCAAATATGAAACAAATAAACATCATAAGTTTTCATGTAACAACCTAAGCAATTAAAATCTAATCAACTATAGTATAGGCTCTAAGGGTCTAATAACATATCCTATATCCCTATAGTCAAAAGCTCTGATACCAATCTGTCACACCCCGAGCCGCAACGGAAATAAAAGTCGGGGCATAATTGGGTTATACCAAAGCTCATGACATTTACTATAAAGTTTCATATTTATTACTTCCAATTTAAAAGAGAAATTACATCAAACAAACAAGCACAACATGTTCCAAACTCAACATTCATGAACTCTTTATTTTTCTTCTAAGGCAAATTGCTATGTGTTCCTTGCTTCAACTTCTTCACCTGTATCATGTGTAAAAAAATGGTTTTTGGGTCAACAAAAGTTGGCGAGTGAATCTTATAAAAACATTTGAACGAATTAGTTATATTGGTTATTTGAATAAAAATGTGCATAACCATATATGAGTAAACGCATAGGTAATCTAACCACAAACCACATATTAACAATCAATGCACACACAAGCATGATAAATGATGAACAATGAGATCAAGGCGCAATCAAACGGAGTAGATCTAATGAGGCACCTGATACTCAACTCGTCTCCAACGAGGAACTGATGGGCCTAATGCATGACTTGCATGCAACTTGACAAAAATGTAAACACACAAACAACAAACAATATTTACATCACACATTAGATCATATTATGGTAAAAGCACAAGTGTTTGAATAAACGAAATGTATAAACCGACACATGATACACCCCAAAACATAAATAAAAAGGGGAATTTGTAAGATTTACTCACAGTGGGTGCGTTCCTTGATGATATTGAATGCACACGAATTGAGGATTCAATCGACTAACGAATACTAACCTAAAATGATAATATTCGATAAATATACAAATTAATATTTTTACTTAAACATTTTTGTTAGGTTAATTTTTTGTAGTTTTTATACCCTTTTGAACTTGTATTGCTAAATATTTATTTAATTAATCTTTATTGGAAAGATGTATAGGTAATTTAAATTATTTAAATGAAAGTAAAATAAAACAAAAAAATATAAACAAAAAATATACTGTCAGACCTGACAGTAACGGGGTCTGACCGGTTTTTAATAGGATTTTAGGTGCACGTGTTGGGACTCGAACTCGTGACCTCTCGGTTTTGTGCACGCAGCTCTTCCCATTGAGCTACGTGTCTAACCCGTTAGATTCTTGATTTTTATTATACTTATCTACTGTTTAGATTTATTCAGATTTAATTTAATTAAAAAGATTTTTTTTAAATCAACGAACCGTGTGCAGTGTACAACTCGAACCCTGGATCTCTGCATTGATGTACACCCAGCCCAACCAGTTGGGCTGGGTGTCTAACCCGATTAATACCAAATTCTTATTTCTTTTATAAACTGACTGAAACTCGTCTTCTTCATTGGTTTTAACTCTGAACCGGAACTCTGCTAACATACTTTTTGAATAAATCTGATCTTACTGATGGATTCTAAATGAATATAAACGTAATATAGGAGGAGTTTAGTGATTCATACCAATGTAAAGAACGGTGTTCGGTTTTCCGACGACCAGCTTCGGCGAGTGCAGATCGAGTTTTCCGATGAAATAAAGAGAAGATTGAGAGTTAAGCAGGAGGTTTCTAGGGAAGATTTGGATGAGTTTGGAACTGAATTCCAACGGGTATTTATAGGCTGAGTAAAGAGCAATCATCTGATTCGGTTTTGGGTTTGATTTTCAATCTCAATGATTTCGTTTTGGTTATGATTTACTTGATTTAAGCTTCCGGTACAAAAATAGGATTGTCGGTTTTGCGAGTTAATTAAGCTTCAAATTGTTCCGGCGGTTACGGATCTGATTGATGAACTTGCAGGTTTTTTTGCTCTTAGATATACTATAAAAGTTATTTATTTACAAATCCAGTTACCAAAGTGTGTGCAGAGTAGTGGTGTTTCGTGTGTGTGTGCAAGCGGGGGACCCGGGTTCGATTCCGGTTTCCCTTCTTTTATTTATATATATTTTTAATTTTTATTCTTTTGTTTTTTTTAATAATTTTCTTTTATTATATGATTAATTATTTATTATTTATTGATCATAAACCTTTAAAATTTGCAACAATTAATAAAATATGCGACGGTTGGTGAAACAAATACTTGATTAGCAAACGGAACGGGTTTTGGAAACCCGTTTTATACAAATGTTACAAATGACCTATATAGGGCATTGACCGATGCCAAATATTGTTCTACAATGCCACTTTCAACATCAAAGTGATTTCAATCCATTTTTAAACATAGTTTTAAGTTTTGAACATATATTTAAGTACAATAACTCACATTGCTAAAGGTCTAAAGCTAGCAAGTTTTACGATGAATGTTAGCATGTAAGGGTTTTGTGGATTGACGGTTAAAGTGCTCCTTATCTTGGAGTCGAAACACAATGCATTTTGAAAGTTAACCATTAATAATTATGGGCTATCTTTTTCACACCACAATCAATGGAGGAATCATCAGGGCGGACGTAATTAGATTGCTCAAGACTTTATAACACTAAATGTGACAAGTAATTAGTAAATAATATTTCATTTCATCGCTAACGATTCAAGTATATGAATTTGGAAAACAAAATACAACAAGTAATGTATGACTAATCTATAAATATGAATTTAAAGTTTGGCGCGTTTCTAGGTCGTCCCTACTAGATTTCGTCGATATCCACATCATCTACCTGCAACATGTTTAAAAAGTATAGTTCAACACACAAAGTATTGGCGAGTACACAAGTTTAATATAACATAAGTATGGAAAAAGGTTTGAACGAATCCGCATGGCAAAAATAGTTAACTAGATTAATGTATCATGGCATGCAATTTTACAAGTCAATCCTCTGATTACTGCATGAATTTGAAGACTTAACATGACCACAAGACTACGGGCGGTGCGTTACTCATATAGCGCTATACATGTTAAGGGGAGGCTTGTACAAAGTTAATGACAAGTGAATCACATAAGGATGTTCCAAGAATACAAATCAAGTATCACGTATTTTAAGCATGCATGTATGGATTGTTTGTGTTTGCATAAAGTATAAGTGTGAATGTGTAATTTGATAGGTTAAACATATTGCACCCAAAAGTGTAAAGCGTAAAAAGGGCGTTCGAGTGTACTCACAACTTTGCAAAGCTTTCCGATTATCCGTGTATTGCCGAGTTGATGAGAATAGAAGAACGAAGGCGTTCGGTGTTTGGAGTTCATGGAATGTTTGGATTCAGAATTAAGTATAAAAGTATATGTATGCAAAAAGTATATCTCGTCTAGACACTCGTTTGGACACTAAGTTTCAAAGTTTTCATGGGTCCCTACTAGAATCGCAAGCGAGTAATAAAGAACAAATACAATATAACCTATATTCACGACGTGTAATCATATTCCGATTAATATCAAGGATTCGGTTATGTTTATATTTATATAGTATATCTAATAATAAGTCCGTCATATATAATCATAGAGTTCATGGAAGTCAAGCATGGAGGCAAGAACACCTCATTGTATGATTCACCAATGCACAAATCATCACAAGAATGATTCGGATGGTCATGAATGAAATGGAAATGTACAACTAATACTGTATCAAGTAGCCAAGTAAGCTTTAACCCGGGTGAGCCATTCTTGACATTGAAAGAGTTAACCAAGTGTCGGAGGCTAGACGGGGTTAAGTTACTTTAAGTCTAGCAAACTACTTGAGATAGCAAGGTATAACATCAAGTGAGGTGGTGGAATGAAGTTAGGATAGCCAAGGCTTCCAAGTATTCACACCTATACCAAAACACAAGTCTTGTCTTAAGAGTTATGGCAAGCTCGGATCGTTTCATCACTTGTGGGTTGTATAAACCATATTAAAACAGGAAGTTTAGAGGGTAATTTACACCTCTAACTCGTAAGAATCAATCTTGGACAAACCGTAGACTTGGTTAGTAGCAAAGGAAGCACAAGATTGTATAAGAAAACATAAGTTTAATAAAAGTTAACAATAAAATCTTCCAAAACCATTAGTTTGGACCTCGAAATGGTGATGTTCCACCTTGGTTTACCATGGTAAACCTGTGGAAACACTCCTAGAGGTGTTCCAAGCTTTGTAATGGAAGATGAGTGAAGAAGATGATGCAAAGTGCTCACTTTGGCACTTAGAACAATCTGACTTTTCTGATGTTTGCAACTGATTTGAGAGTGTTGAAGAGTTAGAAAAACGTAAATGATTTGATGGAGGCTTGGTTTTATAATGGGGGATTAGGCTTTGGTGTTTAAGGAGCTTGAATGATGATTGGGGAAGAGAAAGGTGTAGAGAAATGGCCAATCTGCTGAAAGGAAACAACTTTATACGGATTGTGGACCTAGACGTTACGCTTAGGTGTAAGGGGAAAGGGCGTCGAGCGACGCGGCACCTCCTTTCTCCGACACAAGTTTAGTTTATTACAAACTAGCCCCTGAACTTCTTTTTTGATAACATTTTGAGCATAAACTTTGTAAATTCACATGTTTTCAAGTATGGGAAGTATACGTAAGCATGATTCGAGTACCGAGAATGTATGGGTGAGTATTTGTATGTATAATAAGTATCGGGGTTTGTGAGAAAACACGCTTTTAATGATTGATTGTACGTAAAACGCGTATGTATAGAATAGGAGGTTTGCTAAGATCAAAGTCTTGGATTACGAGGTTTGGAAACAATACGGATATAAGTTTCTAAAAATAGAATTACGACAACACTTTCCAAACAAGGAAAGTTTAGAAATGCGAACGTTACAATCTTGCTATATGTGGGTGTTGTACCAATCACAAACACCATACCTAACCAAGTTCTTTCAAAGGGTCCAGTTTAAAGTATAGGATTTGCTTGGTTCTTATCGATAGAAATGTGACCGCCTGAATCTCCTCCATTACCTTTGCCAAATGACTATAATTGTTGTTAAATATCTCATCATTATGGGCCTTCTAAATGCACCAATAGAGCCCTCAATTGCTCTTATTAACTTCTTTATTGGCTTGGTTACATTAAGGATTTTGGGAACTCCCGAAACTCCAAAACCGAGCTCTCATTTCTTTTAGATATGTTGCCCATGCTCTAATCAAGTCCCATAGCCTTTTACAAAGCTGCATAACTCGACCAAACTTTCACAATCCGATTGATTAGTGATTATTCCTCTCTTCGCCAACTCTTCTTCCGTTGGTAACTTATTAATGGCTAGCTGCTCTCCATAAAAAAATTACTTTTTCTTCGGCATCGAACTAGACTAGGTATGGATGTATGATTGTAACTATTGACCTAAACATTTTTTCCTCAATCAGTTTCATTATAGAACTAACCGTGAAGTAGCCGGATGCATCCCCAACCCATGACCATATGTCCGTTGTGTTGGAGAAGTGTAAACATGAATCAAATTGCATTAGTTTGAAGTTACAAACAAATTTACTTCCAACACCATTTCCATGTATCTAAGTTATATTATTTATATATAACTAGAAAAGAGAGTTCAAAGGCCTTGGCTATGCCTTTCCATGGACTAGAGATGGATTGTTTTATATGCATCTCCCAGTTCTCCGGCTATAATGAATGTTTTTGATAGTATTCGTTCATAAACTTGTCGTCTCGGCTTTGAAAAGAGCTTTTTTTTTTCTCTTCAAATTCTCGGTTGAGAACTAAAACCGTTACATACTCTGTATACATAATTTTCGCTTAAAAAGTCCTTATAGAGTTATATCCATACCATTTGCAAGAGATAATTTGAGTTCTCATCTCTTAACTATTAAGAGATTATTACAAACTAATTCTAAAATATAATTATGTAAGTATTAATCAACATCAAAATAATTCTACACATGATAAATTAATAAGATCCAAATTTTTATAGTTAATTTTATTTCATATATATATATATATATATATATATATATATATATATATATATGTTAGATCTCTTTTATTAATTTTATATATATATTAGATCTCTTTTATTAATTATAATTTAAATAAATTAATTATCATATAAAATATATATCTTCCATGATATCACTATTTAAATAACACCCAATACTATTAGTTTACTTCTACAATTGCTAATAGACTATAAAAACTATAATTTTATTCATCAACATAAATTAATCCTTGAGAACTTGGCATCATTCAATCATATCCTTGTGTTGGTAGTGTGTGACCATTTTGTTTTATGATTTTGGCATTTCACACTTCATGAGTCATGTGCACATTCCATGTGATTGTAAATAACTGTCAGGCAGGGAATGAATAGGTTGTTTTTACTTACTTTTTTTATATTTAAAAAAAATCACTTAACATTTACTTTAAAACAAGGTAAAAGTGTAACTTCTTAGGCATACTTTAATCCTTCTTGATTACACCCAAGTGTTGCATCACATATTTTTTCTTATTTTACTCTACTTCAGTTTAAGAAAATAGTTTAATCTTTTTAATTTCATCTAACACTATTTTTTAGTGTTTTCTTGGTCTAGAAAAAAAAATAATTAATTCAATTTCTTAATATCTAGTTAATATGTAACTCCTTTAACGTCCATTAACATAAAGAGGGAGTGTTGTGCAATGTCGGTTAACATGCTATGTCACCATTAACACCCCCCCCCCCCCCCAAATATTATGATACACCACATAACCTAAGAAAAGATATCTATAGTGGTTCATGTGAATTTTAGCGAGTTCACATTAAGTCCACTTCTTAATCTGCAAAGAAAGTTTTTCCTCACAACAAGTTTCTCTCTAAACGAACACTGCTTATTGTCACAATGTCTCATTAATAATGTGGTAATCACCTCTAAGGCTTGATAATCTTGGATTTTGATCAACAACTCGTGTGACTAATCTTGTATATCACCTAATCATCTCACTAAAGATGGTAATGATCACTAATGCAAATAAGTGTTTGTATTTTGTAATAATGTTTACAACCTCGTTCATTCGCTTTCTTATATTTAGTGTTGTCTTTGAATATGGAACACGTAAAGATGTAACCATCGCCTTTGATATTGTATGCTAGTGCTTTTATATTGACAAGAGTTGCTGTGGTACGCGCTAATTAGGCAGCTTGGTATGGGGCGTCATTGCCCTCCACCTTAACAATTTTTTGGTTAATGTCGTCCCCTCACATCATACCACAAGCGCTATTGAGGGGGCACTATTGAACCCTCGCCACCACAATAACGTACAACAACGGTGACAAGGTGTTGGGCCCCATGTGCTTGACCAATCACGGTTTTTTGCTTTTCTTTTTCGTTTTCTTTTAATAAGGGAGTTGAGTTCTACTCATGGGCTTTATTGAGAAAAGACAATGGGGCCCTATGTCTACGTGGCACGGACATGATGACAAGAGCCCCTAAAGAGCTCCATTCCATACCCTCAGTCTTATTAATACATGGCCAACCTTGCATGCTTCATCATGAGATCCCAATCCTGCCAATTTTGTTAATTTCACATGTATCTATTACTAATTTGGCGGGTTGAAAGGGAAAAAAAAGTTAGATATGTTTCAGCAACGTTTATAAAAACCCAAACGAAAGAGATCTTGTTATAAATAAAAAATTATTGTAAGCATTACAAATAAATTTTTATTTATAGGCTACACTTGTAACCGAATTATTAAGTTTGGTCAAATTAAGTCTATAACCAAAATAATTAGTTCTGATCAACATAACTACCATTCTAGGCTTAGTTAAAATAAATAATAAAATCAAACAATTCAAAGAGAAACCAAACTATTTAAAAGAGATGAATAGTTTTTGAAGTTATTGATCCTTTTCTCCATCTTTTGTCATACATATTCTTGTAAGTTCATATACGAGTCAACTATTTGAGCAATTTGACCTTATAAATTACAATCTGCTTTAAAAGAGATGATTATTTTTTGAAGTTATATATTCTTGTAAGCTCAAATTACACACGAGTCGACCATTTGAGCAATTTGCCCTTATCAATTACAATCTGTATAAAAACACGAATAATTTTCACATTAGCATCTTAAAAGTCCATTTGAAATATATCATTTTGCGAAGTAATTTGAGTTGTTTGGAAATTTATATCATTTTGTGAAGTAATTTAAATTGTTTGGAAACATTGTTTTTTTTTAACGGCAAAGAAATTCACGTGTAAACCCACCTTACTCAGAGCTATGTCCAAGGTTGACTCATCGATCGTCACGAGACCGTACCCCCTGATGGGCAAGACCCGGACGGAATCCGTAAACCCTCGCCCCCGTCAGGTTCGAACCCGAGATTAAAGCCCAGATCTGTCCCTTCACCCAGATATTTGTCGAAAATAACACATACAGGAATCGAACTTACGTCTCCACTAGGGGGATAGATATCTTTACCATTGCACCAAATTCTCATAACCAAAGTGTCAAGATTATAGCTTCCATGTGATCACATTGTTGATCAAGAAGAAAATCACACACGGTTTCCATATTTGCTTAAGCTTTAGGAACAAAGTGTCAAGATTATAGCTTCTATGTGATCACATTTTATTAGTATCAAAACTGATGGGATTATAGATAATGATAATTGGTCTTAAAAACGCATTAAAAATCAACTATATCTATACTATTATATTTTTAATAAAAGATAATTGGTTTTAAAAACTCATTAAAAAAATCAACCATATATATTTCTTTACTACTATATAAAGGATTTGAAGAGAGCAACAATATAATTTCAATTCAATTTTAAGGCACTTAAGAACAATGATGTGACATTTGGTACAAATTTTGATGCATAAACGACTCGTCATTTACAATTTTGTATCTTTGGTGCATTTAAAAAAGTATATTAAAAACCTAACGCATTTACGATGGCCTTTCTAAAAGTTAAAATTTATTATAAGGCTATATGGTTTGGTGATGGTCTTAATCACCATCGCCACCCTTCACATCATAGTCACGTCATTCCTCTTTTCATCACCATCTTCCATCACCCCCTATAGGGCGTGGTGATGATCCTCCATATCACTCCATCACCATACTACATTAAATAAAGAGAGAAATAGAGGTGCATAGTAGGTGTGGAAATTTCCACCGGCCAGGCCCATGAGGGGCGGTGTATCATGGCCTCCATGTCTCATGTGGCACCTCCACACTCACTTCGATGATTCTCATACCTCATAGCTTAAAATTCATTAATGTTTCTAAAAAGTTATTAGATTGTTAAACTATTGAGTAAAAATAGTGTTAGATTTGTTGTTTCATCATAAATAATTTTTAATTTTTAAAAACAATAATTATACAAAATGCGTTAGTTGATCAAAGAATCCGATGATGCGATATTTGTAAAACTGTTCAAAGAAAACCAAGAGTAATTTGACTACTTCAATCTCTTTGACGTCTTCATAAATCATCATCATGATAGAATCAAAAGTCATTTATACCAATGGTCCATATAATTATATTTAAATTATGGATTTCATCCAAATGGTTTGGAACTTATGGATTTTTGTTTTCAACCATATTTTTCTCTTTCATGGTCCAAAAAGTTAAAAAGAGTTTAGTTTCTTGTTAAACCCATCTAAAATTACTATTTTAGTCTTGTTCTTAAGAAAATAAAAATAAGAATCCTACTAACTCCCCTAAATGGTGAGACTCAGTTCTAATTTATTAAAAAAAAGTAACAATAAACAAAAGCTAAACAAGACCTCCATTTTAATTATAATTTTTTAAATAACATTTGCTCATCTTATAACATTTTTGTCACTACAGATAGGACTTTTGTGTAACCTTATTAAAAGAGTTTATTTATCTCATGAACAAAACATCACTTTGTCGCTTTAACTTATTGATTTATCTAAAGGAAATAAAAACAAGAATCAGCTTTTGAAAAAGCTTAAAACCAAAAAAAAAAACTATGGTCACAAAATCGGTGGTTCGGTCGGGTTGAGACTATAGGGTGACGGGTGAGGTTATATGTGATAAATTCTAATTCATTTGTCAAAAAAACACATTTGTAATAGACTTTAGATTACAATACCAACAAATTCCAAATACTATGGAAATGTTTAATTTCCAGATCCATATTATTCAAATTCCAATTCTAATGCAATCAAAGCCGTTTCCGAAAACTCTCAAATACTTTAGGCCTCGGGCGAAATAAAAAACTGGGCTCAAATTATGGTAAAGGGAAACAAATTTAAAAAAAGTTAGATTTTCATGGTGGAGCCAAGCCTTAAACTTAAGACCTTTACAATATCTTGAGTCTTGAGATGGTTTTTTGCACTTCACCACCAACAATTTTATGAACAATAAATGAATACGTATATTAAATACACACTTTACTATGTATAAAAGCTTATAAAATCTTTTCGGGCCCTTTAAAAATTTGGGTCTCGAGCGACGGCGCGGATTGACTGACTCAAGAGCAGGCCCTGAATGC
Source organism: Scalesia atractyloides (assembly GCA_947069175.1). Taxonomy (NCBI): domain Eukaryota; kingdom Viridiplantae; phylum Streptophyta; class Magnoliopsida; order Asterales; family Asteraceae; genus Scalesia; species Scalesia atractyloides. The sequence goes on from CAMTDV010001632.1 coordinate 30,305,143, forward strand.
AATTGTAAATAGTAGTAACTTGTAAGTTTTCTATGCATAATGGTGTTGCATAATGATGTTGTATCTCATACTTATGGTGTTTTCTTAAACTTTATTTCTTTACCTTTAACTCAAAATATTTTTCATTTTTTTACAATTTAACCTTACAAAATTTGATTTTTTTAGTTCTATCCAAAACTTTTCATCTTTTCAATGTAACTTCACAACTTTTTTACTATCAACTTTGACCCCTTATACTTTCATCTTTTGCAAATTTTTGTTTTATGCTTTGTTCTATTTTTTATGAGTTAACATGGTCGCACCCTGCGTCTCTTATTAAACATTTTTATGTTTCGTTCTAAATTGTGAGTTAACACGACGAAATGTGTGTGTGGGGTTCAACTGTTTTTAAGTTTTAGTTCTAAATTTTGCGAGTTAACACAACACAACGTCCGTGTGTGGTTTAACATTATTACATTTATCTTCTCGTTTGACAAGTTCGTCGTAACGTAAGGGTCATAGATCGACTTATTTATTCTTTTATATGTTTTACGCTTTGTTTAAAATTTTGCGAGTTAACACTGCGCAATGTGCGTGTGTGGTTCAATGTTTTTACATCCATTTTTCCTGTTTGATAGGTTCATCGCAATGCGCAGGTCATAGGTCGACTTAACTATTCTTTTATATGTTTTACTTTTTGGTTTAATTTCTTCGCATTAACATGCTGTAACTTCAATATTGGTGGTCACTGGCGATGGTGTTATATGACACAGTTTTACGCCCCTGACGCAACACGAGGGGGCTTAAAGGTTTACGTTTTGGTCTAGTACTTTCGCATTAACACGACGTAGTGGGTGTGCATGGTTCAACGTGATTAAGTCTACTTTCAATTCGGTTTTGGTTTTTTTCGTTTTACAAGCTGCATGCGTGTTTAAACTTTTTTTCGTTTCGTTCTAGATTTTGTGAGTTAACACGACAAAACATGCATGTGTGGTTCAACAGTTTTACCTTTCGTTCTAATTTTTCAAGTTAACACAACACAACGTTCGTGTGTGGTTTAACGTTATTACGTTAATTTTTTTTTTTGAAAAGTTCGTCGTAAGGGTCATAGATCGACTTAGTTATTCTTTTATATGTTTTACGCTTTATTCTATATTTTGTGAGTTAACACGACGCAACGTGTGTGTGGTTCAACGTTTTTACGTCCATTTTTCCCGTTTGACAGGTTCATCGCAATGCGCGGGTCATTAATCGACTTAACTATTCTTTTGTATGTTTTATTTTTCGGTCTAATTTCTTCCCATTAACATGTTGCAACTTCAGTGTTAGTGGTCACTAACAGTGGTATTATTTGACACAGTTTTACGTCCCCGATGCAACATGAGGCGGCTTAAAGTTTGACGTTTCGGTTTAATCTTTTCGCGTTAACAAGACACAATGGGTGTGCATGGTTCAACGTGATTAAGTCTACTTTTTATTCGGTTTTGTATTCTACGTTTTTTTATTTTTTTGTTTTACAAGCTTTTTCAGTGACGATGATCGCTGAAAACAGTGTAGCATTGATGCTACATGACAGGATACGCCTTCATCACAACATAAAGGGTTTAGTGCTAGTTATAATTTAACCCGTAAAACATCCCGCGAACCAAACGTGTAGGTAAAATAATACAATACAATTAGGTCGTTAAGCTTCGTAGAGCATATTCGTTTTTATGACGTGAGCGCCCAGACGATGCGACTTATATTGCGATAAGTCGGCGATTCCGTATTTCTCTAGGCAAACACGCAGATCCCGTTTTCTCATCCCACCGACTTCTTCTCCGGCCACTCTATCCGCCTCTTTCACCGTCATCGGAGGTAACTTCTGCTTCTTATTCTTCTCCGCCATCAATATTCCGTTTTCAATTTCAACTACTTGCTTTATTCAACGCTTTCCTGCACAAACCCTAGGTTTTCGATGCGTATTGTGGCATCTGTATGTAATTAGAGGTTGCGGTCTCTAAATATCGGTGAAACACTTCAGATCTGCTTTTTAGAAGCTGAATTCGTGTTTTCGTTGAAATTTGTTGTTGTAATGAACGCGATTAGGTCATGCTGTGTGAGAAATTGTTGACGAGATTCGAATTTGAACACGAAGGATTAATTACGGATAGTTGTAGAAAATGTTCATCGTGTTGTTCTGTTGATGCACGATGATAGTCAACTGCATTTCAACTACTTGTTTTATTGTTGGCGTTTGTTTGTAAAGTGTAAACCCTAGGTTTTCGTTGTGTATTGTGATATATGTCTGCTTAGACGTTACAGTGGCTAAATATTGGTGGAACACTTCAGATTTGCTTTTTAGAAGTTGAATTCGTGTTTTTTTTTAACTTTTATTTGTTTATTGAAATTTGTTGTTCTTAGGTTACCTGAAGGTAGATTGTGTAGGTTGATTTGGATTAGTTGCAATGCTGTGTAAGAAATTTGTTGAAGAGATTCGAATTCGACCTCGAACTCTTGAATGGAGGATTGTTTATGAATAGCACTACAAAATGTTCATCGTGTTGTTCTGTAGATGCATGATGATAGTCAACTGCATTTCAACATCATCAAGAGTTGGTTATGATAACTTACTGTTACATTTTGTTGTAGATTTAGGATTTAAAATAGAGTGAAGATTAGGAAGTGTCGGTAAGAAGGAAAATCAGCAACGAGAACAGGTATAAACGGCATTTTAGCATATTTAGAAAGTTTTCTTACGGGTTTGATCCATTCGATTGATATTGTTTTTTTTGGATCTGTAGGATTCTGAGGCTAAATTTCAATGGAGGGTGTTGGAGGTAGTAATAGTGCATCAGCTACTACTTTGGATCAATGGAGGCAGTTTTCAATGCGTTTTCAGTTTTACTTGGATAAAACTACTCCACATGCGGTTTATAGATGGATCGCCACTGCAGCTTTACTGGTTCTCTATGCAGTGAGGGTTTATTACGTGCAAGGGTTCTACATTATCACCTATGGTCTGGCAATTTACATACTGAACTTGTTGATCGGGTTTCTGTCACCACTGGTTGACCCTGAACTGGAACCTTCTGATGGTCCCCTGCTACCTACTAAAGGCTCAGATGAGTTCAAGCCGTTCATCCGACGGCTGCCTGAGTTCAAGTTCTGGTAGTTGTTTCTCTGTTCTTACCATGTTACTTATTTTTTTGTGGTAGACTGGTAGTTGTTTCCTATACCTTCGTTGAAATATGCTATGGTTGTCTGTTCATCTAGTGGCAAGATGCCTACTAGTTATTCTAATGCTTAGACGTTTAGTATTGCTGGCTATGGTTAGAAATGCCATTTATGTAATTTAACTGTGTAGGCATCCTGCATTCACACATTATCAAACCTTTATCACTTGAGTGATAACTAAGCAACCGGTTAAATATTTGCTTTCAGTATAAACTTTCTTCTTACTTTATAGTTTATACATTTTTGTTTTGTACTCTCAGCATAGCTATCGTATACACTGCTTTATTTAGACTTTATGGATACGTTGATAAATTTTAATCTTTATTTTGTTTTGTTAAAAGATGTGCTGTTATCTTCATTTTTGGTTGTTATGCTTCCAGGTACGCTCTCACTAAGGCTTTCATCATATCATTCTTGATGACTCTCTTCTCCATGTTTGATGTCCCCGTCTTTTGGCCAATACTACTTTGTTACTGGTTTGTACTATTTACCCTCACAATGAAACGCCAGATCATGCACATGATCAAATACAAATATGTCCCTTTCAATATCGGAAAGCAGGTAATTGTTGCACTTTTATCTTTTCTTTTTTCTTTCTCTCTTTTTAAGTCATCCAAAAAATAAAGCAACCTTTACACTGATAACTAAATGTAGCAATTGTAACTCAATTGCTTCGGAAATGGGTTGGTTCGGGTAACTCCCCAACGGGTCGAATCTCATACACTGGGATAAATTGAAAGCGGGTCAATGTGGGTCTCGCAGGTTAAAAAGTTCTACTCAAATGTTTTTAACGTTTTGATTTGTTAAAACGAAACAAGTATTGACGAGTCTAGAGGCAGTGACGGAGCTTGAACAGAAACTCGGTGGGGCCGGACTCTTAAAAATAAAATATTTTGCACTACAAAAAACAAATTTTCGGTAAAATTAACACTACGCTCAAAAAATTGACGGGGGCGGGGCATCCCGGGCCTCCATTATCCTCTGCCCATGTCTAGAGGTGTCTAGATGGGTTGATATGGGTAGACTGTCAATACTTGTTTCGTTAAAACGTTAAAACGAAATATTTTGACCCATATGACAAAACGAAATATTTTCGACCCATTTAGGCACCTCTAGTGACATCTGTTGGTTATCTTTGTTGACCCTTGCACAAGATTTCTTTTACAATTGTTTTTTGGTGCAACAGAAATACGGTGGTAAGAAATCTTCAGCTGGGAGCAGCAGTGGCTCACGTGCAGATTGAAGTGGGTTGAGAGGGTGATGGGGTTCTTAATCTTTTCGGTTCCAAATGATGATATTGAAGAAACAAAACAAAAAAAAAGATAATGAATTCAAAACGTTCGAAATATTTGAAAACGGTAATAGATTTAGATTATGATATGATAGATTCGATTCGTGTACAAACATAACGGTAAATGTGTGTTACTACTACTACTACTACTTCATTCACGCATTTATTTTGGCTTGTTTTTCATATTAAACATTGTGCTATATTATCATCCACCAATTTGCTCTGTCGGTTAGGGATGGGAGATGATACATGTCCCATAGTTACTCTTTGAAGTTTACTGTTGAACATAGTAATTTTGTTTTCGCTGTAAACATATACTTAAAAACTCTGAACTTGAATTTTAGAGGGAGTCGCGTATAATTCGTGAGGTTTATAGCTAAGATTAATTTGATCCTTAATATTAGCATTAACTTTGATTAAATATGGCAAGTTTGAATATGTAGGATAAATTTGAGTTTTTCACTTGAAGTTACCAATATATGTGTATCACTTCGTTTAAAGTAAGGTATATTAGTACGTCTCAATTTGTGTCATATATATTGAATGAATGTCCCCAAATGTTGAGGTGATTCTTAGGCAATTACATGGAGTCTTCTCTCAGTCCTATATTATATCACCACACTTTTGGCTCCTCTCCCCTCAGGTTCATCATGGGGCTGTAAACGTGTCGGGTAGATTTTAAACTCGAGCTCGACATGGGTTCGGCTTGTTTATTAATTAATAATAAATTTATAAACATCTTAATTATTTTTAGAGATAAATGCCATTTTATCCTATGGTTTGGGCCATTTTGCTAGTTTAGTTCAAATGTTTCATTTTTCGTCTGTGGGTCCAAAAAGGTTTCACCCTTGCCATTTTAGTCCATTAGGTTAAGTTCATCCATTTTTTCTGATAACGAGAATGGCGGTTCGGTCATTTTATATGGCCGAATTGCCATTCGAGTTAACAGAATTACATTTAAAACGATCGAAATGTCCTTCTAGTTAACAGAAAAAATGGATTAAGTTAACCACATGGACTAAAATGGTATTTAACTCTTATTTTTATATAGATATTAATTTATAAAATTTATACACAATATGATGCAAAGTCTTTAAGAATTGTGCTATATCAGCCAACAATTTGCTTTGTCGAATTTTAGTAGGATCACTCTTTGGATTTATTTAATTAATCAATTGCAGTTAGACCTGCTATGTTATACGGAATAGAATGTTGGATCATCAAGAAGACACAAGCGTGGAAGCTGGAGGTTGTAGATAAGAGGATGCTAAGGTGGATGTGTGGGCACACTAGAATAGATAGGATAAGAAATGAGGTTTTTAGGAAAAGATTGAGAGTGGCTAGTATCTCAGATAAGGTAAGGGAGAGGAGGTTGAGATGGTTTGGGCATGTAAGGAGGAGAAAAGTGACAGCTACGGTTAGAACAGTAGAAACTCTCACCGTGGAGGGGAAACGTAGTAGAGGCAGGCTGAAATTAACTTGGGAAGAACGAATTAGAAAGGATTAGTTAGACTTCCACCTCTCTAAGGACATGGACGAGGATAGGGGTTCGTGGAGACATAGGATTAAGGTTAAGGACTTATAGGGAGGGGGGGCTCTCTTGTCTTAGGAACTTAGCCTTTTGTAGTTCTTTACGGGTTTTAAGCCAAATATGGTTTTTTTTCCTTTCTGCGTAGATGCGTGCGGTTGTATGCTTTTTATGACTATTATATTTTGATATGTCTTTGGAGCCAAGGGTCCCGCAGGAAGCAGTTTCTCTATCCCCTAGGATAGAGAAGATGTGCCTACATCTCACCCTCACCAGAAACTACCCATAGTTTCTTAGCTATAGATGGGATAAACTGAGTATGGTTGTTGTACTTGAATGTCAGATTTGTATATGACATAAAAAACGGATGTCGGATGCTATATAATCTTTTACAGGTGTCATGATAGTGGCGGACGTACAATGTAATAAGGGGTAACCTAAACTGGGTATGGTTGTTGTACTTGAATGTCAGATTTGTATATGACAAAAAACGGATGTCGGATGCTATATAATTTTTTACAAGTGTCATGATAGTGGCAGACATACAATGTAATAAGGGGTAGCCTCCGTTACCCCTTTACCGTTTGTCGGTACTGTAAAAAAAATTATTATTTGACATTTTTTCGATTTCGTTACCCCTTAACAAAAATTATGTTACCCCTCTTTAATAGTATTACAAGCCCACATCTAATACCAAATAATACCTAACATCTAAAACCCATCTAACAATTAAGCCCACATATATGTTCGTTTGTGATAGAGGTGCACAAATCGTATTTTTTAATACTTGGGTTCCAGTACATACCCGGGTATGAGTATGACCTGGTTTTGAACTTTCGGGTGTTACCAATACCTGGGTCGGGTTCGGGTTCAGGTTTTGGCCAGGTAGGGTTCAGGAATTAGTCGGGTATGAAAAAAAAACCCGGACGAGTATCAGAAAAATCTAAATGGGTATAAAAAATGAACTTTGTAGTTTTTTGTTTCCAACTTCATTTTAGGGTTTATAACACATGAATTTTAACTATATAAAACTTTTATTTAACAAGATAACATGTTACTAGGAACTAGAATATTCAAAGTGCCTACATTCCTAAAACCTCGTATTGGGTATTCGTAAAACCTGGTGGGGTATTCCTAATACTGGGTACGGGTATTCCAAAAACCTGGATATGGGTATTCTTTAAACCGGGTATACAAAAACCCGGATATAAATCGGGTTTTAAAAACCTAGGTAGGGTCGGGTTAGGGTTTTTTATCGGGTTCAGGTCCGTACACCTCTAATTTGTGAGTCTTTTTGTGAGAAAAATAACAATATGCACACAAACATAACGACCAACAAGCACGCCACAACCCACGCATAACCTAGACCACCATCCGCCACCCAAACTCCGGGGTGCTGCTGGCCGCCCCTGCTTCGTCAATTCGCCTTCATCTCTATTCTAGGGCTTATTTGGGTATTTTTCTATTCTAATTTGGGTATTCTCCTGTCCTAATTTTTTGAGCAAATTGATTTTTTGGAATTGTTTATTTGCAATTGATTATTGTTTATCGTTACGACCCGTCCTTTACGACCCAAACCGTTACGACCTGACCGTTTTTAACCTCATTACGACACACATCGTTTCGACGCGCACCGTTTCGACCCATACCGTACGACCCGTCCTGTTTCGACCCGAACCGTTTTTGACCTGAACCATTACGACACACATCGTTTTGACCCGTACTGAACCATTGTATGAGGTATGTTAAAAAAAATTTGAACATTGCCCCTATAATTATTTTCTAGATCCGCTACTGTTTCATGACTGAAGCAAACTCTTACAAGCATACTAAAATTAGCTTGGTGAATAGACATAAAACAACGTAGATGAAGTATAAATGAATGAAGAAAATAACGATGTTCTTGTTTGTTTAGGTTTAGTCACCTAAGGCTTGGTTGGTTCTAATTAATTTGATAGGGGTGATGGGTCGATACATGATGAGCCGATTAGTATTATCAACTTTTTTTTAAGAACATATTTTACGAATAAATACCACCTAACATTGCATTTGCAAGGATTTAAACTTATATCATCATTAAGTGGGGCAAATACCATACCACTAAACCACTAGGTCATGAGTATTACTAATAACTAATATGTAAATTTTAAGGAATATGTAAACGAACATAAATGAACGTGAATGAACATACAAACGAGACACGTGTTCATGTTTGTTCGTTTAAGTAAATGAACGATCTTTTTTGTTCATGTCTGTTTTTAAGAAAAATGGAACAATTTGTATTTATTCTTTCATTGAACGATTCACGAATGATTCATCGAGCATTAAGTTAATATACAAACCAACAAATGATAAAACCATGAATGTTTCTGGCCACAAGAATCAGTATTTGATGGTGCATTATGGAGCTTCAAAAAAAGCTTTTTCACATAATCTAGGTAGTATTCGTTTCACGAAATGGAATGAAATGTTGATGAAATTAGAATGTTGACTTCATTTCTTATTTTGTTGATTTAAAAAAAATTGTAATTAAACACACCTAAATTCCAATCAAATTACAATTACTATACAAATTCCAATTCCATTACATTCAATGAAACGAACGAACGCTACCTAAAAGGCTCAAGGAGGGAATTGTTGCGGTCTAACAATTATTTACGACTTATTTATTATTGATTCTTAATAAGGTCTTCGAATTATTTGGGTCCAAGAATAGGTTAATGCATGGGCTTTAAGGCCCAATAATAACCACAGTGGAAATGGAAATAACAACCCAATAGGAACTAAGATCCATGATTTGAATAACTGACAATACAACCTACTAAGCCCAAAATGAATTAACTTAAAACATGATCCGAATTAAGTGAATTAGGATCATAAATTTAGTCTATTGTACTTTCAGTCTTGACCCAACCCAGTAAACTGACCGACCTAAACGGGTCAACCAAAAACCAATTGCTACATATTGGTCCGGTTAGCGGTCTCAACATTTTGGAAGAAAAAGAAGACACTAATGACTAATTTCATGATTTCCATAGTATGTACATTTTTTTCTTTTTTTTTTTATTCTATGTATTTTTATGCTTTTAGAAAATTAGGAAAATATATATCTAAAAAACAGAACACATACCAAAAATGGAGAAGATAAATAAGTCATCAAAAATAAAACATATGGAACACGCAAATTAGAAAGAAAAAAACACAGACCGAATACTGATTAGTATGGGTGGCAAAATGGGTGGGTTGAGCAAGTTTGGGTAATGGGTGAGTTAAGATGAGTTTAGGTTAGGATGGGTTTATTAAGAAAAAGGTTAGAATGGGTTTGGATTAAGATAGATTTGGATCAAGATGGGTATGGGTTAACATGGGTTTCAGTCATGAAGTCATGATAGCCTAAAAGAAAGCAAAAGTTAAAAAAAAAAATATTAAAAAAACGAAAAAAATATAAAATGTTCTAAAAAATATAAAAAATTATAAAAATAAAAAATAAAAAAATAAAAAGTTCTAAAAAACCAAAAAAATAAAAGATCTCTAAAAAGTAAAAAAAATCCAAAAAAATTTAAAAAATCAAAACGTTTTGAAAATATTATAAAAAACAAACAAAAATCTAAAAAATTCACAATTAGAAACATATTCTAAAAAATAAAAAATTCAAAAATTTTAGAAATCAAAAATTCTAGAAGTTATTTAAAAATTTAAAAAAAAACTCTTTAAAATTTCAAAAATAATTAAAATTCAAAAAAAATAAAAAAAGTTCTTAACAATCTAAAAAATCCAAAATTTTAAAATATTTTTTTGATATTTTAGAATTTTAGAATTTTTTATTGTTTTTTTGATTTTTTATTTTTTTTATTTTATTGATTTTTAGAATTTTTAAAGATTTTTTTAGAATTTTTTGATTTTTAAATTTTTTGATTTTTTATTTATTTTTATAACTTTTTTGAAGTTTTAGATTTTTGTTAATTTTTTGAATTTTTTGGCTTTTTTTTTATCTTTTTTGATTTTTTTTCTTAAAATTTTTTTGAACTCTTTGATTTTTTGAATATTTTTTTACTTTTTTTGAATTTTTTTATTATATAGATTTTTAATGTGGATCAATCCGGATAATGATCCATCATTTAAAATTATTTGGATATAGATCGGATCACGATCTATTATGTTGGATCCGATCCATATCTATCCATTGATAGGACTATTTTAAAACTTATCATACTACTTAATTGGGGCTGAAATCGGTACGTGTACCGAAAGTTCTGATACCAAAAATCGCTAAAATTGGGTACCGGTACCGGTACTGTATTTAAAGGTAAAAATTAGTAAAATACCGATAACCAACCGAGAGTACCAATCCTTATGACGCCAAAAAGTGGGCACTGAAAGTCATTCGGCACAGAAAATTCGCTATCGGTACCGGTTTGGTTTCAAGATTTGGTACAATTTGCCCATCCTAAAAGTGACTTAAGTTTGCCTGATATCGAATCACAAGATGAGCAAATAGTACCAAATCTATTTGTTTTAAAACATAAATCTATACAAACTTAATCCATTTCGAGGAATCAAATACGGATGATAGTCGCTTATGACTGTTAGATATCCGGATCGTCAAAACTGACTATTATTCCATATTTGGTTTCTCACAATAAATTAAGGTAGCGTTTGTTTCGTGAATATGTAATTGGAATTGGAATTTGCATAGGAAATGCAACTTGTTTTGGAATTTAGGTGTGTTCGTTTCACAGAATGTAATGGAATTCGGACAGAACTGGATCGCTTTTATGTTATCGTTCAATTCCAAATTATTCTTTTGTTGAAACGAACAACATAAGAAATGAATTTTGTATTCCAATCCATATAGATTCCATTTAATTATGTGAAATGAAGACTACATACGTTATACGTTTGTATATATGTATTTTCTAAAATAAAATATGATCTTTTAAACATAAATTTGGTATGTTCTATAACGGAACATGTATTGCCGTACTTTGCACATCTATTTAACAAATAAGCCATAAAACCGGAACTAACAATTTATCCAAAAACCCAATTTCGGTCATAGATCTTAATGGCGATCCTGATAGCACGATTTCAATTGGATATGGAGGTAGTTTGATTACCCAAAGGGGTATGGTTGTTGTTCATGTCTTTATTGTATATCCATGATTATGATTTATATTTCATTTTATATTCATATATCATAAATATATAAATTTATATATTAAACTAAAAATAAATAAAGCAAAGGGACATAAGTGTATTATAAAAAAGAGGTAAAATTATCTTTTAAAATAAATCAAATTTTCCATATTAATCGACATTTAATGTAGCAACACAGAAATATTACATCATTAGAAAGAAGTTATTTGTTTTGTTTGTATACATGTGTGGAAGAACACTAAATGTTCCGATTCCATTTAGATCACTAAATAAATACCTTCCTAAACATGATTGTAGTTAGGGCTGCAAACGAAGTAACGTACGGCAAACAATTCGTGAACCGTTCGTGTGAAGTTCGTTTGTGTTTGTTTGTTTATTAAACAAACGAACACGAACAATAAATTTCGTTCGTTTGATTAAATGAACGGACATGAACATATGTTCGTGAAAGTTCGATCATGTGTTCGATAGTTCACTAGTGTTTTCAGTTTTATATTTTATTTAATTACTTCAAAATTCCGACAAATAAAATTTTTAATAAGTGTCAATGCATCATATATTATTAACATTAATGCTTATTTGTGTTCATTTGTTTGCATTTTTGTTCATGAATATTAGTCAGTGCTCATTTGTGTTCATCAACGTGTGTTGCTTAAAATTAACAAACGAACACGAACAAGTTCATTTCCTTAACAAACGAACACGAACATAAACCTCGTTTGATAATTGTTCGTGAACACATATATTTCTTAATAAACGAACACAAACAAGGTCTTGTTCGTATTTTGAAACGCCCGTACATTTATTACGACCAGAGAGCTATAAAATTTCGAACTTTTTAAACATAGCATAAAAATTCCTATTATACCCTTAAGTTTCATACAACGAGCGCAGCCACAAAACTTTTCGACGACATGATATTTAAACTATTAGCTACTAGATTAATTCGTTTTCTAATAAGGGTAACGTAAAAAATCCAAAATTTATCAATTTACAACCAAAAGAGACTTGACCCGTTTGACATTATCTTGACCAGAAGCGTAAGTAAGGTACAAGTGTGTTCGTTCCAAGCAAGGCGCAGCGTCAAGTAACAGATTTACCTAAACACCACAACAAATTTGGTTAACATTTCATTTGATAAGTTAAGCATTTACTACTAGCGATTTATATGACTAATATCATAAATATTTTGACCCGTTTGTGTGGTCTCTCATGAAACATTCCTTTTTGCTTTTTCATTCTTACCCGGTTGACCCGTTCACAATGTGTCAACACGAAAAACATTCTTTAATCATTCATTTCTTACATGCTAGCAGTTCCATCATAAATGGATATTGCGCTTACCATTCCTTCATCAATATCTTCTATTCACCCAACCCATTCATGATGGATCATCACATAACCGTTTCATCATCTTGAAACTTCAATCATTTTGACCCGTTTACTACAAGTCAATATATACATCCCTTTCTTTACCTTGTTATTCATACTTTTTGACCCGTTTATGACGGGTCTTCATACATACTTTACATTCTTTAATATTTCGACACATCTTATACATCATATTCTAAATTATAATTTACCATATTGAAACAATATGTTTAGAGACAATTATCATAAGTTTTACATTAAGATAAGGAAAAGTTGACAAGAACATACCGTGATCTTGTGCTACTTACGCCTTGGTATGGCTTGTGCCTTCTTCCATCTTTGCTCCTATACGTTTACAACATTATGATTTTAGCTTCCATACAATTATCACATAAGCGTACTTCCTTACTTATTATGATCTTATTCAACCATATGTACCTTCATTTTCATTCTACTACATCGATTCAACAAGTATAGGTGTCGAAAACACAACTAATTCAATTAAGGCATTTCATCGAACATGTTGTGTGCATACCATCAATAAGGTATAATGTACAAGTAAATTAAGCACAGTTTTCCTAGTTCATGCATAGATTAACATAATCATTCAGTCTTTACAAATCTTCATCTTAATCATGTATCTTTTGTTTTATATCAAATCAACCAACAAAATGTCCCTACCACGTATAACTTCAAGCATTAACATTACACATAATCTACACCAAGTCCCATCTTCTACAATTACAAGTGGGTTTTATCCCAAATCATCAATATGATCAAAATCAAGCATAATACAAACTCTACATGTTGATATCATCTAGCATTCTACATAACCCACTTCATCAAATCGCTAGAAACGTGAAATTTAACTTACTTGATGATGACAATATTTAGATGATAATAAATCTTAGTTCATGCATTGATTCAAGCTTCAATTCTTCATTCAATTTGGTTGATCTTGTGTTGACAAGGGTTTTCCCTTTCTTCTCAAGCTCTCATCGACACACACATCTGATGTATGTGTCTTTAAGTTTTAATTTTATGTTTTATTAATTTACTTTTCTACTTATCCAAGTTGGTCCCTCTAGTTTGATGTTTATATTATTATGACTAAACATATCCCTTTAGTTAAAACTTAATTTGTACTTTAACTAGGTTTATATTTCTTGTCACTATTTATTTAACATTTCTACTTGAACACTCGGGCCCACATATATATATATATAATTTTTTTCGGGTGTTACATATTTGTATTCGTTCGGTTCATTTACGGCTCTAATTTTAGTCCATCTTAAATTTATAAAATAAATATTGTGCATCCTCATTATTCATTATAACTTTAGGCAACAATTCCTTATATGACTCATACACCCCCATCAACAGCAATCTGATACAATTAATATCCGTAGTTATTTTGTTAATATTTATAGTGAAGTTCAGAACAACCATGTCGTTCTCTTGTTGTTAGGTATACTTTATAGTTGTCATTTTCGATGCATATATAGATGATGTAGATGAAATGTGAGAATAGTACCATAAGCATATGGCAATTGTTAGTGGGCAGCTTTGGGTCCACAATTCTTGTGGGCTACACACATGTTGATAACTAACAAATTTATTTTTTTAAACCTAACTTTCATTTTTGTTAAGAATAAATTATATAAATAGACTAGGTGGCTTATAAGTAGTTAAAGATTTATCCACCATTTGAATTTGTCATTTTAACTTTAGCACTTGCAAGAAACAACCAAAACCACACGCTCTTTATTATTCACCATATGGTAAGTTCTAAAAAGTAGAAACCAACCCAATACAAACACACATATATAGTTGACACGAAACGGATGCCACGACACAATGGTCACACAAAACGGTTGAGATACTCGTCAACCGTAGTGTATTTCACATCAGGATAAAGAGCAGAAGCTTCCACCCCAAATGATGGCTTGATTTCAAAGTTTGTTTGATCTCCCTTCACAAGGATCGAATGAGAGATTGATAACACCACATTCAATGGAACCGGAGATTCTACATGATAATCAACAAATAAATTAGTTCACAGGTGCACATATATAGGTACCAATTTCATAAAGGGGAACTTATAAATGTGCCTACTATACAATTAAACAAGTTGAAATTCACCTAAACTATAATTTTGATGTATAAAACCTCTTGTATTATTGTTACTTTTTCCTCAAAAGAATATAGATTAGTACTGAAATAATATACTTCTAACAAAACAATGTTTTGGGTCAACCGACATGAAAGGCGTGGTTTTTTTCTTTTTCGTATTGAACCAACGTATTATTACCTTGTATGTTCTTCAAAACTTGATCTTCAGAAAGATAAACCCTCTCCAGTGTTTTTCCGATCTTTTTCTCCCACAACGATACGAGTTCATTGAATGAGTAGATGTTAGCAGGAGGCTTGATGTACACGACCTTATTGAGTGTTCTTGGATCATCCACAGTTCTAATGGTGTATGTTCCAATGTCATGTTCATCATTGTAAACAGCTGTGATACAACTAGATGATTAGAACAATAAGTGCTAAACGTACCCCACCCCCTTTAATTTTACTTGTTGTATCCCTTCCCACTATGTAAGGTGTCAAATCTCTAGTATTTCATCTTTTCACGCTAAGATACAAATGAATCCCTTGATTTGACGTTTTAAGGGTGGAGTACGTTTAGTCAACCCTATTAAGGAAATGGTACAACATCGTCATAATGCTCAAATACTTTGAAATCAAATTTTTGTTCATACCTTTTGCGTTTCCATCACCTAAGATCACAACCTTATCCCTTGGCGGAGCGGTGACACCTGGTTGTGCCAACGTTGGAAGGAAATAACCGGCGAAACAATTGGAAGAAACGTAAGTATGAGGGATATTTTCAGCTTCAATGGCACGATGAATCCCAGCCTTGGTTGCAAAAGCTGTTTTGGCGGCTCCACGGCGTGTGTACGGTCCACATCATTTCCAAACTCTGACGGGTAGAATTTCTGAAAATTATTGGAATACATTAACATGAAAAAGCGTCATGGGCTGTTTTTTTTTATAATCGTTAGAACTTGTCACCAGAAAACTCTTAGGACCCGCCAATACTTAGGCAGGTGGGAATAGATTAACAATACCTTGACGTTACCAGCTTCTTTGATCGCGGCAATAATATTACCTTGATCACCAAGTTGTAGGTGACCTACCGTGGAGATCAAAACATCTACCTGCTTTATCACCTTAACAAGACTCTCATGATCATACAAGTCACCCTGTAGCCAAAAACACACATAAATGAATCATTATACATTTAAATTTTAAATCACAAACAAAAAATCTTAATTAACAATGATATACAAACAAAACAATAAATAGGGAAAACTAAAATAAGACTGACTATTAAACAGTTAATAGTGTATTATACTGGTTAAATATAAAAGTTAAGAGTAAAGAAAATAGAGTAGAATACATGATGATCTCTATGGTTTATCAAAATTTTGGACATTGTCTCTAGCTTTTTAAAAGTAGATGGATGGTCCCTATGGTGGTTTGTATTTTGTAACACATTTACCTGCTTTATCACCTTAACAAGACTCTCATGATCATACAAGTCACCCTGTAGGGTTTAGTCATCAGCTAACAAACCTAAAGGTTTTAGCAGGTCTAAGTTAGGGACTAAATGCGTTACGAGGTATAAACCACGAGAACCATTCATGTACTTTTGGTAAAAGTTGGGGACTAAATTCGTTACAAAAGACAAACCATAAAAACTATCATTGTATTTTTGGAAAACTAGCGACTAAATTTAAATTTTTGTTCAGCTAAAGGGACCCGACCATCTGTGTACTTACTAAAGAAAATATTAAATAATAGTAATAAAAATTTCAGAATTACTAATACGGATGAAATAAAGCGAAAAAAGATCTTAGTATCATATAAAAACCATGACACCTGAAACAACTAATTACTTATTAGAGAAAAACACAACAGTAATAGTTATTAGTTATGACTCACAGTGACAAAATGAACGCCAAATGCGAAAAAAATCTTAGGGTCATGTAAAAACCATGACACCAGACGCAACTAGTTACTCGTTAGAGAAAAACACAACGGTTGTATATAGTTATGACTCACAGTGACAAAATGAACGCCGGATTTCTTAAAGGAGTCGATGAGAGGGGATTTTGAAGGATCGGAGAGTGTTGATTCCCTGACTAGGAGGAAAGTAGGATGGCCATATTTGGCGCTGGCCTCAACGATGAATTTTCCGATGTAACCGGTTCCTCCAATGATCAGAATCTTACTCTTCTTGGCCATTTTGTTTCTACGACGGTTTCCTGGTGGTCGGTGTTTGTTAAAAAGAGTGCAACGGCCAAGGGCTTTGAGCATACAAGAAATGTGTAGCAACGACTAGTGACTAGTTATAGGGCATACAAGAAATGTGTAGCAACGACTTGCATATATAATTGAGTAATTGATTGACTCTTGGTTAATTACCATTATGTTTTGGAGTAATTTCGAAATGACCAAAGTTTCATTATGCATCTTACTCATGAATATGTCCAGATTCGTCTCTGATTCCTCTTGTTTGTTCTCAATTATCTTTAGGTGGAGCATTCTGCTTTTCCATTTCTTCTAGAAGTACAAGGAAAAGTAGTTATTTTTTTTTATTTCTTTTATTTATCGTTTATGTTCTATATTGTAACGCTTACGTCATAGATTGATAACGCTTACGTCGTAGATTGATCAACGTATGGAAAGAAAAGATTGATTATATGAATTAGATTTTATTACGTACACAATTTTAAATCACTCATATGAATGTGATGTTATAGCCACAAGTCTTATTAGTAGGGCTGCAAAAGAACCAAACGTTCGACTAACAGTTTGTGAACCGTTCGGCGATAACTTCGTTTGTGTTCTTTCGCTTAATAAACAAACGAACACGAACAAGAAATTTCGTTAGTTTAGTTAAATGAATAAACAGGAACAGAGGTCGCGTTCGTTCGTTTATGTTTGTGAACATTCGATAACGTGTTCGTTTGTGTTCGGTAGTTCGTTGGTGTTTTTAGTTTTTATATCTATTTAAATACTTCAGAATTCTGACATATTAAATATCTAATAAGTGTCAACGTATTATATATCCTGTTCATGAACGATTGTTTGTGTTCGTTTGTTTTCATTTATGTTCATAAACATTAGTTTGTGCTCATTTGGGTTCGTCAACGTTTGTTATTATTCGTTGCTTAAAATTTACAAACAAACACGAACAAGTTCATTTCCTTAACAAACGAACACGGACATAAAGGGTTCACGAACACATATATTTTTTAATAAACGAACATAAACAAAGTATTGTTTTGGTCCGTTCAGTTCGTTTACAGCCATAATTATTAGTTGTGTCATCATATGTGATGTATATTGGACATTGAGATCCAACATTTTTTCACTCACATAGGATTCAATATATGTTAACCACATTTGATAACGTCTGGAAACACGCCACTATCCCAATAACACATGGATCGTTGAGCTCGTGAACGTTATTGCCAATACATTAGTTATCATGTTGTTTCCCACACCACGTTGAACATGAGTTATGGATGATTGCCAATCTCATATAATTTTTAGCGATTTATAAGAGACAAATTTTCTATTTACTATATCGTAGCACATACCTCTTTCGCGTCTCTTGTCGTACAAGACAATTATCTTCGTAATTTCTTGGTTAAAAATAAAACAAAGTTTGTCGTTTGATATGTTTATTCCTCACAATGTGGGTCCAATATGTGGAATATTACCAATATGTTTCTTAAGTCTATGATTACAAGTCTACAAAGATATTCAAAATATATATATATATATATATATATATGATTAAGATCATTTGTGAACAGAATCTTTATAGTGAACTGTGTGAACTAATCTGGACCATTGATCTCGTTTTTAATTGATAAGGATATGATCGCAATTTTATATTAATCTAGTTTTCAGTTTTTATTTTAATAAAAATGGATTTTTAGTTACAAGATCCCTAATTATTAGTTATTATCAATTTAAAATATCTTTTATCTTTTACAAATATTTGAATTTCAATTCTACGTATATCATACAGTTCATGAAAATCTTTAATTCGGATTCATCGTATTGTTACATAAAACATAGAATTGAAACTCGTTCGTACAGTTACATAATTCACAGAAGTTGATTTACGTTTCGATCTTTCTGTCTGATTATCAAGGAGGAACTAGTAAATAATATGAATAAGTCCGACGAAAACGTTGATGAAGACAACGTTCAGATCAATGATAATGTTTTCTTTACAATATTGGATCGACCAGGTGTGATTTAGTATTTTCGTTACAATTATTTGATTAACATGTGTAGTTTTAATTTTTTTCTTATGCGGTTCGTATTCCAGTCAAGATTTCCGTTTACGATACTAATCATACATTTAGTCGTTAAGAAGCTTGCAAAATTTCCCGTTCGTAAACAACGTATATGAAGTTTGCTGTTTTTTTATGTAATTTTGCAGTTTGTTGTTTTTTATGTAATTTTGCAGTTTTGCTGTAATCGCACACTGTTTTAATTCAGTACACATGTGTATAGTTGCGTAGTATAAACCATGTAGTTGCAGTGTGCTTTTTGTATATGTGAGTTTGCAGTTTTGATATAATTGTCAAGTTGTTATAGATAAGTACACATGTGCATAGTTGCATAGTATATGCATTGTCACATATCAGGATGCATTTTCGTTGTAAACTAGGTGTCGTTGCCATTTAATACACATGTGTACATATTATTAACATGCTGCATTATTATTTAGGTGGGTGCATAGTTGCTGTATAAGATACAATATATTTTAGATGATAATCAATATGTTCGTAGGTTTTTGTAAATCATTGTAATTGAAAATATAATTATTAAAATAAAGATTCAAAACTAAATTATTCACATTTGGAGTTAACCTCCAGTTGATGACATATAGTACACATGTGTAGAAACTGTATATTTCAGTATACATGTGTACAATGTTTCAAAATAAAACAGTTTTTTTTTGTAAATCAGCTGCTGCATTTTTTTATAGAATTCCAGATTACAATATACAATACAAATATGTGTAATCTTAACTTTCATAAACATTTTTTTACCTTTTTTAATTAATGTTACAGAATCAGTTGCGAGCAATGTATACGAGACTCCTGATGGAACTAAGTACTGGATACCAACCGTCCCTCCCGGATTCAAACCATTTGTTAAAGCTAGATTTAGTACCATTGAAGAAGATATTGCAATATATGAAGAGTATGCACAACTAGCAGGATTTGGAACCCGTCTTGGTACTTCGCAGAAGGAAAAAATAGGCGACATAATTGTTACTAATAGGCGATATGTCTTATATTCTAGAGCCAACAAACCTAAATGTAAAGATATTATGGCTGAACAAATAAATTCAAGTTCACCATCAAGACGTTCGAATGTTAAAGTTACAAACTGCAAGGCATGTGTTAAGTTTGTTTGTATAAAAAATTCATCTGAGTACGAGCTTTACGACTTGTTGAACAACACAGCCATGGGTTTACTACCCCGAAAATCTTGATCTATCACTAAAGCGGAGGAAGCTTAACTTTTCTACCCAAGAGTTCATAGCAAAATGCCGGAACGCTAATCTTGGGCCTACCAAGTCTCATAAGGTACACGTAGTTTTAAAAGGTGGTCATCATAACGTGCATGGCACGGTTGTCGACTACAAAAATTGCGGGCGTGATATCCGAGATTTTATAGGTGACAGAGACGCCCATATGATATTTGACAAATTTAAGGAACGCAACAAAAACAAAGAAAACTACACGTTTAACACCCATATTGTTGATACCGAACTCCAATTACTTTTTTGGTGTGATGTGGTTTCTAAATCAAACTACAACTCATTTGGTGATGTTATTGCGGTCGATGCAATGTATGATACAAATTTGTGAGTATTATATGAAAATTTTAACCACTTATTTTCATTTAATATACATACTACACTGTTTTCGCAGAACATGTACGATATGATTTTTGTTCCTTTCACTGGAGTCGATCATCACAAAAAGTGCACTATTTTGGGGCTGGGCTGCTACATAATGAGACTATCGAGTCTTATACATGGCTTCTTCAAAAATTCCTTGAGGCACACAACGGGAAACAACCCCTTTTGGTACTAACGGATCAAGATTGTGCCATGAAACAAGCGGTTGGAAAAGTCTTTCATAAGTCAATTCACAGGTTGTGTATGTGGCATATTATTCAAAAATTACCGGTGCAGGTATGATTTCCGAACCAAAACTACCTTGTCAATACACATGTGCACCCTTGTACTAATTAAAACAATTTCTATCACTTGTGTAACAAACTGTATAATCTTTACGCCTAAATAAATTTTGTGTTGTACACGTAGATCAAGGGGAACGACAGGAGAAATGCATAAATAAAACAGAAGTTCCACAAACTCGTTTGGAATGTTTACATTAAACCAGAAACATTTGAGAATAGATGGCACAATCTCATTGCTGAATATGGATTGGAAGACCATTCGTGGTTGTCTGAGATGTATTCGATACGTGAAAATTGGATTCCGGCCTATTTTCGCCATATACCAATGTGTATATTAATGAAGAGCACATCCAGGTGTGAAAGTGCAAACCACTTGTTCAAATCAAATTCTAGTTATCATAATACATTGATACAGTTCATGTTGTGTTACGACACATCAGTTGATGGGATACGAAATGACCAGCGGGAACTAACACATAAAATGGACACCACTAACCCGGAATTCAAAACCACTTGGCTAATCGAACGTCATGCAAATGATATTTACACAAGGAGAATTTTTTTTGATGTCCAAAAGGAAATATTGAACGGCAAGGAAAATTGTTATATTGCTGAACGATCTGTATCCGATGGTGTAACCAGCTTTGTAGTTGCTTACCAAGACCACACGAAAGAAGTTATAAATGAGTTCACGGTTTGTAATAACATAAATTAACGTTTTCTTTGTTATATCATAAGCATGTGTAAATTAAACTTGCAATATATCCACTAACTTACCCGTTTTGCATCACTACATTGCAGGTCACGTTTAAAAAACAAGATCTCGCTGTTTCGTGCGAACGCATGGGCTATACTAGGAACGGATCTATATGCCGACATATTTTCTGCGTATTTGGGCACCATAACGTACACAAGATACTAAGTCAGTATATTCACTCAAGATGGAGGAGGGATGCTTTGCCTACTAGTGTACATAGCGTTGAAAATAGGTTATCTGTAGATCAGAGTCGTAGTGGAAGAATATGGCGTAGAATTCTTGACAATATGGAAATGTGTCGAGAGAGCGTGCATGGTAGGCTTGATAAATTAGAGGAACTAGATGAGCAAGTACAATTGTTGAAAGATAAGATATTTAGTGATGTTCCACCGGATCCGGAACTTAAAAGAAGGTTTTAGTTTACCAGGAAATTCTTGATCACGCCCAACCAGAGGAGGTATCATGTACGGCGCCGAGTAAAATACGTAATAAAGGATGTGGCAAGCACAAACGTCCAATTGGTCCACGGGAGAAAGCATTAAAGAAATGCAAAAAAACATAGAAGAAAATGCAATTATTGTGGTAAGAGGGTGAGAACGCATGATAAAAGGAATTGCCCACTGAAAAAAGGCAACATCTCAAAGGATGATTCGACCACGGAAGAAGATGGTGAGGAAGATGATGACGAAGCATACGAGTATGAGGACGACACCGATACCAGAATCGATGCGCATTTGGAAGAGAGCGAAGATGATGATATTGATCTTTAACTTTAACTTACAAAACATAAACAATCCATGGTTTTATGCAACACAGAGATTATGTTTTGTGCTTTTTGACTTCATTTATTTTTATATCCTATTGTTAAAATTCTTAACATTGATACTGGATATACGATCCCAAATTTTACAGGTTATTTTTACTACAATTACATGTTGTACCCATGTGAATCTCAACTTATATACACCATTCCACGTTTATGTTCACGTATATGAACTAGGGCACATGTGATTAACAATCAGAAATAGATTTGTACACACATGTACTACGATAACACAAAAACTACATAAGTGTGCTAACGGAACTAATCTAATATGTCCGTCTATCAGGTACAGCGCCATGAACTTTGGCTATGACTATAGTACACTAATGTACGTCAAAGAACTTTGTTTAGATGTGTACATCATTAGTGTGCAGCCTCTTGAATACACGTTACAGCGAAAACCATTACAACTGTATATAAAAAAACAAATTTACCAACATAACATAAAATCATTCAGACAGTGAAAGAAAATTATAGGTTTTCCAACAATAATACGGACATTATCCATTAAAACCTAACAAGTTCCAACCATTAACAGAAATAAAATGACTTCTCAAACTCTTATGCTTCCGCTAATATTCGTTCACGGTGAATGTTTGCACTAGAAGTCACCAACTTCACGGCGTACTTCTTAAGTAACCTTGTCAAGGTTGCTTTTTTGTGGCTAGGGTCTAGTGGGAATCCACAATCCCATTTTTTAACAGTGACGCCAAACCAAGTTTCCATGTGTCGCATAACAAACACCCCACAATCGACTGTGTTGCCTACAGTCTTCCATTCAAATTCAAGCTTCTCCGGAACAACATTTTCAATGTCTCTTGCTTTTGGGTGATTCACTAGTTTCATATACTTTGTGAAAATGTGTTTCTGAAAGCAAATTTCATGTTATAATTACAGTAAGTATTTACAAAATCAGAAATAAAGAACTAAAAGTGTATACAGAAGTGGCTTACAACTTTGTTTGGAGTGCTATTCTTGAAAAAGTTTTCATCATTTATAAGTTGGATTGGGCTTTCAGAAGCAAACATATTATCGATCACCGTTATTGATGGCTTTTCAAGATCAAAACAAACAAGATAAAAATGGTCGTACTCAAGAATTGGGAAGCAGATTACGCAATACGTGGACAAACTCATCAAAGATGGTTTTTTTGTCTACAACAAGGAATAACGAACTTCTTAACTTTTCAACACGTTGTGGATTGTCATACGTTTCATTATGTAAGGTATCTTCTGTCTGTACCATAAAAGCATTATACGGTTTATAAAATGTTAAATGAAACCATCAGTCAATATCCTCAACCTATAATTTCTAACTTCAAAAAAATATAAACAACTTTATGGTAACTTCGATCAACTTACAAAACATTCGGTATGGCAAAACAAACACGGCTTCGCCCCTTTTACTTTATCATCACCCTTAAAAACATTTTCTCGAGTAGCTCGTTGATTCTCTTCATGATTGAGCATCGATGCAAAGCAATTTATTACTCCACTATTAATCCACTGACTAGGTTGCAGGTCTTTCATCTGGAAATGGTACAACCCAACCCCCGATACGGTTTCAAATACAAATCGTCTGCATAAAAAAATATCTTATTACTTCACATACATTGTGAATTTACTTTGCAGATAAAGACATTTAGGTGTCAACAATACTTTCTTACATCAGTGTATCAAAAAACTTAATTAGAACATGCACATGTGTCTGTTGTTCTGATTATGCATTCCTATATACAGTACACGTGTGTATACTGTTATGATTATACTTTCCTATAAACAGTACACGTGTGTATATTGTTAAGATTATACATTCCTATATACAGTACACATGTGTATACTGTTATGATTATACATTTCTATATACAGTACAGGTGTGTATTCTGTAATGATTATACATTCCTATACACAGTACACGTGTGTATACTGCTATTATGATGCATTCTTGTATACAGTCCAAACTTGTATCTTTTGTACAAATATAAAAAACTGAATTAACCAACTTTTTCTTACGCATTTATCGCTTCCACTTCTGAGACTTCTTTTTCTTCACGCGTTTTTTTCGACCCTTCACCTACCTTTTTATTCTTTGCCTTCGCTACCCTGTTCATTGACATCAACTTTATAATTACAAGACCCAACTAGAACAATATAATTGATTTAGCAGTCAATCCAAAAATACACAACATAAAAAAACGTACGTCTTGTCTTCTGCGCAAGTAGACAAGTATTTCCATAATCGATTGTCTTTCTTGCTCAACCAGCTATTCAAGTTTACATCTCGTACATATGTCAAATAAGCCTTACACCCATGTTGAATGAGTTTATGGGCTTCTATCATCGAACATACTATAGGATTGCAATTCTTTTCCCTGTAAATAATTACCTTTCTTCCGCTCGGTGATGTTAGTTGTATCTCTTTACGGAAACATATTACTTTAGCGTGGTGACGAGATCACCAATCCATTCCAATTACCACTTGGAATTCCCCCATCGACATGGTAATCAAATCAACCAAGTAATTCTCGCCATCAACATTTAATTTGCATTCCCGACATATATCACCAGCAAGAAAACTTTTATTATTACCTACTTCTACTTCTATAGGCATATGTAATTTTATTAGTGTGAACAAAGGG
The DNA here is from genome assembly GCA_947069175.1 of Scalesia atractyloides. Classification (NCBI taxonomy): domain Eukaryota; kingdom Viridiplantae; phylum Streptophyta; class Magnoliopsida; order Asterales; family Asteraceae; genus Scalesia; species Scalesia atractyloides. Next base: position 30,330,216 of record CAMTDV010001632.1, read on the forward strand.
TGTCGAATAAATCTATGTGAAACAAAGGACTTATTTGCACCCGTATCAAATAAAACACGTGCGGGAATTGAATTTACGGTAAACGTACATGAAACCACATCGGGTTCATTTTTGGCCTCATCTGCCGTTATGTGGAAGGATCTTTCCCTTGTCTTCGAAGTTTCATTCTTCACATTGATCGCGTCTTTCTTTCCTACCAACTCCGGGCATTCAAACTTTTTATGACCCGGTTGGTAACAATTAAAACATACCAATACTTTAGTAGGGCAATTTGAGGGTGCATGTCCCGTTTTTCCACACATGACCCGATGAGAGCGTCCACAAATCTTGCAACTAGGCGACCCTCCTTTTACATTTCCCTTCTTTGGAGGTTCATTTACTTTTTGTTTCTTTGTGGGGCTTGGGTTCACGTCCAACGCCCCCTTTCTCCTCTTTCAACTTGCTTTTTCAATTCGATTTTGCGCTCTCGCGCGACATTTACGATCTCCGTGAGATGTTCATATTTTGAGGGAGTCATAAACTCCCGATATTCCGCGCTCAGCATATTGTAGTAATAATAGATCTTCTGTTCTTCAGTTTGGACTAATTCATCACAAAACCTCAACTTGTCCTCGAAGATCCCATGATCTTGTCAATCGATTCCCCTTTCTGTCATAGATGTATAAATTCTTCCTTGATTTTGTTGATTACAGCTTTTGGGCTACGATGTTTAAGGAAAGGCGCCTTAAACTCTTCCCATGTCATAGTTTTAGTGGTTTCAATTCCTAGTTCTTCTTGAGGTTATCCCACCAATCTTTCGCTTGACCTCTTAGTTGACCGGGGCCCGTAAGCTACGAAGTCAGTTGGGTCACAATGGGTTCGTTCAAAGACTCCCTCAATATCACTTATCCATCGTTGACAAACGATTGGATCTACTTCCCCATTGTAAATTGGGGGCTTACATGCCATGAATTTGTTGTAAGGGCATGCCTTCCCTTCTTTAGCCTTACCTCTATCTTGATTGAGGCTTTCTTTGATTTCATTCATCCTTTCTTCTATTGTTGCTAGCATCGTTGTTTACAACCTTTCCATAAATTCAGGTAAGGCCGCTTCCAATGCTTTTCCGACTTCTTCGGAATTTTTTGCTTGTATCTCCTCCGTCATGAGTGATACCGTATCTTCACCCGTTCCGTCAGACATCTCTTTTACTGAAATGTCCGTAACAATTAGGTAAATAATTTGTTTAATCATTTCCATATTATTATTATATGGAAATTGATACTCATCACTCAATATTACGTGTGATGTATCAATGTTATTCGGTTGATTAAGTACATGACTTATTTCAACCATTTATATTTAGTGTATTTCCCGGGTTCGAGTGTATTAATATGCTCCTCCCATACACTTCAAATCATCTTCCTTTCTATTATTTTCTATTGAAATTCATTTCATAGTCACTTTTTACCGGATGTCTTGATCAAGCCTTGAACCGAACACATTTCGTCTTTAACCTTAAGCTATGATTACCACCTTGAAACACCCATTTTTATATACCTTATAAATATATAATTTAGTATTTACATTAAACACTCCAAAATAGTAATATAGTGTTTATAAACACCTTACATCTTATAATACTGTCCAAAACATAACTAGACGAAATAAAAACGGAAGCTTGGAGATTGGATATGTTCGATTCTTTAGCATGGCTTGATCTTCATCCACACTTTACTTGTGATTCCTTTAAAAAAACTAAAAATTTATATTTTATTAGTGATACAATCAATAAGGAAAATATAACTTAATAATTTAATCAATTTATTAAATTTTAAGATTCGAAATTTCTGTGTGGCGTCAGCGACGACATTAAGCCGCGTCGGTGACGCCATGTATAAACATGCGTCGGGTCATGACTGCCGTAGGCAGTGACATAAAGCGTCGAGATAAGTACATTGCGTCGGCGACGACCAGTTGTGGCGTGGCCGACGGCACTTACTGCAGAAGTTTTCTGTTGTTTTGTTTGAATGTCTGTTTGACCCGTTCGAGTTTCGTACATTATCGTACGACACAAGGCTTACAGAAAATTGTTCGCAAAATGAATTTTTTTGTTTTCATTTCTGTAGTGCCATCGTTGTGAGTGTTTATACCACTCGAACTCTATTTTCATAAATTCCGTAATTTGACCCATTTATCAAATTTTAGCTAAACACTTATTACGCCTATTATTCACTACGAATTATCAATCATATAAAATAGTTACTTATAAATTTACACATCTATTCCTCGATTTTTAATGCATATAAACTTTTCTTTTTTCCGATTTTGCCCTTTAGTCACATTTTTAACTAAGACGAGTATAGATGTATCCCTTCCGGTATACATTTAAGCTCCATTTTTTTCCATTTTGGTCGCCCTAGCGAAACCCATCGCTTTAGTCCATCAAACCTTTATTCATCTTTTCATTTTGACACGTTTGGTTATTTAACGAAATCTATCGTTTTTTTAACCAAACCATTTTTATTTTCTCATTTTGACCTGTTTGGTTATTTAACAAAATCCATCATTTTATTTAATCAAACAATTCCTATTTTCTCATTTGACCCGTTTGGTTATTTAACGAAATCCATCATTTTACATAACCAAACCATTTATTTTTTCTCATCTTGTTCCGTTTGGTTATTTAACGAAATCCATCGTTTTATTTAACCGAACCTTTATTATTTTCTCATCTTGACCCGTTTGGTTATTTAACGAAATCCATCGTTTTATTTAACCAAACCTTTATTATTTTCTCATTTTGACACGTTTGGTTATTTAACGAAATCCATCGTTTTATTTAACCAAACCATTATCTAATTCATTGTTTTGATATCACCTATTCAATTTATTCGTGTGAAATCCATCACTTATGAATGAGCCAAATTTGTGTAAGTTCGCTTCATTATTCAACATATATCGCTACAAGAATCATAAATAAATCTTACGTAGCAATAAGCCACGTACCTTATAGCTTATCCTTTAATCGTGCGTTTGTCCCGGCTTGACTTCCCGATGTTTCACTTGCGTTGCCTAAAGTGTAAAAGCCAAGCATCGTTAGAGCTTCTCGACACATGATTAAGGCATACAAATTGCTAAACGCATTACGTCTTGTTCTTATTAACGATTTTCATTTATTATTTAAAATTGGCAATTCATTTAAGCATTTTGTTGAACATCTTGAATTCATCTTATTTAGCTATTCACTTAGACTATGGCTAACTCAAAAACCTCAATTCAAGAAGTTCAACTTTTCATCATAACTCACATAGACATGCAAATTTCAACAAACTCATGTCACTACACTCTTTGCTCCCATTTGAACAAGAGGCTTTCCATACTAGCATCAAAAACCATTTCATACCATTCATAATTACTTCAACACATGATTGCATAACTATTTTCAGTTAAGATTATAATCCTACACTTAGATTATGTCTTCCTTAGGTCGAAATATGTATCAATTTGCTCATGAACTTTAATCCCCAATATTCATCCAAGATTCAAGTATCACAAAAACTGAAATTAAAGCTTACCTTGTGATAGACAAGTAAAGATGGTTGATATTCTTGACTCAAACACGAATTTTAGACCTAATTAGCCCTTCAATTTGTTCAATTTGTATCAACTAGGGTTTGAGTGTTCACCCCTTGCTCTGCTCACACACACGTACACACACAAGTGTGTGCTGTGTTTTTAAAATTTTCTTTTAATAAACAACTTTCCCAGTTTGACACTTTTAGTCCCTCATGTTCGGCTTAGTATAAATAGAACCCAAATTTATAATAATAATTTTTTTAACAACTTACCATTAACTAGGTTAAATATCCTTAGTTATATTTATAAATAGAATCCATGTATACAGGGCTAGTCCTGAGAATTCACGTCCCTAAGTTAACTGAACTTTTTAACTATAGTTACTTTTTTGGACTGAAATAACACGTTTCCAAAATGTTACGGAGAAAAACAGTGCAATTTTAAAATTTGGCCTGAAATGAAAAAAGTGAGTAAATCTCATTTGACTCATTTATTAATAAATAATTATCTATATTGAATATTGACTTAATGAAGCGATATAGAAGTTAATGAGAAAACAAACTTATATTGTTAATTTATTAGTAAATGATTATCATTGTCAATAAATTCAAAAAGAAAACTAATACTTTAAGTTTCATTTTATTCTCACACCCTAAAATTAGTATTCTTATATTCTTTTCACTTTATCTCTCTATATGTGTCTCTCTCTATATATAGAGAGAGAGAGAGAAAGAGAGATAGATAGAGGGAAAGATGTGTGAATATTAACACCCATAGTTTAATAACATACATTGACCAATGATGTCATGGCAACATGGTTGAGTCATCCTGGTTTTTCCCTTAAGACCAGTGTTCGAGTCCCACCCATTGCACTTTGGGTGGAGGCACTCAACTAGCTGGGAGGTCTTTATGGGGTTCTCTCCCATTGAACGTCGTGTCACTCTCTGTAAGAACTGTTGTAATGAACGACCTTCTAGCCTAGTGGGACCGAGCCTCCAGTTGGAATTGCGATGATTCGATGTTGCCGTTAAATAAAATAACATACCATAGAGAACTAAGATAAGAGTAAATCAGATGAACAAGATAGGCTAGCCACTGGACAGCCCTAGGTTTAAATGGAAAATGTAATAAAATAATAGGTTTTTAACTTTTTATAGAGGGCTTTTTGAATAAATTTAGATAGGTTTAAAGAAAAAGCCCGTAAACTATTGAATGGTCAAATCAAAACATTTGAAATATCAGTTTTCAGTTCTCTATCTTCTCTGTTTTATATCTGCATACAATTTTATCAAAGCACTACTACAGTACTCGCCAGAAAGTCGTCAAATATATTAACTCTTTTCAGCTTTTAGTTCTCTTCTCTATTTTAACTTAAACTACACCGTAAATCCGCCGATGCACATAGCACAGATATATATCGGATTTTTTTTAAATATGCTCTTGAAAAACACAGGCCCTAGCCGGTGGTCCTTCTCACCTACCAGGGTTGCCCCTGCATGTATAGCTTCTTTTAAATGCATAATAATGACATTGTATGCATAATTATATATAGTAAAAACCTTCAAAAGAAATTACCAATTTCTATTAGCGGTAACGAAAGCTTCTTTACTTTAAGTTTTAAAATCTGGAAAAAGTTATATTTTAACATACAACGACTTCTAAAAGGGCTAGTAAATTAAACCTTAAAAAACACTGCTATATACAAAGGATTTATAGCGATGGTGTAGGCAGGAGTAGACCAACATGAAAAAAATATTTGTTTAAAGTCTTAAACTAAATAATTTCCGTAGCTCATATAGTTATATGGTGATAATAAAAGGTTTTCATAATCAATCCCCGCCGTAACGCTTAGGTATAAATACAAATATTGAATGAAGCAAAATGAAGAATTCTTATTAGTTGATTTTTTTTTCTTAGAAAGAATATCTTCTTATTTCAACCTTCCACTGTATATATATATACACGCATCTAGATAAAAATTAATGACTAAATGGTAGACTTTATAATGGTGGATAGCGCACTTGCACGAGTTAGGTTTGCGGGTTCCAACCCTTGCGGTAACACCGCAGCCACCCTGTAGGGTAGGCGTTAAAGGTACTTTGTCCAGGTTACCTTTGCGGATGGTAAATGTTTGGAAATGTGTTGGACTTAAAGGTAGGTATGGTGTGTGTGATTAGTGATTGAAGTAAATAGGTGGGGTCGATAAATCTAGAGTACTTGTGGGTAGACGCCGCCAGTATTCTTTGATTATAGGGTACTTTGGTGTATAATTGACCTGGCAAGGCGGAATTGGTTGGAGCTAGGGTAGTATAGTACCCTTGGGTGCCTCAGATTGGAATTTTTGTGAAGTATGAAAAGTCAAACAATGCGACTATTTGACTTTGATGATACCAATTACCAATAGATCCAAGCCCTATAGTCTTGTTTCTCGGCTTATTTTATGAAAAGTTTGGAATCAGGACCAGGTTCATAAAATCACTAGAAAATGACTCCATTGTTTTGTTCTCATTAACTGTTTTGACAATTAAGTATAATACATTTATTTAAGTAGTTTAATTTTTTTTATCATCTCGGCTTCTTTCATGAAAAGTTTGGAATCAGGACCAGGTTCATATCTATAGAAAATGACACATAATCTTAAAAAAGATTACCATCGTTTTGGTCTCATCAAGTGTTTTGACAATTAAAGCATAGCAACTTTATTTAAGTAGTTTAATTTTTTTTCATAAGTGACTAAAATGTTCACCAACATGTAACAAGTACGACATATTAATTTGATGTGGGTTCTAAAAGACTTTAAAACCTTTTTTAAATAGCCTAAACTTTATTATACACTATCATTTTTTTAATCATTAACGACCATTTATATGGTCGTAAAATGGCGTCTACTTAAGAATGGTTTTAGCATACGTTTATACCTCCATTGCTAATAGTTTTATGACCAGACTTTTTCATCGCTATATATTCACTTTTAGAGTTCGGGACGGGTCAAGTAATAAAAAGATAAAATCAAACTAAACTTTGGGTACACAATAAAGACTATATTAATTATCACTTGAAATGCATAATATAAGTAAAATATCTCTACAGGTATTCTCTACCATTGTTTTTAGAACCACACGTAATTACTAATCCACTAGATGACGTCATAACTTAAACTTAAAAAATAAATAGATAAGATAAAAAATGTATATGTATTCATCATAAATTATCATTAAATTTTTATATAAAAATACTTAATATACGGGTTTTCAAAATAAAATAAAAAGCACTAAATAAATTAGAAGATACAAGGGGCGCAAGTGGTTTCTTTTAGTTTCAAAAAATTAGAAAAAGACATTCTACATCTACTTCAAACGTCAAATAGTCTAAACTCTCTAAAAGTTAGCAACTAACGACAACAATTGAAAGCCTGGGTGGTCTCAACTTTCAAAAATTTATTGATTTTCATATGGATCCCTTAAAGATGCACTGTCGATAATGATTCCCTGAAAGATGACGAAAATAAAACTTTCCTAACCCTATTCAACTGAAATCCGTCGGCATAAACCACCAAAACTGATAATTTCGGTACTCAGTTGGTAATTACCGACATGAGACCGACGAACAACTTAACATACAATTTTTTTTTGAATTAAATTTAGTTTGCCTCCATGTGGTTAAGGGGCGTTTGCAAAGTGCCTGCTGGATTTAAATGTTTTTTATATGACCTCGTGTTTTCCATTTCTCACACTTTAGATCCCCTTCTACCGATTGAAGTATATTATGTTAAAGGGGATATTGAAGCATGGGTAAATTGGTAATTTGGAAAGTGTAAAACCTTAACTCCCCAATTGTTCCCCATTCACGCTTTGATACCCCCAAGCATCCTTTTGGCTTCGATTCAGCAACCCGCACCACCACATGGACTCCCCTGCAGACCCGCATCACCACATTCACATCACCATTCCAACCGATCACTCCCCTGCAGACTAACCATGGTGTCCAACGAAGAAATGGGGATGCGAAAAACATATGTCAACGGTTAATTGTTCGATCTTAATTGATGTTACATACATTTGGTTAATAATGACTTGATTTGGCTAGTTAATATGTCGTGTTATGTATATAAAAGGTGGTATATTTTTAGGCGTTTTATACAATGTTTCAAGTTTTAATATTTATAAAAAGAGGATAACATACTATCTCGCTACACTTCATGTTGGGTAAGTGCACCCATCATTGGTGTATTATAGTGATGGTAAGATGCCGAGGTCGACGGTCATGTAAGGATGCAACGACTTTTAGTACCAAGTCTTTGTCAACGTCTAGTCAAATCAAAAGTAAAGGGTTAAAAATGGCTCAAATATAAAATAAAAAAGATAATATAAAAGGTTTTTAATCAATGATAAGAAAAGAGGTGCTTGGGATATACTTACCTCCTGATGTTTCGTTAACTAAACCTTACCATGGATAACAACGGCGTCACACCCACTCGTAGGCATAAGCACGAGGCGTAATCTTGAAAAGTAATCATTGCATTCAAATAAATAAACATTCTATATGAATAAAAGGGTGGGGTTCGGCTACAAAATCCATTTTTACTACAAAGTGTCCAAAGTCACAAAATACCACAATTTCAGCCATAAAACACATTCAAAACCCACAAATAACATGGTGAAGATTACTAAAACACAATATCCAAACCCTAATAGTCCTAAAAACTTCAAACACACCATTATACAACTATGAATATAAAACACAACATGATAATCAACATAAAACACGCTAATGTTAGCCATTCGATAATCAAAGCCTTATCATCCAAAACACAACACAAAACCCACAAATATGGGTTTTTATAATGGTGTGTTTGAAGTTTTTAGGACTATTAGGGTTTGGATATTGTGTTTTAGTAATCTTCACTATATTATTTGTGGGTTTTGAGTGTGTTTTATGGTTGACATTACGGTGTTATATTTGTAGCCAACTCCCACCCATGAACAAAATAAGTACGATGTCTATCCATATGATTACTTAAAAATGAAATTACAAGTCAAGTGTTTTGTTCATGAAACATAACCCAAAAGTTAAAAGTTTGACATAAGACGTGTTCACAGAATATAGTATATATAAACCAAGGGTTAGGATTAGTTTACTAGTGTTTACAATCAAAGGGGTAGTTCACTAATGAACATAACCATATATATATATATATATATATATATATATATATATATATATATATATTAAGTCAACATTAGTATATATTTTTAACTGAGTAAACAAATCCTGATCATTCATTTACATCATCAAATCGTAAAATACACTAGTGTATTTTCATCATCAAATCATGGCCATTGATTTACACTTGTGTATTGATAATCAAGGGTTAGGATTTCACTAGTGTTTACAGTCAACAGGTTGTTATGAACCTGGCCATATATATATATATATATATATATATGTGTGTGTGTGTGTGTGTGTGTGTATTAAATATTTTATGTATTCAACCCGTGTAATTTACTGATTACTATGGTATTTTAGTGTAACTAATTATATATAGGGCGGTTTTTATGATAAGATTTGAGTTAGTCATATGTATTATCACGTGATAATAAAAAACGTCACTTATATGAAATTTTTTATAAGTTATATAATTATATCGTTTTTATTATATAACACCGTGATACTAGAATTTATTATTAGTTAGTGTTACAAAAATCGTGGCAGCCTGTAGAAATGGTAGGACCCACATAGCAATAACCTTTCTTTTTTTTTTTTTAACTTAAATTAAACTAAACAATTTTAATAACTTATAAATATGTTTTATCATCCAACTAAAATTCAACTAAAGAAATTAACAAGCTAAATACGTTTTAGGCGTATTACATCTATATCTATTACATCCATATCTGTTGGTTTTTTTTTTCTAAAATAAGTGTACCGAAACCTATCAAGTTCTCATCCGCTGCAGTGCGACTTAACTTATAAGATAGAAAGAGTCCTCAACTTTTGAACTTGACAAAAACAACACCTAAACTTTCAAAGTTGACATTTCTACCTCCTACACTTTCTAAAAACTTTAAAAAAATATCATTTTCACCCCCTTGAGTTCTAACTTTTCAAAGTTACCACTGTATTTTCATCCTTTACTTAAAAGAAAAAAAAACTATTTTCTCACGTAATATATGTGTCAATATAAATTCATGTTTCGACGTAATTATTTTTGGAAATGAGTTAGGTCAAATACAATGTGCCTTCGTGCTTATTTTTATCTACGTTTTCAGTTGGTCTATGTTTTGACATTTTAATGTACGTGTCGGTATAAACTAACATTTCAACATAAAAGATATAATTCACGTTTCGACATAATATTTTTTTGAAAATGAGTCTGGTAAATAAATGATGTTTTCATGCTTATTTTGCGTACTTTTTCGGTTCGTCTACGTTTTGACGTAAACTGCGTCCAAAAACGAGTTGGGCAAATTAATACGTTATCATTCGACGATATAAATTCGAGTTATTGTACGTTTTGACGTCGCTAAGTTTGATGCAAAGGTAAGGGTGATGTAGTGGTTAGGTGAAATGCTCACTAAATGAACAAACTCAGGTTCGATTCCGTTTCTTGTGTAACCCCAATATTTTAGATCGGATACGTCAAAATACACATTTTCATATGATTAATGACTCATATAACATGCCGCTAGCCATAAATAGCTAAAGTGTCGTCCTTGCAACGCGAGACCTATGACAAGCATCTAGTTATATACAAACAAAAACTGATATCAATGAAAAGATAGAATAAAAAGAGATTTTCAAGTAATAGTAATAGTGTAATACTACTCCAAAACTCCTATCAAACGGATAAATACCTTTGATTGCAAATCTTTTTGATATATTAAAGGTGTTAGCTGAATGTATTGTCACACCCCGATCCGCAGCGGAAAAGGTGATCGCGGCATAATTGGGTTTTCATCAAATCTCATGACATTTATTATAATGTTTCATATTTATTATTACAATTTTAAAAGGAATCATACAATCAAATCATACAAATACAACATGTTCTATACATTTTTCTAGACTTCATTATTTTTCTTCTAAGGCAATTTCCTATGTGTTCCTTGCTTCATCCTGTTCACCTGTATCATGTGTAAAAATGGTTTTTGGGTCAACAAAAGTTGGCGAGTGAATCCTATTAAAACATTTAAACGTGTTTATTTATAAATTAAAGTGCATAACCACATATGAGTAAATGTAAATGTAAATATATTCACAAAACACTTAATATTAAATATTGCACACACATACAACAATAGATTGTTTTGAGGCACTCGTTGTTCAACTCGTCTCCCACGAGGAACTGATGGGCCTAATGAATGAGTTTTGAGGCACGCGTTGTTCTACGAACTGATGGGCCTAATGAATGAGTTTTGAGGCACGCGTTGTTCAACTCGTCTCCCACGAGGAACTGATGGGCCTAACAAATAATTTGCATAAAACTTGACAATATGTAATACATAACAACAAACAATATTTACATTCTAAGTTTAGATCATAATATGGTATAGCACGAGATTGAATAAACGAATTAGTTTAAACGACACATGATACACCCCAAAACATGAATTAAAAAGGGGAGTTTGTAAGAATTCACTCACAGTGGATGCGTTTCTTGGATTGATGATAAATGCGCACGAATTCGGATTTAATCGGCAAGGGAACTAACCTAAATAATAACATAATAGTTGGATAAATAAATAAACTCTTATTTGAGATTAGTATTTTTAATTAGCGTTCTCAATGGAATTGTTCGGTTTATTTTTGTGAGTTCAAGTAAATTTTCTAACTTTAAAAATATTATTTTTAAGTATTTTTAATTGATTTTTAAATAAAATAAATAAATAAAAGAAAATAAAAATTTTGACTTTTTGACCAGTTGACCGTTGACCGTTTGACCGTTTGACTGTTGACCGGTTCGGTCGTGTATATGATATGCGCTGGGTGAGACTCGAACCGGTGACCTCCCGTACGCGTGCACGCAGCTCTACCAACTGAGCTACGTGTCTAACCCGAAATATTTCTGTTTTTAATTATACTTATATACAAACTAGATAAATTCATTTATGTCCTTATATAAAAACTTTGATAATTGCCAGAACCGGTGCGGTAGCCTGGACTCGAACCCGCGACGTATGATTTAAAATCGCACACAGTCCACCACTGGACTGCGTGTCTATCTTGGTTATTATTCCGGTTTTCATTAAACTTAACATCTATCTGCGTGTGGATGGTTCAGTTTAAAAAAAGGAACATTTTTATTACAGAGAATGTGATTGTGTCAAGGATCGAACTCGGGACGTGTGTTAATCGTTTGCACACAGTCCACCGCTGGACTGTGTGTCTAACCCGTTTATATAACTTGTTTTAATTATACTTATACACTGATTACATGTTTCAGGATTTGACTTTTATAAAAGGCATTATATTTCAGTGAATCGGAACACAACAGAATTCGAACCCGGGACGTATGCTTTAAAATCGCACACAGTCCACCGCTGGACTGTGTGTCTAACCCGAGATATAACTCGATTTATATTAAATATATATATAACCGAAGCTTCATCTTCTTCGTTAAACTTTACCCAGAAACCAATCCCGACTGTTTCGACACATTCATCAACTTCTTTAGTGAATTTGTAATTAATTACATATGAGATTAATAAAAATGAGAGAGATTAGGTGTATGATATACCGAACAGAGATCCCCTGTTTCTCCGGCGAGATTCCGATGACAGCAGGTTATTCCGGCGACGTATATCTTGCGGCAGAGGATCTTCAGAAAGTTTGAGGCGAGTGTGAGTGACTTCGGTATGAGCTCTAGATGTTCTGTTTATAAGGTAAGGCAACAGAGATGAAGGGGTTCGGTTTTCCGGCGACTTGCAGAGAATTCCGGCGAGTTGTTTTTGCTGAATAGGGACTTGTAGAGGGGTTTACGAGTGTGTTGAGAGTTGATTCGAGTGAATAAGTGAGTTGGGTTTTCCTGACTGAAGGTATTTTTTAAGTATAAGAGATTTCAAGTTTCCGATTATGAAATTTTCGGGTTAAGAGTGAAATTGATTGAGTTTTCGGTTATAACCGACGTTTATCGTCAGTTACACATGCCTGATTCCGGAGTCAAAGGAAAACGGTCGCAAAATCGCGTATTTTCCGGCGACTGCTAATTTGGGCGCGCTGAGTGACTGAATTCGACTTCCAGTTTTTATTATATGTATTAATTGTTTCAATAAATCAACAAGTAACACCAGTGGCGGAGTGGTGGAATGTGTGTGTGTTAAGTGTTGAGGTTTCCTCCAGCTGACCCGGGTTCGAAACCCGGCATCAGCAATTTATTTTTATTTCATTATTTTTAATAAATTTTCAATTATAAATTTTAAATTCTAATATATTTATTAATTATGTATCGTATAAAATTAATTTGAGTATTAAATACGCAACGAAAATTTTAACTGGATGTTCGGTTAATAAACGAAGCGGGTTTGGTTAACCCAGTTTTTGACGGATGTTACATGTGTTCTCTTTTTTCAATATTTACCGAATGTATTCCCCTCTCTTAAAGTTTTTAAAGAAGTATAACCAAACCTTTTGTTTTGTACTTTTTTAAATTGCATCTACTTTTAAGTTTTAAACAATTCAAAAAAGATAATTAAGTTTGATAATCAAAACTTATCTAAAATTTTATACGGTTTATATTTGTATCAATTATTTAAATGAAAGAAAGTTATGAGTTGTGTAATGTATATAAGTTAACAAAAGTTACAAAACATCTTGTGTTTTCTTGAAGTAGTTAAAGTTAAAGTATGTAGTAAAACAGTAACTAATAGTTTGGCGCTCTTAGATAATTATTTATTTAATCTGTTAATTGATTTATTATACGTTGTTATTCTTTGTGATCCCACTTAGGTAACTACAAAATAATAAGTCTAGGAAAGATAACTACAAGTAGAAAATAAATAATAAGTCTAGGAAATAAAATTACAAGTATAAAATATAAGAGATATATGTCTATGACTCTATGCAAGGTAAAACAAAGTTCTATATATTATTTCTTATAAATATTATATTATATTATTATGTTCTATATAAAGGTACAAATAAAATTTAATTTTTTTAGAAAAACCATTCTTTTCGTGTGTCAACGATTTCTCTAACAGAAAAAAGTATTTCATATGATCATTTATTTAATAACTAACACACAGAATCATTTATCTTTATATGATCATTTACTTAATACACAAAATCATTTATCTTCATACATATTTCAAAATTATATTATATATATATATATATATATATATATATATATATATATATATATATATATATATATATATATATATATATATATATATCTTCGTTGCCATTATAGATTGAAAAGGTTTAGAGGAGATAAATTAAAAATAAAGATTTCTATAAGGGTAGAATTTGACAACTTCAAAACTGTTTATTATTAGAAAGAGTACAAAAAGTATACGGGGGAGCACATTTAACCTACCTCTTTGAATAATTCGGATTATCGTAACTTTAACATTGTCTTCCGATTCTCAGAATTTTAATAACTTGGTGAGTCGCCACCACCACTTTGGTGGGGGTAGAGGCTTTGTGCCTCTTTGGAAAAGAGCAGGTTCAATTCTTGACATTGATAAATTTGATGTAATTTAGCAATAGTAATAATGCAATCTTTACCGTTAAAAAAATTTAACTTGGTGAGTAAACCAAAAGCTATGAAAAGTCGAAAAAAAACAACAAAAATAAACATTAGTAATATTGTTGTTGTAGGCCCATCCTCAATGGGCTGATTATGGTTAGAGTGTCAATACATTCTTAAGAGAAACAACAAATACAAACATTACTATTATTCTTGTTATTGGAGGCCCATCATCAATGGGCTCTGTGCCAACACATTTTTTAAGAGAAAACCTTTCAAACAAAACGACTCAGATACTCATCAACTGTAGTATATTTAACATCGGGATAAAGCTCTGAAGCCTCAAACCCGAACGATGGTTCAATCTCAATGTTTGTTTGATCACCCTTTACAAAGACCGTGTGCATGATTGACAGTTTTAATGGTGTAGGTTGCAATGTCATGTTCCTCAATGAAAACAGCTACAATATAAACCATCAGAAACACTCCCAAAATAAAAAAAATGACACATGGTCATAATGCTTGAATACTCAATAACTAAATAAAGCGGAATAATGTTTACCTTTCGCGTTTCCATCTCCTAAGCTAATGACTTTGTCGCTTGGGGGAGCGGTGACCCAGACTGAGCCAATGTTGGAAGAAAATAACCCGCGAAACAGTGGGAATTTACATATGTATAAGGGATTTTTTCAGCCTCAATGGCTCGACGAATCTGAGCCTTGGTTGCCCAAGCCGTTTTGGCAGGTCCAACCGCGTGTGAACAATCCGCATCGTTTCTGAACTCGGATGGATAAAATTTTTTGATAATTACAAAAAAAGTTAGAATTCATAATTACATTTACACTACTTAATTAGTATATTGTTTGGTTTAAACTCTAAAACTAAACATAGATGACCATTTTAAAGTTAGACTACAATTATGAGTCGAGTTATTATCGGTTATAAGAATTTTTTTGTGATCAAACAATGAATTTGACATACTGTTTCCAAATTTCACATTCTGACCCACAAAATCCCCAAAATATTCTTTTAAGTAGGAATGACATTAGTACCGGTATCGGATTTAACGCGCATCGTACTAGTACCAATATTGAAACTTAACTAAAATTAAAACTGAATACCTCACTGTATATGTTCGGTCACCATTAAAAGTCTAGAACCAGTACTGTATCGCATAGTGCCGTTGAGCAAAACTCAAAACCGAATACCGTACAGTATATGTTTTGGTACCGATGCAGTATGGTATCTGTACGATACAGGACTAAATTTCTCATCCCTACTTTCTGTATGGATGAGCAATTCGGTTCTAGTACCGTACTAATAGAATTTTGATACTCATCACTTAAAGAAACAATTTCTCTTCAAATATTGGATCATGTTGTAACATTAGTAAACTGCTTGTACAACAGTAACAGTAGAGTAAATTGATTTTTTACTGACAGGGAAGATAGTAACGCCGGATTTCTTAAAGGAGTGGATAAGTGAAGATTTGGAAGGATCCGAGAGCGTGGATTCCCGGACGAGGACGAACGTAGGATGACCCGCGCTAGCGCTGGCTTCCACGATAAATTTACCGATGTAACCGGTTCCTCCGATTATCAGAATCTTACTCTTCTCCGCCATCTTCTGTGTAGAATACTAGAATGATGATTTTCCAAAGAGTCCACAAAAGCTAATTGCCAAGTGCTATGAGAGTGCAGTAAGTGTTTATGCGGTAGCCAGAAATTTTTTGGGCTGGAATTTTTTTATAGATTTTCATTATTTATCACTATTTTTTTTTAAATTATACAAGGTTTTTATTTATTTATTTTTAAAATGAGTAGATTTTTGGGAACCCATAAAACAGGCTGGATCCGCCCCTGAGTTTATGAGCCCGGTCAATTTAAAGCTTGTCCACTGGTCCAAAAAAGGTATCAATATCGGTACTGGTACTTTTTCAAGTATTTGCGGTATCGAAAATCTAGTACCGATGGTAATGAAACGATCAATTAGATACGATATTTGATGTCCACTTCTCCTCAAATTTGGTATTGTTATTTTCGCTATTGGTACTGATACGGTACTAGTACGATACCAATCTCATTCTTAATTTCGACCATGTCAAATTTTGTAGGTGATCGAAAAATTATAGCTACGCTTAATGATGCAATCTCTATGATTGAAAACAAGAGGTAATAAACCTACCATAACAATTAATAATGATGTAAATGATTTTTAGTTTTAGAACAATAAAATAGATGTCAACTAACGATTATCGTCATTTAACCTTCTAATTTTTTATTAGATAATTGAATATATATATATATGAATATATATATATATATATATATATATATATATATATATATAGGTGAAGGTTCATTGAGGAACCTTCAAAAATTAGAAAAGTGAGGAACTAACTTTGGATTAAAAAATTCTAAGACTAAGATGTGCTGATATCATGATTTCATTTTTAGGTTAAAAATACACGGAGGGGCAAAAGTGAAAAAGAAAAATACCTTCTTAACCTTCCTTTACGTCTCTCTCTCTCAACAAATACCGAATTTATTAAGGCTTAATCTATTCACACACACTTGCTGCCTATTTGGACCCGTGGTCCTAGACGGATCGTCTAGGTCTAGACGCCCCGTATAGCATTGATTTTGAGGAGTCAACAAGTACCTGGCAGGGCCCATAGATTTTAGTGTTTAGACGGGCCGTCTGGACCTAGACGACCCGTCTAGAATGTTGTGTTTTTTTGTTGGAAAATGGCTGTTTTGGTCACTATTTTGGAGTTTAGACGGGCCGTCTGGACCTAGACGACCCGTCTAGGATGTTGTGTTTTTTTGTTGGAAAAGGGGTGTTTTGGTGGGGAGATTGAAAAATAGTGTTTTGGTGAGGTAAATTGGTTGTTGTTGGAGGTTGACTTTTTTAGGTGTAATTTTTGGTTTTTAAAAAGTTTTGTTTGTTGTACAAAAAGTGAGTTATGTTTTTCAATCGTTTATATATTTAATTGTTTTTACATTATATTTAAAAAAAATATAATACTAAAATTTAATACTGTTTTCAACATTTTAAGATGAATGCAACAAGTGTATGTGGTTTCCGTATTACATTTCAATGTCGATTTAACACAAACAATCATCAAGTAATCGAATAACTGAAAACAAGTTAAATATAACATATATAACATAAATTTGTACAACCAAAACAATATTTATCTGTACAGCTGAAAAGTAAATACAAAATGCCTTGTACACTAGACACAACCTCCTCTTGGTTGTTAGAATTGGGAACACCGCTCTCCCCCTAACAACGATATCACCGTTAGTAAATAATTAAAACAACAACTAGTTTAACTTAATAACTGTTACCGTATTGACTTCAGGCACCGATGACCCGTTCCAGTTTAATGACATTTCACCACCTTTGGATGATATCAGATGAAGTAATACAAGCCAAAGTTCACGACAAACAGAATTACAACGACGAATTGAAAGTTTTATGCGACATCAAATGCTCTGCATAGGTTTATTTAACAAAGAAATAGACGCCCCGTCTAACGCCTACGCGGGGCGTATCACTTTACTACTTTACCGACAAGCATTGAATGATATCTAAGGAAGTAATATAAGCCAAAGAAGAAGTCGGAGAGAATTCCAACGACGAATCTAAAAATTTCTGCGACACAAATGCTCTGCATGACTCTATTTAAGAACGATATATACGCCCCGTCTAGGCCTAGACGGGGCGTATCACTTTGCAACTTGGCTGACATGCATGCAGAGCACAACATTCAAGGCAGGTCGTCTAGCTCTAGACGCCCCGTCTTGGCCTGGTCGTCTTCTACTCCGTCTACTGCTAGACGCCCCGTCTAACCCTAGACGCTCCGTCTAGATCTTGACGACCCGTCTAAAGGGTGTCTAAATAGACAAATGGGTGTGTGAATATATAGACTCATCTATTAATTTTCAACTAAACACTAACACACCATAGAGAAGATGATTTATTGAGGTATCGTATTGTAAATCGTCCGGCTAAAGGCGAAATCATAAGATGGCCCGACCAAGGGGTTCGGATGCTTTACAATATTCTAATAATTGCTCGTCTTGAACAGCGACCAACACATATTATCATGTTGGCCTACCAAAAAGCACAAAATTCCTTCAATCTTTGTTTTCCAAGATGATCACCCATGCATTAATGTAGATACCAAAGACTAAGAAGAGGATTCCACGACCACCGTTTTCGTATTTTATTTTAGAGACCAACAATTTCAATATTTTAGTTACCAAATAAACAAAAAGTGTATAAAATAAGGAGGTTTAGCTGATGAAGGATTGAAATTGTAGGTATTGAACCGAACCAAACCATTTTTAGTTCGTTTAATGGTGGTTTGTGGTTGCACTTTCATGTTATTTATAGGCTAAAGTTCTGACAAATTACCGACTGATAGTCATTGATGAATAGGCTACCAACGCCAAGAAATGAAAAAAGCCTTAGTGGACTCAACTTTTTAAAACTTGGCAACTGAATTTTCGTTGACATATCCCCCGATGGATATGTCATCGTTAACGGTACTTGTAGGCATAACCACCAACTTTTAAAAACTTGGCAACTGAATTTTCGTTGACATATCCCTTGACGGATATGTCAGCGTTAACGGTATTTGTAGGCATAATCACCAACTTTTAAAAACTTGGCAACTGAACTTTCGTTCCACAAAAAGCTAAGGAAAATAAAAGCTTCCTGCTTCACCACCCATTGATAATCCGTTGGTATTTGTAGGCATAACCACCAAAAAGATATATGTCCATAATTAGTCGGTAATTGTAGAAAATTTACCAAGAACATATTGACATGCAAATTTTTTTGTATTATATTATTCAATTGCTAATCATCAACTGATTATGGTTGTAGGCAACTAGCGTTCGGTAATACTCCTTTTTCAAGTAGTGGGAGTCGTGGTGGGGCATGACAGGGATGGTGGTGGCGCGGGGTGGATAAGGTGTGTTGGCAACGACGATGACGGCGGCAGAGGCTAAGACAACGAGGGAGTCGGAGATTACGATTTCTTTAATTAAATTCCTTCAAAATTAGGAATGTTAGGCTTCCTTTACATGAATAAAGTTTACTGAATTTAATTCAAATCTAGTTCCATCGTTACACTTGGAATTCGTTGTAACACCCCCCGGATGGTCGATGTGTCACTATAACAGTGGATCAGAACAAAAGTCATAGTTACATTAATTAAATCAAAGTTGGAAATATATGACAAAAGTTAGAGTAATCCCGAATGTCTAATAAAGATTATTCAGAAATCATTAAGTTAATCGGCATCTTCAGTGTCACACCCCTGGCTTTCCACAGCCAATCCAAGCAACGGTGGGTCTAGGTGGGGAGTATTGTGACGTAAGTTGATATCATCATATACAATTAAACACAGCACAGCGGAAGTCTTGGAGTTAAATTACTATTACAAACCAAATGTTCAAAGTTCAAAATAATATACAGTCTCGTAATAGAAGATCCACAGGCGGATCATAAAATGTACAAAAATTTGTATAACAGACTTTGGGCAGATCTAGGATTTGCAAGATCCTCTTATCACTACCGAGCACTTCCAGCCTATTTCGTATTGTACCTACAAACTAAGTCTTTTGAAAATACGTTAGCTTTCGCTGGTAAATACACCCAACTGACTCATTTTGAAAACATTTAAAAAAATGTTTTAAGTGCACTTTGGCACAAAATCTTTTATAACTTGGGAAAGTTACTTTGTAACCTTGTTAACAGATTCACTTGTTTGTCCATACATACAGGGCCCAGTGCGAAAACCGAGACATGATTAACGTACATACCACTTACGAACTCACGAAGGAGTTATCCCCAACTTTGTGGGTAATTTCATTTGAGCGTCTGTCAGGTGTATGCCTACACCCCGCGCTAAGGTCGTGGCCATTATCTAATGTAATGAGCCGAGGATATCAAGGACATGGTAGTTAACCCCCAATGTTTAAGTTATCAAACAAAACTGATTAAAATGGAATATGCGGATTTACTAGCCACAATCCGGCATTCGATTAATCCCATTTCCGACCAAGCGGTAATAGATTACCGTAACCCAAGCTTGTATAGGGGAAATAAGTCGAGAGTATTTACCTGAGCTAGTCTTCGTTTAAACCCAAGATTTAATAACTCAGTCGTACACAATAGTACTAAGTGCCATAGCATTTATCGGCAAGTCTCTAGTCTGGATTATGTCATAAGCTAACCAATTAAATACTAACGATCTTATTTAAGTCACAAACTTAGACCGAGTAGCGTACAGGATCAAAACGTATAACGCTAGATTAAACGATGATCGGATAGAATGTAGTTTAATCCCGACAAGTACTTTGGCTTGTATAATATGGATAAACTATAAACATTCTGGATTTTGAGACTTAAATGACAAGGTTAGATCTGTTTCGGTTAATTTTCGTAAACTAGTTACATATACTTAACCGTACGCATATCAGCGATATCGGGTAACCGAATAAGTCATGGACAAGTTCTATATGCCATTATACTTTAAATAAGTTGTAATATCATTAGGATATCAACTTATATGCCCGTTAAGATTTTAAAACGAAACTATGCCTCATAAGGGCGTTTTGGTAATTTCATACCGTGTAAGGAACTCGAATATAATATAATGTTATGACTATAAGTATTCTGGAAAAATAACTTATTCATGATATAATATTAGTAGGATATTCATTATATGTGTAATTTATCTTTTATGACCAAACTATGCACCGAATGGGCATTTTGGTCATTTTACACATAGTTTTTTATAAATTATTTGGGATTCTGAGTTTATATCATGTACCTACTGTAAAAGTATTTAAAATAAGTTTTGAAATCAATAGGTAACAAGTCTTGGTTGATTAATATGGTCTAAAACCATACTATGCGCCGAAACGGCGCTTATGTCGTAAAATGACGATTTATGCGTTATTTAATGAAAACTAATGTTGAGGTCAAGTTAACATGTCTTAGATATGTTATTTAACATAACATATCAATAGGTAAAAGATTTACTTTCAAAAGATATGGTTAAAACCATTTTATAAGCCACAAGGGCCTTATCGTCATTTATCGACATAATACAAGGACTTGTTCATAAACTCAGTTTATAATCTGGTTTGATATCCCAATAATCCTACTTATAATATTACATCAGTAGGAAACTCATTTTCAAGTTCATTATCCTTTAAACTTCATTTTATGCAAAAAGGGCATTTTAGTCAAAATGGCATAATTACGGAACTTGTGCATAAACTCAGATTTTGATTATGATCATATAATATAACCTCAGAAGGTTATGCTACATTATATTACGATCATAATGCAACCTTAGATCAGTAGCTAACTAATCTAAATCGGGTCAGAATCGAAAGTCAAAGCAGAAGTCAAACTTTGCGACTTTCGGTTGCGAACCGACCCTAGAACTGAAATTGACGAGCCGAACATGTTCTTACATGTTCTAATAATTATTACCAACTTGTTTAAGTGTCAAAACAGGTTTCATAACATTATAAGCTCAGATTATAATTTTTCCGAAAAATGGTCTGTTTGACTTTTTAATCTTTGACCCGTTAATTGGTCTAGCAAACGTGATCTTCAGGAGGTGCCCTTTATAGGGACTAACACCTACCTTATTAAAATCACTTAGCCATGTTCGTTACGAACAATGGCTGGACCATAATGGTCTTAACCGAAAGTCAAGGCGTTTTCCGTAAAACGCTTGACTTTTGGCTATAAAAGTCTATAAACGAAAATGCAAGAGGAATGAACACCTTACAAGTGCTTCCTAGGATGCAATAGAACTAAGTTGGATGCTTCTTTCAGTTAGGAACTTCCAGAGGAGAGAGATAGAATGTGAAATGAGAAAGGTACAAGTTCAAATGGTGAACTTTGGCACCTATTTATAGTTGGAGAGCTTGAAGGAGGTGATGTCAGGTGTTAAGGGGTGTTAGAGTGAGCTTACAAGTGTCCTAAAACGTGTCATAGCTGTTTGGAAGTCCATGGTTTTGAAACAATGGTTTTTGGAAACATGTGTGGAGGCCAAGCAAAAATTATGTAGACAAAGGCCTCTCGCGCCCCGTGGCCAATTTCAAAGTTTGTCACATTTAGCCCCTTAACTTATAAAACCTCCTAAAACACCTTTTTAGCATATTTAGCCCTCCGTAACCAATATTTGGCATACTCGGGAGTATGTCCGAACATTGTCGAGCTCTCGGTTCGTTAAAAGGTCACTCAGAGGTATAAATTAACATGTCAACACTTTTAACCCCTCCAATATCCAACTTTCACATATTTATAGAATTAATCCCTCTCGTCCAACAAATGTGACATATGAGAGTTAGGACTTCGTAAAGAATCACTCAGAGGCTCGCTATAAGCATGTTGACTCCGATGTCACTTAGAGGCTGGGCATATTGACATATCAGTCACTCAGAGGCCAAGTTAAGCATGTTGACATATCAGTCACTCAAAGGCTGGGCATGTTGATATATCAGTCACTCAAAGGTTGGGCATGTTGACATATCAGTCACTCAGAGGCCAAGTTTAAGCATGTTGACATATCAGTCACTCAGAGGTTGGGCATGTTGACATATCAGTCACTAAGAGGCCAAGTTTAAGCATGTTGACATCAGAAAGTCACTTAGAGGCTCAGTCTGAGCATGTTGACATCAGAAAGTCACTTAGAGGCTCAGTCTGAGCATGTTGACACATTTGGTCCTTATTAGTCTTTAATAGACTAAAATAAAAATACAACACGTGTCACTATACTATTAGACACGATTTTGCAAGGTGTAACAATCAGATTATTCCCAAGCAGTAGTCTTCTCTCTCTTGATCCTGCCAAGGTATCCTGTGAACCTGAGGTGTACAAAAAGTTTACAGAATAAGCCAAATGCCTAGTACAGAATAGAGGCTCAAGTAGCAAATATGTAATAAACTAAAATGATATCACTATATTTCGTAATGTAAACTGATAAGAAGCAAAACAAAGCAAAGCATAACATATATCTGAACCAAACCATATCATACGGATGTACCCATAAGCTAAATAGAGGTAAGCTAAATACATGTGACAACCACAAAGTCTATCACATGAGACGGTGCGGGTTAGCTTACCCGTCATCCATCTCTAAAAACATTCCTTTGATATATCCATACGCCTCCTAGTCGCTATGTACCACACTTTTACCTAGGGACGCAGTGAACTGATAAGTCCGTCATGGGAGAAGCCAGAGAGCTTGGGGTAACAGATCTCAGATAATCAGAAATAAATATAACATTAAGATTAACAGATATTATAAGTATCAGAACATGCGATAATGAGCACAATATAATCATAAACTTATTGCATGTTGTCAAGCCGAATAACAATTGTAATCCGAGTAAGAAACAAACAGACAGTCAATTGAATCGAGGCTCAAAGACGATAGAGTTTTCAAACATAATATATATATTGGACCATAGGGCTGTAAATGAACCGAACGAACACGAATAAGGTCATGTTTGTGTTCGTTCGTTAAGGAAATTAACATACTCGCGAAATGTTAACGAACGCATACCAAACATAAGTTTATGTTCGCGTTCGTTCATTAAGGAAATTCAGTTGTTCACGAACAGTTCGTGACATTGGTCTCGAACACAAATGAGCGAAAATAAACAAAAACGAACGTAATCGAACATTTAACTTGAAAATAAAAACATTTTTATCCTTAAACATTGGACATAAGTAGTTAAATACAACCATCAAATGATAAATCAAAATACAAGAAGTCTATTACAACCGCCAAACATGAATCAAGTTTAACTACATTAGACATAATTATTGAAAATCAAATGACAAAACAAAACACAAGAGGTCTGATGTGCGGAATACGGTCTATAAGAACTAACCTAATCTAGACACTATAGTTTTAAATTTATAAACTAAGACTCTCTAAATGCTAGACCACTGACAGACAAGTGTACCTATTGTACGTAGCAAAGCCTAATGAAGTCTGAGTATCGAACCCATGAGACACTAGCGACGCTAACTAGACTCTGACTCAACTAATTACTTAATGGGTTTATTTGGATTTTTGAGGGTTTTAATTAACTAATATCCTTAATTAACTAAGGGTTGAAACTACCAAGAAGCAGGCTGAAGGCTATTAAGATGAAATCAAGGATGATAGGAAAGTAGATTACCCAGGCAAGAATCCCTATATCCATGAATAAAATCATAACCTTCGTCTCGAATAAAGACTATGTCTAACCCGGTAGACCCCGGAAGGTAAACCGAACCTAACAGTATGAAAAGTGAAGAAGCGCTAAAATGGACTGACTCGAATTATCGACCACCAAGTCCCACAACTATCAAGTATAGAGTAATGACAAGTGAAGAAGCGCTAAAATGGACTGACTCGAATTATCGAACACCAAGTCCCACAACTATCAAGTATAGAGTACTTTATGTACTAAAACCCTCAAGTTGTGAAGCTGAAATAACTAAGAACGCCGAACCCCTAGGAAACTCTAGGCGCGAACAAATAGATGAATCTGAGCTATCAGCCACCCAAACTATCAAACAAAGCCTAGCTAATAACCTAGGAATTGGAGATTAGATTTCTCACCTCTAGAAAAAATTACACGTTTAAATCTTTTGGTTTTAATAATTATTAAACTTGAATTAGATTTTTCACCTTCAAGGTCTAGACTGAAAGATTAACAACCTAGACTGACTCCCGGCTCTAAAGTATATTTCTAAGTATCTAAAGCAATGAAACCAACAAATATATTATCAAACCAATCAACACCAACACACAAATAAATAGATTCGGGTTCTAAAGGTATAACATGTAAATCATCACATTCATTCAAAACCAAAAGTTAATCATTCAAACCATTCGTCTAGTTCATCTACCTAAGCAACCATAACAAGTTTAACTACTCATGCTACTAAAAAACATGTTCAACTCACGTGTTAAATCAAAGAAAAACATGAATTCAATGTTTAAAAGTATGAATAAACAAGTCCAAACCGAATCCGTATCGCTCCTAGATCCAAACTTTTGATTCCAAGCCTTCTCTTTTCTTCAAAAATACTTTCCAAAACATCTTTTTTTTTCTTCTCCCCTAGTTCGAACAGTAGGATTTTTTTTCCTTAAGTTCTGTAAATAAAAATACAGATAATCCCAAAACGGCCGCTACTATACTCATTGTGTTTTAAGTTAAAATCCAATTCTTTCTGATTGTCACACCCTACCGATGACGGAATCATCGGGGCAGACGTAATTAGATTGATCGAGACTTCATAACACTATTTTGCGACAAGTAATTAAATATCAAGATTTCATTTATTTCTAAATTTCAAGTACATATTTGGAAATGAAATACAACAAGTAACGTATGACTAGTCTATGAATATAAATTAAAGTTTGGTGCGTTTCTAGTCCTTCCTACTTGATTCTTTCCAGTGCTTCACAATCACAACCCTGCAATATATATTAAAGTGACATGTCAACACATAAAGTATTGAGCGAGCATACAAGTTTAAATGTACGAGCATATGTATAAACGAGTTTAACGAAATCTACATGGCAATAACGTATACTAAAGCATGACATACATATCTAGCATGCAAAACTAACTTGCCAACCCAAAGTTTACCGCTAGCGTAATCTAATCGTAGCAATGAATAGAGCGTTTTGTTTACTTAACAGGACCTTACGAATACGGGCGGTACGTTACTCCTATAGCGCTATATATGTTAAGGGGGCTTGTATAAAGTTACTGACAAAGTATTGTACAAGAACGGTTTTCTAGCATGTATGTATTTCTAGACTATGAACGAATAAAACATGTATGTCGGATTCGCTTGTTTGATTAAAGTATTTGCGTATAAGTGTTTGTGTGAGTTTTAATATGTCATATATATTGCACCCAAAAGTGATAAAACGGAAAAAGGGGTCATGTATACTCACGGTTTTGCAAGCCTTCCGAGCAATCCGAGAGTTGATGAGTTGAAGTGATGAAAACCGAAGTTATCCTATCTGGGGAAAGAGAGGTATGTGAATATTCTGAGTTTGGCAAAGGTTTCAGATTCGAAAGTAGAAGGTACGAAAAAAGTAAACGGGAAAATGCCACTTCGTGCGAAGTGACTGTCCACTTCATGCAAAGTAACTGATCACTTCGTGCGAATGGACTGTTTTTAGAAAATGTAGCTCGTTTAAGCTCCCGTTTCGACAATGAGTTCTATTGAACAAGAATTTGGGGACGACGCAGATTAGTCTTAGCTCATAACAGTTAACCATGACTCGGTTAATATCAGGAACGTGACTAAGTGAAAAAGTAAGTATTTCGTAGTATTTAGTTTAGTCCAATGTCTAACAATTATGTCATAAATGTCAAGCATTGGGGTACGAATACCTCGTTATATGATTCACCAAAGCTCAAAGTTTATCAACAAAGTTGATGAACCCGGTTGGTCATGAATGTACAGAAATTAAATACAAAAACAAATGTTCAAGTGGGGTGTGGAAATTAATTCGGGTAGCCAAAGCTCTCAACGTTCTCACACTAGCTAGAACACAAGTTCATCCTTATTGAGGAAGGTGAACTTAGCTAGCTTGCACACTTAGTACAAAGAAAAGTAGAAGAAGAATAAGGTAATAGTGAGTTAAACTCACTTAGAACAATCTACCAAGAATCCAAAAGTTTCAGAGTGAAAGTAAGAAGTTTCGGAAAGATTGGAGGTGGGAAGTGAGTTGGTACTTATAGGAACGAGTTGCTGCCAGCTCCACTTCGTGCGAAGTGGCTTCACTTCATGCGAAGTGTACTTCACTTCGTACGAAGCGGGTACACTTCGTGCGAAGTGGCTTCAGCTCGCACAAGTGGGTTGGTTTGGGGCTGTTTTCACGTATTTAGCCGGTTTTCGAGTATTTCATGTATGAAGTTGTAACGTATGAGTATTTGTACGTATAACAAGTGTTCGTTTTGCATGAAAACACGTATTTGAATGATTGATTGTGTGTACGACAAGCATGAATAAAGTATAAATTTTCATTCATGGAATATTGTAAGGTTTCTAAAAATGGAATATGAATACGAACTTTCTAAAAATAGGAATACAAAAATACGAAGCGTTACACTGATATCGAGGCCCAAAGCGAATCATGACCCAATCAGCCCAACATCCTTAACGACATATGACCAGGCCCAAAAAATAAAGAAAAGATAGGCGGTGGCAGTTTGGTATCTTCTTTTATTAAAACTAGTAGTTAAACCAGTGTGAAAACACGGGTGGTTTTTTGGAAAACTATGCATACCACATTTTATTAGACGATGAATGATTATACAGTTTTTAAGTTTAATTAAAAATGGATTATAAAGAAAGGGAACGTCATTTAAATAACAAATAAATAACAAACATGATTAATAATTTTAACACAATAAAGCAAAGATTAAATACAATCGAGCACTAATACTTTATACATACGTGCGCATTGCCTTCAATGGTATCAAGAAGTCCACTGTAATTTATATAATGTAAGATGAGATTTTAATGGGTGTCTCCAAGAAATGATAGATCAGAATTCACATCATCAACAATCATAAAAATTCAATGTTAATAATGCTCCAATATTTACAACTTTTTTCGTATTGTTAATCAAATCAATACCATGCATTGTCTAATAAAATAGTTATGTTATTAGTGCAAACTATTAATGCAAACTGTTAATCGTACTGTTAATCAAATTTTTTCGTACTCAAGTTCAGGCCCCAGACCATTGTGGGAAATCGAAAAGAGCAGTGAAACATAGCCTCGTTGCTGGAAATATTGATGCAGCCACATAACGGTTCTAGATGTAAAACCCGTGTAAAAACACAGGTAGTCTTTAGAAATTTTACATACCAAATGATGCTACAATAACGTTGTTTAGATGGACAAGAGAGCAATATCACAAAGAGAAATATCAATAGATCATGCACCCTTTCCGACTTGTAAATACAATATTTTTTTTGTCTAAGTGTAATATCGGAAAATCAGTTAGATATCATGATTTATGCTTTTTTTTTCTTTCAGAAATGGTGTTATGAGAGAACTCTTCATTTTTGGTATGGTTTTGACTTGCGTTGTATTACTGTTTCATTGCAATATTTATTAATGTGTTAGTGGAACACAATATATAAGTGCTTGAAAGAAATAAGTTCAAATCAGGATGCTATACTTCATGGTCTTGAACCATCATGCCATTTTAACAAAATATATATAAAGTAAAAGTCGCACTACAAGAAGAATATCACCATACATCCGAATCTAAAATGAAACAACAATAAGATATACTTTCGAGTTTAAGTCTACCATCGCTTCTATTTGTGTATACATTAATCAAATCAATTGGCTCGAAATCTAATCGGAAGTTGAACATTTCACAAGGGTTAAGGATGTCATTTAACACGACCTTGTTGATCATGTTATCACCATGTTGTTTGAACCTATAAAATAGGAGTGTATCGCTCTGCGCAACACTTGTATCCGAATCATATAAGGCCTTTAACGACTCTATTTCCCTCACCTTCAGCAGCATCTCCCACAATCCATCCATTGTATGAACCCAAATCTCCCACAACCATTTGCATTTGGTGGCTTACACGCAGCCCCAATCTACGGCCATACTTTACCAGATTCATTGAAGTAGTGCCATATTGATCATATTGAATAGGTGGCGGAAACACTTCCCATTCCTCCGAATATGCATCGAATTTAAAGATGTCATTATTCATTAATACCATGTAGACTGAACCGCTCTTTGTCACTAGTTGCGGGTTAGTGAAGAAAATCCAAATTTTAGCTAACTTAGAAAAAAAAAGGTTTCAGGTTTTCAATATCTTTAGATAAAAGATTTATTATTTACTATTTTTTAATATAATCAAACGAACATAACGATTATATTACCGAACGTTCACGAACGCAGTTGAATGAACGAGACCTGTGTTCGTGTTCTTTCGCAAAGCTAACCTAACAAATTTTTTTTGTTCGTGTTTATTCGTTAAGCTAATTGAACGAACATAAACGAACCTCCCGCCAAACAGTTCACAAACTGTTCGCTGAACATTCGATTTATTTACAGGCCTATTGGACCATCATTTTAGACTAGTACGCTGTTGTTGCTCAAAGTCTATTATTGAAAAATATAACTTCAATTAAACCAACCATCAGCTACCATACTATAACACCAACATCAAGTATACTGCATGTTTCACTTTTCCGTGAACCCTCCTTGTGTCTTAATGTGCGGACTTTTGATTATTTATGAAAGACTAGGTTATTAACTTGGAGTGTTCTTTGGGACTCAAGAAAGTAAGATATATTAAAAACTTTAATTAATGTATACTTAAAATCATACAAAAAGTATGGTATTTTTATTTTAAAAGTATAAAAAAGTGTGGTATATTAAATGTATTGGCTATAAAAACTTATAAACTTTTCGTAAACTTAATGATTATATATGATTAATCATTGAAAAAATAAATTTTAAATTGAATTTGAAAATGAATTTAGATTAAGATCATATTATTCACTTTTTATGTTTTCTTTTAATCATTTTATGAATAAAATAAGTGATTTGTGAGTAAAAGAATCTTCGATTTAAGTATGTTTATAAGAACAAATAGAGTATAAATGGTAAATGGTATTTTTACTATTAATATAGGTTTGGGCAGTAAAATAAAACTGAAAAAGCACTATAACACGACATGGGTTCCACATTTATTTTCATTTATTATATATAATAATAGAAATAGATAATAGATATAAGATAATTCGTTTTGACTTTTGATTACGTATGAAATATATGACAATTAAATAAAAGATATAAAGGAATATGTCGGAAAGTGTGGTCATAACCTCATGATCACCATGACCTTCATGACCACTCTGACCTTTCACGTCAGCGTCATGTCACTCAACTCTTATCCACCATTCAAAACCACCACCCTATATATGATGTAGTCATGACCAAAACCATTATCCCCCTTTTAATTTATTTTTCAAAGTGTCAAAATCTACGAAAATAGAAAAGGGGGAACATGGTTAATCCACACGAACCAAGGTAGACCAGGCAATGAGGCCGTGTAGCGACCAAACCAGGTAATTTGTAGTCCAACCCACGCCCCCACACTCTTCAGCCTTAACATGTTCAAACAAAATTGGGTTGTTAAAAAACAGCAAGTTCAATCAGAATTGAACTATATATTACATTCTGACGGCACATGGATTAAGTGACCAAGTTTTTCATTTCTAAGTTATAATAAAGCAAATCATTACTCAACCACAATACATTTGTTGTTTAGCTATTCTCTAAATATGCGCATTTTGGTATACAGAAGGAATGCACTTATGTTACGGCTAAAAACCGAAACAAGTTAAATCAAGTTAAGTTGACTTAACTCGTAATTTTATTTAAGTTGAGCTCAAGCCTCAAAATAGCTCGATTTTGAGCTCGAGGTTAGCCAACTCGGTTTGAATTCGAGCTAAGTGTTCTATGAAGGTCGAGCACAATGCCATACAACTAAGAGCCGAGTTTCGTTGGATCGACTAGAATAAAATCCGAGTTTGGTTGCGATCCCTTGTTGACATCCGTTTTCCTCTTTGTTGTTCTTTATCTGTTTGATTGTAACACTTTCGTAATTCTTTTTTCATTTCATATTGTTTATTTTGTAGGTATCGGTACAAGATTTTACAAAAATTATAAACATTTAGACAAGAATAAGCTATGACTATAAAATTAATTGGAGTTTGTATGATGTATGAAAAATCAAATATTGCCACATGCGACTATTAGACTTTAATGATACCAATTTCCAAAAGTTCTAAGCCATATGGTCTTGTTTCCCGGCTTATCTCATGAAAAGTCTAATACATTCTTAAGAGAAAACCTTTCAAACGAAACGACTCGGATACTCATCAAGTGTAGTATATTTAACATCATGATAAAGCTCCGAAGCCTCCACTCCAAATGATGGTTCAATCTCAACGTTTGTATGAACACCCGTCACAAAGATCGCGTGCATGATTGACATGACCAAGTTGTGTGGAAAAGGAGATTCTGCAGGATAATGAACAAATAGTTTATATAAATTCAACCACCATGGATTAACCAACAAGGTGAGATAATTTGTTGCTGTATTCATCCAACTTACCCGCTATGTTTTTCAATACTTGGTCTTCAGATAGATAGACCTTCTCAACGTCTTGCCTATCTTTTCCTCCCACAACGACACGAGTTCATTGAACGAGTAAATGTTACCCGGAGGCTTTATGTATACACTTTTGTTGACGGTTCTCGGGTCATCAACAGTTTTAATGGTGTAGGTTGCAATGTCATGTTCCTCATTGATAACAACTACAATATACACTATTATAAAAAAAAACACCCAATTGTGTAGCAATGGTGATGCTAGAATAATTAACAGCTAAAGAAACCGGAATTGTGTTTACCTTTCGTGTTTCCATCGCCTAAGCTAACAACTTTATCTCTTGGGGAGCGGTAGCCCCAGGCTCAGCCAATGTTGGAAGAAAATAACCCGCAAAACCATTGGAATTTACATATGTGTAAGGGATTTTTTTCAGCCTCAATGGCTCGACGAACCTGAGCTTTGGCCGATAAAGCAGTTTTGCCAGGTTCGACAATATGTGAACGATCCACATCGAATCCGAACTCAGATGGGTAAAACCTCTTGATAATCATGGTAAGTGGAAAAAGTTAGAATTCATAGCTACATTTACACTCCTTAATTTGTATATTAATAGGTTTATGATCAAATTTGAACTATAACCAATACCTTGATGTTACCAGCTTCTTTAATGGCAGCAACGATTTTAAGTTGATCAGCAATTTGCGTTTGACCTAATCCTACCGTCGAGATGACCACATCCACCAGCTTTATCGCCTTCATCAAACTCTCGTCATCATATATATCGCCCTGCCAAAATAATTACTACATGAACAGTTTTTGTTACAAAAGCTACAGTTTATAAAATTTTACAACAGAGTATATTGATTATTTTGCTGACAGTGATGATAGTAACGCCGGATTTCTTAAAGGAGTCGATCTCTGAAGATTTTGAAGGATCAGAGAGCGTGGATTCCCTGACCAGGACGAACGTGGGATGACCCACGTCAGCGCTGGCTTCGACGATGAATTTACCGATGTAACCGGTTCCTCCGATTATCAGAATCTTACTCTTCTCCGTCATATTCTGTCTAGAATTGTGATTTTCCGGTGATCGGAGATTGTATAAAAGAGAGCTAGCGGTTATATGTGAAGTGGTTTGAGGGAGGTTATAAGTTTAGCAAGCAAGAGTAGATATTTGTACGATAGGAGTTTATGGTGGGTATAATTTCTTCCACTTTTAGATAGTAGCAGGAGATCATTTGTAATTGTAACGTAACTATTAACATTATCCGCACTACGTTTTGGGGTTGTAATGTACGTTAAAATGTAGACCAGCAGCTGAAAATGTATATAAAAATAAGCAGGAAAACAAATTATATTTGATACAATTTTTCAAAGAAAATTTACGTCGAATCGTAAATCAACTTGAATTTATACTGACGCGTGCATAAAAATAAGTACGTAAGAAAATAGTTACGGCGCGTTGCAGCAGCGTCGAAACGTAAAGTAACTCGAATTTATGGCATTTAATGAAAACGTATTATATTTGACTCGACGTGTTTCCGGACAAAATTTACGTCAAAGCGTAAGCCATTTGAACACGTACATAAAAATAAGTATGAAAACGTATTATATGCTACCCAACTCATTTATAGAAAAAATAAAATAAAATCTACATCAAAACGTAAACCAACTGAAAACGTACATAATAATAAGCATAAGAAATATATTATATTTGAATCAACTTATTACCGGAAAAAAATTACGTCTAAACATAAATCAATTTGAATTTATACAAACATGACATAAAAATGAAACGTAAAACTTGATTACAAAATTTTTAAAAAGTTAAAAAGTTGTAACTATTAACATTGAAAGTTAAAAGTATAAAAAATTAATGACAAGAAAGAAATGTCAAAAAGCAAAAAAAAAAAACGGGAAAAAAGAAAAAAAAAAAAAATAAAAAGCCACTTTTAATTGAACTTGCAATTGTTATATTATATAATAGAGAGTTGTAGGAGCCCATTTGTAATTGTAATTTGTAACATAATAGAGGGTTGTAGTCTTTCAGATGTAAGTTTGTAATTACTAGTATTTCGGACCAGCACTTTATGGCGGGACGTTCACCCGAACAAAAAGTAGACGTAACAACAATGAACCATGCATGCGCATTGCAGCATATCAACTCGCAAAAATTAGACCAAAACGTAAAATAAAGAAAAGAATAACTAAGTCGACTTAGGACTTGCGCTTTGCAACGGAATCATTAAACAACAAAAAAGGCTTAGAAAAACGTTGAATCACACACACATATAACGTGTTCACACATAAACATTAGACCGAAATGTTAAATATTATCGTAAAAGGAACTAAAAAGGTAAAAATAATAAAGGTTAAAGCTTAAATAATAAGATTAATGAAAGTGAAAGGGTCCTTATGATTTTTAAAGGGTATAATACGTAAGAAATAAAAGGTAATACGTCAAAATTTGTAAAAAAAAAATTAATAATTAAAACCAGTCACAAAACTCTTTTGCAAATTAATAGATAGGAAATGTTTGTGTACTTAAACAAACTCAAATGACAGAATAAACCATCGATAATTTGAGATTATCTTCTTCTTCTGGACCCTCTTCCCATAACATCTTGAGACGACTGGGGTCGGTGTATGTGGAGGACCTCTACACAAGGCCCGTGATTTCGAGGACACGCGATTTTAAAAGAAAATCGATACATACATACATATATTTATATATATATATATATATATATCATTTTTTATGGTTTAGAATTTAGCCCACTTGGCATTAGGTTTATTGAGTTTAATACTAATTTGATTATTTTTTAAATATAATAAAACATTACGGAATGACACCAGACGCCTCTGACTGGGGTTATAATAATCTTTAAAAAATCAACCAACCAGGTTTATATTAATTACCACCTATATCCAACACCATTATAGAAGAAGATCACAACCTGTGTTGTATTCATTCATTTCAGTATATATATATATATATATATATATATATATTACCAATAAGATTATAGCCAACCAACGATGAAAAGAGTTAGTGACATTTAGGGTTTGTTAACAATCATAAAATTGAGCAAGATAGGCCAGTGCTTCAGAGTTGTTGTTGCATACTTTCCATAATGATGAAACCTCTCCTTTAGAGACAGTTCCCCAATCTTCACATACATCCAGAAACTCTAGTAGCTTTGAATAGAAGGAGTCATAATTCATCAATATAAACGGGACCGTAGCGCTGAACCAATCCTCTCTAATTGAATCAATGCAAGAATCTCGAAAGCCTGGTCTAGGGTCCCAATCCCTCCTGGCAAAACTATGACACCCGTTTTGTCCTCATTACTACCTCTAACTGCGGCATCAACTAACCCATGTTTTCGTGCAGAAAAAAACCTACATATACACGTCGAGAAACCCACACGGAAGTAATCAGACTTTGATTTTTTGTATCGAACCAATTTAATAAACTAGTCGTGTGTGTTCAGATTGACCTGCTTAATTAAAGGGATCGTGTACATGTTGACTTGTTTAACTTTTGTTAAGTTAAAACACATCCACCCGTCAATCTGTTTACAACCCGTTTCCTCAATTTATTACAACTCACCAACATGTTTACAAAATACAACTGAATTGCAGCCCAACAACTTGTTTGATTCGTTATATTAAATGAGTAGTGTAGTTTCGAGTGTGCCTGGATTAGGTTGATGATATCTTTCATACGACAAAAGTACACGGGTCATGTTTAGGTTCAACTATTCAACCTGCCCACCCGCACGATTGTCAATGAGAAGGAAGATAGGGATGGAAATTAGTTGATGTCCATTCATTAGCTTCTTTACCAATCTTGAATCCAGCAACTGGCTTTCCTGCTTGAAGAGCACCTTGAGTGGCAGCATCCATGAGCCCTGGTCCAGCCCCTGACCATGAGGTACACCCCAAGAGGTTCGCCACCTTTAACAACATCACAATCGAATATTTTAAAAAGCATTCGTAAATAAAAAAAAGGCATTTTACATACGTATGTCGGAATCTTGCCTCTTTCGCCAATTCTTGTGTTTGGATGTAATGAGGGTGCCCAGGGCCCATTCTTGCAGACCCCAGGTACACAGACTCCTCTGCCGAGTCTTTGTATCAGCTCATAGCACAATTCGATCTCCTTCTTCACCTTCATTCATACACATCCATTCAATGAATGATGATTCCCAAAGAACGTAAACCAAAGAAGTTTTTGGTTTGAAAAACCAAGATGTGACACGCGCGTCTCACGTACATGAGGCACACGTCTATGTACAACCACTAAATAAGCTTTGGTTACAAGCAGAAGGGCTTATCTCTCATTTGTTTTACACATAAACCTGTTTATGAAGCAAATCTTTCATAATTTTTTCAATCATTAGGTTGTTTCTAGATCCTACTCCATTTTTGACGTGAGGTGTGAACTTCCTCAAGGCTAGGGGCGGACCTATAGTGTTACAAGGGCAACCTCCTTGACGATCTGACGGTTTTCTCTGCTCAAGGGCTTGCATTTTTAAACAAAAGGCACATTAAATGCTACTGACTAATATTGTTCTTGTTTACAGAATCAATGATTTGGACAAAAACCTTTCCGACATTAGGTAGAAAAAAAATGAGGATTCCAAAATGGGAAATTAAGTGAATACAGGAAATCAGGTAAATACAAATTCAATAATCAGAAACACATGATAAGGTCGTACGGACCTCAGTGGAGCTACTTCTTTCATCGGCTTGGAGCTTGGAAGATGAAACCCTATGCGGCTATGAAAATCGTACAGTGGTCGGACTGTGGTTAGCACAGCAATGAATCTTGAAAACTTGGACGATGTGAGTGTGACTTCCATGGCAGCAGATTAACAAGACCTAGAGAAGATGACCAAAACCCCATTATTATATTATATTTATCAACAACTCCAATCGGGGAATAACGGTATCAAGCTTCCTAAACTACATAGATGCTCTTGTGCTGCCAAAATTCTTGTTTCCCTTTTCTTTTAAAATTTGGTTTATGACTTTTTAAACTCAACTAGTTTTTGCCCCGCCGAATATTTATTTCTCATAACATTTACTACTCATAATATAATTTTATAAAAAAACTAAACCAATGAAAACAAAATGCTACAATACTTTTGCTAAAAAAAAACTAAAAAGATAGAATAACTACAATTTTAAATTGTGGGCAGTTTTTTAATGTTCAGGATATATAAGCATCTGCCAAGCAGCCGTCTAATACCAATAAATATTACATTGAGTCAACCAATTAAAAAAGCAATACCATAGTTTTGTAAAAAAAAAAACCTCAAACGATGGCATGACTTGAATCTTACGCTAATAGAAAAGTCGTAATTTGAAAGAGAAAAAAACAAAAACGATGGTAAAATTGTAAATTTGAACTAAGAAAAAAATCATAATTTGGGTACGAGAAGAAAAAACAAAACGAATGGCAAAACTGTAAATTTAAATGGAGCATAATCGTAATTTGGCTAGACCAATGGGGAAGTGTCAGGACTATTCCTCCATTTTGTGATTGTATATATAGTAAATAAATAAATTGATATTAGGCCATATGGTATACCCTACTTTGCATTGGATTCTTTATTTATATCCATGTCATTACACTTAGGGGTGCAAACGAGCCGAGCGGCTCGCGAGCTACTCCAGATCGGCTCGAGAAAAAGCTCGAAACGAGCCGAGCCTTATCGAGTTCGAGTCGAGTTTGAGCCTAAAATAAAGCTCGTTTGTTTATCGAGCCTGAGCTCAAGCCTCGCATGTGAAGCCCGTTAGGCTCGTCGAGCCTTAGTGTAAACGAGCCGAGCTTATTCAAACTTGTTTACAAGCCGACCTCGAACCTAAAAATAAGCTTATTTAGTAACCGAGACCGACCCCGAGCTTCACTTATCGAGCTCGCGAGCCTAAAAAGTATGTTATTATATTATTTTTATTTAATATATTAATTAATAGATAATAAACAAGCCGAGCACGAGCTTGAGAAAATACAAACGAGCCGAGCTCGAGCCTTGAAAACAAAACTCGAATCGAGCCGAGCTCGAGCCCGAGCTCTCATAAGTTAATCGAGCTTGAGCTCGAGCCTTGTCAAGCTCGGGCTCGGCTCACTTGCACCCCTAATTACACTAAAAAATCAATAATTTTTCTCTTTTTTTAATTAAATAATATCTTTATACATTTATTATTACATTTTTTTCTCCCATTCACAATCACTTTTAAAAATATTAAAAAAATTATAAGAGTGAACAATGTTTCCTATATTTTTACAGATGAACAGTAGCATTCTCATATATTTCTCTCTCTCCACTTACAACCATTCTTTATAGAAATAATAGATTTTAATAATCCTAACTATTAGCCATTGGACGGGAACGGTCCTAACTTAAAAATAACGGTGGGGTCTCATCTTTTCACATATTGTAAACAAATAGACCTTTATTACAGGCTCGACCCATAGGGTGTGCAAGGTATGCCACTAAACAGAGCCTAACGTGTTTTTGGGCCCAAAAATATTCATGTCTTACATTTCTAATATTTATATACAATTTATATACATATAAATATGCAACGTTGGAGCATACAAGAGCTATCACATTGGAGCCTTCATCTCCATCTATATTGTAACATCCGTCGAAAAACGGGTTTTCCAAACCCGCTTCGTTTATTAATCAAATAATCAGTTTCAAATTTTCGGTGCTCATTTAATGCTTATTTTAATTTTAAACAATACATAACTAATAAACATTTTAGAATATGGAAATTAAAATTGTTAGAAAATAAAAATAAAGCAATTAAAAATAAAAAGGGGCTGCCGGGTTTCGAACCCGGGTCAGCCGGAAGACCTTAACACCAAACAATTAACCACTCCGCCACTTGATATCTTAGTGAAATTTAGGAAACAAATAAAACATAAGTTCACATGTGAAATCACCTGTTTGCGCCAAAACTGAAACCGATATCGGCTTTCAACATTCCAAACGATTGAGTGATCGTTAATACTGATAATAACCGATGAAAACATTACGACGCACGATCTCAATCAATTCAGCCTTTATTGAACTTGAATTCAAATGATTTTCGGGTTTAATAACCGAAATCATTTACTTCCTGATTTACACCGGCAATATCATCATCTCGCGACTCAAAAACACTCACAGAACCTCCAATTTCACTTTCGCTCTATTTTCTGTTCGTCGGAAACCCTTTCTGAACTCGCCGGACTTTCGCCGGAAAACCGTGTCTTTCTCAAAACGGTAAAATTTTCAATTCTTTCATCTTCTATCTGTTGTTAGACTTTTACTAACTCAAACCCTCCAATCAGAATCGGTCCCAGACGACGATATCGGATAATCTGCAGTCGCCGGAAAACTTCTGAAAATTTCTAAATCGCGCTGTGAATCGTATAATCATCTAAACTCTCTGATAACTCTTGTTTAGTCATTCAATTTCACAATTGGTTAATCAAAACTATTAATTGGCCCGTTCAGACAAAGTTCATAAAACAGAGCCGACGACTTCGCCAGAGTTCTGAGAAATATCATCTTTCCGGTACGTTCATTCCCAAAATCTTCCCTATCCATTTCATTTTAATCAGTCATATGTCCGTTAATTGAATTGAACAAGATCAGTAGAATAATCGCTGTCTGTGTGGTTTAACGGAGAAGATGAAGTCTAGTCTGTGTATATACTTAATATAAATCGGGTTATATCTCGGGTTAGACACACAGTCCAGCGGTGGATTGTGTGCATTTGAATTATAGTGTCCCGGGTTCGAGTCTGTCCTTGTTCCGATTCGTCACAATATTCATATTTTTTTAAAACCCAAATACGGAGACTTCCGTTAGTATATAAGAGAAATAAAAACAAGTGTTTTAACCAGGTTAGACACACAGTCCAGCGGTGGACAGTGTGCAATGTTAAACCACAGGTCTAGGGTTCGAGACCTGTTATGCACGCCGGTTCGATAGAATTAAATCCTTTTTAGAATAAATGAATTTTGGAATAAACTAAATAGTATATAAATATAATTAAAAACAGAAATAATTCGGGCTAGACACGTAGCTCAGTTGGTAGAGCTGCGTGCACGCGTACGGGAGGTCACAAGTTCGAACCCACTCAGTGCAAATATATACACGACCGAACCGGTCAACAGTCATGGTCAACGGTCAACGGTCAAAGTCAAAAAGTCAACATTTTTTTATATTTTTATTTATTTATTTAATTTAAAAATCAATTAAAAATACTTAAAAATAATGTTTTTAAAGTTAGAAATAGCCTTAAACTCACAAAAATATATCCAAAAATCCTATTAAAATTGTTAATAAAATCCACTTATTTACCGTACCTTTTCGTTATTAATTAGGTTAGTTATTCCTCGTCGATCAATCCTCTAAACTCGTGCGCATTCAACATCATCAAACGAACGCACCCAATGTGAGTGAATCTCTACAAATTCCCCGTTTTAATCACTTTTTGGGGTGTATCATGTGTCATATTATTTATACATTTAAACACTTGTGCATCCATCATATCCATGATCAAATGTGTAATCAATATGTATCAACTGTTTGTGTGGTTAATGTTTAGATTAAATTTAACATTTTCAGTACATACATTATCATAGGCCGCCGCTCCCCATTACCTATGAGTGTGAGCCGTTCCCCGTTACCTATGAGCGTGAACGAGGCGTTGCCAACATACGATCGGCTCCGTTTGATTGAGCCTTGATCGCACATACATTTCATCATAGGCCGTCTGTTCCCCATTACCTATGAGCGGAACCGTTCCCGATTACCTATGAGCGTGAACGTGACGTTGCCAACATATACATTGTCATTCATGTTATATACTGATGCAAGGTGATTTGTTATTGTTATTATTTTTGTTATTGTTTGTTATCATATGTTATTGTATGATTATTTAAGTTTGCTCACATATGATTATTGCACAATTTTTCCATATTAATTATAATAAGAAATCAATAATAAATGTTTTCTAACAAGGTTCACTCGCCAACTTTTGTTGACCCAAAAACCCCCATTTTTACACATGATACAGGTGATCCAGTTGCAGCAAGAAACATATAGGATGGCTTAGAAGAAAAAATCGGTTTAGACTTTGGATTGTTTATTTAGTTACTTTTCTTTGTAATCGTATGAACTTGTTTGGAATATTGAGGATGTAATTTTGAATTTAATAAATATGAAACATATTAGTAAACATCATGAGCTTTGGTGATAACCCAATTATGCCCCGACTCTTATTCCGCTGCGGGTCAGGGTGTGACAGATTGGTATCAGAGCCATGACTATAGGGATATAGGATAGGTTATTAGACCTTTAGAGCCTATACTATAGTAGATTAGAATTTTTAAATTGTTTGTGTGTTACATGCAAAATTCATGATGTTTATATGCTTTATGTTTATTGTTACATTCAATGTTATGCAAGCATGTTCATAAGTACATATTATTATACAATGCCTATCATGAATCATATCCTCATAACATATCATATCCATGAGAGCACACACCACACAAGTTCCATGACCTTTGCAACGATTTTTGTATTTTCAAATCACATCAAAGTGAGTTCTCATGACGGGCATGTAGTAACTGGAAGGGTACAACTACCGGTAGTCGGAACGTCCTATCTAGGCTTGGCATTCATATAAATCCAAAATAAAGGACCAGTTTGCCTACCTGGGGACTAACGATGAGAGTACGAAGGACCTATTAGGCCAAAGCATGCTATACCAAACGTCGTGTGAGCTAACCCTACTTTGAGTTGTCATTGTGTCTACACCTGGACACCCTTCGACCATACATCTCACAAACATATTTCATGGTTTTCATTCGGGTGATGCGAGTGTTAAACCGCCAATACCAATGTGAATCCTACTAAGCCAATAGTCATGGGGGCCCACATGACTATACATGTGAAGGTATGGGGGACATTTGAGGCCCAAACATGAGCAAACCCAAGACATCCTATGGATGTAGTTGCATTATTGATGTTTATGTCATTTTTTTAAGACACATGACACCTAAAAAGACTCCTTAAACTCACAATCTTCTTATGTATATTCCTGTAGATGTCGGCTAGGCAACAACGTGGGGGTAGAAGGTCAGGAAGGTCAAACGAACGCTTGGCCACCCAAATCGCAAAACAAATGGCCGCGGTGCTTCCTGACATCGTAGTTCAAGTCAACAAGCTCTCGCCGCAAATCCCATCAATCCTCCCCAGCAAGAAGACCAGAATGTTGACAACCCTCCCTCCAAAAAGTGCTCATACAAACATTTCAAGTCTTGCGATTCCCCGAAATTTGAAGGGACCGAAGGTGTCACTGCTCTCCTTCACTGGTTTGAGGAAATGGAAAACACCTTCCTCAACTGCGATTGTCTCGAGGATCGCAAGGTACGTTACGCAACCGGGAGGCTATTTGGGGTAGCTCTTACCTGGTGGAATACTGAAAAGGGTAAGAGAGGAATCGAAGATGCAATGGCCTTAACGTGGGATGAGTTAAGGGAAATCATGACGAGACGCTTCTGTCCAAGAAGCGAGATAAAAAAGTTAGAGGATGAATTTCATTCGTTGAAGCAAAAGGAGGGAGATCATACTTCCTACAACAAACGGTTTTTAGAGTTGAACCAAATGGTCCCTAACTTGTTCACCCCAGTTTACCGCTTAGTCGAACACTATATTCGAGGCCTCCCCTCGAAAATTCAAGAATCAGTTCTCAGCACTTCGCCTGCAACACTCGAAGCTGCTATGGAACTAGCTACCGAGCTTACCGAGAATCGTATTCGCAACGGCAAATTTAAAGACGAGAAAAAGAAAGCCCCCGTTGAGGGCCAAACTTCAAACCATTCCACCTCCTCCTCAAAGTTTGCTAATAAGAGGAAGCGAAACACCAGAAACTTTGTTGTCACTCAAACAAATTTCCCTATCCCTGCTGCACCCATCACTCAAGTTGCCCCCTCACCTGCACCATATAAAAGGCCATACTCCGGCCCATACCCAAAGTGCAACCGTTGCCAATACCATCATTTTCCTGATCATCCCTGCCAACATTGCACCGGCTGTGGTCGCTCAGGTCACACCATTCAAACCTGTCGCGTACCTCAGCGAACGAACCGCCATCAGTCCTCAACCCAAGCCCACCATTAGATAGTGGGTTAAGCCCAACAACCTTTACTACTACCACCTACCCAACATGTAGCCCAATCCTACTACCAACCCAACTATCCCATGGTGCAACCTATGCGGGCTTGTTACAACTGTGGAGACCCGAACCACTTCAGGAACACCTGTCCACGCCTGGTGAATATCATCCATGCCCAAGCTCAAGCTAATCCAGTAAACCAGGCTAACCAAGCTCCTCCACCTGCAAGAGGAAGAGCTTTTAACATCAACGCCAATCAAGCTAGGGCTGACAACAATGTGGTTAACGGTACGTTTCTCATCAATGGTTGTTATGCATCCATGTTATTTGATACTGGCGCGGATAAAAGTTTTGTGTCCTTAGAATTTGAACCCATCCTCAACCAAACTCGAGATAAACTCATGGAATCCATAACGGTAGAAGTTGCTGACGGAAAACCGGTCTCATTAAACTCTATTATACGCAATTGTACTCTTACCCTAAACGATCATG
Organism: Scalesia atractyloides; assembly: GCA_947069175.1. Classification (NCBI taxonomy): domain Eukaryota; kingdom Viridiplantae; phylum Streptophyta; class Magnoliopsida; order Asterales; family Asteraceae; genus Scalesia; species Scalesia atractyloides. Next base: position 30,373,375 of record CAMTDV010001632.1, read on the forward strand.
ATTTTCCAGTTGACCTCATACCTATGAAGTTGGGAAGTTTCGACATTATAATTGGTATAGACTGGCTCAGCCAACATCATGCTGAAGTTGTATGCCGCGAAAAGTTTATTCGCATTCCTCTTACAAACGGTCAAACTCTACGAATCTTTGGAGAAACCCCTTCGAAAGGGCTCAAATTAGTGTCCTGCCTTCAAGCCCAAAAATATCTACGCAAGAATTATGTCGCATTTCTAACTCATGTCGTCAAAAAGGGAACCAAGGAGAAGAAACTTGAAGACATCCCAGTAGTAAAAGATTTTCCGTAAGTTTTTCCTAACGACATTTCAGGACTTCCTCCAGTGAGAGAAGTCGAATTCCGCATTGATCTTATACCTGGAGCTACACCAGTTGCAAAATCTCCTTATAGGTTAGCCCCATCCGAAATGCAAGAGCTAGCAAGTCAATTGCAAGAGTTGACTGACAAAGGATTCATACGTCCTAGCTCATCGCCTTGGGGTGCACCTGTCCTTTTTGTGAAGAAGAAAGATGGAACGTTTCGCATGTGTATCGACTACAGAGAACTCAACAAGTTAACGGTTAAGAACCGCTACCCATTACCTCGCATCGATGATCTTCTTGACCAACTTCAAGGCGTCAGCTGTTTTTCAAAAATCGACCTTCGTTCTGGTTATCATCAACTCAAAGTACATGAAGAAGACGTCCCAAAGACCGCCTTCCGAACTCGTTATGGTCATTATGAATTCATGGTCATGCCATTTGGTCTAACCAACGCTCCAGCTGTCTTCATGGATCTAATGAACAGAGTCTGCAAACCCTATCTCGATCGCTTTGTTATAGTCTTCATAGACGATATTCTCATTTACTCAAAGTCTAAGTCTGATCATGAACGACACCTTCGATTCATCCTTACACTCTTAGGAAATGAAAAGCTCTACGCCAAATTCTCCAAATGCGAATTCTGGTTAAAAGAGGTACAATTCCTTGGGCATGTCGTCAATGACAAGGGAATACATGTCGACCCCTCAAAAATCAAAGCAGTATAAGAATGGCAAGCGCCACGTACACCAACCGAAGTAAGATCATTCCTTGGTTTGGCTGGTTATTATCGCCGTTTCATTGCAAATTTCTCCCGCATCGCCGTACCACTCACGGCTTTAACACATAAAGGAAAACCCTTCATATGGGGACCCAAACAAGAAGAAGCCTTTCAAACCCTTAAACAGAAACTCTGTGACGCACCTATTCTCACTCTTCCTGAAGGTTGTGATGACTTCGTGGTTTATTGCGACGCGTCAGGGCAAGGACTAGGCTGTGTTCTAATGCAAAGAGGAAAAGTGATAGCTTATGCTTCTAGACAACTCAAAACTCATGAGAAGAACTACACCACCCACGACCTAGAACTTGGAGCCGTTGTGTTCGCTCTTAAGATATGGAGACATTACCTCTACGGTACTAAGTGTGAAATATACACTGACCATAAGAGCCTCCAACATATCTTCAACCAAAAGGAGTTAAAGATGAGGCAACGAAGATGGGTCGAACTTCTTAATGACTACGACTGTGAAATTCGGTATCATCCTGGCAAGGCAAATGTGGTGGCCGATGCGCTCAGTCGAAAGGGTTATGCGAACTCCATTCGTCTTCTATGTTCGCAAATCATAACCGACATCAAAGATCAAATTCGAGAAGCCCAATATGTTTCAGTAACGAAAAACGAAGTACGAAAGGAGCTGTCTTGTGGAGCTGAACTTAAAATTGAAACTAAATCCGACGGAATTCTGTACTATCTAGATCGCATATGGATTCCCGATCACAACAACCTTCATGATTTTCTTATGAATGAGGCGCACAAAACACGATACTCTGTACACCCAGGGGCCGACAAGATGTATCAAGACCTTCGATACACCTACTGGTGGCCTGGCATGAAGAAGGATATCGCTGTTTTCGTTTCCAAGTGCCTTACATGTTCCAAAGTAAAAGTTGAACAACAAAGACCCTCAGGACTTCTGGTCCAACCTGAAATACCTATATGGAAGTGGGAAAACATAACCATGGACTTCATTACCGGGTTACCTCGCACTTCTGGTGGGTATGACACTATATGGGTAATCATTGATCGTCTTACAAAATCAGCTCACTTCATTCCGATCCGCGAAGATTTCAAGAACGAGAAGTTAGCTCGTATCTACATCAGCGAAATCGTAAGCCGTCATGGTGTACCGTTAAGTATTATTTCCGATCGTGATGGTCGTTTCACTTCACGAACATGGCAAGCCGTACAAGCCGCTTTGGGTACACGATTAGACCTCAGTACCGCTTATCATCCTCAAACTGATGGACAATCTGAACGCACCATCCAAACTCTTGAAGATATGCTTCGAGCATGTGTCATAGACTTCAAGGGAAATTGGGACGCTCATCTACCATTAGTTGAATTTCGTACAACAACAGCTATCATTCCAGTATCGGCATGGCACCTTTCGAAGCTTTATATGGTCGTAAGTGCCGATCTCCAGTATGTTGGCACGAAATTGGAGAAGCTCAAATCACCGGTCCAGAACTAATTCAGGAAACAACAGACAAGATCCATCAAATTCGAAACAATCTTCTAGCGGCACAAAGTCGTCCAAAGAGTTATGCAGACAAACGACGAAAGCCTTTGGAGTTTAACATTGGTGATCATGTACTTTTAAAAGTATCACCGTGGAAGGGAGTAGTTCGTTTTGGCCAGAAGGGCAAGCTAGTACCACGCTACGTAGGACCTTTCAAGATACTCGAAAGAGTAGGACCTGTAGCATACAAGCTTGACCTACCAGAAGAACTCAACAGAATTCACCCTATGTTCCACGTATCAAACTTAAAGAAGTGCCTCGCCGATGAAAACCTCCATATTCCCCTGGAAGATATTCAGATCGATGAATCTATGCATTTCATTGAAAGACCAGTAGAGATCATGGACTTCGGAGAAAAACGTTTAAGACGGAGTCGTATTCCAATTGTTAGGGTACGCTGGGAGTCGAAACGAGGACCTGAGTTTACTTGGGAACGTGAAGACTCAATGCGCGAAAAATACCCGCATCTTTTTCCTGTTACCACTACAACTTAAATTTCGGGACGAAATTTCTAAAAGTAGGGGATACTGTAACATCCGTCGAAAAACGGGTTTTCCAAACCCGCTTCGTTTATTAATCGAATAATCAGTTTCAAATTTTCGTTGCTCATTTAATGCTTATTTTAATTTTAAACAATACATAACTAATAAACATTTTAGAATATGGAAATTAAAATTGTTAGAAAATAAAAATAAAGCAATTAAAAATAAAAAGGGGCTGCCGGGTTTCGAACCTGGGTCAGCCGGAAGACCTTAACACCAAACAATTAACCACTCCGCCACTTGATGTCTTAGTGAAATTTAGGAAACAAATAAAACATAAGTTCACCTGTGAAATCACCTGTTTGCGCCAAAACTGAAACCGATATCGGCTTTCAACATTACGACGCACGATCTCAATCAATTCAGCCTTTATTGAACTTGAATTCATATGATTTTCGGGTTTAATAACCGAAATCATTTACTTCCTGATTTACACCGGCAATATCATCATCTCGCGACTCAAAAACACTCACAGAACCTCCAATTTCACTTTCGCTCTATTTTCTGTTCGTAGGAAACGCTTTCTGAACTCGCCGGACTTTCGCCGGAAAACCGTGTCTTTCATCAAAACGGTAAATTTCTCAATTCTTTCATCTTCTATCTGTTGTTAGACTTTTACTAACTCAAACCCTCCAATCAGAATCGGTCCCAGACGACGATATCGGATAATCTGCAGTCGCCGGAAAACTTCTGAAAATTTCTAAATCGCGCTGTGAATCGGTATAATCATCTAAACTCTCTGATAACTCTTGTTTAGTCATTCAATTTCACAATTGGTTAATCAAAACTATTAATTGGCCCGTTCAGACGGAGTTCATAAAATAGAGCCGACGACTTCGCCGGAGTTTTGAGAAATATCATATTTCCGGTACATTCATTCCCAAAATCTTCCCTGTCCATTACATTTTAATCAGTCATATGTCCGTTAATTGAATTGAACAAGATCAGTAGAATAATCGCTGTCTGTGTGGTTTAACGGAGAAGATGAAGTCTAGTCTGTGTATATACTTAATATAAATCGGGTTATATCTCGGGTTAGACACACAGTCCAGCGGTGGACTGTGTGCAACGTTAAACCACAGGTCCCGGGTTCGAGACCTATTATGCACGCCGGTTCGATGGAATTAAATCCTTTTTAGAATAAATGAATTTTAGAATAAACTAAATAGTATATAAATATAATTAAAAACAGAAATAATTCGGGTTAGACACGTAGCTCAGTTGGTAGAGCTGCGTGCACGCGTACGGGAGGTCACAAGTTCGAACCTCACTCAGTGCAAATATATACACGACCGAACCGGTCAACAGTCATGGTCAACGGTCAACGGTCAAAGTCAAAAAGTCAACATTTTTTTATATTTTTATTTATTTATTTAATTTAAAAATCAATTAAAAATAATTAAAAATAATGTTTTTAAAGTTAGAAAATAGCCTTAAACTCACAAAAATATATCCAAAAATCCTATTAAAATTGTTAATAAAATCCACTTATTTACCGTACCTTTTCGTTATTAATTAGGTTAGTTATTCCTCGTCGATCAATCCTCTAAACTCGTGCGCATTCAACATCATCAAACGAACGCACCCAATGTGAGTGAATCTCTACAAATTCCCCGTTTTAATCACTTTTTGGGGTGTATCATGTGTCATATTATTTATACATTTAAACACTTGTGCATCCATCATATCCATGATCAAATGTGTAATCAATATGTATCAACTGTTTGTGTGGTTAATGTTTAGATTAAATTTATCATTTTCAGTACATACATTATCATAGGCCGCCGTTCCCCATTACCTATGAGTGTGAGCCGTTCCCCGTTACCTATGAGCGTGACGAGGCGTTGCCAACATACGATCGGCTCTGTTTGATTGAGCCTTGATCGCACATACATTTCTTCATAGGTCGTCTGTTCCCCATTACCTATGAGCGGAACCGTTCCCGATTACCTATGAGCGTGAACGTGACGTTGCCAACATATACATTGTCATTCATGTTATATACTCATGCAAGGTGGTTTGTTATTGTTATTATTTTTGTTATTGTTTGTTATCATATGTTATTGTATGTTATTGTATGATTATTTACGTTTGCTCACATATGATTATTGCACAACTTTTCCATATTAATTATAATAAGAAATCAATAATAAATGTTTTCTAATAAGGTTCACTCGCCAACTTTTGTTGACACAAAACCCCCATTTTTACACGTGATACAGGTGATCCAGTTGCAGCAAGAAACATATAGGATGGCTTAGAAGAATAAATCGGTTTAGACTTTGGATTGTTTATTTAGTTACTTTTCTTTGTAATCGTATGAACTTGTTTGGAATATTGAGGATGTAATTTTGAATTTAATAAATATGAAACATATTAGTAAACATCATGAGCTTTGGTGATAACCCAATTATGCCCCGACTCTTATTCCGATGCGGGTCGGGGTGTGACAGATTGGTATCAGAGCCATGACTATAGGGATATAGGATAGGTTATTAGACCTTTAGAGCCTATATTATAGTTGATTAGAATTTTTAAATTGTTTGTGTGTTACATGCAAAATTCATGATGTTTATATGCTTTATGTTTATTGTTACATTCAATGTTATGCAAGCATGTTCATAAGTACATATTATTATACAATGCCTATCATGAATCATATCCTCATAACATATCATATCCATTAGAGCACACACCACACAATTTCCATGACCTTTGCAACGATTTTTGTATTTTCAAATCACATCAAAGTGAGTTATCATGACGGGCATGTAGTAACTGGAAGGGTACAAGTACCGGTAGTCGGAACGTCCTGTCTAGGCTTGGCATTCGTATAAATCCAAAATAAAGGACCAGTTTGCCTACCTGGGGACTAACGATGAGAGTACGAAGGACCTATTAGGCCAAAGCATGCTATACCAAACGTCGTGTGAGCTAACCCTACTTTGAGTTGTCATTGTGTCTACACCTGGACACCCTCCAACCATACATCTCGCAAACATATTTCATGGTTTTCATTCGGGTGATGCGAGTGTTAAACCGCCAATACCAATGTGAATCCTACTAAGCCAATAGTCATGTGGGCCCACATGACTATACAGGTGAAGGTATGGGGGACATTTGAGGTCCAAACATGAGCAAACCCAAGACATCCTATGGATGTAGTTGCATTATTGATGTTTATGTCATTTTTTTAAGACACATGACACCTAAAAAGACTCCTTAAACTCACAATCTTCTTATGTATATTTCTGTAGATGTCGGCTAGGCAACAACGTGGGGGTAGAAGGTCAGGAAGGTCAAACGAACGCTTGGCCACCCAAATCGCAAAACAAATGGCCGCGGTGCTTCCTGACATCGTAGTTCAAGTCAACAAGCTCTCGCCGCAAATCCCATCAATCCTCCCCAGCAAGAAGACCAGAATGTTGACAACCCTCCCTCCAAAAAGTGCTCATACAAACATTTCAAGTCTTGCGATTCCCCGAAATTTGAAGGGACCGAAGGTGTCACTGCTCTCCTTCACTGGTTTGAGGAAATGGAAAACACCTTCCTCAACTGCGATTGTCTCGAGGATCGCAAGGTACGTTACGCAACCGGGAGGCTATTTGGGGTAGCTCTTACCTGGTGGAATACTGAAAAGGGTAAGAGAGGAATCGAAGATGCAATGGCCTTAACGTGGGATGAGTTAAGGGAAATCATGACGAGACGCTTCTGTCCAAGAAGCGAGATAAAAAAGTTAGAGGATGAATTTCATTCGTTGAAGCAAAAGGAGGGAGATCATACTTCCTACAACAAACGGTTTTTAGAGTTGAACCAAATGGTCCCTAACTTGTTCACCCCAGTTTACCGCTTAGTCGAACACTATATTCGAGGCCTCCCCTCGAAAATTCAAGAATCAGTTCTCAGCACTTCGCCTGCAACACTCGAAGCTGCTATGGAACTAGCTACCGAGCTTACCGAGAATCGTATTCGCAACGGCAAATTTAAAGACGAGAAAAAGAAAGCCCCCGTTGAGGGCCAAACTTCAAACCATTCCACTTCCTCCTCAAAGTTTGCTAATAAGAGGAAGCGAAACACCAGAAACTTTGCTGTCACACAAACAAATTTCCCTATCCCTGCTGCACCCATCACTCAAGTTGCCCCCTCACCTGCACCATATAAAAGGCCATACTCCGGCCCATACCCAAAGTGCAACCGTTGCCAATACCATCATTTTCCTGATCATCCCTGCCAACATTGCACCGGCTGTGGTCTCGCAGGTCACACCATTCAAACCTCTCGCGTACCTCAGCGAACGAACCGCTATCAGCCCTCAACCCAAGCCCACCATCAGATAGTATAAATATAGATGGTTAAATATAAACCTCTAAATATAGATGTGTACATTACTTTTTTTATATTTTCCTCTATTAGAGCACTCACATTGGAGCCTCTATCATAACACTTTCTATATAATATAGAGAAAGAAATAGAGGAAACAATAAAAACCCTACTACAATGGAATCTATATAATAGAGAAAATTATAGATACTAAAGTATATTTTTATATTTAGAGGTTCATATCCAAGCTTTATATTTTTGTTGTGAGTATGTAGGAAAGCGAAAGAAATAATAAATTAAGTATTTGTAAGTAAGATAGAGATATAGATAGAGAGTTGGATGTGAAAGTTTTTGAAAAATAAGTATAATTTAGAGAAAAATATGTTTTTTGATTAAATAATTAAAGGTTCCAATGTGAATGCTCTTATAGAGATTCCAATGTAGTGGTATTTATGTTGTTTTCTGTATTATTTTCTCTATGTTATATAGAATAGAGGATCCAATGTGAATGCTCTAAGCAATATAGTACTTCAGGCTTAGGAAGTTACGTGTACCAATGCACTAATTTCATGAATGTTTTATGTAAGTCCTTTGGGAAGTAGGATTACATCAAGATTTTTTATTATTATTTGGTATATAAAATTAGATTTATTCAATTCGTTTATGCAATAGGTTTTTATAAGATATAACTTTATTATTATATCATATACAAAGTTGTATCTATTTAACCCATACAACACACAAGATTCTTAAAAATATAACCTTTTTAATTATTTAATATATAAAGTTACATTTATTCAATCTGTATTAAATGATGTTTTCAAAGATAAATTATTTTATCATTTAATATAAAATTTTAAATTTGCTCAGCCCATATAATATACGGGGTTCTATCCTAATTACAATTATATATTAATCAAAATTGTTACTTTTCATTTTCATCCAAAATACTAAACTGAAACCTAATAACAATTATTATATATTTAAGTAAAATTGTTACTTTTCATTTTCACCCAAAATACTTAACTTAAAACTATTATATTTCTGGATCAATAATTGGGCAAGATGACGAATCTATACTATGTAATAAAAGAAATCATTAAAGGAATACTTGTCATTATATTAGACCATGTATCTTTTGATTTTCACGCCAATATTTTATGGTTAATTAATATTTATAGATAAACTTCCTACTAGATATTATTTAGTTCAACCTTTTATGGATAATTATTATTTAGTTCAATCTCTTCTACGTAATTATAGAATAATTATTATCTAGTTTAAAGTTAATGTATATTTTCTATTTATAATATTGGATAAAGTTCAAATACAAAGGATAACATAAATAAGAAAGGTAAGAATGATTTTCAATCCATTGATCTTAGATTTGGAGGGTTGAGATTAGTTGTAGGGAAAAGAAAATAATAGAAGAGCATAAAAGAAATCCTATATATATTGATTTTCTCTCTCCACATGTAAGTCATATGCCAATTCCACCATTAAATTTAAAACGTCCATAAGTTTTTCAAACGAAGTTTGTTTAAAAAAATCATCATAATAACGAACGTTTTTTATCTTTAATATGAGTATGATATTACTATATAAAAATTAAGTAAAAAATTTATCTTTTACTGGATTTTCTTTGTATTGTGTTAAAGGTTGTGACTATTGTGTCTTTCAACTGGGTTTTTGTCCTTACATTTTTTACTAATGTTTCTATATTGTGTTATTATCAAAACTTATAGCATAGTGTTAATTTGGGTTTTGTTAATTGCATTTTTTTGAAACTATAGCATAATGTATGGCACAATAAAGATGATGTTATATTTGGGTATTATATACATTGTGTTTAGGTTCTGGTCATTGTATTTATTTTGCTATCCTTTATGTGTTAATCTGTTGTTCATTGTGTATTAGTCTGTTGTCATTGTGTCTTTTATTTTGCTCTCACTAATTGTGTCTTTTATTTGTCGTCCTCAATTGTGTTTTTGGTTTGATAATCATTGTGTTTTATGTTATGTCCATTGTGTCTTTTATCTGTTGATCGATTGTGTTTTGGTCCACTTTCCATTGTGTTTTTAGTTTGATACCCATTGTGTTTTACGTTATGCCCATTGTGTCTTTTATTTGATGTCATCGATTGTGTTTTGGTCTACTTTCCATTGTGTTTTTAGTTAGATACCCATTATGTTTTATGTATAGTGCATTGTGTAATACGCAACTGGGTTTTCTCATTGTGTTTTACGTTTTGTCAAATGTGTAATACGTAATTGGGTTTTCGATTTTTTTCTAAATACAACAATATGGTACTCATATTAAAGATAAAAAGACGCTCGATTTTATGGGATAATTCTTTTTAAAAACAAATAACATATCAAAAAGTTATGGATGTTTAAAAAATATGGGGAAATAGCATGTGACTTGCATGTGTATCGTCTTTATATTCTTTTTGACAAAATGACACTTCTCACTTGATTTCTTTTGAGACACTTGTCACTTTATAGTGGTTTCTTACACTTCTTATTTTTATACTCTTTTGTATAATAACTCAACCCTTATAATATTATTTCTTTGATTTTCTATATCATATTTTTTTCCATTGTTTATATTACCTAACATGTCATATAACAACTACAGTTTTAGTTTCAGTTTACGCAAATTATTACTTCTTTTTTTCAGCTATAGACTTTTTATTTGTAATATACAAATTTACTCTTATTTTTTTTGATGATATAATTATCTCTAATAAATTTTAAACGTTTACCATAGTATATATATTCTTTGAACAACAAATTTCAATCACTGACACACCACTAGAGTATCATCATGCCACCAACGAAACCACCCGATCATATCCATCCCCACTATGCAATAATGCATGTACACCAATTCAGGAGGAAACCTAATAAATATGAGAAAACCTCTTTTGTGGGAATTGAACAAGGTCCAATGTCTAAGCTATCCACCTCAGATCACTAAGCTATAATATCATAGAATATATAATGTAACATAAAACTAAAAAATATGTATGAATCAAAACTTAAGAACAATATAATATATAAATGTCTTTTAATAAATATACCAACAAAATACATATAAATCATTGATTACTTACATAACAAAGTCTTATTTAAAAAAAAAAATAATTCAAAAAATATATAATAAACACATAGACATTATAATAAAGTTAACCACTTATCACATACAACTCCCAACTATCAATCATAATTTTTTTCATTTATGTACTAAATAAACAAAAACTAATACTTAAATGTCGAATAAAATACTTCTATTTTTCTAATAAATATATCCTTAATTTAAAATTAATTAAGATATTTTAAATAACCAAATTATTTATATAAAAACAAACTTTGTATTAATATATTATTTATTTTATTTCATTATATAAAAATTATTATATTAACGATATATTATTACAAAAATTTTAAATAAAAATATTGTTAATATAATACTTTCTAAATAAACTTTTATTATATATATTTATTTTATTCATATTAAAATTTATACGATTATACAATTAAACAAATTGTATATAATTTCAAATTCTAAATAATTAGGTTTATTACAAGGTATTAAATATAATTTATATTTTATCACTTTATATTATTTTATTATTTAGTATATAATTCGTTTATTCAACCCGTGTGAGCGTAACACATGGGTTATAACCTAACATATTATAAGTAAAAAAAATAAACACCGCCATTCTTAAACCCTATCAATCAACGCAGCATCTCAAATCGCTTCGCCAGGCATGAATCGGATTTTATTTTCCTAAACATTTATTAATTTATTTGAGTTTGAGTTTAGTTTTTAAGTTTTTTTTGTTTTTGATTTTGCTGTGGAGTTGCAATGATGATTATATTTATAATCTCGTTAATCTGATATGATTTTCTGATGAATAACTCTCATATCCATTGAGCTTCTGAGCACCTCCAACAATCACTCTCGTTTTTTCTCTCTATAGTCATGATTCTACTCTCTCTTGATATTTTTCATTATATTGATGAAATTAGCTGTTTGATTTTACTCTGTTTTAATGGTATTTGCATTTTTTTTTCTTTAAATGTTTTAATCACTTTGATCCGAGATGATGATTTTCGCAAGAACCGACTGGTTTTTTGAAGTGCTAACGAATCTATTCAACCGGAACGGTGACATAGGCAAACCCGGCCGGTTGGATCCAGTCTCCAAAACTTTGGTTTAATGGGCTCAGTGGAATATAGAATAATGATATTTATACAAAAAGGGAAAGTAGAATAAATGGGGTGACAAGTAATACAACTCCAGCCCCTTTGCAATCGATTTGGTCATCTTTTTGATTCTTCAGGTTAAAGTTTTAGATCATAATATCATAAATTGAACATTGTCCTCCCATTTTTAAAAAAAAAAAAATTGAGAACGTGGTAAGCAAACCGAAAGTCCCAAAAAGTCAGTGTGACTGTTATTATAGTATGTCCATTACCAAGGAGCTCATTATAGTCAGTATGCCAACACAATCCGCAAGAGAACCTTTCAAACTAAACGACTTAAATAATCATCGCTGAGCCAAATGATGGTTCAATCTCAAAGTTTGTTTGATCGCCCTTCACAGAGTGACACGAGTTCATTGAACGACCCGGAGGGTTTATATATACACTTTTGTTGACGGTTCTTGGGTCATCAACGGTTTTAATGGTGTAGGTTGCAATGCCATGTTCCTCATTGATAACAACTACAATATACATTATTAGAGAAATTCCATAAAAATACATGATGCATTATATGCTAGTAGGAAAGTGAGTATTTGCCATAATCATTTCAGTCCCAAAATTAGTTGCTAAAAACTAAAAGTGTGTTTACCTTTCGCGTTTTCAATCACCTTAGCTGATGATTTGTCCCTTGGGGAAGCGGTATCCCCGAGCCAATGTTTGAAGGAAACAGCCTGCAAAACAGTTGGCAGCTATATATGTATAAGGGATTTTTTCAGCTTCAATGGCTTGTCAAACCCGAACCTTGGCTGTGATAGATGCCGTTTTTCCAGGTTGGGAACCATCTGCGTTGTTTCCAAACTGTTGGATAAAATTTCTGGATGATCATTATAAGTAAAAAAAGTTAGAATTCATAGGTTTAATATCTTTTTTTAGTATAACCTATAAACTCAATAGATTTGAAATATAATCGATACCTTGATCATGAAACCAACACTTTTGATGTTATTTGACGTACAACAATTTCTATATGCCTATTATGTATCTGCACCCCTAGGATTGATAAACCTTTTGGACCTTATTAACCAAAGAGGCGGTTCCTCCGATGATCAGAATCTTACTCTTCTCCATCATTTTCTGTTTAGAACTGTGATTTACCGGTGATCGGAGATTGTATAGAAGAGTCAACGGAAGCTAAATGCGAAGTGCTATGAAAGTGGTTATTTCATTTGTCAGATGTATGAAAAGGTTGATGACTTAGATATGGTCATTTACAGGTTGACCACTTTCTTTTTTTGATAAGTTACTTTTGGATCCTATTAGGTTTTGACTTTGTTAAGTAATTATGAAATTAAGTTTTGTCATTATCATATAACTTGTTTAAATATTTATATAATTCAATGTTTTAAATAATAGTATGTATCGGCTAGTAATACCTTATATCAGACACGGGTTTAGTACAAAAAAGTTAAGTAAAACTAGAATACGGTATTTGTTATATACCACTAGTAAATCTAGATCAACCGGATCAAACCATTGAACAAGTTTGCAATATCTTCAAATTTAATATTATATTTTTTCAAACTTTGATGTTAAGGTAATAACCGATCTTTCGTATTTCCGGTAACTAATCTAGTGTTCCTAGTTCTTGCATACACTATTCACGACCTTCCAATCTTTCATATTCCATTTGAATTTGATACATTTAACACTTCAGTGTCGTAAAGCTACCGTACACTTTTATTTAGAAAACCTTGTTGGAAAATTGAGTTCTTTTGGATTATTTATTTATAATTGATCAACTTTTGGGATTATATTTTGTTATGGAATCATGTACGCTTGGATTATTTTTTGAGATGGAGTTGTATTTTTATAGATTTATAGTGTTCACTAGTCAATTCGGTAGAACCACTCGATACAACCGAGTGAATCATTTCTAACCCAACTCCATATATATTTATAAAGTAATTATTGTGTGTAATTAGTTGTATATGATTGAGTATGTATCTAAACTAGTGGGAATGTTTGTGTGTTGCGATGAGTGCGTCTGCTTTGTCATCTCGTAGTTGTTGTTGGGCTTCGTGATGGGTGTGGTATTGTGTAAGTCCCTATCTTAAAATATTTAAATTTCTATTAAAAGTTTCACATATAAATATAAGTCACTACATATTTTCGAATTTATTAAAATTTCGTAAACAAGAAAACTAAGAGCGGAAGCTTGAGCTTAGATCGTGTTTGGTTCTTCGACATAGCTTGATCGTCTTCCATGATATTTGGTTAACGATCCTCTTTCAAGTAAGATTTTGAAAATTTATTAGTATGATGTTAGATGAGTATATACATCATAACTATTTGCACAATAGTTAGAGAAATCAGAAATTTTACAATTTCCGGGATGGCGTCGACGACAACTATGTGCCGCGTCGGCGACGCCATACCTTTTACCAGGAACTGAACTACCGTAGGCAGTAGCATAGGGCGTCGGACCTTGTTGCTGCGTTGGCAACGGCCAGTTATGGCGTCGGCGACGGCACTTGCTGCAGCAGTTTTGCTGCTGTATTGTTTATTTGTCCGTTCAGCCAGTTTCAAGTTCCGTACATCAAATCATGACTCGAGACTTACCGAAACACGTCCGCAAAATATCACTTCCTGTTTTCATTACTATAGTACCTTTATTATGAGCGTTTACACCACTCGATTTTAATTTCGTAAGTTTTATTGTTTTGATCCGTTTGCGCATTTGAGCAAACAAACTTGATATACTTTATTTATCTTTACAAAATTACTAATTTTATGAGTATATCCCATTCTTCGGGATAACTACCTTAAGGTTTACGCATCTGTTACTCGGTTTTACGCATATTTTCTGATTTTACCCTTTAACCGCATTTAAACCAAACTAAGTATTTACGCATCCATTTCGGTATGCATCAAAACTCCATTTTACCCATTTGGCTGCCTTAGCGAAAACCATCGCTCTATTCAACCAAACCTTTATTTTATCATTTTAACCCGTTTGGTTGTCTTAGTGAAATCCAATGCTAATTTCAAACAAACTTTTATTTTATTTTATCATTTTGACTCGTTTGGTTGTCTTAGCGAAATCCAACGCTTATTTCAACCAAACCTTTGTCTAATTTATCATTTTCACACTAAGATATCCATTTATTTTCCACCACAACTATACTTGTGGTGGATTTGTTATCGTAAATTCATTTAATCCAATTTCTACCCTCGGTTCGGCAATTTACGGAAAAGACCCATTAAAAGGCATTAAACCAAAAAGGTTTATGTTTTTCGCTTTTACACTACCGAAAAGGTCTACTAAATTATAAAACTCATTTTTAAACTACCCTTAGGGTCGTTTACTTGTTTTACCACACGAGGGCATTTTGGTCAACTTAGGCCCCTCTTTTACAACGAAGGACTTTCAATATCATGTTTTGACTCAATGAGTATATTTTAACCATAATTTTATTTAAAATCATTATGTTCCTAAGAACCTAACGTCTGCAATATATTATGAGAGTTACTTTGCCTTAGGTAATCCGATGTTCATTCATGAGTCTTTTAACTCTCAGCCGACCTTAAGTCCTTAGTGAGAGTTTGACTCATTACACATACCTGGCTCGGGTCATGGCATTGACCCATTTAAATACCTTGCACTATTAATTACTAATTAATAGCAACACGAGCCAAAATTTATTTACCTGTGAGCACAAAACTCGACAAGCAATCATTAGATATTATTGTCAAATGGTGATGACAACACCATTTGGCCCATTTGGTCTAAATGACCATTTTATCATTAGGTAATCATTTACCATCTCACCATTTAATCCGTTTCGGTTTACACCTTATGCTTATATTTCTTAAGGTCGTTTCTTAATTCGTTCGACCCATTACGGTTTACGCCATAGAGTGCCCTTATTTTAAGGTTTAATATTTATTCGTCAACTCGTGACTGAATTACCATCTTACCCCTTTTATTCCTTATGGTTTACACCATAAGGTAACTTTTCAGAATTCCTTGTTTATTTGTCATTACATGACTATATTACTATTTTACCCATTTTTACCATCAGTTATGGTTTAATACCATATTCACTTGTTCCGACCCGTATCGATTGCGTCGGAACCTTGTATTTTGAAATCTCGTTCCGAATACCAAATCACTTATTCTTAGTCAAATACATAAGTAAATTTACTATTTTAAGGATGTAAGCGTTATTTACCTTAAGTCTGTTCATGTTTTCTTGCACCTTTGACCCGTTTGACCTATTCTTCTCTAGGCTTCCACCTAGCTCGTCAAGAGAAACTATAATACAATATCCATAAGATAATTAGATTAGTCATTAGTACCATGGCCATCACCCTTATGGACTTTTCTACCATATTTCGTATTCGATTCAACTATAGGTCGGTTTGACTTTTAAAAGTCAAACTGCCGTTTTACATATGTATGCACTAACAGGTTGAATAAAACTCATTAGGCATTTTATCTAACACTTGGTGGGCATCATTTTTAGGCCACCAATTTGGCTAACTTCTTTCACCAAATTTACCTTATTTCTTTCAATTCGTCATAACTAATCCCTCAAATTATCATAATAGAATTTTGGGGATTTTATTACTATCTTAAAAACCCATTTCACTATATACATGAACTTTAATCTAAACATCAACTTAACCAAGTATTTCTCATTTTCTTGTAAAATATGAAGACTATATGCATGCTTTGACATCACTATAATATCAATCTCATTCTATCATCAAAACCACTTTATGTCATGTATAAACACTTGACCTGGTCTCTAAATTGTTTAAATATTTCATCTATACTAGTAAGTATAATGATCATCAACACAAATACATCATCGATTTCATCAGACTAACAATAATTTTGAACTCAAGGTTATCACCTTCAAGTTCTTTTTCACACAAAATTGATGAAATCAAGTTTTACAACATACCTTATGATCCCCTAGTCTAGGTGATCAACAATTCACATTCATGCAGGAATTTGAGGTTCGATTTCTCCTTCAGTTTGAAGATTTAGCTCACTAACGGTTTGCCCCTTTTTCTCCTACTCAACATCGACCAAACACACACAAGTGTGTGTTTCTTGGTGTTTATTTCATTTTAAAGATATTTGTTTCAGATTTGGCAATATTAGTCCCTCCCCAATGTTAGTTCTTGCACATTATAGTTTATAACTAGGTTATATTTCTAGTTGCCCATTTCTTGTAAATTATCGACGGGCATGATAATTCTATTTTTTTTTAAGTTCGGGAATGCCACCACCCGACTTAAATTATGTGCTTGTAGCCCGTGCCTTTTATAAACTTTACTTACTAAAAAAACATTTGTTCACCTTTTGTTAACATTAGGTTTATTTATTTAATTCTAATGTTTACCAGGTTAACTTTTACCACTAACGATATTTTACCCGTTCATTCCCGGTTATTTAGTTTAAATAACAAACCCGTTTTGGGGTGTTACATATTGTTTGCTCATTTAATTAAATAAACGAACACAAACAATGACAAGTTTTTCATTTACGTTCATGAACGGTCATTTTTGTTCGTTCATTTGCGTTCGTTTAAATTTGTTTGTTTATGTTCATCATTTAACTTTATTTATTACCAATATTAAATTTAAAGTCTATTTATTTTTCTTTATCATCACAGCTCTTACTTCCCAACTTAATAAAAATCTTTTTATAAGATACTAGTTTATAGACTTGCATACTATATGGGGATGGGTATCAAAGCTGATGCAATAAAAAAACATTTATAACACATAGTTATATATTAATTGCATATAATAATGAAAAAAAATACAAATTTATGTAACATTTACGAATTAAAAATCTATAAAAAACTTCTTTGTAGACAACATTGAATGTCCTAATCAGAAGATTACTATTTTTTATCAACAACTAGCAGTTTAAGTTTATCTCCACCTTTAACTCTAGAAAAAACCACGTATAGACCATATGAAAACATTTGTTATTTTAATAAGAAACCAACTCTTGATAATGATTCTTCTTGAGATGATTTATTATTATTATTATTATTATTATTATTATTATTATTATTATTATTATTATTATTATTATCGTGAAACATACATCGAGAGAAAACTGTCTTCTTTAATCTCGTGTATTACACCGAGTCTGATAAATGATATAATGTAAAATGAAATGTATACGTAGCTTTTTAAATTTTTTTAAATTGAAATTTGTTAAGTTATATATAATACTTTTTATGATCTAAACATATTATTAAATCGAATAAACTGCAATCTGCTGTTATCATTTGTCAGAATCAACTTGCATCCGAATACAGAATAAGGGACACTTGGGGCCTTGTGGCTTGCAATTCGCTACAATTAACGCCAAAAGATTGTTTAATAATAAATATGCATCTTAATTGATATAGTTTTCTAGTGCAAGGTTTAAATGAGAATTTTTTTTTTTTAATAATAAAAATAATAAGTTCTAAATCAATAGAAATGCTCCATATAATATGTGTATTTAGTATTATTGTAAGGGTATATAGATTAATTTATAATTTTAATTAATTTATTGTTACGTTAGCTAACTAATTAAACTTGTAACTCGTTTTTAAAATACCCTCTTTCAAAAGAACCTAATTTGTGAAGAAGGACAATTTTCGATGTGTAGAATATATGTATAATAAATTGTTTTTGCCTGATTAATGGAAAAAAATAATTAATAAAAAGAATTATAAACTATTTATTATTTTACCATTTGTTTTTTTTCTTCTCACATCAAGTTTCTTCTCAAACAGATCGTATATCTCACCCAAAATAAACTAGGCCAATTCACGTATATACGTTAGAGATGGGCATAATCGGGTTTTATTATTACCCGGAACCGGTTCTGCTTGGATGTCATTGGAACCGGGTATGGTGTGGAACCGGGTCCAGTTCCTACCCGGGTTCACACCCAAGAATATGGAACCGTGTAGAACCGGGTACGGGTATTATGGAACCGGGTATGGTGTGGAACCGGTTCCTGACAGTAAAACCCGACTTTTTACTGTTCAGAACCGGTTCCTGACAGTAAAAACCTGACTTTTTTACTGTTCAGAACCGGTTCCTGACAGTAAAACCTGACTTTTTACTGTTCAGAACCGGTTCCTGATAAATGTTACCGTTGGAACCGGTTCCTGACAGTCGAAATCGGTTTTTTTTATATAAACCCCTCCCTACTTACCATTTCAAAACTTAACACTCACCATCATCAACTTACAAAATCATCATCTTCTAAGTTCTTGCAAAATACCTATGGCATGCAACGAAGAAGTTGTTACGGTCTTAGAGACGAAAAGAAACCCAGCTATATGGAAAAATTTTGATCTCTGTTTAATGTCCGACAGCCACGAGATGGCTAGATGCAAAGCTTGCGGAAAATTTATGAAGGCCGCAACCAACTCAACCCTTAAGAAACACACTGAACGGCATTGCCCAGTGACGAAGGCAAAGAAAAATGAGACGGGAGAAGGTTCCGGCACCGGTTCTTCAAATGTTTGATGTAACCCGTTTGGTTTGGTGTTTTAATAAAGTTTGTGTAATGTTTCTTTCTATTGTGTTTGTTATTTTTATTTTTATTATTAGTTACATTGATAAATAAAAATAGTAACAATAATCGGTTAAAATTAAAAAACAAAAAAGTAACCGGTTACAAAAAAAAAATTACTCAGAACCGGTTCCAGTAAGATTTTATTTCTTTGATCGTTTACTAGTGGCAGGTGCAACACTTTCCGATGAGTTTCTCTTAGGTGCGGGTACCTCGGTACAATCGTCGTCCGAATCGTTAGTCTCCACTTCTTCGGCTATAACCGGTTCCAACGGTAACATTTTAACGGGTATAACCGGTTCCTTCTAGAACTGCATTTCCGGGTACTGATGGAACCGGGTACTAGTGAAACCGGGTACGGGTAGGAACCGGGTACGGTTAGGAACCGATTACTACCCGATTCAAATGTTAAAATTGTGGAACCGGGTTGGAACCAACGGGTATTTTGAACCCGGAACCGGTTCTACTTAATGTCGGGTAGGAACTGGAACCGGTTCCAGTTCGGTTCTACCGATTCGGGTTCGGAACCGGTTTTTATGCCCATCTCTAATATACGTAAACAATGGAGTTTTTTATGGATTGGGCCCAGCGTTAATTTATAAGCCAGCTCGTTTGCGTAAGGTTGGTTATATTGACCCTTTCTCCATTAATGATGATTATGTTTATAATCTCGTTAATCTGATATGATTTTCTGATGAAAAACTCTCATATCCCTTGAGCTTCTGAGCACCTCCAACAATTTCTCCCGTTTTATGTATCTATAGTTTTGATTCTGCCTTGTGTTTATATTATTGAAATTAGTTGTTTGGTTTTAACAATCAGCGTAGCTTACTTGGTTGTTTCTCCATGATGACTTCGATCAAGGTGTTAGTTTTTTCTGTATTTAAACCTATAACGAAATTTTTAAATAATTCATTTTAACTTTTTTTTGTCTGAAACACATATGATTGAGTAATATACACTGCCCCCGAAATACTTAATATATCTGTAAGTTTATTTAATTAGAAGGCTAGTGAGATTTATCAAATTGCCAAATGATCTTAAACTCAAACTAGGATTGCATCCGGTGCGCATTGTGACATGCTAAACTGAATTGTTTTCGGTTTGATAACATGGGGATGAAAGGGGAATTGCGTCGGTTGTCCTGAAATTTCAAATGCCCTCCTGCTACCCTTAAAACGATAGTAAAACTTTTCAAATTTTTAATAAACCATCAAGTAAATAATATGATACAAGTCTTTTTGTGTTGGTTGTCTAAAATTATAATCAATAAACATGTGCATCAAGTCTTCAAATACCAAAACTACTTATTATCTTTAGTAAAAAGAAATAAAAGCACGAAGCTAGCTAAAAGCATTATATATAATATTGAATTATTTAATTTAATCATTAATAAATATAAAATTTTTAGTAAAGGTTGATTTATGGTTGTCACTGACAAGCTTGTACAGTGATTTAACTTAGCTTTGCACAATCTTCACAAGAAACAATACACGCTAGTTTATTGTTAGTTATATTTGTTGTGGGGAGTGGAACCCCCAATGCCCAAGCACCTTAGACCATTGGGGCACAGTCACCGACCAAGGGTCCGAAGCCGCAACACAGGGTTGTGGGATGGGGCGCCAGGCGAGGGCTTGAGCCCCTTTTCACTTATTTGCCTTTTGCATCCCTCCCTTTATTTTCTCTTCATTCTTTGTAAAATTGTGTGTCAGCGTGTGTACAAAAACGAAAAAAATAAATAAATGTTTATTAGTAAAATATAGATAGAAAATTGAAGATGAGATGTGAGATGTTTTTAAAATATAAAAGAAAATTTAAAGAAAATGACGAGTTTTAGTTTTATTATATAGATATAGATGAAAATAGATGTGAACATTCACATCTCCTTCATCATTTTCTACTCTATAATTTAACTAAAAGTCATATTTTCAAAATTTATTTTTAATTTAAAAAAAATGACATTTCACATCTCATCTCATCCATTAGTTTTATCTTTCTTATTCAAATATAACTTTTATTATATTCAGGGGAGGAGCTTAGTGGGAACTGGGGGTGCACCTGTCCTCCTTTAATGTTTCGGTTATAAGTGTAAAATTTTCAATTTTTCGTCTGGAAATTTTAAGATTATATAGGATCGCCTCCGAATTATTTTGCTTAAAAATTTATACGACATTTAAGTTGTAAAGCCCCGAAAATAATAACCTAAATAATTATAATTTTGTGACTGTATATAAATTATTGCCCCGAATGAAAATATAGAACATAAAAGTCGTAAGATGTATCCTGGATAATAATTTGCTTATATTTAATAAACATTATATTGTGGGCATTTTATCAATATCAAAACATGAGGGACTAAATGATTAAATTGATAACTTTAGTTAATAACAAAAAAATATAGGGAAACACACCTGTGTGTTCAGGCAACGACCAGAGAAGGAAACCCCTTATTTGAACCCTAGTCATCAAAAATTGAAGATGGATTAGGAGCATAAATTCGTGCATGAGTCATTTTAGCAATCATCTAGTTCAAAGAATCATAAGGTATGTCGAAATTTGTTTTTTGGTGAAGTAAGAAAGATAAAGAAAGTTCATGAACCTCAATAGATTATATGGTAGAATACTTAACTATTAAATACTTAATATCACAAAGTATGCTGAATTTGAGAGAAAAATTTGCATGATTATGAAGTAGGGCTCATGTGTTTGAATGAACATGTGGGTTTTTGGTTTCTTTCATGAATTGAGATAAAATTGTTGTGAGTGTTAGTCGATATGATGATCCCTGTAATTTCATTCATAACAATGATCTAATTCTAATAAATGTATATATACATTCATGATGAGATGATATTTGGGTTAAGGAGTTCATAAACCTAGGATTAAGATAAAGCTCTAAATTCACGCTTATAGGGTACTCGATGTAATGCCTAAGTGAAATTTGATTACTAGTAATGTGTGAAAAATCTTGATGAAAACCATACAAATCAATCAATTGATAATATGGTGAAATAGTCATAGTAATGGCAAATTAATCATTGTCGAGTTATGCTTTTTAGGCAACTCAAGTGATAAGGCGGACGATAAGGTCGGAAGTGATACGCGACTCAAAGGAAAGCTCTAAGGTATGTGATTATGTCTTTCATAATATTTTTCTTACATGCGTAAATATGTTGTTCCGACAAGAGATCATAGAGTAGTTTGATTTATTAAAGGTGATGGATTTCGCCAAAACAATCAAACAGGTTAAAAGAGACCACAGAATAGTTTGTTTGATTTAAAGGCAATGGATTTCGTCAAAGTAATCAAACGGGTCAAAAAGAGACCATATAATAGTTTGTTTGATTTAAAGACGATGGACTTCGTCAAAACGATCGAACGGGTCAAAAGAGATCACGGAATAGGTTGGTTGATTAAAGGCGGGGGATTTCGCTAAAACAAGTAAACATACTAAAAAGATTTAAAATGGAGTTTCATTGTATGCCGGAAAAGGCATGATTGTTTAACTTGTCACAATTATGGTGATAAGGGTAAAATCGGAAATTTTGGTGTAAACCGGGTAAATGGAAACATAGCATGTAAATAAATGGACTGGAAAGAAGGTAAAATCATGGAGATGATGATTTGCCCAAAGGATATGGTTTAATGAGTTTATTCGCTAAACATGTAAACGGATCAAATATTTTTGAAATTACGGAATTTGAAATCGAAGAGTATAATTACTCGTAGTAAGATACTACAGGTTTGAAAAACAGAGAAGATATTGTTTTGCGGAATTTTTCTGCAAGTATCGAACCTTGTTTCGATGTATTAAACTTAAAACGGGTTAAACGAACTAGAAAACAACTCTGCAGCTTTTCTGCTGTAGCAGCAGCCGTCGCCGACGCAACCCTAGAGTCCGACGCACTATGCTACTGTCTACGGTAGTTTAGCTCCGACGACACAAAAGAAGCAGCGTCGCCGACGAAGTGTCAGATTTACTAATATTCATTTATTTAGTTATTTGAATTCTTTAATGTTCACAGATAATGAAATTTTAGTTATTCAAGGTGATCATGGGAGCAAACATGGATGAAGATCAAGCTAAGATAAAAGACCGAACATTTTTTAAATTTCATGCTTTCGTTGCTACTTTTGTTTATGTATTTACTTGGATGAAAACGTTAAGTTGTCTAAGTAGTTCTTTCTAAAAGTTTTAAACAATTGTCCTTGATCTTATAATGAATATAAGATTTTGTAAATATTATGTGGTTATTTATTTATGACTGTTACATAAGTTGGGTCCCATGACTTTACGCCCATCCGAAACTTTTGATTAAGCTTCGCCACTGATTATATTTCTCGTTTTAGTATACTCACAATAATTTTATGGATGAATAGTAACTTTTTATACGAAAGAGATCAAATAGGAAGTTTGATCTTACTAGAAATGGTAGGAAACTATCTTGCCTTACATGTTGCAAGGTAGAAAAACAAGGGAAAGAGGTGTTTTGATCCACCATAAATTAGTTTCATATATAAAAGAGGGGTGCATCTTTCATTTTATTTGTTCATTTCACCTCTCCATCACCGCCGACCACCACCACCACTCGGTCACTGTCCACAAATCCGTTTAATTTACACTGGACTTAATATGAAGTTGCGTTCTTATCGTAGCAGTATGGCAGCGGAGCTAGTACGTGTCGCAAATATTAAAAAATATAGCTGGGCCTGTACGACACTCCACAATCTATGTTCCTTGGTAATGGAGTTAAATAAGGACATGCTTCTCAGATTCTACTACATGGACAATATTGGCCACTAGTTTTTTTTTTGAACTTTTTGTAGAGGAGGTTATTTGCATTTAATAAAGGTATGCATTTAATAAAGGTGCATTCGAAGCCGCATTGCATTTATGGAATAACTAGGATATAGGATATAAGCCCGTAATAAAATAATTTTATTATTTTAAAAAAATTAAGCCTTTGTTATAACACAATGATAGCAAAGTTTTGAAGAAATATCATCAGTTACATTTATAACACAATGATAAAACAAAACTTATTGTGTTTTAAGTCCATTGCGTTTTTAATTGTGTTTTATAACACAATAACAAAACACATTTTATTTATGTAATGGGAAGTATTTGGTTAAAAACAAGGTTAACAACGAACCGGATGTGATTAGACACATGATTTTGTTAAGACGAGACTCCATTGTGTAAACCATGAAACGAGTCAAAATGGAGGAAGTCATGAATATTTATATTTTTGGTGATAAACGGTAACTCGATAACGCTAATGTTGAGTAGAAAATTGTGTATTATATTTTAGTAGATAAACGTTGTTGGTGCATTTTACAAATGTCCAATTAGATTATGTTTGGTTTGACCTCTTCGCAACGCAAACATCTTTTTACTAGTTAAAAAAACAGTGCCAACTTTAGGGTAAATGAAATAAAGAGGTTGCTTTAGGTCATCAATCCTAAAGGCCTTACTTTTAAAAAAATATATATAAAATGCAAGTGTAATGTAGCGGTTTGGTGGTTTTGGACATATGATTCAAGCTGTATGCTGTTGTTTTAATTTAATTTTTGATTGGTCACTCAAATATATATATATATATATATATATATATATATATGTATATATATATATATATATATATATAATATATATATATATATACATATATAAAATAAAGTTTGCATTTAATTATATGGAGGCCATACTTAATTCTTCTTGAACGCTTTCATGTTATTTCGCTAGAATTTGGGCAAACTGTTTCTTTAAAAACAAATGAGATTTGTAACGTTGAGGACAATAAAATTTGAGAAGCCCATTTTTCAAGTTTGCTTTAGGAATTTACAAAAGTTGAGCTGGCCTATTAACAAACGTATTAATAGTTCTATTTTAAGAATATACCAAATTTGATATTCAAATTAATGCAATATATTTATCTGTATTAAGATATATTTTCTTAATTTTTTTGACAAAACATAATTGGTTTTCTAAAAAATTGGTGGAACTATTTAGCCCCTGAAAATACATCGGCTTTTCCTTCCTTTTTTTTTCTTATCTTGCCTATTTTACACAACTATTTGTTAAGATTTGCCATTATTTAATCTTTTTTTTATTGAATTATTGTGATCAATAACACAAAATCTTTCAAACTTTTTAAAAAAATAAGCGGTTCTATCTAATCCTCCCTTACATACACACACCAAAGGGTTTGTAGCCTAGAAATAGGTGTATTGAAAATCCTAGCCATGAGGTTTAGGGTCTAAGTCTTATGATGAACAAATGTATAGATTACATACAATATCCGTAACCTCAATTCGCAAATTTAAAATTGACTCTGAATAGATTAACAAAAACCAAATTCAAAATCCATATTCGGTTTCGTTCGAATTTCAGATATTTAAGTCCGATCTAAATATCGTACATCCATGTGTAGATGCAGCTCAAACAGTTGCTTAAATAAATGTCGGATAAAGACGGAACTCAAAGATATAATTTGTCTTTTATTTGCAATCACATGACATATGCCGTTTGTTGTATAGAATAATCATGTGAGAAAAGCGAGTAGATGAGGTGAATCCACCCAAAAAAGAAACCAAAAACACCTGGCTAAAAAGAAAATTGATCACATGATCCAAGAATGACAACTGTGGATGAGACTAAACTAGTAACTTTCATTTTTTTAGTTTTTGTTTTCTGTAATTAATTCTCATTTTTGTGCCATCGAGGCTTCGGTCTAGTGGTAAAGTGAAAACCTTACAGGTGTTTAAATAGGAAGAGTTGAGTTTAATATCCAGAGAGTGTAACAATTACCCGTTCAAAAAAAATTGTCATTTCTGTATTTATTCTTCATGAATAAAAATGACTGAAGTTGAATATATTGCATCAATGGTATTCAGGATAGAATATGCAAACGGAAGCATTCATGCACTATTGTTGTGTCTCATGAGTTATGAACACTTGAGTGCAAAGACATTGTTTTTTAGGCATTGTTGTCAATAGCAATCTACAAAAGATTATGCATTATATGGTGTGTTTACATCATTTACATGGTACAAACATGTATGCAAATAAACATGTGTACATGAATGGACGCATACCTTGTCCGACTGCCCATAATGTGTACACCTGTATATGTTATTAGCACGGAATAATTTGTCATATTTTGTATATACGCAATTTTTTCCCGAGATTAGTTAGATGGGATTTTCTCTTGTATTGATATTATTTATATCACTTTGGGCGGTTAATGAGATCAACGGAGATTTCCACATGTGTTATAACTAGTAAGATTACCCGTGCTATGCTGCGGGGTTTTGGTCGATATCTATTTTGGTTCAGTATTTAAAATGGACAACGGTACTCACTGATTTTAAAATAATTATAAATGGAAGCGTAAACTCTATCTTGTGTATAAATTAAATGGTAAATGAACCTAAACTAAAATATTAAACATAAAGAAAAGTAAAAATATAAATATAATAAAGTTTAAAAAAAGAAAATTAAGCTAGAAACACAAAAGCGCCAATAAGATGAAAGCACTATTCACACAACTTGATAATTATAATTTACGTCAAAACGCAAATCAATTAAAAATGTACATAAAAATAAGCATAAGAATATATTAAATTTGACCCAACTCATTACCAGAAAATTTTTACGTCGAAACGTAAATAAACTTGAATTTATATATGCATGTACATAAATATAAAAATGAAACTCGATAACAAAGTATTTAAAAAGTTAAAAAATTATTAATGTGAGTACTAAAAGTTAAATAATAAAACTATAATAAATACAAAAGACACAAAAGAAAAAAGTCAATTACAAATTATTGTTCATGTAACTTGCCTACAAATTACTATTCATGATAAATATAAAAAAGAAACTCGATAACAAAGTACTTAAAAAGTTAAAAAATTATTAGTGTGAGTACGAAAAGTTAAATAATAAAACTATAATAAATACAAAAGACACAAAAGAAAAAAAAGTCAATTACAAATTATTGTTCATGTAACTTGCCTACAAATTACTATTCATGTAACTTACAATTAGAATTGTTATTTAATATTTAATATTTAATATTCTTATGACTTTAAGCTTAAAAAAGAATCCTATATACGCATATGTAAATATATAAAACCTTATCCGTAATGTCTCAAAAAGATAATCTAATTAATAATGTGTATAGCCATTAAATACAAAAGAACTTGATCATGCACTCTATTAATCTATTTCACATTCAATGAGACAAACATTTGCGGTACCAAAAAAAATTAAAAAATCAGACTAACATTTCACATGTCTTTTGTTGGATATGATATTTTTTAGTGCTTACCAATAATTTGAATCAGACAATTAGCTACGAAAAAAGATTATTACTTACATCACTCTCAAATGACTATTTTTCGTACTAATTCATTGCTTTTTAGAATTCGATTATAGTGACCCTTAAAATTATTTCGTAATCTAAAATGGTTTATCTAATTTTAGGAAGCAACTAAAATGTTTTGAATTCATAATTTTATGTTTAAAAAAACTCAATACATTCCAAAACCTATACTTTGATGATGACGACATGTTCATATTTATGTTGTATCGATAACGCATGTGAGGAGGATAACAGAGACTTGTCACAACTTGCCATTGTTGATAATCTTTTTGTAGGGCAAGATAAGTTAATGTGAGTAAATGACCTATTTGCTTAAAGAGGGTGATAGTAGCTTACCGATCATGTATGTCAAAATCACTTTTAGTAATTGACAGCTGCTAAATAATTATGTTCAGGGTTCACACATTTGTGGCGTGAAGGAGACTAGTCCATAATATCGGTAACATGTTAAATGTGATGTGTTTAATTTTGCGCTTAATACAAAGTCAATTTTATCTTATAAGTATGACAATATAAATATAAAAAATATCTTTCATTTGTATCTACTACGTACAAATCTCTTGAAAGAGATGTTATTATGTAATTATATAATCTTGTGTATAGTTTTTATTTTGTATATTTGTTAAAGAATCTTGTTAATTACCAAAATTATTGCCGTTATTTATATAACGTTTTTGAATATATTTGTATTAACTTTTGATTTTATTGTTTGTCTACATATGTGCTTTTTGGATATAACAGCAAAAAGTGGAAAACATTTCTTTATAAATTTGTAGGATCTTTAGTTACGGATTTGCATAAAAAAAATACGTCACCTCAAAATAACTGTATTCCATCACATGTCGGTCGCAAAAATTCATCAATGCTAAATATATACCCGCCAGTGATAAGTCGCTAAATATCCGTTGCTAAAATTCTTCGGTAAAACTGTTACCTACACTCTATTTTTCAACAGAGTTTAGCTGATGCATTCCGTCAGTTGTTTAATTTGTAGCATATATATATATATATGTATATTAATAGTTTGTAGAAATCCCTTGTAGTTTTCATTGTATTGATCAATAATATAGATAATAGTAAAATACATGGGAATAATATATTTATAATTTACACCATATACAATAAGATCACCATAGGGTTATTATTCAACTTATCTAATGATACTTATAGCATTTTTAAAGAAATCTTATGAGATTTAAACCTAAGATTTCATACTTAAGTATATTAAAATGTTTTGTCTTGTTACTAGACCTACGGATGGTAATGGGTCAGGTTTAGGACAAGTTTAAGGAATCCCAATCCCAAACTCAGTTAGATAAGTTTGTCCCAAACCCAGCCCAAAATCCGTAGAGTTTTTCACGGGTAAATACCCATCGGGTATACATACGGATTTCAGGTAAACCCATTAATTTAAAGAAATTACTCGTTGGGTATACCCGACAAAACCTATCATGTACCGGTACCATTATCATTATAAATATATCGAATAACTACAATGTATACGAAATAAAATACCTATATGTATAAAAAAAGATGTATCATATATATACATATTAAAAAATATAAAAGAAATTATCGGGTAAACGGGTGCATTTTATCGGGTAATCGGATTGGGTAAACAGGTATATCATCGAATCCCAACTCGCAAAAAAAACTAGTCTTAAACCCGATTAACAGACCCCACACACGTCCAAAATGTGTCGAGTTTTGGATTTATCCATCAGAGTCAGATTCAATTGCCAAACACCAACCCCAATACATGGTATTAAATCTATTTAATTAGTGGAAAGTTGCTACTTACTTGAAGGGGTAAAAGAGAAAATATAACAATTTTGTAATTCTTTTAACCTAGTTAAACCAACTTTGTTGAACTCAAATTTACTTTTATATAATTTGTTATATTAAAGTTTATCCCTTCAAGAATTTCTGAGCAAGTATTAGTATATTTTAGAAAATTAACAATGTTGAAAAAAAATAAGTAGTGCAGTGTGCAGGAAGAGGTGCGTTGAGACCCATATAAACATTTACTTAGCACTACGTTGATTTGGAGTGTTTACGTGTGTAATGGATTTTGATTACACATTAGAATATAGTGTGTTTAACCTATTTATATATGGTACAAATGTGTATACTATAATCCTACATACATGGACATAGATACCGCACTTGTATTCTCTTGACTTCCTACTACTTTTTATAGATATATATCCTTTGTAGAGAATCATTATACAATTATCCAGATCGTTCAACATACTTAAATGAGCTAAAAGAAATTGTTTTCACTCATATTGTAGTTTTCCAATGTAATTTGAAATATTGCTTTTCATCAAGGTTTTCTGATGGAATTGCACGTAGTTAAAAGTTATTGTATTTTTGCAGATGTCACATTCAATTAGACTGACTATTTTGGTTATGCATATTTAAAGTGCTTACCTATAATTTGAATCAAACAATTAATAGCGAAAAAGTGGTTCCTTACATCACTCTCAAAACAACTATTTCTCGTCCTAATTCCTCACTTGCTTCTTTTAATTGGATTATGGTAGCAAATCATATCCCTAACAAAACTGGATTTTCTAATATTATAAACAAAATAAAACGTCAAAGTATGTGAGGAGGATAACAAAGACTTCTTCTTGCAACTCACAACTGTTGATTATCTTTTTGTAGGGCAAGAGAAGTTATTGTGAGTAAATGACTTAGTAGCCTAAAGAGGGCGATAGCTTGCTTGCCGTTCATATATATCAATTTATTTAATGTGTCGGCCATTAAAAAAATAGCAAATCTTTTAAAGTAATTGCTAGCTACTACCAAATATTCAGGGTTCACATATTTGTGGTGTGGAAGGCGACTTGTGATTGAAATTGTGAACACATTAAATTGCGAGTGTGTGTGTTATAATATGGAATATGTCTTAACGTATAAATGTAGTGAAAGGATATATATAATATATATATATATATATTATATTATATTATATATATTATATATATATATATATATATATATATATATATATATTAGAGTCAAAGGAACACATTAAATAAGAATATTAATACTTTCTTTTACGGTTCTATAATCTATACTAAAAATGCTTTTTTTTAACGATAAATTTGAATCACTGACGAATCACTAAAGTATCATCGTGACAGTAGTGAAACCCCCTGATCATATTCATCTCCACTAGCATAATGCTTATACATCAATTCAGGATGAAACCTAATAAACATGAGAAAACCCCCCTTATGAGAATCGAACTCAATACCTATTGGTCACAAATTCTTATCACACCCCTAAAATGCCATTAGGCTATAAACCCAAAAATGTATCCTTTTAGTAGATATAATCTATATTCGTAAATCGTCTTCAACCGAAGACCCGTGGTCCGATATGATTTGGAAGAGAAAAGAGGATGTGGCAGCTAATGTGAGAGAGGGGGGGTGGGAGTCATACGCATCCACAAAGACACCATAGGTAAGTTATGTGAAGGCGGAGGAGAGAGAAAGTACGACGCCCGATCAAATCGATAGAAATAAGAGAAAATGAGACCGAATAAGCAACTTGAGCGTGTCGGTAGGAGTTGGTGTTAGTAATATTTAATTCTACTTTTACAAACACACATTTTTTATAAACTTTAAACCAAATTACAAACCCTTTTCTTTTCGTCACAAAAAGAAAAAAGAAGAAAAAAAAGTACATTTGTGTTTCACACTATAATCAAACACTTATCTTGACCGGGAATTTATGAATGCAATCTGCCCATGGGTTCCTATCCGACGGCTTCACGGATCTAACGGCTTCCAAACCGCGCTGTTACATTTAAAGCCGCTACCGAACGCTATTTGCCAAACCCGGTTACCTTTCTTCATACGCCCTTTAGCCTCCGTATAAGCCAGCTCATACCAAATCGAGCTCGATGACGTATTACCAAACCGGTATAACGTCATCCTAGACGGCTCAACATGCTCATCAGACAGCTGCAAGTTCTTCTCCAGCTCGTCGATCACTGCCCGCCCACCAGCGTGGATACAAAAGTGATCAAACGCGAGTTTAAAATCCGGAATATACGGCTTCATTTTAGAGTCCATTACTCTTCTAGCCACCAAACTCGTGAAAAATAACACTTGTTCGCTTATCGGGAGCACGAGCGGGCCCAAAGTGGTGATGTTTGCTTTTAACGCGCTGCCCGCGATTGCCATTAGGTCTTTGGAAAGCGAAACCCCGACTTTTCGGGCGTCGTCTTCCTCTTGGTACACGCAGTTAAATGCGGTGTCATCCGCTCCACAGTGCGTTCGGACGGTGTGAAGGAGCTTGTATTTAGCGCGGCGTTTATCCGCGGATTTGTTCGATAATAGTATGGCCGCGCCACCGACTCGGAATAAACAGTTGGGGATTAGCATTGACTTCTTGTTTCCAAAGTACCAATTTTGAGTTATGTTTTCCATGCTGACGACTACAGCGTACGTGTTACGATGTACCTGTAACAAAATATATTAGTTAGGGTTTATTGTTATATTATTATTACAGTTATCGTTAGAATATATTATTTCTAATCGTACCTGTAGCATATCTTTGGCCAAATCAACGGAGATCACGCCCGCGCTACAACCCATGCCGCCGAGGTTAAACGTCTTAATATTCCCCCGGAGTTTATACTTGTTCACGATCATGGAACTCAACGACGGAGTCGGATTAAACAAACTGCAATTCACCACCAAAATTCCGATATCTTTCGGGTTAACTTTAGTCGATTCAAACAGATTATCAAGAGCTCCAAACATAACATCCTCGGCCTCTTTCCTCGCGGCAGCCATCGAGGGAGCAGGCGGGATACTATGCAGGGCCTCGGGGAGATACGTCTCCTCCCCAAGACCTGATCTTTCTAAAATCTTCCTTTGAAACTCAAGTGCGGACTCATTGAACCCGCCGTGGAGCCTAGAGCGCTCCATGAAGACGTCGAATTTGACTTTCAAGTTGTCCGGAGGGCGGTAACAAGAGTAGTCCACAAGGAAAACGGGTCGTGGTCGTGTCATCAGATACGCGGTTGTTCCAATCAAGGCCGCCCCGGATAAGGCCATGACGGTTATAACGTTGTATTGGAGGTGGTTATACAGTTTTTCTACGTCATCAAGGTTTAGTTGGGATAGGTTAACCGCGGTAACCGCGATTAGAGGGAGGAGACAAAGGGTTAGAAGGTGTGACATGAGGTAGTGATAACCCAGCTTAACATATTTTAGTTTAACACTAGTGAGGAAATTTGGAAGTGGTGGTCGTGGTGGGCGGATTTCAACGGTGGCGCTGCTGTGTGCGGCTGAGGGCTGGTGGGAGGAGGTGGACATTGGTGGTTGAAGACTTGAAGGATTTGAGTTTTGAATATGTTTTGAATTTGAATGTATTTGAATAATGTTACTTGTGGAGGGTGGGTGAGAGGTTAAAGGGTATATATAGGGTTGGAATGGTAGAAGGGGTGGAGACAACTTTGTGAAATAAAAGTCTATGCAACCATCAACTACCAAGGGCCACACGTCATAAAATTAAATGATTTCTTCAATAATTGGTTACATTATTTTAGTTGTTACTTGTGTCATTTATACATGGTAAAATGCATTGAAGAATATAGAATAACATGAATTGTTTTTTGGATGTGGTAAGCAGTTAATTATTTCTTCTGTTTTTTTTATTGCAAAGTATACTTCTATAGAAACACCTCGAACTCGAAACCCAAGATGAGCACCAACCAAACCAAGATAACATGATCACAAAATTACACCAATTCGACCAGCTAATCATTCTATACTTAGACTTGTTTTTAAATCAAAGATACCCCAACGATCGGGCTTCGCCAAAAATGTCGTCGGCCTTACAAGGATTACCCAAAAATCTAAGCTCATTTCTAACCTTCCACAGGCACCAGCACTACACCATGATTATACCTTGCAACGCCGCTTTTTTCGCAACCGAAACTGTCGTCAGCCTTACAAGGATTACCCAAAAATCTAAGCTAATACCTAATTTAGTAAATTCTTCTAAACTAATTAGTTTTACTTCACCTACTAAAACTTATGGAGTTTTCTCTTAAAAGGGATTAGGGTTAGCTAGGGTGATGGAAAAATGGGTTCAAAAGGCTAAACTAGGAGACTAAAGTGATAATACCTGAATTGATTGGTTTTAATATAATCTAACCCTAAAATATATAGTTTCATGGAGATAAATGCGCGTTTTAATTGATGGATGTTTGCGATTCCCATAGGAGCGTCCCATGCTCAAGAAATAACGTGTAAACCTTCAATTGTACTAGTTTGAAGCACTTGTATCTTTAACGCTCCTTCTACATAACCCTAACTTGTTTAAGCCTTAAAGCCATTAGTCGTTCCGGATACAGTTTTTCTAATGATTGTAGCTAACTTATGATAGGTATCATCATTATTATCATTAAAAGTAAGAATTCATCATCTAATTATTGAAAATAAATTATTCCTAAATATAACATAAGAAGTTAGGTTTTGTTTTTGATGAAGTGGAAAAGTATGTCCAAACTAATGGGGTTAAAATGACAATATAGTTTTTTAAAAACTAAAATACTTTAAAATTCATTATTTTATATAACTAAATTGATATTTTCAACACAAGAAAATGCTTATTTATTTGAGTTGGAGTGAAAAATTGGTAATGATATACGTACATTTCTTTGTAAACATCTTAGATTGTGGGGTGTGGGCTTCAGTTGGGGCGGAGGAACTAAGCAACGCCGCTTCAGTTATACCGGGCTAGCGTCGGTTGCGGCGTTGCCCCGCTGGCGTGGCTATGAAACCTGGCGTAGGGCCAGGGGGAGCAATGATGTGGATGGCTGCGATTGGCTAGGCAAATCAGACCGTTTGTGCTAGCCGCTGGCCATGGCGGTTTCCGCTATGTAACTTAAATTTTTAAATTTTTTTTACCAATTTTACCTATAAATACTCATAACAAACATCAATATTTTTCACATATACTTTCATCAAACACAAATCTTCATCCAAAACCAACCCAAAAAACGAAAATAGTTCATTGGACCGAGGAGGAGGAGATAGCGCTAGTGACCTCAATCGTTGATGCACAATAAACGCTACGTCGTGGTCAAGCGGCCTATTGGACACAAACGTTTCAGCAATACCAACAACATATCGGATTTGCGTGTCACAACTTGAACGCGTGTCAACATAAGTGGCGTGAGTTAAAACCGAAGCTGGATCGGTTTAAAGTTTGCTTCGACCGTGTCCCTGCGGGCGACCGAAGCTACGACAATCGAGTGGAGATCGCTAAAATCGAGTATAGGCACGATGGGAATGCGGAATTTCGTTGGGTTCCCCAAATATTTACCATACTTTGTAATTTTTTTTAGGATTTATTATGAAGTTTTTTTTTAATTTTTTAGGATTTTATGTAATTTTTTAAAATTAATATTATATATATACCGCCACATGTCATCCACGCCAGCTAGCCCACGTCACTTCCACACCCCACTTTTTTTTAGGTAGCCTGGTAAAACCCATCTCCGCCATATATTAACCCAACCCCCCACACCCCACAGTCTTATTACCCTTTCACTTTTTTTTAACCGTGGGTTTTGGGAGAGCTTTTCTTGCTCTCGATTTGAAGGCAAATAAAGGAGAAATTAATAAGTGTGAGGACAACATTTCTCATTAGATATGATTTTATTGATTTATATACTTTGTTGTACAAGAGTCATTATTTTAATATCAACTTGGGTTGTAGTAACTGCATTGCATCAGAACACGATTGAAATTCGCTATGTATCACAATGAATTTGTAAAATTAAATAAAATGATATCTAAATGTGTTAATAATATTTGTGTCGTAGCTTGACTCTTAATATCAATATAATAAGAAAAAAATAAAACAATAAGGTAAATAAAAAAGGTAAACGTAAAAGAAAACGATAACAAATAACAAATCAAGTAAAAAAAAATACGTCCAAAAGCGTATCAGCTCGTGTTCAGTTCGTTTAAAAAATTTTGAAAGTTAAAAGCGGTTTTCCTTATTGGTATCGGTTTCGTTCATTAAAAAACCTAAACTCAAAAAGACAAAATGAAGCACATGTTAGCATACGAAACTCAAAAAGGGTCTCAAGTTAGCAAGCCTTCAAGGCTCATGTTATCATGTTGGTACTATTAAACTTCTTTTCTTTTATATGAAGATAATTATATATATTAAAATACTAACGGTAGTAATTTTTTTATATTTGGAAAATTATAATACATGTACAATGTATAAATCCTATTGAAAATAACTTATAATCTAACATATGTATATAAATTTATTCAAAGCAAAGTCTCCAACAAGAGCTTTAACCACGTCTTTTTATATTATTTGTTATATAGTCTTCAACGAACTCTTGATTCACGTCTTCTTGTACGAACCTTTGCTACCAAATAAAAGAATGTTCATGGTTGTGGCTGAGGCACGTGTTCAACACGCTTCTCTTAAAACAGATTTCGCGCCTCAACGTAGACAACGCATCTGTCTCACAACATACAATAGTTGAAACAGTTTGTACTGTCTGAGATAGCTCACACACCCGAGTAACTTCGTGTGGTTTATTAGTTGTTGAAAATAAAATATGACTGATGGTGGAATCAAGTAGAGAAAACTTATCTCTATAAGTTCCTAACATATAGGTCTTCAAGTTTAAGACCCTAACATTTTTAACTGAAAAGATGCAGCGAATATATGAACCTTAAAATTTCTTTCTTTATAATCATACAATATAATCTAAAAACCATTGAATGTGTCACTTTTACAAGAATTGCATTTTTCGTTCTCCATTAAGAAATAAAACATGACATACAATTACTAAATTATATGACCATGCTCCTGTATAATCCATGTTCTCTGACTCGCCCTTCACCCACTTGCTCCTCATGATGATGATGGTGATTCATGTAACATGCAATTACCATACACGTCCACATCATTTAATATAAGCGACATCATAGATAATTTAAATCATATATATATATAATTTAAAAACATATCGCATTCATCCCATGTGTGATAATCCATTCGATTATCCTTTCGAATTCAATCATTGCATTCCGGCGTCAAACCTTTGAAGGCCATCAATATCTTACATGCACTTTCATTCCAATCTCAAAGTAACATGATTAGCATCATTAATACTTGTACATATTAAAAACCACGTATACATGTACAAGTCTCACACTACGCCAAATAGGGATACAACCCCCCCCCCCCCCCACAAAAAAGTGTGACTATATGTCTTTCGTCACACATATTTTTTTCATGTCATGGCCAAAGCTCGAGTCATCGTAGGTATCATACAACCAAACACACTTTTTAGTCATACAAACTAATATAAGTGGCCATATGTATTAGCTTTTAACCACATCATTGAAAAATACCATAACAGTTGGTTACATTTGGCCACACCTTTCGACAATGGCTAGAAAATGTCACATTTTTATGTAAAGATGTGGCTAAAGGTTTTGGAAAGATGTGTTTTTGGTTACATGAATAACAAAATCAAATAAATATCATAGCCGTTGGTAACATTTGGCCACACTTCTCGAGTGTGCTAGTAAATGTCACATTTTTTCCTTAAAGTGTAGCTAAAAGTTTTGAATTGTTATACAAAGGTCACAAATAAATAAAATGAGTGGCTAAAAGTAGACTAGAAGGTTTTGAAATGTCATTAATAACCTTTAGTCACACATTTATTTGAAAATGTGGCTAGGCGGTTTTTAAAAAAGTGTGGTCGTGGTCACATTTGGCGTAGTGTCATTCATTCGTGTATACTAAATTCCAATACATGATACATCTTCCCTTCTAACATATTCTAACATACCAGTCCTAACCACAACACCCACACATACAATCACATGCACATAAACCTCCCTACTTATGCATTCCCAAACATGCTCATCTACGAGTTCCATCCACTTGCATATAATCAAATCCATACCTACATGTATAGCTACTTATTTCATCCCTATACATACTCACAAGCGAGTTCCATTCACACCCACACTTCATAAAACCTGTTTGGTAAGTTTAGGTTAAATTTTGGGAGCTTAAATACAAATACCATACTCATTCGTACCTCACACAACTATTGGTAAGGTTAGGCTGCATATTAGGGTCTACCGGCTTAGGAATGGGTATACGGAGTCGTAGCCTATGCACCAGGTCGTAGGTTGAACCCCAGCTAGTTTGGCCTATGGTCCTAGATGGGATCTACGGCCATGGTTTTCTGACTTATGGCCAGGGCTTACGGCACCGTAAGCTTCCAAACTCTTGTTTCTTTGACCATTGCACCTCATTATTCCTTCATGTAAGCCTCCAAAACACATGTTTAACCCAACTACCACGTTAACCATCTTAAAGATTAGTTTACATCGTTGTTGACCTGATTATACCAACTACCATGTTAAACGTTCTACTAAGTTATTTCCTTATTATGACCTATTTCTCCCACCATATGGATTCAAGCCTAGATCAACTATGTTGACCATTACAACATTTTTTACATCCGTACCAATATTAATAACCGATCCATTTGTGGTTCCCA
This sequence comes from Scalesia atractyloides, assembly GCA_947069175.1. NCBI lineage: Eukaryota > Viridiplantae > Streptophyta > Magnoliopsida > Asterales > Asteraceae > Scalesia > Scalesia atractyloides. Next base: position 30,411,644 of record CAMTDV010001632.1, read on the forward strand.
AATCTTCTTGCATATATAAATTCATTTACATAAACATATATAACACTTGGGAATCACATACTTTGAGCGTCCGTGTTCGTGCTTGCTTCATTCCCTCCTTGATAGGATCTGAGTTTGATATTTTTGTGAATGTTTAAGATGAAATCAACAGAAGTAGATAAACATGTATGAATAGTGCAGCGAAAATAATAAATTTTGAATTCACAACAATAAGAAGATTGCTTTCACAAACATGCTTTTATAAATTTATGAATTTACGTATGCATGAATGATTACAAACTCCCCCTCAACCTAAGGTCACTCTGATTTGCTCGTACACAAAATGTCAAGGTGAAGTGATCAATAGAACAATGCATGCGCCGTTCTATTTATAGTACAGAGAAAACCACTGAGCATCTTATGCTGACATCACATTGAAAGTGACATATAACAAACTAAAAACAAACTACAACATCTGCTAAGCTAAGAACTGCTATAAAGTATACAATACAAAGTCTGATAGAAAACACTGATGAGACATCCTCTGTTGGGCTTCAGTAGAGCTTTGCCGTGACAGACCTTAGCTTTAGTCTTTAGTAGAGCTTTGCCTTAGCAGACCTTAGCTTTAGTCTTCAACAGAGTTTTGTCTTAGCAGACCTTTGCTTTAGTCTTCATCAGAGCTTGCTAGAGCAGACCTTTGACCTTTGTCTTCAACAAAGCTTTGCTTCAGTAGATGTTCAATTATTATTAAGGATCAGAGGTTGTAGAATGTTTTCGCTTTCTATCATCTGTTCTTTTGTAAGGTTCAATTTCTAACAATCTCCCCCTAGAACAGATGATGCCAAAACTTGTCTTTATTCCTGATCTTTATTCATCATCAATGATTCCTTTATTTGTCCGTTGAATTGAAGTTCAAAGTCCAGGGCAATCATGTCATTTACATCCCTTTCAATCTCAAGATTCACCAGATCTTGGAGGTAAGCTGCACCATACCATATGCATCCTTCATTCTTATCTTTTGAGCTCTACCATCTTACCTGAGCAAAGTCAGTTCATGGGTGTCTATGGATGACTTCCATTTTAGAATTTTTGAGTCAGATAGTTTTCTTGGGAGTAGATTTATTTGAGATGAGTTTGGTGAAATGGGTCTGCAGACAAGTGTTGAAAGTGCTTCCATAAGCTTATCACTTGCAACATCAGTGTGGTAAAGGAGTTGACATTTGATAGCCTCTTTTCTCTGTTTTTCAAACCTTTGCTTTTTTACATGAGTTAAAGCAACTGTAGATAAGGCAGTAGTTAAAGCAAGATTTTTGGAGATTTGGTCTAATGAGGGGTGGTGGTTGTCGGTGAATAGTATGGCTTTCTTGAAACAGAGGGATTCTTCTTTATAAGCGCTTCCAATCTTCTATAGGTATCAACAACTTTTGACTCAGACCACCTTGCAATTTGCCTTGTTGTTCCATATTGAGCAGTAACAAGCTCAGCCTTCATCCTTTTGATTTTCAAGGCATGGTCTTGATTTTCAAGTCTAGCCTTTTTCCAAACAGGTGGAGTAGGCTTTATCAAAGGGTCCTTGAGCATGGCTTGTATTCTATCAATTTCTTCTTTAAGCTCATTTGCACACCAGTCTTTGAATTGAGCTCTTATTGCTTTGTAAGGCTTGTCCTTTATGATATGATCAAGGTAGTCTTTTTTCAAATCAGGATCATCGTTTGTAGGTTTTTCAGACATGGACTTACTCAAATCCTTAGCAAAATCTTCAATATTTCTCACTTTGCTCAATTGAAATTGCATGGATCTTTATAGAGCCCTGTCATCCTTATCCTTTGATAACTCCTTTGCAATTGTTTCAGCTTGTCTAGCCTTTAGTATCAGATGCTCATCAAGGTTTCTAGGCTTTCGATACCTAAGAAGAGATGGAAAGTTTATTTTTTTAGGATCCTCTATCTTGTAGAAAGAATCTATCTCACCTTTCACAGCAAAAAGTTCCAAAGGGTATAAGGCACCCATTGGAAGAAATGATGATGACAGATGCATGAGTGGAAGTGAAGTGTCTGTATGTGGAGATGATGACGGTGGAGTGGAAGTAGGTTGTGATGACAAAGAGATTTGTGATGGAATCTCTTCATCACCTTCATCAACAACAAAAGTTTTTCTTTTGCGTTGGAATTTGGTCTTTGGTGATGGTGGATGTGCAGGAATTATTGGTGGAGTGGTTAATGGTTGGGTTAAAGTGGGAAATGTGATATGAGTAGTGGTTTAGGGAACATCTGTTAGAACATCTGTTGTTCCAGTATCTATTGTCGCAACATCTGCCCTAACATCTGTTGGGTCATTTTGTGGTGTTTGGACAGAGGATACAACATTATTAGCCTCAATAGTGGTTACAGAAGTGGTGACAGTTGGTTGTCTAACTTTTCTTGCGGACTTTTTTTTCTTGAAGTACCAACATCTTCTTTTCCACCTGTTTGGCTTTTTCTTCTTCAATCAACATTAAGGCTTTAGCTTCCATTGTATCTTGTCTTTTCTGCTTATCATCAACAATCTTTTCAGCTTCTTTGTTAAGGGTCTCATCAATCCCTTTTCCCAAAGTTGCATCAGATGCTGTAGCAGTGTTTCTAGCTGTTGTTGTACCATTGGCATAACACTTGAATCAGGCTGCAACTTTCTCAGTGAATCAATCTCCCCCTTTTTGGCATCATCTTTTTTTTTCTTCAACATAAATTGTAGTCGGGGCAGAGCCAGTTGTCTTCAATAAATGGTCTTTGATGGCTTTAATGTCAGCTTGAGTGTCTTTGTATCTAGCCTCAACCATATTTCTGATTAACTTCATGTGTGTCTCATGCTGAATATCTGCCAATTGTCTCTGAGCGAAGATTATTGGTTGCACAACTTTCCATAGCTCATCATGGATTTGAGAATTTTGTAGCACTTGTTTCATCATGGATTTGATTTCATCAATGGATGATTCTATGGTACTGATTCTCTCCGTCAATTCTTGGTATTTTAATTTATCACCTAAGTTAATAGGATCATCTAAATTCCTACCAGAGGTAGTTGTATTTGGATCATCAACATGAGGAATCTCAATGTTTTCAGAACCAAATGCCCCTTTGTCTTGATACTAGGGACTTCCAACTGGGATAGAGGTTACTGTTGTAGCCTCAGCAGTTGTAGCCTTTAATGGAGTCTTACTAATGTAACCACTGTCCAATTGAAACATTGTTGTGTCATCAATTGTACTGGCTGCTTCACTTGAAATACCACTAAGAGTTACTTGTAACTCAAGGGGTGTAGCCTCCTCAATTTCTTGTGGGCTAGCAGATAGAGTTTTCTTAGACTCAGTCAAATGTAAAAGTTGACTCTCTTTAATGGGTGAGTGAGGGGACTGATGTCTGACTGATGTATATCTGAGTTTTCTCTATTACATCAAGCAAAGGTATAAATGTGGGTGGTATTGGAGAAGTGGGAGTGGGTTGTGGTGTAGAAAGAGACAATACCCTGGTAGAGGGGCTGTGGAAGATTGATTCAAGTGAATCAAGAGCTTCATAATGTGGTGTCCCTGTGGATACAACTTGTTCCTTTTGTGAGGAATCAAGAGGAGTTTGGCTAGGTGGAGATCTTTGTTCCAATTGCTGTGAGAAAGTAGCAGTAGTGGTTTTAAGTGACACATGTATTGTCACAGGTATAACCTCTGGGATCTCATCTTCCAGAGTTACCTTTTTGGTTTGTTTGGTGGGCTTTTTGGATTTTGTTGGTTTCTTTTTGGATTTTTCTTATAGGGGTTGCACATGTCACACCCCGTATTTCCAATCCAAACACCGGTGGGCCCGGGTGGGGAACATCGTGACGTAAGTTAATATCATCATAGTCAATTAAACACAACACAACGAAAGTCTTGGAGTTTAAATTACTATTACAAACCAAATGTTCAAAGTACGAAAAGTAATATACAGACGGCTTGTAATGAAAGATCCACAGGCGGATGGTAAAGTATACAAAATGTGTAACAGACTTTGGGCAGATCTAAGGATTTGCAAGATCTTATATCACTACCAAGCAGCTTCCAGCCTATTTCATATTGTATCTGCAACTTAGTCTTTTGAAAATACGTCAGGTTTTACTGGTAAATACACCCAATTGACTAGTTTTGAAAACATTTCAAAAATGGACTTAAGTGCACAGGGCACGAAAAATCTTTTATAACTTGGAAAGTCAACTTTGTAACCTTGTTAACAGATTCACATGTTTGTCAATACCTATAGGGCCCAGTATAGAGACCGTGACATGATTAACGTACACACCACTTATGAACCCACGAAAGAGTTATCCCCAACTAGTGGATAAAAATAATTTAGCATTCGCATCTGTCAGGTGTATGCATACACCCCGTGCTTTGGTCGTGGCCATTAACTAATGTAATGAGCCAAGGATATCCAGGATACGGTCGTTAACCCTCAATGTTTAAGTTATCAAACAAAATTGATCAAAACGGAATATGCGGATATACGAGCCACAATCCGGCATTCGATTGATCCCATTTCCGATCAAGTAGTAATAATTTACCGTAACCGAAGCCCGTATAGGGAAAATAAGTCAAGAGTATTTACCTGAGCTAATCGTGATTTAAAATGCAAGATTTAATATCTCAGCCGTATTCAAAATGAAATAAGTGCATATAGCAATTATTGGAAAGCTCTAGTCTGGATTATTGCATAAGCTAACCAATTAAAATGCTAACGGTCTTATTTAAGTCTTAGACTTAGACCGACTAGCTTAAAGGATAAAAAACGGTATGATACGCTAGATTAAGCGATGACCGGATAGAATGTAGTTTTAACACAACAAGTACTTAAGACTTGGATAATATGGGTAAACAATTAACATTCTGGAATTTGAGATTAAAATGATAAGGTTAAACCTGTTTCGGTTATTTTCGTAAACTAGTTACATATACTTAACCGTATGCATATAAGCGATATCGGGTAACTGGATGAGTCATGAAAAAGTTCTATATGTCATTATACTTTAAATAAGTTGTAAAATCAGTAGGATATTAACTTATATGCCCGTTGAGGTTTAAAACGAAACTAGCCTTATAAGGCGTTTGGACCATTATATGTCGTATAAAAGGAACTTGCATGTATTCTGATGTTATGATCATAAACATTCTGGAAAAATACATTATTTGTGAAATAATATCAGTAAGATAGCACACATAAGTGTGATTTATGGTGTAGGACCAAACTATGCACCGAAAGGGCATTTTGGTCTTTTAAAAATATAGTTTACGATATTATATTAAAACTTAGTTTATGACCAGAATATTAACATCATGATATGTTAATTATATTAACATATCAGTATGTAATTTATTTGCAAGTTCATTATTGACTAAAACCTTGTTTTATGTAAGAAGGGCATTTTAGTCAAAATTGACATTTTAGCAGAACTTGTGCATAAACTCAGATTATAAGTATTATCAAGTAATATAACCTCATAGGGTTATGCTACATTATATCACGATCATAATGCGACCATAATTTAGAAGTTAACTAATCTAAGTCGGGTCAGAATCGAAAGTCAAGCAGAAATCAAACTTCGCGACTTTCTGTTGATAACCGACCCTAGGACTGGAATTGACGAGCCGAACATGTTCCCACATGTTCTAAAAATTATTACCAACTTGTTTAAGTGTCAAAAACATGTTTATAACATATATTAACTCAGATTATAATTTTTATAAAATCTGGCCCGTTTGACTTTTTAAAACATAAACTTTGACCTGTCAATTGACCTAGTAAGCGTGATCCTTAGGAGGTGCCCTTTTAACGATTAATACCTTCCTAATTACGATCACTTAGCCATGTTCATTTCGAACAATGGCTGGACCATAATGGTCTTAACCGAAAGTCAAGGCATTTGTCAAAAATGCTTGACTTTTGGCTATTAAAAGCCTATAAAAAGAAAAGAGCAGAGATGGAACACTTACAAGTGATCCACGGGAAACTTAGAACTCAAAGGGAAGCTCCTAAATGGTCAGGAACTTCCAAGAGTGTAATAGAGAGGAGAAAGAGTGAATGAGCAAGGAAATGAGTGAACTTAAGTGGCTATTTATAGTGCAAGAGGTGCAACAAGATGGAGCCAAGTGTTATGGGTGTTGTAGGATCTTTACAAGTGTCTAGTAAGGTGTCAAAAGCTGGAAGAGTGTGGCAATTTGCAGGCTAGGTGGCATCCTCATAAAGATTTAGGGTTTTGACACATTTAGTCCCTCAAAAATAGTTTTTAAATGTCATGAACTGTCCCTTGACTTACATTCCATGACATAATGACACAACTAGTTCTTTTTGTTTAATACGAGATGTATTGAAGAAGAGTATGAATAACCGAACACCAACGGGTGTCACACTAGGTGTTCTTACGACTTATAAGTGTTTACTAGCTTAAACGCGAATACAATACTTATGGTTTCATGGGTTAAATTACCTAAACTAGTAACGTTAAGGGTTCGGTGAAGAAGCTGAATGCTCAAGGATGGCAAATCAAAAGATATCGTCTCAACCGAGAGACGTTCGGGTCAAGAAGTGACTTGATTAAACAAGTAATATGAAAATAATAAAGTCTAGGGTCCTTTGGGTAATTTGGTGAAAGTTAAAATATAGAAAATAGAATGTTTAGGGGCTCGTCGTAGGCTACGGTCACTAGACCGTAGCTTACGGTTAGTTTAAAATTGTTTCAGCAGGTTTCGACCGTAGCCTACGGTCCTTGACCGTAGGTTACGGTTAGTTATATTAAAAAATTTAAATTTTGGACATGTTCGAGTGGCTAACTCATTAAGGTATGATCCGAGGGCATGTACACGTGTCGATATATTACCGAACACGGATTTTACGAGGTGTTACAACACAGCATTGGTTATAGTGCCATGTTCACCAGGAGCAGTGGGCTTAGCAATAGAAGTATGAGCATTGGATGTGTTAGCATATAAAATTGGCTCATTCCCCTTTGTTTGTGTTTTCAAAACCTTTGGCTTTTGGTTTGAGAGTCATGTAAAAGTTTCATGTTTAAGGCTTTCAATTTCACAAATGACACCTTTTTGAAAATCAGTTTCAGAAACTTGTTTTTGAAGATAATAACTCAACAGCCTAGGGTGTATAAAAAACCTTTATTTTTGAAAATGTTGTTATAGTTTGCAACAAACTCAGAAAACAATACCTGGGAAAAATTAAATTTTGATTTTGTTAAAATAGCATAACCTATATACTGAATGTTTAAAGGTATTTCATTAAAAGCAGTTGTCTTGGCTGACAAACACAACAGTAAAGTATAGAAAAAGAATTTCATGTCAGTAGGAAATTCAGGTTTATAGATGGTAATACCTGTCATTTGACCTTCATAACCATGCTCAATGAATTCCTCATGTAAGTACTTCTTTGTGAAAGAAGTGGGGTCATTTAGGTCATTTAGACCAAATGTGGTGGAAATGGTGGATGGAGAATTTGAACAAGAGACTGCCTAATCTTTGATGTAACAGCAAATGGATTTTTGTTTTGAATCTCAACTTTAGCATTTGCCCAAAATTGTCGAAGTGTGTCCACGTAGATTGGAGCCTTTGCTAGTAGAATATCCTTGTATAATGATGTTTGTAGCACATTGATCATTGCTTGATAAGCAACATTATTATCAGTTTTCTCAAGGATATGAAGGCAGTTGTGGGTAATTTTGATGTTCAGAGTAACGATTGAAGAGTGAATGAGGGTTTGAGAAGAAGATAACCAGTTTGGAGAATTTTTGAATTCAATACAGCAGTGAAAAACTCTGTTTGGATGGAACAGGGTTTATAAAGGAAAAAGTTAATGCTGACATGGCAGCGGTTATCAAAAGATCTGATGGCTAACATCAGTCCACGTGTAATCTCTGTTGGATAATGGAAGACAGTTGTTTGGAAAACTCTGCTGGATACCAGTAGCGGTTCTGAACAGTGGAATGAACAGTGGTGATTTACACTATAAGAGGATAGATTATCAGTGGATTGGGAAAAACAGTGGTTTCACCAGCAGTAGATATAGAACAGAATATACACGTTTAACAACGGATAGATTTTCAAGCCAAACAGAGGTTTTGAGAAACAATGGTTTTGAGCAGACTTTAGAGATTTATTGAAAATTTTCAATTTTAACTATTTTTAAGGATGGATTTTTGATTTTCCAAAAACATTTTGATGCTATTTTCGCATGGAAAACAAAAATTTGTTTTTATTCCATGTTTAGCATACCAATACTAGAGATCAGACTTTCAAATGTAGATGTATCTAATGCTTTTGTTAGAACATATGTCAGTTGATCTTTATGGGAACATGATACAGAGAAATCAAACCTTTTTAATAGCAATCTCACAAAGTGATGCCTGATGTCAGTGTTTTGTGGTAGAATGAGAAACTGAATTTTTTTAATGTTTTCAGCTGCTTGACTATCCAACATGAGAGGAGTCTTTAGAGCAGTTGCACCAAAATCCAGCAATTGATTTTGAAGCCATAGGAGTTGAGCAGTGTAGCTTGCATCATCAATATACTCAGCCTTTGTTGTGGATGTTCATACTGCAGCTTGCCTTTTGCTCTGCCAAGACACTAAACAATGCCTAGGAATTGACAGCCTCCTGATGTGGACTTCCTTTTGGTGTGGCATCCAGCAAAATCACAGTCTGAATAACCTGAAAGCTCAATATTTCCATTAGCTGGATATCATATACTAAGTGTGGGAGCAACTTTTGTCACACCCTAAAAATCCACATGCGGAGTTTTACCGCGAGGCATGTGACATACCAGGATCTAGCCACTAATCATGTCGAACTAATAGTAAATATTCAAAGACAAAGTCGTCATGTCCAACATGAATAATGAATTCCAATTAAATCATTTCAAGCATAGTATGTATTCAACGGAAACAAATGTAAAAATCTCAAACAATCGAAAATAAAATGTTTTAAAGCGTAAAGTTTTATTAATCGCAATCAAGTAACACGCCCCATGACACTTCAAGCTCCCCAGACTGTAAGTTCCCATGCAATGATTATCTAACGACATGCAAGCATGCTGAAAAGTGTATCAGCGATTAAGCCGGCGAGTTCACAATTTTATTTAACGAAAACGGGTTGGTGTTTAGTTTAAAGACATGTCGTTAATAACTCGATACCAGGTGACATATGTTTGTTTGCCCTCATCAATGCCTATCAACATTGGCCATGTGTTTAAGGTCCTTAGTTCACGCCTGGCTCCCAGCACGGTGTGAGGTTTGTCAAGCCTAATACCGCTATCAACTAATACCCCGTTGCCTCCCAGGCAACTAGTTCGGTAGTAAGTAGGGACTTTCATGATAGAGTTTGAGTTTATTAACTAACATCAAAATTAAACTACAACATTTATAACAAGTATTCCTCCAAAGAATAGTAGTTTGTCCCCTCGGGACGCATGCCTGTAAAAGAGTAGTGAATTCACCTTTGAATGCTCGGATTAAGGATTGTAAAGAAACACGCGAGATGGAACCGGTCAGTCGCGTCCTAGCATTATTACCGTTTAAGGGTTAGTGTGTGTGCTCACGCAGAAACATGAATCCTACACGTATCTAGCACGTAGCACATTTTATCATAAAATACTAATTAATATGCATGCATTTATCACGACATCACTTAGCGACCACACAAGTGTCACGAAAGATTTAAAATACTCTTCAATAAAAATTCAGCAATATAGTGCATTTTCGGACAGTTTTCGGAGTGTTATCCGGAATAGTTCATGTACCAGAAGATTCCCAAAAATTACAGGGCGTGTCAATCAGAGCATCAACTATTGTGTAAAAATTTGGTGACCAAACTACTTAAGGATTTTCCATGAAAAATCAAACACTGAACAGTGGTTAGATTCGTTGAAATCTGACCCCTGCCCACTAAATATTTTCTTGAAAATTCCTCATTTATCCGATTGACTTGAAACTAGTGGCAAAATTCTTAAAACATCAAAGGATATCTACAGTAAGTATTTCATAGGAAAACTCCAAATACGCAGCTAGTTACGACACAAAACGTATCGCGTAAAATCAGCAGGAAAACACAGCTTTTAGTGCTGAAATGAATCAATTTATTTAAAATAGTAAACGACGTCCAAAAATCATGATTCCAGCGCAATTAGAAGCGTATTTCGAAATAGCACGTAATAGACTCAAAAAAGTAAAATTTCGTTAAATTATGACCCTGTTACAGCCAACTGAAGTCGGCTGTAAACATCAACTAGCTTCCTGTTTTCATCTCTTAACTTTCTGACGCGTGTTCGAGTGATTTTGTTAACATGTTTAGCGAAAAACAATGACCCTTATACACACTTACAGCAGGTTATCATCAAAATCATCTATATTTATCACCCAAAGCATCAAGAACCAATAAGATTTAACCCAACATCATGCGAATATCAAAACCCTAGTAAATATACGAACGCATATGTGATCATAACCTCAATCAAACATGAATTCCAGCCATTAGCATTACATGTAATCATCATATCTGCAGAATATCACCACTGTACATCATCCCCTTCATCACAATTATCAAGATTCAACCCACAACAAAAACCCTAGCTACTAATCGAACACTTATACTTATACGACCAATTCCACATTAAAACACAATTTCAAGCAACCTAGCATACAAGTATTCTCACAAACACCAAGGATTAGTTAAGCAACAAAAACGCAGCCATGTATAAACAGAACTTAAAACCCCAAAACAAATAACAACACTAACCAAAGAAAGATGCGAGAGAGAGATAGAGCTCGAGAGAGGGAGAGGGTTAAGATGGAGGGAAAGTAGCGAAAGGAGGGGTCTTGCTGCAGTCGCACGTCGAGAGGAGAGGGAGGGAGTGTTAGGGTTTTTTTTTATTCACAAAACATCGTACGCATAAATACAAGTATGGGCAACACACAAAGGGTTGGGCTTGCGTAGTTTGGGCTTGTGTTCGCTATGGGCCAATAACAAGAGGGAGGTGGCGGTTGGGTTTTTGGTTTGAGGTTGGGTCGAGACTCAGGGGATGGAGTAGGAGCGACGTGTTAAGTCGTGTAAACGGGTCTTGTTTCATACTTATACGTTTCGTTTACAAAGGAAACGTATACATATATATATGTATATCAGTGTAAAATTTGATAATTTAAATTCGATGTGTGACGTATAAAAGTGGCGTGTATCGAAACAAAAATTATAGGCGCGAAAACGAAGGATGCTAACCTTAAAAGTACGGGTTGTCACAACTTTTATGTATCTGAATATTCTTTTTACAACAATGAGATTGGACTTCCTAAGTGCTGACTTGGATCTGGCATAAACACATGTTGCAAACATGATGTCTGGCCTTGATGCAGTTAGGTAGAATAAGGAACCTATCATGCTTCTATATAGAGTTTGATCAACCAAGTCATCTTTGTCATCAACAGTGACAAGATTTGTGGTTGCCATGGGTGTGCTACATGGTTTATAATCATTCATATCAAATTTTGTAAGCAGTTCTTTGACATATTTACTTTGATGAATGAAAGTACCATTTTGCAATTACTTTAATTGAAGACCAAGAAAGCATTGGAGCTCACCATAACACTCATTTCAAACTCTGCTGCCATGAGTTGTCAGAACTCTTCACACATCGCAGTGCATGTGGATCCAAAAATGATGTCATCCACATAATTTGGACAAGCATCAAATCCTTTTCTCTCCAATTTTAAAAACAAAGTTTTATCAATTTTACCTCTTGTAAAACCTATGGATAAGAGAAAAGTGGAGAGAGTTTCATACCAGGCTTTTGGTGCTTGTTTCAAGCCATACAAAGCTTTATTAAGCTTGTAGACATGATCAGGATAAAATACATCTTCAAAACCATGAGGTTGACAAACATATACCTCTTATTTGATCTTACCATACAAGAATGCACTTTTGATATCCATTTAAACACCTTGATGTTGTGGTTGGGAGCAAAGACCAAGAACAGTCTGATGGCTTCTAAACTTGCTACATGAGCAAATGTTTCATCATAGTCAATGCCTTCTTCCTGTCTGTAACCTTGAACCACAAGCCTAGCTTTATTCTTGAAAACAATACCCCTTTCATCAGTTTTGTTTTTAAAGACCCATTTTGTTCCAATTGGACATACGTCCTTTGTCAATGGTACAAGTTCCCATACTTGTTGTCTTTTGAATTGAAGGAGCTCTTCTTGCATGGCTTCTCCCCAACTGTTGTCTTTTAGTGCCTCTTGGTACTTGAACGGTTGTGTGAGAGATAGGAAACCAACAAAAAGACAAATGTTTTAGGATTGACTTCTAGTGAGCACCCCTTCATTGATGTTGCCAATGATTTGATCAGATGAATGACTTTTAAGGTAGATTAGATCAGAGCTTGCTAGAGCAGACCTTTGATCTTTGTCTTCAACAGAGCTTGGCTTCAGCAATGTTCAATTATTATTAAGGATTAGAGGTTGTAGAATGTTTTGACTTTCTATCATTTGTTCTTTTGTAAGGTTTAATTTCCAACACTCCTCTTGACCCGTTAGCCTTCCGCGCTTGAGTACATGCTAATGTGATTCCTATCCTTTCATGCCATCATATCCACACATTGTTAGTATGCATGTTCATTCACATTAATATTCATTCGTAACTCTTAGCTACATAGACTTTAATTAGTCAAACTTTAACATGCATAAGTCATGAACTGACAATCACATTGTTCGACATCCACGAAATCTAATTCCTCATCATACGTAACACATCATAGGTCTAAGTTATTTCCTTATTATGACCCGTTTCTCCCACCATATGGATTCAAGCCTAGATAAACTATGTTGACCTATTACAACATTTCTTACATTGGTACCAATATTAATAATCCATCCCTTTGTGATTCTCAAATCTTCTTGCATATATAAATTCATTTACATAAACATATATTACACTTTGCAATCACATACCTTGAGCGTCCATGTTCGTGCTTGCTTCCTTGCCTCCTCTTGACCCGTTAGCCTTCCGCGCTTGAGTGTACAACATGTTTTGGTTGGGTAGGTACCTACACATGCAGGATGGAACACTGTTGGCCCACATACATGATTGTTGATAAGTGTACAGTAGTATTATGAGTAGCGCCAGTTGTGTGAAGGGTTGTAAACATGAGATGATGTTAGTAGAGGGTATGTGTGAAGGGTTGTACACATGTGATGATGTAACATATTACACAGTTAACAGACTAAATAACCTACACCTATCTACACATAACACGAATCAATTAGTGTAGGGTAGTATTATGAGAAGGGATGGTTGTGTGAAGGGTTGTGCATATGTTATAATGTTAGTGTAGGGTATGTGTATCGGGTATTTAGACATAAGATTATGTAACACATATAACAATGAACAAAATACATACCCAACACCAACCTCCGTTTTACACATTAAACGGAATACTAGGCCAGATGCCTACCAACACAACACAAATCAATTAGTACTGTAGGGTAGTATTATGGGAATGGGTGGTTGTGTGAAGAGTTTTACACGTGATAATGTTAGCATAGGTTATAGGATATGTGTTTCAGGCATTTAGACATGATATTATGTAACACATATAATAATGAACAAAATACATAACCAATAGCAACCTATGATTTACACGTTAAGCAAAATACCAAGCCAAATACCTACCTACACAATTTTCCATTAAATATGCAATGCTTAGGTTGTGAATTGAAACAAGTTTCAAGTATAATATATTTTATACTACACAGTTTGCCATATATAGGCTTATGTTGGCCTAGTAAAATTATGGCTTGTGTAGTGAGATACTTAGTATAGTATAAAATGATTATCAAGTTTCTCAACTAATCTAATATTTCTCATGCAATTCAAATAACGTAAATTATCGTCATTTGATCAATAGCACTTCCAACTAAATAAGTGTCACGTTAGATGACACGGCACTATACAAGTGCAACATCAGGAAAAAACTAACCGGGTTAGGGTTAGTTAGTTTGAGAAGTGCCAAAAGAAAATTAATCGAAAGTTAGGAATGAAGTGATACAATTCGCATATTAAAAATGTTATCGACCAAATAATAAAAATTGGGGTAATTTATAGATATTCCAGTAGTTTAGATTACTATTTTAATGATTCATGACAAATTTTGTTCCATTAACATTTAGTATTGTATAGATTACTAATACTAATTAGTAATTTAAGGATTCATGACAAATTTTGTTCCATTAACATTTAGTACTGTATAGATTACTAATTACTAATTTAATGATTCTTGACAAATTTTGTTCCATTAACATTTAGTATTGTATAGATTACTAATTACTAGTTTAATTATTCATGACAAATTTTGTTCCATTAACGTTTAGTATTTTTAAATGCCACGTTAAAATTTTGTTTTTTAGTTTTTTCAATAAAAAAAGATATAAGCTAGAAAAGTTGTTCTAGAAGTCAAAGACGTATACTTATGTTTGGAAGCATCGAGATGTCAAGTAAGTTATTAAATCGAATTCAAAGGACAACGTTTTTGTTGGAAAACTGGCTAATGCTGTGAAATGTCGATAAACCCCTCACAAGTCACCACCTACTCTACCCCTATTTATTGATGACAGTTATGAATTAGTTAGGACTTGCAAGAAACCCATATTATAATTAATTGCTTGCTTCATCTATTTCAGATATAATATGATTATCATGAATTAAAAAAAAACTTGAATCAAAAGTAATAAACAAATATATATCAAATTTTATATGTAAGAGTAGTGTCTATTGGCTATAAGGTAATAGAATAAATAAGAAAATGAAATGGACAAAAAAATGAGGTGAATAATGGAAAGAAATAGACAATTATCAATCTATCGTCTTATTTGGTTACTCTTAGGCTATGTGTTGTCATAGTGTCTTGTGGGGTCGGAGGTGCCATGTCAGAGATGCGAGGCGCAGTACACTTGCATAGGGCAGTGCCACGTTGAGGAAGTGAGGCGGTGGAGAGTGGAAATACCATGAGGTTGTTTATTTTTTTCTAAATTAAATATATGCACACTTAATCATATCTTGTCATTTCAATCACCAACCAAGCCCCCAACTCTTTCCCTCAACTACACACCTTTTGGGGATTTTAGGGTGAAAAAGAGTGCGCCTACGTGTCACCTATATAGTAGCGGTGTGGTGCCAGCGACGGTGGCTACTGTTGAGACTACTACCATTTCTACTACTGTTGCTAATAATAATAATAATAATAATAATCATAATTTCGTTCTTTTAAAAGAATATAAAATACCAATTCATAAGGAATGTAATATTTGAAGCGAGGGGAATCATATTCCTTGTAAAATGATCCATTTTATATGCATAATAACCAAACATGTTTTTTTCATTATCTAGAAATAATCCCTTATGTCCTGTATTTGATTTCTATATACCAAACACTATCAAAAAGTAAACGTTGATAGGTTTACTTCGATTACGGGTAAACATTGATAAAAAAAAGATGATTGATTAATTCATTTGATCATTAGTTAATCGTTGACTTTTGACATTGTTGGATTAATAAACAATAATAAATATGTTATTTATATAAATTTACAACAAAACTTTAATGAACTATTACAATCTATTGCTTATTACTTGGCAGGACTCAAGCCCATCCTTTCTCACATGTGGACTAATTTTTAGTTTGATAATCACCTTCTTTTCAAAGTTAACATATAAGAAATTGTAAATGCCTAGATGGTTAAAAAATAAGATGATGTAGGAAATAAGGTCTTTTGTTGATAACTAGAGAGGTGTGAATAAGTTTTCTCAAGAATTTGCTTGTAACCATTGAGGTTTAACACATGTTTGGAATCCAACAACACAGTTAACCAATAATAATAATCCTTAAAGCACTTAAGTAAATATTTTAAGAGAATGAATTACAAAACCAAGTTATAGAGGTTTAAAGAATGTTAATTATTCCCTTTACGTCATCTCTCCGATCCTTGATTCGAGAGTTGCTCCACTATTTTCTTCCTAAACTATATGGATCACTGGTACACTTACATCTTGTTAAGCAAATGTAGTGATCAATTTGTACACACATCTCACTCTTTCAAAAGAAGTGATCACATTCTTCGCCTCACTAATCTCAGGTGGTAGTGATCACCACGATCTCTAATTACTAACCAAACTTAGCAATGCCCTTTACAAATCTCTCACAAAGGCAAGATATAATGCTCACAATACAATACAATGCTCAATACAAGAATGAATGAAAACTTAGTTGTATAATAACTCTTCTATTTTGCTCTGATCTTGATTCTCTTTTTGGATTTTGTGTTTGAATCACAAGGAATGAAAGAGGTATAACTTAGAATGATATTAAAAAAAGAGTTTAGAGAAAAAGAAAAAAATTAGAAAGAAAAAGGATAGTTCTATGTATAGGCACAAAACACAAAAAACAAAGTCAAGATTGTTGGTCTAGCGATCGATGGTTTGTTTATTGTTTTGTGTTGTGAACATTATGAATTATCCCATCCATTATTCTAACCTATTTAAACACATTTTCTCCTGATTTGAGTCTTAAGAATATTACATTTGACTTACTGATCTGAAGAGTGTTAAATACAAAAATGGTAAGTTTGCTCTTGAGATTATGAAAAGGGTTTAGATGTTTACTAAAAGTGTTTCTCCTTAATCCATTTTAAGTAGTTTTGTGTCTTAAAGATAGACGCACTTTGAATCTTTACCAAGTTTAGCAAGCTCCATCCACCAACTTTCAAATACAAATTAATTGAAAACCAATTATAATTTTGCAAGACTTATTAGTTTTGTGAAGATTATTTGATGTCTATAAATAAATTTTAAGAAAATATCATGACTTTATAAAAATGGTATTTTTACAAGTTAGTTGTGATTATATGAAAACCATTCAATAATACCTTTCTTGATTTCTTAGTGACTCATTTGTTGGTTCGACTTTGATCTTCACTTCTAGATGTTGATTTTCATATATTTATCTTTGTAAGCTCCTGATTAGTTATCTTTGTCTTGTATCTACCTTGATCTTCATTCATCTGATGTCAATTGCCATTAATCTTTATTAATGTTCGATCAACTGATGTACATGGAACCTAATCTTTAATATGTAATCTGTAATCAACTCCCTCCAATTCATCATCGTTGTTCTTGTTTGATGCCCAATTCCTAACGAATATAATCTCAATGTAACTCCTAACTCTTCATCTACTTTCTTGAGGTATACATTAAATGTAGTAGTACATATATGCGGTATATACACATTGTTTAACAATTTCCTAATAACACAAGTTCTTAATTTTAATTATATCAAAACTAGGGATCATTTGTGTTTCATAATTTACCACACTTTACACATTGTTATCTATACATCTTTTATTATTGGAGAAAGAAAGACACATTAAAGAATCTTGTTACCATCATAATCGTATACTTAATTTGTAGTGACTAATGATAAAGGTCACATTTTCCCTCCCAAATTAACTTTATTATAATCCGGTTGACATTTACAGTTCTTCTATGTGCTAATAAGAAATGAGAAACATACAAGTTAAAAAAATGACATATGAACAACGAATAGAACAAGGCACATGTCAGAACAATGTGTGCGTATTAGGCTATAGGGTGTGGTTATGATTTTCATGGTCATCATGACTCTCCACATAACGTCATATCATCCACTTTTTATCCATCATTCAAAACTACTATCCTAAAAATGTGGTCATGACCTAAACCACTATTCTCTTGTTTTAATTTATTTTTGTAAAAAGGAAAAGGAATTATTGAAAAAGGAAAAGAGGCCCATGGTTGTCATGGTTTAATTCATGCCAATCATGGTAGATAAGACTTGGGGTTGGCATAGCAATCAATTAATGGTCCTATGTAACAATTGATGACCTAACTCATGCCTGCCACAACCTTCGGCCTTATAAATTGAAACAAAAATAAGTACATATGTATCACAAGAAACAAAACAAATAACACGTAGCACAATGATTTGATGGAATCATGTATATAAATAGGGAATTAATTATTTAAATAACCTACATTTTCACTATTTGTTTGATAACACTTCAAGCTTATGAATTGTACTACAATAGTCCCAACTTCAACTTATTTTCTTCTGGCACCCAAAACTAACTGAGCCTTAACCAAATTAACTGACGTTTAATGTCACATCACTAAATAAGCGCCACATCATCAAAAAAGACACACATTGCTAAATAAGCGCCACATCAACTAAACCTTTAGACTATAGTAGCAAACGTGTCCAAACCTAAAAGACTAAAATGACATTTTACTCTAATAAAAGGTCCTATATATTTCTTATACGAAAAAAATGTTACATATATCCCGGCTTTAAAAGGTTTTGGATTATATTAAGATAAATATATATGCTTTTTTTAGTTGTGAATTTAAGGGCAAAACACGGCCTGTTTTGTAACTATCTAACGTGATAAACAATGAAATATTACACAAAATTACTTTGATAGTTGATGGTTGGTAGTTGGTAGAATCAGATGAGGATAATGCTATAAAATACAAATATACTTATTTTAGTATTTTCCACTGGTTATTTTATTGATTCTACAATTTAGTCATAGGACATAACAATAGATTTTAATTTCATCATTCTACAACATCTAATGTGAAACCTTTTGATCGCGTTTGTTGGCATTTTATGACATAAAGATATCACAAAGTTAAATAATTTTTGTTTATATATTTATTGACTAAATTGATACAAATTAAAATATAATAATACGTGCTTGCTAGTTAATAAAATTACTCATTATATTCAAAAAAATAAAATAAAATAAAACAATTTTCATATCAAACAAATAATTAAGCTTGTCTTACTAAAATGATAGATTGAATTCTCGTCGATCAATCATAAGCTTCATAACAAGCATATATCAAAAAACGAAAACGCATAGGTAAGAATTATGTTGTTTCACATGCAATGACGTTGATTAGCAATTTATAGATTGGGTTAACCTTTAAGTTCGAATATGTGGTATATATTGCAATGCTATGTCATTAATATTTATTTATTTATTTTGAACGACCATTATTTATTATCATTATTTTTATAAAAAATCACTACCCACTATTTATAAATGTTGAATATAAACTTTGAACGACACATATAGCAAGTTGAATTTGGTTGCTCAACCTCAATCATATTTTACTCAAATTAAATTGGGAATGTATATGGAGGACTGAAAACTTATCCAACTTTGTACTTATTAATTATTATGATTATTTTAAATTTTAAACTTTTCTTTTTTTACGTAAACACGTTTTAACACTTATCATAAAAGAAAGCAAAATTATTTATACTAGAAGAAATAGTATGTTTATTTAGAAATAATGTGTTCTTTCCCTACAAAAGTAGATGTATACAATACATATGTAAAGTAACTGCCAAAACAGTTAGAAAGAGATTTGTATATCTGATTTATAACACTCCCCCTCATATATACGTTATTGTTTCTTATACACTATTAACAACATGTTCAGGAAGATATTAATCGATACTTCAAGACTTATGAGTTAAGCTTACATTGTTGGACCAATTATGCTACCTTGTTAAAAACCTTGCTAAAAAACTTAATTGGATAAAACTTAGTTAAGGAAAAGAGTATAGCGTATGTAACCCCCCCCCCCCCCCCCCCAATTTAACTAACATCTTTTAATCTACGAAGCCCGATCTTATGTGATAACTGCTCGAAACTGCTAATAGGTAAAGATTTTGTGAACAGGTCTGCTAGATTTTCACTTGACTCGATCTGACGAACATCGATTTCTCCTTCTTTATACAGGTCATACATTGAGAAAAACTTTGGTGAGATATGCTTTGTTATATCGCCTTTGATGTTGCCTTTTCTGATTTGAGTTATGCAAGCAACATTGTCTTCAGAGATCGTTGGGTCCTTCTTGATTTATTCTAATTCACATGCTTCTTGTATATGATTAATCATTGATCTAAACCACACGCATTCTCGACCGACATCATATAGCGCTATTAATTCGGCATATTTTGATGATGTTGTTTAAGTGTTTGCTTGGTTGACTTTCAAGAAATTGTTGTACTACCGTATATGAATAGATAACCTGTTTTCTTGCTTTCTAAGGATCTAATAGATGTCCAGCATCAGCATACCCAACAAGCTGGGACTTTTGATCTTTCTTGTAGAAAAGACCCTAAGTGTTGTGTCCTGAAAATATACAGAAATGTATGTTTTACTCCATTACATTGTCTACATTTTGATTCGAAAGTACATGTATCGCAAATGAAATGTCAGGTGTTGTGTTATTTGCGAGATACAAAGGGCAACGACAGTAGATTGCTCCATGGTGGAATCATCGGGGCGGACGAAAGTAGATTGCTCGAGACTTCATAACGCTAAACTTGTGACAATTAATTAAACTATAAATTTCCATTTCATTTCTAACATTTCAAGTACAAGGCTTTTGGAAACAAAATACAACATCGAATTCGAATACAAATACAACAAAATACAAAATTTCAATTAGAAACACGATCCTACATAATTCTAATTTAAGATAAGTTTCTAAGTCCATCCTACTAGATTCCATGGATCATCATCGTCATCAACCTGCAATACATGTTAAATTATAGTTCAAGACACAAGGCATTGGCGAGTATACAAGTTTGACTAATAGCATATTAAGCGTTTAACAAGTCCTCATGCATATATGTTAACTTGAAACTAACATCACAAAACTATCATGCAATTATACAAGTCAACCCATATCGCTAGCGTAATCTAATTATAGCAATGACTAGTCGTTTTGTTCTCACGAATACGTGCGGCGCGTTACTCCTATAACGCTATACATGTTAAGGGAGGCTTGATCAAAGTTAATGACGAGGTATAAGCATAGCAAGTATAAGCACGTAAGAATCTAAGTTTAGCATAATAAGCATGTATACAAGGATTGTTTGTGATTTAAGCATAAGCGTGTTTGTGTGATTTGGATATAGTACATGTATTGCACCCGAAGTTTTAAAAGAAAACGGGGTCGAGTATACTCACGGTTTTGCAATCTTCCTAGAAATCCGCAAGATGTCGAGTTGGAATTTTGAACTGATGCACACCGAAGTTACCCTACAATGGGTAAAACAGAGGTGTGTGATAGATTGTATTCGGCGAAGAATTCAGATTTGGAGTTGGAAAATACGGAAGGAAAACATACTGTGAAGTGGAGCTGACCACTTCGTGCGAAGTGACTTGCACTTCGTACCAAGTAACTGTCCACTTCGTGCGAAGTGACAGTTCTGGAATGCTTTTGCTCGTTTAACGACCATTTAGACACTGTTTTATGTGAATGGGGAGTTTATGAACGAGGCAGAATAGCCTGAGGTCGTAACACTTAATCATTATTGGATGGTATCATGATTCTGACCAGTTATAAGGAAAATACGTATTGTACATATGTATAGGGTTATATTTTCGGTCCCTTAGTTATGTCATAGAAGTCAAGCATGGGGGTGCGAACACCTCACTATATGATTCACCAAAGCACAAGGTTGTAACAACCCGATTGGTCATGAATAACAAAATGTAAATTTATTATACAAGTGGCCAAGTACGACTAACCCAGGTGAGCCATTCCCGACATGAAAAGAGTTAACTAAGTGTCGAAGGCCAGACGAGATTAGGTAAATTTGGTGCTAGCAAACCATTTGAGTGTCATACAATAGACACATGAGGCGGTGGAACTAATTCGGAAGCCAGGCTTCTAAGGTTCACTCTATTACCAGCATAAGCTCAATTATAGGGAAGATGACGAGCCTGGTGGTATTCAACACTTGAAGATGCAAGCACTTTAAAAGAATTAGAAGAAATCGTAAGAAAATAAGTAACGTAGTGAGTTGAACTCACTTAGAAGGTCTAGAAAGCCTTCTGATTTGGGATTGAGGTACAAGGGAGAAATCAACAGGTAGAGGGTGATTTTCGGAGTGAGTAAAGAGTCTAGGAGTGGAATGGGTGAGTATTTATAGGAATACAGGGTCAGTTCGTACGAGTTGGTATCACTTTGTACGAGTTGGGCATTACCTCGTGCGAGGTGGCCTCACCTCGTGTGAAGCTTGCTTGTTTGGGTCATTTTTGCGTGTTTTAGCGGTTTTAAGTATTCTAAGCATACGAAAGTGTTGTATAAATATAATGCACATAAAATCGAGTATTCGGGTATTTAAAGTATGGATTTTTTGCATGCAATCACGTATTCAATTGTATAACGTATGTTTTAAGTATATAACATGTGTAAGTATCAAATAAGTTTTCATTATAATCATAATCTCAGAGTAAAGGGGGTTGAAAATGAAAGATATGAATACGATACAAGTTTCCAAAAATAGAAATATGATAACACTTTCCAGATAAGAAAAGTACAGAAATGCGAAGCGTTATAGTCTCCCATACTTTATGGAATTTCGTCCCGATATTCTTTTCAAGAGGAAGACTCAACGAAGAGGTGTGGATGCTTGGTCTTCATTTCACTTTTGAGGTCCCAAGTGAATTCAGCGTCACGTTTGTCTTCCCATCGAACTTTGACTATGGGAATGCGACTGCGCCTAAGTTGCTTGGTTCCTCGGTCCATGATTTCAACCGGTTTCCACAAAGTGAAAGGACTCTTGGGATTTGGGAAAACCCTTGTGCTACAAGTCGAACCTTATATTGTACAATCTAATTATTTTAATTTCTCTTTATTGCAAACACCCATTTATAACCTACTGGTTTGACGTCTATAAGTGTTAAGACTACAGGTCCGAAAACATGTTGCTTTTCGATCGAATTTAATTCGACCTTTATGACTTTTTGCCATCTTAGTCAATCATTTACGTGTATACACTCTTCTAAAATTTAGATACGTAATTATTTTCATTGATTATATTCGTGTTGATAAAGTAGAAGAAATAGTATGTTTAATTAGAAATAAGGTGTTCTTTTCATACAAAAGTAGATATATATCAATACATATGTAAAGTAATGCCCAAACGGTTAGAAGAAGATATGTATATCTGATTTATAATATTTACAAAATTTTAGAACTACTTATATCAAGCGGGCTCCGGTTTGGGCCAAGACAAAAAATCACATCGCTTTTTGGAACGGTTTTGGGATAGAACTAATCAATCCATTGACGGAATTATCCGTCACTAATTAGTCAATAGTTTTACGACGAAAATATAGCGACGAAGACTTCTTCGGTTACAACAGCGATGAAATTATGACAAGTCTTTTAACTTGTTTCTTAGTTAATTTTTTCTAACGAATTGTTGATGAACATGTTAAATCACTTTTACCTCACAATTTCCACGAAATTTCCGATGCATTGATTTCAAATTTTATTTTTCATATTTATTAGCGACACATATATGATATATATTTAGTGCCAAGGGTTTGGATCAAATATTTTAGTGTGTTAAACATGAGAAGTAAAGAAAAACTTTTTTTTTGAAACTTTTTCTCCATTTACTCAACATGACTTTAAGTTGAAAAAAATAAAAGAATAAATAAAGTTATATGGTTACTTCGTAAATTAATTATATGATTATTTTAGATTAATTATATAATTACTTTACTTGAGTAATTATATTATTTTTTATTATGTTTTAGGTTTTAGGACTAAAAAACATATTTGATTAGATATAAAAGATTAAAAAAAATTCCCTTTATTTCTTACGTTTAGTACGTTAAGATATATTTGTATAATTAATAACCTTACCTTTATTGCCAATTCCATCACAAAAATTGATTTTTAGACTTTATGATAATCTGTTCAAACTGAATTAACAACGGAAATGGTTAACTAGAAAAAAATCTTTGTCAAAATGCGTCACAAAAGTGTTTCATTGCAATTTTCATCTCAAATCATACGACTGATAATCTTTTTGTCTAATATTCATCGTCATATTGACGATTTTATTTGTCAAAAAAAAATCCCCCTTTGCCCTTCACAGGTGTCACTGGTTTGTACCAATTCATATTGAAATGTTGATTGTTGGGAGTATCTCCTTCTCATAATTATCATCATTATTATTATTTGTTTTCTTTAAGTTGATAGTATGAATATAATATTTATAATCTAGTTGTCTAGGGGTATGAGTTTAAATTATTGTAAGTACAAGATTTGGTGGTATTAGAGTATAAACAAGTGGTTTAAAAAAGTTGTTATTAATATGAATTGGTGACGGGTCGGGTCACCAGTGCTGCCTGCAATCACGAACGTGGGTGACTTTTTGTCTATAGATGTATTCAGTTGGACAGACTTTCTTGTACGTTAAAAAAATATATGATAATAATAATTATTATGTCGGGAGATAAATTCAAATGTATAAGAAACATTCATAGTTAGCCAAGAAAAAAAGAGAGCAATATGGGAGGTTGCAACCACACCTGCTTCTTTTCCTAACTCCATCGGTGCTTTATATGATCAATAAAGTTGATGAATTATTTAAGAAATGTTGACATAAATTATGTATCATTATCTCTTATTTTAAATCATCACATCAACTTTTTCGTTTTATTAAGTTATAGGTTGCGTTGAGGAGGATAAAACGATATGTACAAGTAAAACAAATAAATATAATCATTGCTTAATTTCATGTTTTAGTTTTCACTATAATAATATGCCGTTTGATTTGACATATATCTACATTGTCTCCTAGGAATTGCATCAAGAAAGAGGGCTAGAGTTAAGAGGCTTATAGGTTATCGGGTGTGGAGGAGCATAGTCCTTTGATGATGATTCGTTATTTAGGCGTCCATGTCAATAGATTTAAGGAATGAGCCTAAAAGAATGGACATAGGTGTGATGATAGCCCCTTTGTATATACATATGTATGTATATATATGTGTGTGTCATAACAAGAGAGAGCCCCGTCGAGAACGACTAGGAGGGGACAATGACAACGCGACGCAGCAGGAGGGGGACGGTGTAGCAGGCCCTCGATGCGGTTCGCCGTCTCAGAAACGAGCCCCAACCTAATAGCCTAAGGATGGAAGGGCGTCCCATTGAAGTACCCTACCTCTATTCAATCTTACACTCTCATATTATTTCTATCTTTAAGTATTTTCAAACTATCAAAACATCGACAATACTCTTTGTAACTACTCTAAAACTTCTTCTTTTTGAATAAAAACAAACCGAACAACTTAGAACTAAAGTATAATTTCATTACAAAATTAAATTAATACACAAGTTAGAAATAACAAATAATCTAACTTAAAATTAATAGGGATAATGGATCTAAATAATCCTAATTTTCATTATTTGGCCGATAATACTTCCAACTTACAAATTGTACCACACCACTCCTAACTTTTAACTTATTTTTCTCTTACACTACCAAACTAACTGAACCCTAATCCAGTTAAACAAGTGGCACATCAGCAAAAAAAGGCCATGAGAGATACCATGTCAGCAAAAGTGCCAACATCAGATGCCATGCCAGCAAAAAATGTCATGTCAGATGCAACATCAACAAAAAAAACTAATTGTGTTAGGGTTTAGTTAGTTTGGGGATGCTAGAGGAAAATAAGTTGATAGTTGAGAGTAACCTGGTATAATTTGTAAGTTGGGAGTGTTATCGGAAAATGATGAACCTTGGGTTATTTAAATCCAATGTCCCAAATTAATATGATATATAAAATTTAATTAAAAAAAATTCTCTCCATTTCAGATGAGTTCGCATAATCTTCTAAGGCTCAAGGTGAGAATCAAATTCTTTGAGCTCGTATGTGCGTTTATATTCACTTAGGGCAAATACTCGCCAATGTCATTTCCTTGTTTTCGGTCCCTCAGCCATTTGATTGTGATAGAAAAAGTGTAATGTTTGTGTTGAGATTGAGAAAGAAAGTAGTATGTAAAATGTGGTGTAGCGTAAATGAACTGTATCTATTGGGTTTTAATTGTAAATCATTTTTTTATAACTTACGATGGTCAAATGACCGTTTCACACACACACAAACACTCAACGGACAAAAAGTTTGACATTAAGCGGGTTGCAATGCCCTCGCTGGCAGGGTTGGCTCAAATTTTGGTGGCCTAAAGCAAATTAAAAATTCAAGTCCTTTTTCCAAAAGAAACATTGTTTGAGAAAAATCCTCGTTAACCCAGGCTTGGGACCGACAAAATAAACTAAAAGGTTTATTGTTGCGAAGTTACTTTTTTTTGTATTTTTATATATTTTTTATTTGTAAAGATAATTTCAGCCCAACCCAAATATCATATATATTTTTTTTAAGCTGGAGGCCCTATTGATTTGGAGGCTTAAAGCCCAAGCCTCAAAATACTTGGGAATGGACCGGCCCTACTGGCTGGTTACTCGCCCAACCTACCCGCAAGAGTGGCGGCGGTGTAGCCGAGTCGGGCTCATACCCTCACAGGGCTTACAACATACGCCCCCTCCACCCTAAGTTAACCCAGTTCCAAGCCTAAGGAGGTGTTTTTTTAACAGCAGCCTTTATTAGAAAAACCCTCTATAAGCAAGCAACTAGCATGGGCCAACAACATCTACAACAAGAAGCAAACAACAAGTTGCACCTCAAAATAATTCTATTTGGACCAATCTAGAGACAAAGTTTTTAACCGGTTATTAATCTATAAAAAGCTTAAAAAATTGATCTCTCCAACGATTTTCTCGATTTTTACTGGCTCGTTTGCAAAATGGAAATTGTTTCTACAAACTACAGCAAGCAATCACAATGTTGGACTGAAATAGTTTTTCTCCTATGAGCACCTTATTTTCCTCTAAGGGATGGAAAATGGTGAGCACAATTAAATAAAATGAATAAAGTAGCTTTTTGTTTTTTTAACATCATTTTTTTTTATATCTAAATACTACTTAATGTTACACTTGCAAAAATTTCAACTCATTAACACTTTTACGAGGGCTAAGTACCATACCACGTTACACTAATATCTAATTGGTATAAAAATGCTTAAGTGTACCGATATATGCAAATGAAAATGAAAATGTAAATTATTGAAATGACAAAAAAAGAAAAGAAAAATTAATTATAAACATAATAAAAAGTCATTATTTAAATACATAACTTTTTTATTATATAAATTTCTCATTTTTCATACACATTACATAAAAAAACCCTAATATCGCAGCCTAATATGCTCCTAATATATTATTGTCGGCATGCATTCCGCACTGAAGTAGATTCTGTGTCCATTTCATCTTATTAGACACTATAATGTCTAACATGAAATACGTATGATTTTTTAAATAGCTAGATCGTTCGTACTACTTCAATCATATATCCTTTTTCTAAAGAGATTTTGTGTATCATCCAAATATCTTACTCGTAAACGGTTAAAACATAAGTGAAATGGTACGCAATGGCGGATTCAGAAATTTTGTCGAGGGGGTTTCTTTTGGTAAATTTTCACTATTTCTTATATTTTTTTTCAAATCATACAAGATTCTCACTATCTTTTATGTGATATCCAAACTGAGAGGTTCCTGAGAACACCTAAAATATGGCTGGATCCGCCACTGATGTTATGTGAAATCTTCCCTTTCATCTTCCAACCCGCCTAGCCCATGCACACCACCGTACAATGTGGGATTCCTTCTTTCTCCATGTGAGTCGTTTCTTATTTTTAGTTATGTATAGTGAGTCAATTTAGGAGTGGGTCAATTGGTTATTTGTGTTTAAGCCTATAAAAAATACAAGTGTGTATATATATATATAGCAGGGATCCTAAGAGAAGAATACTTTATTTGAGAAATTTAAGAAGCATTTTAGACCATACATTTTCAATAGCTTTTCGTAAGATACAAATACGTATAGTCAAAAATTGACTATATACATATATGCATATTGTCAAATTATACACACATATATAGTCAATTTTAAAATGTACCATGGATATTACGAAAAGCTTAGTAAAATGTGTGGTTCAGAATGCTTTTTAAGTTTCTCAAATAGGGTGGACTTCTCTTAGTAAAATAGTGTTTTAATTGTACGGTGTTATTTCTGTTATATTTCTGTTCTTCGTGAGATGTATGACTTCAATATGCATGTTGTGGTGTTTTTATGAGTTAGGGTATTATTCCTGTTATATTTAATGTGAGGACAAATGTCCTTGATTTATTAGGGTGTTATTTCCGTTATATTCAATGTTAGGGTGTTCTTTATAAGATGTGTGCCTTTAATATACATGCTACGGTGTTTTTTTTGAGTTAGGGTGTTGTTTCTATTATATTTCTGTTCTTTACAAGATGTATGCCTTCAATATATATGTAGTGGTGTTTTTATGAGTTAGGGTGTTATTTCTTTATAAGATGTATGCCTTCAAATTCGAAAATCCCTACAATAACTGCCAAAAATCGGTTACATATATTCATTATATAATTAGATTTTATAAATTAAATTACACTTACACCCTTAAACTACTAAAATAAAAAGGTACACATGTCACCTCCAAAATATTTTTTATCCTACTCACACTTTTATATTTTCTTACATGAACCTCTACCTATATATATATATTGATGGACGCGCCATCAAGCATAAGCACCTTTACCAGTTGTTGACCTTCACTAAACCGACTTGAACAATTGAACCCAGAGTACCCAGTACCTCATGCCGCACGTGGGCTCCCTTTCACCGGCTCGTCTCTCACTTCCAAAACCAAATTTTACTTTCAAATTTATTCTCAAACTCAAATTCTACTCTCCTTACACTTCAAGATTTTTAACTAACCAATGACTAAGCAACATGCAAGTGTAAGATCCCACCATATAAATAGAGATATCAAAATAGTTGGATGACTTTTTATTCTTTTAAGTCCTCTGTTTTGTAGTATAATTTGTTCAAAAAAATAAAAATCCATATAAGCTACGGTTGTAAAAAATTACACACTCTGAGCCGACCGACATCTAGCTTGCCAGATGTGTTGTTATCATTATAGTTGATTTGATAATTCTTTTGGTCTAAGGCTGCTATGACAAATTCTTTTGGTATTGTGAATTTCCTTAGAAATTAGGCAGCCCTTATAATGCAGTTGGCAAGTGTCTAGGATGCATGCCCCCATTTGTGAAGTATGCATACATCCAGACCATGCAGAGTTTTGCCTCTAAAACTTGATGAAATGCTCGTTGAAAATGTTCCCCAAAATCCCTATTAGACCTCCTGTCCACATGTTCAAGCCCAAATAACAAAAAAAAAATCAAATAACGTTTCAATATTGAACAAAATAAAACGCCTCAAATAACGGCCAAAAGTTATTTATATTTTATCATAAAAAACCATAAATTA
Organism: Scalesia atractyloides; assembly: GCA_947069175.1. Taxonomy (NCBI): domain Eukaryota; kingdom Viridiplantae; phylum Streptophyta; class Magnoliopsida; order Asterales; family Asteraceae; genus Scalesia; species Scalesia atractyloides. The sequence continues at coordinate 30,440,994 of CAMTDV010001632.1, forward strand.
AAATTTAAGAGGTTATAAGTGTCACTTCTAAATGTTGAAGGGTAAAAATATAAAAGTTCTAAAAAACAAGAAGACACAAAAATAGAGTCCAAGTACTGTTTACAAAAGTTGGTAACTCTAATATAGTTAATGAAAACCTCTTTTATGTACGGGAAATTCACCAAGATAAGCATTGACTTACTCAAAATCACTAAAATAAACATTTAAAGTATCTAAACAGAGAGATTTCATATGGAGGAAGAGTTTGTGTAGCCTTTTTCTCGTTTTTTTCTTAACGATTTGTAAACGGGCCATCTTTTTTCAACATTTATATATGTTTAAAATAATTATACCAAATTAAAGAGAATGAAATGATCTTTAATTTGGTGTAGGGCTCTAAATGAACCGAACGAATACGAACATGGAATAAGGGCTTGTTCGTGTTTGTTCATTAAGGAACTAAATGTGTTCTTAATCTGTTTACGAACACTTACCAAACACAAGTAAACTCAAACAAAATGTTCATGAACATAAATGAACACAATATAATTTATTAACACAAATGAATGCACATGAGCATATATTTATTTTAGAATAAAATCACATTTTTCATCACAAAGATTACAAAGAATCCACTAAAAAATTAGTAAACACTTTACATAATTATATGAGCACAACTGACATAATTATCAGAAACATAGAATCATGATTAAAACAAAATTAAGAAATTTGTCAAGCTCTCACACAAATTGAAATTGAGATGGTCAAATGAGGGTGTAAGGGAAGACATATGGCATAACTAGGGTTTCAAATTTCTAAAAACTAAAAACAGTGAAACAAAATTACAACATATAATAATCTTTAAATGAACAAACACAAATAAACATAAACAAGCGAACATGAATGAACACATTAGCGTCCACCAACATGAACGAACGAATGCAATTTCATGTTCGTTTGTTTAACTTAAGAAACAAAATTTCTTGTCCGTATTCTTTATTTATTAAACGAACGAACATAAATGAACTTCCCGCCGAACAGTTAACAAACTGTTCGCTAAACGTTCGGTTTGTTTACAGCCTTAATTTGGTGTATTTAAAAAATTATTATCGTGTGGAAAAGTTATCTGCATTTAAAAATCATGATGAAAAAAAGAGAAAAATGCTACATATAAAGACTTAAGTTAAATCCATAGACTCTTCCTCGTATATAATTTGTAGAGTCTAAAGTCTATGTATACCTTTTAGACAAATGACTATTTTCTATTAGATTTCAGGATGGATCCACTATAATTTAAGATTCTATTTTCAAACGCTTCAGACAAATGTTACGTTCTTAAAAAATAAATAGATTGTTATGTAATTAGACGCTACATATGTTTATTTTGATGAAATTTGTTGGTCTTTATTTTCTCTCATTTTCCAATATGTTTTGCATTTCATATGCAAGTCAAAACTCCTAAGTGGGCTGTGGGCCCTGGTTGAACAGATTGTGCCTTTGGACCTTTGGTTGAGCAGGTTTTGCTCCCAAATCTCTAAAATTGGGCTAAGTCTTAAAATATTTGCTCCCAAATCTCAAAAATTGTACCAAGTCTTAAAATAAAAAAAAATGTATTTGAAAGGTACTCTAAATTTTTATATTTTCAGATGATAATCACTTTCTACTAGGGATAAAGATCGGGGCAATAAAGGTACTCCAAATTGTCACACACACATATATAGGTTCAAATTAGAAACTTCTTTTATGTAAGAAGGGTGAGAGGTATTTTTATTTTACTAATTTGTTTAAATGAACATCTATTGAACTCAATTCAGCGATGTTGAAACTAGTTCGTCAAACTCCACCATCTTAGCTTTTAGGCATTAATTTTTAGCTTTAGCTTTGGGGTTTCTGGTTTAGCTTTTAGGGTTTAGTTTACAAGGTTTAGCTTTTAGGGTTTATCTTTATGATTTATGATTTTAGCTTTAGGTTTAGTTTTAAGGTTTGATGAGCCGGATCCAACATTGCTGGAATGCGTTCAATCGAAGTTCATTTAAGTCGGATGTTGCATTTTTAAAATATTCCTCACACTTTTTAGGCAACACAAACTTTTCATCGGAACATTCCCCTATATGTTTGTATAAATTTATATTTTCATAATCTATCCTCTACTTTATCTAGTTCCATCATAATCATTTGCTATCTTTAAAGTAATTAGATAATCATGATTTTCATGTATGAACAGTCACATTGAAATATGGGTTTCTTTAGTTTGGGAAAATGTTAGTTTGGGTTTGTTAAAACCGTTTAAAAGAATTTGAGTTTATATATCTTCTAAACCACACATATTTCATTGTTTACAGAGCTATTTTCTCACTCAAAGTCATTTACTAAACATATGTTTTTAGGTTGATCATGTATTTTTTATAGTGTTTTAGGTGTTGTTTGTTTTTTTTGATGTAAAATGTCTGCAGTCTGCGGACCACATCTGCAGACATCTGTAGAAGAAGAGGTGGACTAAATCTCTGCAGTTTGCAAGAAGAAAGCTGTTTGTTTTCCAACATATGTAGACTTCTAAAATAAACTGATGGTGGTGTATGGACGGTGGTGGTGGGTGGTGGTGTTGGTGGACGGTGGTAGGTGGTGGTGGTGGTGATGGACATGGTGGGTGGTAGACGGTGGTGGTGGGTGGGGGACGTGGACAGTGGGTGATGGGTGGTGGATGGTGGTGGTGAGTGGTGTTTTTGTTGATGAGTGGTGGTGGTGGTGTAACCCTCTGCTGACTTTAGAAGGTCTTAGAAGTGGCTGGACAAGTCTGCACCAAGAAGAGCTTATGCAGACGTTTTCTAATGAAACGTCTTTGGAAAAACAAACAGTCTGCAGATGACGACGTCTGCGCGTGGTCTGTGCGGCACAGACAGAAGAGCCTGCGTAGATTTTTGTAGAAAAACAAACACAACCTTAGTAACTTAGCTAAATAAAAATGGTTATATTTAGATGGTTAGTCATTAGTAGTTTTTTAACCACCAATAATTGGTAAATGGTTATGAAAAATATTAGTCGTTAACCGTAATTTACTCTGCATTTCTCATAAAACATTAATTATTTACTCACTTTCAATTAGCACATCTTAAACATCCCTGGAAAAATGGTCCCAGCCGTGTTAACGCAGTGGTGGACCTAGGTTTTTTTTTCAATGAGATCCCTTTTTTGGGTCAATTATTGTTCGGGTCCAGTCAACAGGGAACAAAATGCCTAGCTAGATACAATTATGATACTATTACACTTACCTCAGTTACATTTAAAAGCAAAATCATCTAAGACTAATATATAAACATGGAAAGAAGTAAACTAAAGTCTAAACATAAAAAAAATTGGAAACTTAAACGATCTATTCCAAGTTACATCACTTATTAGTATTTCAACCAAATTTTCCAACCAATTCAAAGATGCAAATAAATATCAAATGTAGGTAGAGCTATATCCAAAGATTAACATTAAATGTATTGGCTGGACTTGAGTCTACAGAGATTTTAACCCTAACTAGCACTAAAATATAAGGCAAGTGAGTGTGGAGTACGTAACAAATGTACACCACAATTTCACTAGAGGATTAGAGTTAGTATGATAAACAACATAACCTAGGCATATAAGATAACCTGCTTATAGATCTAAGTGTCATTAGTAGTGTGAGTGTCTTCGACCTACATATGTCATCCAAATGGCTCAATTCTTTAACTAAAATCATCCATACAACATTAATATACAATATTACTCGGTGGAAAACATAAGAGAATCTCTTGGTGGAGGTAAAGAGAGTTAGTCCCATCCATCTAATATGAAACTACATAAATAAAATAATGTATTCAACACTTGTACAACGTCAACTGTTTAAAGGAACAATTGAGCAACTTTGAAGGTTATTAAGCAGTAAAAGACCACCACGTGAGGAAAAAAATGGGTATTGTGTGACTCAAACCCGATCTAAGACAAGAGTTTTAACACTACACTCAATGCGAAAGACCCAACACTCAATGCCAAAGAACACCACGTGAGGAAAAAAAAGGGGTATAGTGAGACTCAAACCTGATCTAAGACAAGAGTTTTAAGAGCATTCACAATAAAATTCTCATCCCTTTTTCATATCATTATATTAAAAATCACTACTTTTTTGTTCTCTTTTTCAATTAAATAATATTTTTATACCTTTTTCATTACATTTTCTCTCTCCTCCACTCACAACCACTTTAAATAATTTATAAGGGGTGAACAGTACTACCGTATATTTAAAGATGAACAGTAACATTTTTAATTTTCTTCACTTACAACCACTCACAACTATTCCTTATAATATAACTAACTCAATAACACAATTTTAAGAAATCCATTGTGAATGCTAACACTACACTCAATGCTATTGTTTTGATAAAATTTATGTCTTGAACCTGAACTTAAATCTAGCACTTTCTTTCACGTAGGGTGTTGGTATATACATCCTTGTTTGAGATAATATTATATGGTGAACAGGGAGTAGGTGGGAGAGGTAAGGTGGGCGATAGTTTAGGACTCACTCTCGCATAAGCCCTATACACACACGTAAGGTGTTGGTATATACATTCTTGTTTGAGATAATATTATATGGTGAACAGAGAGTAGGTGGGAGAGGTAAGGTGAGCGATCGTTTAGAACTCACTCTCGCATAGGCCTTATATATATGTGTGTATTTTTAAACAAATCATATACATTCAAAAGTTAAAACTCAATATGTTTTTTAAACTAATTAACTTATCCTATTTATTGTGGGCGATCGTTTAGTACTCACTCTCACATAGGCCGAAAATTTATATATATATATATATGTGTGTGTGTGAGATTGTGTATCTTTTTAAACAAACCATATAACTACATTCAAAAGTTAAAACTCAATATGTTTTTTAAACCTATTAACTTCTCCTATTTATTTAAATCCATATAAACAAATAAGCTAAATTCTCATTTAGCCCTGTTAACTCGATAATATTTTAAAACTTATACCCATTTTATAAACACCAATGTTAAAAGTTTGAAAATTAAATTGGTGGCAAATTGGTGAAGGGCGATGATCACATGAGGGCCCATTATTAATCAGGAGCCCATTTTTTTCTACTGTGTGGGCTCTCGAGTTCTTAAGAATTCCTATAGACGGTCAAAACTGGGAAAGGAGAGAGAGAAAAGAGAAGAGAAATATATGGTCAATGTAAACGAGCTCGAGCCGCACGCTCGTGAGCTAATAAATATCGGATCACTAAAATCTCAAATCAAGCTAAGCTTAAACGAGTTCGAACATAAAACTAAGTTTGTTTCACAAACAAGCTCAAGCCAAAACCTTCACATATCGAGCTCAAGTAGGCTCGCGAGCCTAAACAAACCAATTTTTATTACAAGTTTTATTTAGTATAGTAAATATATTTTTACATAATAGTTATTATTATATATTAAATTAAATTATGATACAATAACCAATTAAATAGTATATATAATGTCATATATAAAAATAGTTATAAATGCATACAAATAAATTAAGAAAAACAATTAACAATTAATAAATTAGCCGGCTCTACTAAACAAATTTAGAGTAAGAGGTTTAGTACGGTTGTATTGAGGTTCATTCTTAATTTAGAGTAAGAGGTTTAGTACGGTTGTATTGAGGTTCATTATTTTTTAATCACTATAACATTTTAGAAAATTCCACGTAACCCTATCAATACACTGCTGACAAGCTTCGTCAGGTAAACCGTAGTTTATGCTTGGCAGGTGGTCTTCAAAAAGGTTAGAGTAGAAAAAAAGGTGAAAACAAGATTCGAAATTGTTCCCTTTGCTATAGAGGAATCAGTCGCCTATCACAACTCTTCTTTACTTCGTATTTATTTGGATTTCATGGATTAATTTTGCAATATTAGACCAGGTCGATTATGAATTGCTAACGCATACAATAAACACATATTTCATTAGATGACTCATTACAGAAAAATTGCGAAGAGTACAGGGAAAAGAAGATTAAATATAAAGGCGAGGAAAGCCTAAAGGATAGAGGCTTTCTGCTCAGTTCTAACAGATTTGGTACAAGAATGAAGCATTTTACTGATTCTGATATACAATAATTGCATATTTATTGCATGGAAGACAATGATAGTTGTTCCTCTTTATTGTGGCCACTGTGCATGCTTAACTTTCCTGGTGCTTTAGGCCTTTCGTCCTGCATTTTGGAACAAACAAATATTTATTGTTCATTTGCAAGTTTATTTCAATCTCTATAAGTTTGTCGGCTAAGGAAACGATTGCACGAATCCGAGTTTGTTATTGCAAAAGCCAGAACCGAAGGACGCGTGTGAAGGATTTAAATGGTTGTTTTGCTGCTTTTTCTATAGCAAAGTTGCTATGACTGACACAGTAAAGTTATATTTTTCAAGCTGAGATGGCTATATTATCTAAATTCTCTATAGATACAACGATAAATGTTTACGAACAGTTAGATGAATGAAGTAATGTAGGTGAAACAAACATTGAGCTAATGTCATTATTTGGTTTTGCATGGACCAAACATAATTATGGAGGTTTCATTATCTTCTAGCAAACTAGTATTCTCTACAAATGATTTAGAAGAAAGAAAATTATGGGCGTTGCTATTATTTTTTTAGTTTGTGATGCATATGGAGTTTTTTTGGATTAGTAGGTCGTTTAGGATTAATCTAAGTACTTTTTTGGCATATTTGGAAGTTCATGAACATATAGGCGGTGTGGCAAGCGAAGCCCACCAAACGTAACATATCGCTTACACTTTTTCACCAAACTCTATGGAGTTTGATTTCCACTCAAGCGAACTTGCCGGGTTCGCTTTTGAACCACCTAAAAGTACAAGAACATCCAAAAAGTGCTTAGAAGTAGTTAGTTGAAAAACCTACTTATCCAAAAGTTTGATGCGTATGAACTAAAGTCGTGTTATATAACATGGTAAAAAAAATATGGGGACATGGTATTTATTAAGGTTGCTAGGTGTATATATGGTCTTTGGACACTTGGTACCATAAATGATGGACTGTTATACTAAGTTCTCCAGCTCATATTAATTGCTACTTACCCCTTGATCATGCCCCATTAGGGGTCCTATAATTGGGGAAAGGAACTCGACCACTCTCAATGAGTTTCACATCCCCTACTAGGATTTCATAATGCCTCTTCACTTCCTCTGCGGTCTTCCCACCGACAGCCTTTGCAACATTGCGCCAGCGGTCAGGGGTGTCTTTGTCAAACACAGCCAAAGCCTCTTCAAAGTCCTTATTCTGCTTCACAGTCCATGAACCTGACCCACGTGAAGACATTGAGCTAGATGCTATGCAAGCACTCAAAAAATAAGGTTAATGCCCTTGAAGATTTTTTTTATGCAATAGAAAATGGTGGAAAGTATAGAGATCAGAAGATCAAGTCACAAGAGATGATATGTGGAAATAGGTGTCAATGTGTCCTTTTATAGCTCCAAAACAAAGGGGGGTAAAGTGGGGTCATGCTAGTTGGCTAATAAAGCTTGCCCAAAGAGAAGAATTTAAATGACATCATGTATCCTCAAGCACCACAAATGAACAGGACAAAACTATCAATCCTTCGTGTGGTGGAAGAATCGATATTTTTGCATTTTTATCCATGATTCCCAAATCTCGATCAACTTTTTATTCGTTATAATCTCCCTGCCAACATGTGTGTTAAAACTATATTAAGGAATTAAAAGTATACATAAAGCAATTAACATAATTGATATATGTTGGATACTTCCCAAGCCTTGTTGTTTGGTATATAAAATCCAAAAAGCATTCACAAGCAAGTGATTTGGTTTATAGAGATCTACTATCCGATCTATAGTTAGGTAAATCAATTAAGTCACTGCCTTAAGTTGTAAGCATTCTAGTACAGGGAAATAACATTATATATATATATATATATATATATATAATATTGAAGAGTTCAAATGAGAAGAAAAATTTTGTAAGAATAAAATGAATAACTTTTAAACCAATAGAAATTCTCTATTTACTTTATTTAATTTTTGTATTTAATATTATGAAAAATGATATATAGGTAAATCTATAATTGTCATTAATTACCTAATTAATTAAACTTGTAACTCAATTTTTTTCATATACTCATTCAAGATAAAATAATTTATGGTGTAGGACAATTTTCAACATGTGTAGGGTAAATTTACATGTGTGTAGGGTAAATTCGGCTAAATGTAACACATATATAGAATAAATTTTGAAATGTGTAGGATAAAATGTTTTTACTTTATTAATGAGAGATAACATAATTAATAAGAGTAGTTATAAACTATTTAATATTTTACCATTATACCCTTTCTTATTTTTCTTCTCACATTAAATTTCTTCTCAAATGAACCTTCTCATATATATATATATATATATATATCCCTAAGAACACACGGAGTGGGCTTGTATTCACGGCCTTGTGGCCTCTCCACGCCGGGCACACCACCCCCGGAATGGCGTGGAGTTGGTGGCGGGGGTTTTGAACCGACGTGGAAGGCTTTGGGTTGGCGATGTGACATCTCGTGATTGGATGTAGATTATAGCCTTTGTCCTCAACCGCTATTTAAAAGAAAAATTTCTTTTCAATAAATTCTACTCCTTTTATTTAATCTAAACTATTTATTCTATTTTTTACATTCAAAATTTATTAACTTTCATCTCGTTTCTCATAAACTCTTCAAAATAGTAATGAATCCAGGGAACGAAAATGAGGACATTCCGTTGTGTGAATCCTGGATCATAACAGTTACCGACAACGCGTCTCCCTTACCCACGCTCCGTTTTAGGAACGATTTTCCAACAATTTAGTATGCATTGGGGTGAGGTCACTCGAACCATCGGCACAGTTTGTTCATGTTTCCGGATTATTCGTATGGCTAGTTCGAGATTTGAGATGGTTGTCAACATTGTGGAAAACGACGATGGTGAGCTCATCAAAGACAACATCATCCAAGTCGTCCTCATCGAGTACAGGCACACTTACGGCCATGACTTCAAACATGTCGCGGCGTGACAAATATTAAGATTCTTTAGTTAAGTATGTTTTTATTTTTTATTTCATGTAATGTTTTTTAAGCTATGTACTGTCTTTATTTTTTAAATTATGTAATGCTTTTTTATTAATGTTATTTGTTTAATATATATATTAATGGTATTTTTTATTAAATTTAATAGATTTATATAAACTTTAAATATAAAATAATAATAAAAAATGTGTGTCACCTGTCGAATAACGTCACTCATTCACACACTGTCCTACTTCTCCCTTTTTTATACTACACCACTTTTCTAACGCATGCTGACGTGGTATCCACACGTTGCATAACGTCTATTTTCAAGTCCCCACTCTCTATAGTCTGAGTATTAAGACTATTATTATATCATAAAAACAACGCGGACCCTTTTGCCGGACTACTGTGCTACACGTTATAGATCTCTACTCTGATACTAGAAAAGCATTAAAACTATGTTTTATCATAATAACAAAGCGGGCCGGTCATCAGAACAAGTGACCATACCAGTGTCAAGATCTCATCCTTACAAGTAGTCACAGTTCAGTAAATTTAATAACCTTCTAATTCTCCCAAAAGACTACATGCTTATCCAATAAATAACCTTCTAATTCACCCAAAAGACTACATGCTCATCTAAAAAGGGTACATTGTCCAGACAAAAGTTTTTTTTTAACTAGCCAGCTGTGTCCGTACAATGATTCCTCTAGCCTTAAAAATTGTAATAATAACATTCTGTCTAGTGAAGTATAAATCTCAATTAGTCAAGTTATCTGTCTGGAATCATAATATTAATAAAAGAATCTAATTGACGTCACATGTTAATCTTTTCCTCAATCTTATAATTTAATTTTTCTTAAGTAATTTTGTTATCTTTATTATTATTTATTATAAATTCTTTTAATTTTAATATTATATAATCTTTTATCTAAACTTCATAAACTATTTCAATAGATGGAACATGTCAATTTCTTATGCTATCTAAATATAATATTAATTTATATTATATTTTTATATTTAAAATATTTTACGGATAATTAATTAAAAATATTTTATATTAACTAATTAAAAATATTATATGGATACTTACAATTAATATATTTTACTACAAATAACTTCTATTTTGTTTAATCGTTATTATGTTTAACTACAACTACCACATGACAATTTTTCGTTCATTTTTGCTATCATTAACAAAAAAATATATTTTACTACAATTAAAAATATTCAATTTTGTTTAATCGTTATTATGTTTAACTACAATTACCATATGATAATTGTTCGTTCAATTTTGTTATCATTAACAAATAAATATATTTTACTACAATTAAAAATATTCAACAATATAGATAACGATTAAACATGATAATATATAGTCAAATATGTCATAGATTCTCCGATTTATTTAATGAAAATTATTTCATTACTTTGTTACCACATTGCCTAACTGTGTAAAAATAATTAAAAGTTTCCTAAAAAATTGATGACTGCAACAAATACTTTACAAGTGGGTTGAATATTAATTACTATAGGTAAAAAATTACAAACTTGTGGAATGACTATCAAATACGTCTACTTGTTTTATTTACAAATAAACAATTTTTATTATTCGTGTATGCACGAAAGTATAACCTAGTAACATAATCTACTAACGTAATAAAAGAAGTAGCAAGCGTCTGGAATAGACATAATAAAAGAAGTAGCAAGCAAACACAAGATTTTATAGTGATTGGATTAATGGAATTAATCCATGCACAGGGGCAATCTTTTTTCCTTACTCTAGGTCTCTAGTTACCATTGGACTTCCCCTATACAATATAAAAACTCAAATACATCTTGCACGCCACACTACGAAAGCTAGCTGCTGTCCTTTAGATATATCACTTTAGGTCGTGATCGCCAATTATACTCGAGAAGAGTTAGAAATCTATTCGGGTCACCATAAAATTACATGTCACACTTCAAAAATTTGTATTTTTCATATTATAGGCAGTAGAGATCGCTAGGGTCTCAGTTTACGTCAATTTGGATTGCCATAGAATTAAGATATGAAGGTTGGTCCCTTCCTCAGTTTGATCACAGAATCACAAACAATGTGAACGAACACTGAAATGACCACACTCTTTATTAAAACTAAAATAGTAAAATAGCCTTCGACTTCCTATTTAACCTAGCTAGACATATACGTAACCTACTATGACACCAATTCATACCGATAAACTTGCAAAACATTAAAAGCTACTAAGTAGAACTTGACACTTTAACCCCTTCAACTTTCTTTATGACCGGTTTCAAGATTCAAAGTTTCCCCCTTAATCCTGCAAATGACCCCTTCGTTCTTCATAGCACTGTTTTCATCTTCTTGAACCAAATTCACTTTTTTTTTCTTATACTTATACTTGGTGTAATCATTCGCGAATTGAACAAGTTCACGGCATTCATTGCAACCGAACTCGTTACGTCTCTGTTTCCTGATTCGTACCTCTTCCATGTCCTCTGCCAAAACCTCTTCATTGACCATGGCTTTGATCACCTCCTCCTTTTCCATGATGCCAACTTTAAGGATCATTCACCTTTCGATTATTTAAACTTGCTAATAAAAGCTTACATCAAACACTTTCCTTCGGTTCATTGTGACTATTAAGACGTTCTTCATATATTGCCATTCGTCCCACTACTTCTTTAAAAAGACATTTTATCAACTTCTGAATGTTGCTCGATAGATACCACAATCAATAGAAACTTCTTTGGACCCGACTTAAGCAGTTTGCTATAACCAACTTATTTTTAAGGTTTGAATTAAGTCTTCTAAACTTTTTACTTGGTACGCTTAACTAACCTACAAACTCATTCACAGTCCCATTCTCTTTCTACTTTAACAATTTTAGTTCACTTCTCAAGATTTAAAGACGTACTTTCTGAACTAGATTGGCTCCTTGGTAAAAACGTTAACTAAATCTCATACTTCTTTTGCACTTGGGTATTGTGAAACTTCTAGCATAACATCTTTCAGTAAAACTTGGAAGATGCTTTTGTCGTGTGACCCTTCTTTTCATCTATTGTTGTTATTGCTAAAATGATTGTCTCCCAAAGAACATAAGCCTTCAGAATCATCTCAATGAAGATAGCCCATATGGTGAAGTTTGTCTCTATTGCGATACAAATAAGATTAACATGGCTTATTGTAAAACCCTAGAAAAATCCCACATTGGCTGTAGCCAAGAGAGATTCTCTTTTATAAAATGCATTGCCTCTTAAACCAGCGCTTTCTGGGCTTAATGGTAGTGGATGAAAGGAGAAATCATATTTAAGTGTACTCATGTAGGAGTGGTACCAAGATGGTTGACAACTTGTGAAATCTCCATCTGGGCAACAAAAGACAAATCTATGAGTTATTGGATAGGCAATCCATCGGGGGCAAAGCAAACAATACTAGTGGTACAAGAGGCCGGATATGACAAAGGGTATCAGAGCCATAACTATGTCGTTCGGGATGGTAGGGCAAACCTTATCAAGAATGATGAATCCCTAGGTGTGTCCATGAGAACACCTTAGGCAAATCCCATATCTCAAATTGGATGGTGGGGCAAACCCCATCGAGGATGAGGAGTCTATAAGGTGGGATGATTTTAGCGATACGGGGAAGATTAGCATGGTCCATAGTAATAACTTAGGCAATCTCATAAGGAATGGTATGTCTCTTAAAATCACTAATTCATTTTTGGTATAATGATACTATATGAGAGGGGAACTCCATAGATAAGCACGCTCAGGTGGGAGTATTACTCAAGTTGGGTGACCTCTTAGGAAGTCTCTATCAAGGCAACAAAAAAAACATTAATGAGTTCTTGGATGACAACCCATGAGGGCAAAGATGATAAATTGGTAGTATGAAAGGCTGAATGTTACAATCTCAATCAATTTGGACATTGCAAAGATACATTCCCATGCTCACGAAGTGGCACCATCGTGTCGTTATGTGTGTTTCATGCCATGCTTTATTCCTTGAATTTTAAACTTTCTAAGCTGGTATTGACTTGTTGATCTTGCTTTCTTGGGCTTGCTAACCTTACTTATTCTATTGCTGAACTTTCTAAATTTTCTTATTGGACTTGTAGAACTTGCTATTTTTCTTGTTGTCTTTTTGCTTTACTTGTCAATTTCTTGATTTAAGCTTTTGACCTTTCTATTTAACTTGTTCTAACGTGATCGAACTTGATGGAACTTGTTGGTTAGATCATGCTTCTAAACCATGGATTCAAAAATATAAAAAGTAACCATTGCATGTTTCCTTACTCTCGACCAACCACACCAAATAATGATTAGCTCTATTAGTTCATTGGTGAGTCGTCAATTCCACTAAGGTTATTGCTTTTATATACATCAAGTCCTTTATACTTTAGTGTTATCTCTGTGCAAAGGTAAGAACTTACCCAACCCGAAGTCCCATCCAAAACATTTAACCTCCATTAAGAGCATCAACATGTTTTGACTATATGTAGACATAGAAAACATGAATGACCCAAGTTAATGGCGTTGCAAGATTGTTGGTAGATTTTAAGTATTAAGCGGAAACTCTAATGACCCAAGTTAATGGCAACACTATTATTTCATTCACTTTCAGTAAACTATATTAATTTATTAAAGTCATTAACATACACACACACACACACACACCGTGCTTACCTATTATCTTCCGTAGCTAGCCTGACATAAAGGGGGTGTGTTTCCTCCCAAAACCTCAAGAATCTAGCAAGAATGGTCATCGAAGAAGATAAGATCAAACTTGAAAAGCTTATATAAATCATAAAAAGCTTGATTTCATGATGATTCTTGAGTTTCTCCTAATGATTACAATGATTAGAGAGTGTGGATAGAAGAGAAATGTGGTGTGGAGAACAGGGGAGACAATGAGCAACTGAAAATGGTGTAGAAGACCTTTATTTATAGGTTGGATGGGGGTAAGGCATGCCTCCTTCCTGGAAGACACGGGTCGTGCCCAGCCAGGTGACCTGCTGTAGCAAATTACTCGAGGCACGGGTCGTGTCTCTTACACATGGGTTGTGGTCAACTTTGTGGGCCCCACAGAATCTTCTAAATCTTCTAGGCACGATCCGTGCCTGGCTTCTTTTGCCTGATCTTCGTGTAGTAGTCTTCTGGAGGTGTCGGGATCCGAGGCACAGGGCATGTTTGGAAAATTTTCTTCTAATTTTCTTCATTTTTCGTCCAGTTTGCTTCCTTTGTTATTCTTGGGTTACCTTTGTCTGGAAATTCAATATAAACCAATTTAAGCTTAATTTGAACATTTAATTAACAAAACACATCATAAATGGGTGATAATTTGACATAAAAACATGTGCATTTTTGCTCATAACACTTTTACATCGCTAAATAAGAATAAGATCGAGGTCCTCATGTGTAGTTAGCTACCAGTTCCGATGAAATTTAGTAGTTATTTTTTCTATAGCAATTGATTTCAATAAATTTTTATTTTTTAAATATTTTAGATCATACTATGATTATTATTATGTATTTTAGGAATAATGAATCTAAATAATCTCAACTATTAGTAATTGGCCACCAACAATTCCAACTACGTAAACGTTTCCTGATGGTCCCACTTTTTAACATATTTTCCCCTAACGAGCATTTTCTATCGGAGGTTTGACCTAGTTAGTTTTTGTTGACGTGGATGTTGATGTGGAAAAAATCACATTTGGCAGCCAACATGGAAGCCACCACCACCACCACTTGTCGAAAGGCAACCGACCCTTCTCCGACGAACCAAGGCTCCGTTGAAACGAAGAGGGCCCCGACCCTTCCCCTACTTGGTCTCGCAACCACCCTTTGATGGAATTCTGACCAGTTTTTTGGAAGCCCACGTGGTTTGCAACAACGGTGAAATGTAGCGTTCCGCCAGAACACTTGGCGGTGGCAACGTGCTTTCCGGGCTACTAGAGATGTTTCTCAACGAGCTCTAGTTGGTTAAGGCGTCGTGGTGGTGGATTTTAGCTGGACCTGGTGGTGCTTCGCTAGTGCTGGTTATTTTTTTCCAGTTACCACAGGCCTTGGCTAGCGGCTCTAGTGAAGCAATCGCTAAAGGTTTTGTATAGAGTTTAGACCCACCCTATAGTGACAAGATTGGCGACGGTACGACTTCGGTAAGTGAAGCACGTGCTGATGGTGGTGGTGGAAGTAATGATGGTTGCGAGATCGAGTAAGAGAAGGGTTGTAATGCCTCACATTTCCATATTCCTATTTTAGAAAGTTCGTATTCGTATTCTATTTTTAGAAACTTTACAATCGTACTCCATCCCCTTTATCTCAATTCGAGACATCAATCATAATGAAATTCGTACATAATACTTACTTGTCTTACATGCATTCGATCGTTAAATACATGTTTACATACAAACTGATACTTGTTATGCATGCAAATACTCATACATACACTCTCAGTACTCAAATTATATTTACATATATGTTATACACTTAAAAACATTCCAAAACACTAAGTTTTAGCTTAAACTGAAGGAAAACCCAAGTTCAGTGACCAAATTGCAAAATCTGCCTAAATTTGGCTCTAGCGGGCGTGAGAGACAAAGCTCTGCCTCTTGTTGGTGGTGAGAGACCTCAATCAGCTGTAGAATGCTTCCAGCTCGCGGGCTGGCCTTTTTTCTCCACCTTTTTCACACCCAATCACCTCTAAACCTCATTTAAGACCAAACCTAACTCACCCACTATATAAACAAGTTTCCTAACCCTCCTTTTCACTTTCCAAACACTTCTAAATCATCAAAACACTCTCAAATGCTCTGGAATTTCAAGAACAAGGCAAATTTCTTTCAATTGCAAAAGTAAGTGAGTTCAAACTCACTTTTTTTCATTAAATCTTCTTCTACAAAGCTTGGACCACCTCTAGGATTGTTTCTACATGGAAAACCAAGGTGGAACATCACCATTGTGAGGTCCAAACTTTCTAGTTTGGTAGATTATGATTTGTTACTTTTATTAAACTTGTGTTTTCTCATAAAATCTTGTGCTTCTTTTGCTACTAATTAAGTCTATGGTTAGTAAGCTTGGGCCAAGATTGAATATTATGAGATAGAGGTGTATTTTACCCTCCAAACTTTATGTTTTACTAGGGTTATTATATCCTTTAAGTGATGAAATCATCCGAGCTTGCCATAATCCTTATGGCAAGACTTGTGTTTTGGTATAGGTGTAAATACTTGGAAGCCCTGGCTATCCTAGCTTGATTCCACCACCTCACTTAATGTTTTAACTTGCCATCCAAGTAGTTTGCTAGGTTAAAAGTAACATAACCCCGTCTAGCCTCTGACACCTAGTTAACTATTTCCATGTCGGGAATGGTTCACCGGGTTAAAGATTACTTGGCTACTTGGTACAGTAATTAGTTGCACATTTCCTTTTCATTCATGACCATCCGAATCATCTTTGCGGCGATTTGTATATTGGTGAATCTTACAATGAGGTTAAAGGATGGTTATCCTCCTACCTCCATGCATGACTTACATGGAATCTATGATATATATGTTGGACATATATATATATATATATATATATAAGCATATACTTAACTGAACCCTTGATGATAATCAATATGGTTACTTGTCATGACAATAGGTTATATTATCTAAGTTTTGAATATCTCGTTACGATTCTAATGGGTAACTTGGCCCATGACATCACATCAACCCTTGCGGGAGTTATAGTGTCAAAAACGGGTGTTTTAAGACTAGATAATTGCTTTTGTATACATACTTTTTGTACTTTAAATTCACAATCCGAATTGTTTGTTAACATTCCGAATACTCACACACCTTCGTTTACACATGTAGGGTGACCTCGGTGTTCCATCCTCCAACTCTCCAACTCTTCACGGGATTACCAAGGGAAGCTTTGCAAAACCGTGAGTACACTCGAAAGCCCCTTTTACGCTTTACACTTTTGGGTGTAATATGCTTAACTTATCAAATTACACATTCACACTCATACTTTAAGCAAACACACACAATCCATTCATGCATGCTTAAATACGTGATACTTAATTTGTATTCTTGGAACATTCTTATGTGATTTGCTTCTCATTAACTTCGTACGAGCCTCCCCTTAACATGTATAGCGCTATAGGAGTAACGGACTGCCTGTAGTCTTGTGGTCATGTTATGTCTTTAATTCTTGCGTTAATCAGAGGGTTGACTTGTAAAATTGCATGCCTTGATACATTAATCTAGTTAACTATTTTTGCCATGTGGATTCGTTTAAACCTTCTTACATACTTATGTTATATTAAACTTGTGTACTTACCAATATTTTGTGTGTTGAACTATACTTTTATACATGTTGCAGGAATTCAATGATGATGTTGACGGATGGAACTTAGTAGGAAGGACTAGAAACGCACCAAACTATAAATTCATGAAAATAGATTAGTCATACATTACTTGTTGTATTTTGTTTTCCAAATTCATGTACTTGACTGTTAGCAATGAAATGAGATATTATTCATTAAATACTTATCACATTTAATGTTATGAAGTCTCGATCAATCTATTTACGTCAGCCCGATGATTCCGCCATCGGTTGGGGTGTGACAAGGGTCGAGGTCGTTTGCCGGAGCCATGGTTCATCGGAGAAGGTGTGACAAATGGCAAATAACCAGCAATCCGTACAATATAATCACTATTTTTATTTCATAATCTCATGCATATTATCGTAATTTAATTGCGTAACTAAGTCGTACGTCATATCGCAAGTATTAGGACAAGTAAATCAGGTCATGTCATATACTGGTTTCCGTTACGACGTGAAACAAATCAAATAATGCCCAAAAAGTGTTGGTAGAAAGTGTTGGGCGCACTATTCGCGATTGCACCATTCGTGTGAGCAAAACCGCTAAAACGAAACAGAACAATGAATAACGGCATGCTAATGCCGTAATTGAGTCCATAATATATGAAAACATTGATATGGGAACACCTATTACAAAAATACATAACTTTCCGGTACAACGCTGACGTGTGCGTATATATACATATTTTTACAATGAATTTTACAAATGAACTCGGTTTTAATACTTATAAAAATGATTTATACCTTAACATTAAAACACACACAAAAGGACAAGTGTACCCTGTCATATATGTAGTAAAGTATGGGTAAGAACCAGATGTCGATCCATGGATGTGGGCAGGCGCTTATGTACGAAACCGTTGTCGTTTATCTACCGGTAAAAAAAGATATGTGAAAGGTTTTTTTTACTAAAAATTATCTAAAAATGTATTCTAGACATAAAAGACTCCAAATACAACAATATAATTTTTTTCTTTTATCTTGTTTTATAAACAACCTAAGCATGTTAACTAAGTCAGAAATGTCACAAAGACACTTGATCAATCTTCCAAATATAAAGACAATTAGTATCCCTTTCGGGAATCCTAACATGATAATTGTTCGGAAAGTTAACGCGATAGACACACTTTAACCACCAAAAATAATTCATTAACGACCTAATGATATATTTTTATGCAAGTCTTTTAAAAACAAGTTAGTCATCATTAACAGTTTTCTAACCTTACTTTATCAAGGAAAGTAATACCGATAACACAATACAACCACCGAGATAAGTATAAAGTAGATCATATCACAAACTTATCCGTTTTGCAAGTCTTGAACACAAATCTTCTAAGTTAGCCATTTTAACCAATAATACTAAACAAGGATTATGAATCATGTCAAGAACTCGTAATAGCATCATCTAACCCCCTAGAGCCCTTACGTGTAAGAAAACATTCGTGATCAAAATCAAATTTATCTTTATTAAACCAATACCCATTTCTAGTTTCATGGTGTAAACACATTAACAAGTTAACAGTTTACTAACAAATGATTAATTAAGGGGTTTTGTCAACTTATCCTAACTAACCATTTATTAATCATCCAAGATACACAACCACAATCAAGAATCCAACATCAATGAACCAAGTTTACCATATGATCATCAAGATTCAAACATGAAAAAGTTAGAGCTTCATTCAAACAAGATTACAAACTAAAGATTGTTCATAAAACAAGTATTTTAATAACATTCATAATAATAATAATAATACATAAACATAAGCTCAATGCTTGCAAATGTGCTTAAAATGTATGTTAAGAATAAGAAATCAAACCATAAACAAGCAAGGATTTGATGGATTGGATGATGGATGAGCTTCTTGCAACTTTGAGGCTTGAAATCGTCCCAACCAAGAAGCTCTCGGACCTCAGAAATCGCCCAGAAGCTTGGAAAATTACCCAATGTTTCGATCAGTAGCGTCTGCTCTGTTTTATAGAGAAATTCATATCCGCACGGCTGTGCACTTTATGTGCACGCCCGTGCAGTCATCATCATGACGTCACCCGCAGGGTATGGGCTAGACAAGTGGACGTTTGGGCGGCAAAGTCTTCAGATGTGCATGGTCGTGCACATGGGTTGAACGATCGTGCATAGTCTTCAGATAGTATGTTGATCAATGTTCAGCTAGTGCACGGGAGTGCACAACCGTGTGTGCCTAGAAATCAGCTGCAGTGCCTTGTGCACTGCCAGTGCTCCTGAGATCACAAGTCGCGCACGGTCGTGCCGATGGTTTGCACGACCATGCGTGAGCTGTAACTTCAACAGTTTCTGCAGAATTCATCAGGAACGTTCGTCAATCCCACTTTTCTCCAACTTTGTCTGTGGCATGCGGTTTAGGACCTGAAAAATATAAAAGTGACCGATTAAGTACCTAAACAACGAAGTTTTAGCCAAAAACGCATAAAACGGGAGTAAAACAGGGTACTTAAACATGTATATTTTAACGTATATCAAACCTCCCCACACTTGAACTTTTGCTTATCCTCAAGCAAACTTAAAGCAAAAGAACGCGGGCCTCCGAAGGACCCAAACGTCCAATATTATACAACGCTACATAAATATTCGGCGGTCAATCGGTTCTTCAAAAAGTCAACATCAACAATTTCAAACCAAACAAGCATATGCGAATATAAGCAAAGATAACCAAATAGCAATGATTCCACTTCGAATCGACTTAACATGCAAATCCTCACATTTCTCACAATGTTCACACACACCCGGTTATATTTATGAGTCATACATGTAGTGGGTACGTGTAAAACACTTGACGCCAAGGCGATGAATCATGCAATGTCATAAGCTTGTCAAAAGATCTAGTCTCCACCAACTAGCATGTGAAAAAGCATAAATCAAGAGGTCTTTAAGGGTTGTGATGATAGGCAATGGTTTCGGGTCGGGAATGGACATTTAAAAGTGGTTAAACGGTTAAAACTCGGCGGTTATTTCTAACAATCGTAAATGAATTACAACTATACATAAGTAATGCATAAACAGACGATTTTGACCATATCGAGCTAGTCAACGAGATTGTACTATTCAGCACCTAAAATTGCTCCGATTTGATCTTCTTTCTTCTATTTTCAGTTGCTATTATTTTTTTTGAAAAAGTTGCCATAAAGATTCGCAAGTTAGATAATAACTATAACCGAGTTTTAACACATAAGTTCAACGATAAAAGGCTACATTTGGCTAAGTGAGTTAAATGGATGTAATCGGAAAAACACGGGAAATAGGCTCAACATGATTTATAACTAATGGAATGATGGTGGTTACGGAAAATAAACAAAGAAAAAGGCTAACACAAGAGGGGTATCCTAAGTGCCTCTATCACATTCATGCCCTTTTCACATATTCATGATCTTGAAAAGTATATTAATGACAAGTTCTAAATCACATGAAACATCCGACTCACTCGTATCCGAACAAAAACAAGCATGTTAAGAATTGAAAAGCTCAAATATGCTCACGTAATTGAAGGAATGGGTATGAATGTAAAGATAAACATACAGGTCTTTCTTTTTGTTTGTCACGCTTTTATTATCATCACTTTTAAAAATCAATTTGGCTTACCGATTTTGATCGTATCTGATGCTTTCTAAAAACACAACTGAACATTTTTGTACAACAATATATATATATATATATATACGAGGACAAACTAAGTTACGCAAGTTAAACCCCTCCCCGCACTTGAATTTCACATTGTCGCCAATGTGAACCAAAAACTTAGTTATACAGCTATCAATAGCGAAACTAAAGTGTGAAAAAGGTGAATACTACTCCCCTCGAGTTGAAGAAGACTTGGAGATATTTGGCTTGACCGTCTTTCTTCTCAACTCTGTGTGCGTCTCCATATACTTGCAAAGCTTGTCAAACTAACCAAAACGCAGGTAACACAAATGATCAAGAGATTAGATAAATAAAGGTTCATCCATTAGTTAAAAATTAAATAAAACAAGCAATAATAAAGTGTTTAAAAAAACAATACATATCCGTGCGGTTTTTAAAGAAAATGCAGTCAAAATGAAAACCCCCCAAAAGAAACAAAGGAAATTATGAAAATGAAAAATGACACTAGTAGCTTCAGACGCTACACTCCGTCCTCCAACTAATCCTCCTCATCATCTTGGCGCGTTCCAACTGGACCCGCCTCGTCATGTCCCGGGTTCCCAAATGGGAACTTTAGAGGGTCGCCAAAGTAGTTTGGGAAGGCGTTGTGTAGCCCTCCGAAGATGTACGAGAACCCGGCTGCATTGCTTCTCTCATCGTGTTCTGGTTCACCTGCATAAGTTGGAATTGCCGTTAGAACTCTGGGTATGAAGGGATGCCAGTTGGCCACTCCTACTGTGCCTGATACTCGTGCTAGTGTTGCTACTGGTGGTGCTGCTGCTGACCTGGTGGTGGTCCTATGAATGCTTCCTCTTGGGCATGTGCCTCATGGACATGCTCCATTTCGATATCCTCTACCTCGTCCTTTGGTAGCGTTGGGAGTAGGCCCAAATCTCCCCATTTAGGCCCCTAACCTTGGGCCGTTTCCTGTATCCACTATTAAGCCCATTGCACTCAGAGAACGAAGATCCACATCACCCCCAATGTGGACCAGCGTCAGATTGTTGACTACATTATCTGTCATTATCCCAATAGCGTAAGCGAGCTGGGTCACACACTCCCCACCATGAATCTCGCTACTTGTCGACCTCCCCGCACTATTTATAAAAAATTCGGCCATTCGGGTGACAAGGTTAACATGTACCCCATTCACTATGGAGTATAAATAGAGTAAGTCTGGTGTGGGACAGTTCCCAGAACTGTCCATGCGACCACAGATGGTGTAGCTCATTACTTGGTGAAGAACCCTAAGGAGCGGGTCCCCCAGTCTCGAAGCCTTGGCTCTTCTAGCCTCGTAAGGTTGCCCGACTGCCACATCAGACCAGAAATATGCTCTTTCCTCATCATTGTCGAACTTGTATACATTGGTAAAAAGCTCGAAATCTATATCTTCTTCATTGTAACTACCTAACTTTCTGCCGAGCTTTGCCACTGACCATTTATGCCACCTACCCCTGAGCCTGAACTCTATAATTTTGCATTTTTGAATTCCGGGTTCTAGCTTCTTGGTTTATCGTATGAGTAAGAAGCGAAGAACTCTAATGTGAGCTCTAGGTAGAGGGCCCCTCCATGTTTAATAACCTCGCCATTGGGTACGAAATCATCTCTTGAAGTCTCTCAGATTGGTATAGGGCTTGCATTGCAGCCCAACTTAGCCTCCTCGGCTCCCCGATTTGGCCTTTTCGATTCCATAATGTTTGTATTCGATTGAAGCATGGTCGTTCCTTTTGCTTGTCGGAGTCGAATTGGAGGAAGGGATGATCCATCTACATGCAGGCACGCAACAAAATCAGATCAGACTTAAAAAATTTCGATCCCGACACCAGAACAATGTTTTATAAGCCTTCTGTTCCTGTTTCAGATGGTGCACGACCGTGCGGATCCAAATCACAGATCCGGTTACCGGGTGACTGCGTCAAATCAGGACTGCACTACTGTGCAGATGAAGCGCATGGTCGTGCGTCGACTGCAGGTTTCCAAAAAATGGCTCCATTCACTGATATTGGCCGTTTTGTTACAATTCAAAGTATTTTCTCAGTGAATGGAACGAGGGTTCGTGATTTGGACTTTGATTCACCCAATGTGTCAAGAATTAGGGTTTGATTTCTTTTTATGAAGAAAACCCCAAAATTTCTTGAATAGGAACCCTAATCTACGCCTAAAACAAGATTAAAAGTGTAAAATACGAAAGGATTCTTACATTGATCGAAGATTGAACGAATTTCTTGCAAAGAGTGGTTAATTTTGGGAGAGGGTGTAATCAGGAACGACAGTGCGGCTAGGGTTGCAATTTAGAATATTTTTTTTTGAATAAGTCGTATTTATACTGTTTACTATTACTGTTACAAAAAGTTACACACGGTCATGCGCATATGGGCATGGTCGTGCGGATTCAAAAATGCAACATTTTGGTTTACGGGTTCTCGAGTCGCACGGTAGTGCACATTGTCCGCACGATAGTGCGTGTCCGAGAAAACAAGCCGCATGGTCGTTTGGTGCAAATGCAGTTTTGAAGTGCACGTCCATGCAGATCATGTGCACGACCGTGCAACATCTGGGCATTCTACAGCAGTTTACACAGAATGCTCCCAACTCCGTTTTTCAACACAAATCACCATCTTTTCAAGTTTTTAGCTGTTTGGACAACGTTTCAACTTCGAAACTTCCTAAGGTATGAATCAAAACAATACAAACCTACACAATACCGAAAAGAGAAGAAAACATAGAAGAAAGACTAAAAATTTCAATATTTACAAATTTACCCCCGACATGCTAAACTCGCTCGCTAATTTTTTTTCAGCGAGTCGATAGCTAGACTTCCCTCCCCACACTTATTACGCGTGCGGGGAGTGGAGTTCGATGACCTCCACCGCCAAATCAACCGGTCCGTTGATATAGTGCTTCAACCTATGACTGTTGACTTTGAAAGTTACCCCGTTTGAGTCCTCGACGACGACGATTCCATACAGGAATACTTCTTTGACAATGTACGGTCCCGTCCATTGGGATTTCAACTTACCGGGGAATAACTGAAGCCGCGAGTTGAACGATAAAACGAGATCTCCCACTTGAAATTCCTTGTGATCTTTCAAAAGCTTGTTATGTAACCTATTAACGCGTTCTTTATATAAGCTAGAGTTCTCGTAGGCATGGTTTCTCAATTCTTCAAGCTCAAGATCTGCAAGAAGCGAGCCTCATTGCCGCTCTTTAAATCCAAATTCGCTGTCTTCAGTGCCCACAATGCCTGATGTTCCAACCCGATCGGAAGATGACACGCTTTTTCGTAAACTAGCCTATACGGAGTAGTCCCTATAGGCGTTTTATATGCAGTTCTGAAAGCCCAAAGCACGTCATCTAGCTTCTCTGACCAATCCTTGCGGTTCTGACCCACCGACCGCTCAGGAGTTCTCTTCAGTCCCCGATTTGTGACCTCTACTTGCCCGCTTGTTTGGGAATGGTATGGTGTGGATAATCTGTGATGAACACCATAGCGAGACAGGGCTTTTTACATCTGCGCAATGCAGAAATGCATTCCTCCGGTCACTAATGAGTGCCTTCGGGGCACCAAACCGGGCAAACAAACTTTTCAGAAACCTCACGACTACCCTGGCATCATTTGTGGGTAAGGCCTGCACCTCGGTGCCGGGTGGTCCATTGGACAACCCTCAAGTGCTTTAAAAAGATCAATATTTCTCACTTAATTGGGTTAATTATCGAAATGTGATAACTACGATGCGAATGGCTTTGCAGGTACCGAGGAGCATAAATAAGCGATTTTAATTTGTTTTGACTGGAGCTAGTACTTGGAAAAGTAAAGATGAAGACATGGAGAGTTGATTAGAGAACAAGTTGAGAAAAAGGTGGAACCACCATAGGCTATGGCAGGGGCTGTAGCTTACGGTGATGTCTGACTCTTTACTTGTGCACCGTAAGCCAAAAGATTGAGGCCGTAAGGAGATGCTTACCACCGTAGGCTACGGTGGACACCGTAGCTTATGGTGGTGACCTGCGAGAAAAGTGTAACTGCCCTTTTAAATGGGTTTTGAAGAGTCTTTTGGGCATCAAATCATTGGAGATGTTTCTAAGCAGCTAGGAGGCGAATTTGGGTGTTCTTGTTGGTTCAGAACAATTTCAAAACAATTGCTTTGTGTTTTTGATTCGTATGAACATTAAACTTGATGTTGTTATGAATTGCTGGACTATGAGTGGCTAAACTCATTGTGATCATCCTAGGTTAAAGGTTTGCTTAAAACATTTGTGTTTTTATCCATATTTATAGAATAATAGACTTGCAATGTTTTTAGTTTATTATGGTGTTTGAATGTTTATTTGTAAGCTATTAATTGATGTTTTGATCTTAGCCTAAATCGTACGTTCTTGGTGTCGTTGACAATTGAGATATCGCGGAAGGGATTAGGGTTGGATATTGGTTAATTGGTCATCGGGTAACAACCTCACGTTTTTATAATCCGAGTACTTAGTTCCTTTTCATCACAAACAAATAATCATACATGAATCATGTCTATGTGATTCTTTCTAGTTGGATTTAAACATGAATGTTAATTAAAACTAGAAACCTAGGATGGTTACTTTCTCCTAATATGTTTTAACAACCAATATTTGAATTGCAACTTCTTTAGCTAATTTTAATTTTAAAACCAAAACAATCAAAATCTTGAATTCATTTTTCTTGAATTTTAGATAATTAGTCATTTTAGTTGAAACCTTAGATAACACATATTCCACAAACTCTATGTGTTCGATACCCACTTACCGCTAACTATTAGCAGTATTTGGATTAAATTTGCTTGAGTCTACGATCCTATGTCAAATTTTGGCGCCGTTGCCGGGGAGTAGTGCGCAACATGTATTATATTTGATAGTTTAGTTTGTTATTTTCCGGGTTTACGCTGGTTGTGTTAGTGTGTAGGTATTTACAGGCGCATGCATTCTTGTGGCTCTCACAAGCTATCACCCTTGGCATTTGATCCTTAGATTGAACGAACTTTGCGAAGAAAGAGAGTTTTACTACGAGAAAATAAAATCAGTGGTTCACCAAAAACACCTACAACACCAATTTCACCGGTTAAGACAATGGATCCATTACCTCCCGCTACGTGTCAAACAACACCATCTACACCTTCACAAATTTCTAAAACCCATCCTACTTCAACACATGAAGTCAACCCAATCAACACCCCATCATTCACAACTACCCAAACCGGACCCGTTCCTATTTTTAGCCCCACATCAATGGTTGCACCATTTTCATCCTTTTTCCCAACTTCCGTTCAATCATCTTCCACGCAAAAACCACTACCAAATCAATTTCCACCAAGTCCAACAATTGTTCATACTACTTTTACACTTCAACCACAAAACCAATAGGGTTTTCATTATCCATCTTCTCAGTTTGTGCAATCTTCGGGTGTCGGAGGAGATAGATTTGATGATGGGTATGAGGAAGAATTTGGAGGATAAGAAGAAGAGGGGTATTATTATGGAGGAGATGGAGGTAATTTGGGACCTCAAGGGGGAATGGCTTACCAACAAAGACAACAAGTGGAACAAATTCAAGAAGTGGGTAGGCAACCAACGGGGTTACAATAGAATCCTCCGCAAGGGCCACATTTTCAACGGCCAATGCCTCTACAACAAGTTCAACCTCAATATCAAAAACCTCAATTTTAAAGGCCGATACAGCAACGACAAATGCAACAACCTCAATACCAACAACAGTTTGCACCTCAAGGACCGAGGCAAGGCCAAGCGGGTCAACCGAGAGTACCGTTGGGTGCTCCACGAAGACATCACCGAGAGGTGGTGAGGGGGATTGAAGCCCATTTTACACCCGTTATCACTAATAACCCTTCTCTGGTGGTGATTCCTCATCACCCGGATGGAAGAACATTTGAGGTTAGAATAACCGCACTTCAAAGTTTGCCGAAGTATAAGGGGTTAGCAACAGAGGAACCATACTTCCATTTGGAGACATATGATTCTATATGCAACACTATTGGAGGGAAAGGTTTTTCTTCGGATGATGTCAAGTTGTTGCTCTTTCAATTTTCTTTGTAAGACAAGGCTAAAAGATGGTTTCATACTTTATCATCCGCGTCAATATACACATGGGCCGACATGCAACAAAGGTTTTTGGAAGAATTTTTCACGGCCCAAAAGACTAATGAGGCTAGGCAGAGTTTGAGAAGTTTTCAACAACAACCGGGTGAGATGTTTCATGAAGCATTCGAGAGGTTCAATATGATGTTGAAAAATTGTCCTCACCATAGCATTGCACTTTGGGAGTTATTGAATGCTTTTCATGAGGGGTTGAGTTTGAAGATGCTCGTAATTTAATGTCGATTACTAATGGTACGTTTGGTACAAATTTTGAGCAAGACGATTGGGCATTTTTGGAACAAATGGCGGTTACATCTAAGAGAAAAGCGCAATCTTCAAGAAGGGCAAGGAACGTTATTACAAGACCTCAAGTTTATGTGGTAGATGATAGAGGGGTACAAGCAACTAATCAAGTATATGACATTTCTACAAATTGTGATGAATTAGGTCATTCGGCGGATGTGTGTTTGGTGGGTGTGGTCGAAGGTCAAGTAGAAGAGGTGAATGCTATTCAAGGGGTGGTCGTAATTTTAACATGAACTCGAACACCTATCACACCAAGCCATTCCAAATTTCCAAGGAGCTCAAAGAAATTTTATTCCATGGCAACAATACAATTAAGGTAATTTTTGAGGTGGAAATAGTCAAGGCTACCAAGGACAACTTCAACAATCGGGTGGCCAAAGTGGTACCACGGTCAAACTTCATCAAGTGGGAATGAAATTATGGATATGCTCCGGATGATGCAACAAGATATGAAAAGGAGAAATCAACTTGATGAAGTTCGGATGCAAAAGGATGAGGTCCGTGATAAGAGCATTCAAACATTGACCACTCAAATGGGTCAACTTGCAACCGAGGTGGCGGAGTTGAAAAAAGGTAAAGGTCAACTTCCTAGCGACACTAATGTTAATCCTTCTCATAGTTCTTCACGTGATATTCCTATTAACCATGTTAGTGTTTTAAGAAGTGGAAAAGAATTGAAGGCAAACTTGTCACCGGGTTTGGTTGATGAGGTGGTTGTAGACATTAAGGGAAATGAAAGTGATGAGGATGAAGTCTCACCATTAGTTGTGTCTAAGGACCCTAATGTTGAAAAGGTAATTCAAAAACCGGGGTTGGGTGACATCTTAAAAGACAAAGACAAGGAAGGGGGACCAAGTCAAGTTCCATTTCCATCAGCTTTAGTTGACCTGGGTAAGAAAAATTTTATTTCAACAAGGGGTCCTCCAAAAGAGGACTTGTGGGATGTTTTCAAGCACGTCAAAGTAAATATCCCATTACTTGACGCAATTAAACAAGTACCCGCTTATGCAAAATTTTTAAAAGAATTATGCACATAAAAGAGGCAACAAAAGAAAAAAATGCCTAAGTGGGTTGACTTGACTTGACTGGACAGGTAAGTGCGGTACTTAAAGGGGATCTCCCTCCCAAACTCCAAGATCCAGGAACGCCACTAATAAACATTCAAGTTGAAAATTTTCCAATGTCAAAGGCGTTATTAGATCTTGGAGCCGGAGTAAGTATTTTACCGTGGGGCTTATATGACCAATATGATTTTGGTCCATTAGCACGGGTTGAGACAATAGTGGTTCTAGCTGATTTGTCTCATAAGTTACCCCGAGGGATGGTACAAGATGTCATAGTGAAGGTTGATGAGTTTTATTATCTGGTAGACTTTCTGGTTTAAGATGATTCATCCGCAGACCCAAAACAACAACACAATGTTATTTTGGGTCGGCCATTTTTGAGCACCGCTCATGTCGTGGTTGATTGTCGACTTGGTACGGTTGATATGACATTTGGCAATAGGAAAATGAGATTGAATGTTTTTACTAACACTTCGAACTCTATTGGTGTTGATGAGTGTTTTATGGCAGATTTAGTTGATGGATGCGAACCGCACGAGTATGAGGAAGACTGTGTAGATGTTTGTGTTTGTGATTTTTCTGAGCAGGTGCATGCATGTGCGCTAAGGGTTGAGGAGAAATAGCAAGATGAAATGGCGGTTAAAGAGGGTCGACCGCCATGGACCCATCAGTTCGAGAGCTTACCAGTGGAGATTAATTCGGGCACGAAGCCATCATTAGAGGAGCCACCGAAGTTAGAGTTGAAAGACTTGCCGGGCCATTTGAAGTATGCATTCTTAGGGGATAATGACACTTTACCGGTTTTTATTGCCTCTAACTTGGAGACGGCTCAAGAGGAAGAATTGTTGAGGGTTTTGAAAGCAAATAAAGCGGCTATTGGGTGGACGATTTCCGATTTGAAAGGAATTAGTCCATCAGTTGTCATGCACAAAATCATCACGATAGAAGACGTGAAACCAACTATAGAAGCTCAAAGGAGATTGAACCCGAATCTACGAGAAGTTGTAAAAAAGGAGGTAATTAAGTGGTTAGATGCATGTATAATCTATCCCATTTCAGATAGTGCTTGGGTAAGTCCTACCCAAGTGGTGTCTAAAAAGGCTAGCATTCAAGTAATCAAAGATGAAAATGGTAAACAAATCGCCACCCGATCGGTCACCGGGTGGCGTGTTTGTATCGATTACTGGAAATTGAATGCCGCGACCTCTAAGGACCATTTTCCATTACCTTTTATTGACCAAATTATCGAAAAATTATCGGGTCAAAAATATTATTGCTTTTTAGATGGGTATTCGGGGTATAACCAAATTGCCATTCACCCGAATGACCAACACAAGAACACTTTCACTTGTCTGTATGGCACTTTTGCTTTTCGGCGAATGCCATTCGGTTTGTGTAATGCCCAGGCGACTTTCCAACGATGTATGATGAGTATTTTTCGGACTTTGTTGGGGAGTCACTTGAGGTATTCATGGATGATTTCTCCATTTTGGCACAAGTTTTGAGTCTTGTCTCGATGAGTTGGAAAAAGTTTTAAAAAGGTGTGTCGAGAAAAACTTGGTGCTAAGTTGGGAGAAAAGTCATTTCATGGTCTAAGAGGGCATTGTGTTGGGTCATGTTATTTTGGAAAGGGGGATGGAGGTGGATAAGGCAAAAATTCGGGTAATATCATCTTTGCCTCTACCTAAAAAGTAAAAGGAGTAAGGTCATTTTTAGGACATGCGGGATTTTACCGGCGATTTGTTAAAGGTTTTAGTGTTATTACTAAACCTTTATGTAATTTACTAAAAGATGTACCTTTTGATTTTATTAATGAATGTTTACAAGCCTTTACTATTTTGAAGGAATAGTTGGTGAAAGCTCCCATTTTGCAACCGCCAGATTGGTGAAAGGCGTTTGAGATCATGTGTGATGCGAGTGACACAACTATTGGAGCGGTTTTAGGTCAAAGGGTTGATAAAAAGACGGTGGCAATTTATTATGCAAGCAAGACATTGTCTGAGGCGCAACTGAATTACACCACAACCGAAAAGGAATTGTTAGCAGTGGTGTATGCCTTGGACAAGTTTCGGTCATACATATGGGGAAGCAAGGTGGTTGTGTATTCGGACCATAGTGCGGTTCGTTACTTGATGGAGAAGAAAGATGCAAAGCCCCGTTTGATTCGTTGGGTGCTTTTATTGCAAGAATTTGACTTAGAAATTCGGGATAAGAAAGGAAGTGACAATGTATTGGCGGATCATGTAAGACCCTATCTAATTTATTTAAATTTCTGTTAAAAATTTCATATTTAAACGAGTAAATGCAAATACACATCGCTACAAATTTTCGGGTTTAGTAAAACTTTATCAACACCAAACATCTAGACATGTCTTTAATGATTAATACTGTAATATTGAAACCAATTGTGGAAGCTTGAATCTTTGATCGTGTTCGGTTCTTCGTAGGGCTTGGTCCTCCTCCGGTACTCCCAATCATCACCTATATTTCATAAATTATGAAATACTTTAGTTATAAATAGATTAACGTAACTGGTTAAACCCAAAGGCCTAAAACATCAAAAACAAAACTTTCATTTCTGACTCCACCGTAAGCTACGGCTGGCCACCGTAGCTTACGGTCAAGGCTTCCTGTCTTACGGTCCTGGTTTTATCTTTCAACACAGCAGCTGCCTATCGTAAGCTAGGGTAGGCCACTGTAGCTTACGGTGGGTTGTTGCAGCCTTTTTCAAATTTGCCGTTTAGTTACGAAAACTTCCGTAACTCTCCAATTTTCATCCATTTTACTCTCCATAAAATGTTTTCTTACTTATTAACCTGAAATCCTTAATCCGGATTCTTATTTCTTATGATTTGCACATTCATTTCCGGTTTAAGCTCAAAATTTCCGATTTTACCCTTTAGCCGCATTTAAACAAAACTAGGCATTCATGCATCCATTTCGGTATGCATTAAAACTCTATCATTTTGACCAGTTTGGTTATTTTAGCAAAATCCGTCGCTTATTCAACCAAACCTTTATTTATTTTTATTATTTTGACCCGTTTGGTGGTCTTAGCGAAATTCAACGCTTATCGAAACCAAACCTTATATATCTTATCATTTCCACACCAAGATATCCATCTATATTCCACCACAACTATATTTGTGGCGGATTTGATATTATAAGTTCATTTAATCCAATTTCTACTCTCAGTTCGACAATTTACGGAAAATACCTGTTAAAAGGCATTAAACCAAAAAGGCTTATGCTTTACGCTACTGAAAGTGTCTACTAAATTATAAAACTCATTTTTAATTACCCTTAGGGTCGTTTACTTATTTTACCACATGAGGGCATTTTGGTCAACTTAGGTCCTTCTTTTACAATGAAGGACTTTCAATATCATGTTTTTGACCAAATATGAACATTTAACCATAATCTAGTTAAAATCATTATGTTTTTAAGAACCTAATGCCTAGGATTTAGATTATTAAATTTACCTTACCTTAGGTAACCTATTATTCATTCACGACTCATTTAACTCTTATCGGACCTTAAGTCCTTATTGAGAGCTTGACCCAATACACGTACCTGGCTCGGCTCATAGCACTGATTCGTTTTAATACCTTGCTGTATTAGTTGCTATTTAATAACAATGCAAGTCATCCTCATTCTTCCTATGAGCACAAAACTCAACAAGTATCCATTAGTCATCATCGCCAAATGGTGACAATATCATCATTTGACCGTTTGGTCTAAATGACCATTTATCTTTATGAGATGGTTATTTGCCATCTCACCCATCTAGCCCATTTCGGTTTACGCCTTATGATCATATTACTTTAGGCGTTTCGTAATCTGTTTGATCCGTTATGGCATACGCCAAAGGGTGTCTATTTCAAGATTAAATATTTATTTGTCAACCCGTGACTAAATTACCAATTTACTCTTTATATTCCTTATGACTTACACCATAAGGTAACTTTTTCCGAAATCCTTGTTTACTTGTCAATACATGACTGAATTACTGTTTTACCCTTTTTACCATCAAATATGGTTTATTACCATTTTCGCTTGTTCCAACCCGTATCCATCCGTGTCAGAACTTCATATTTCGGAATCTCATTCCGAATACCCAAAACGCTTATGCATATTCAAAACATAAGTAAAATTTATTATTTTAAGAATGTAAGCTTAACTTACTTGAGTCCCAGTTATGCCATTTTTCCGCGTACTTATTCCGTTTGACCCGCTTCTTCCCAAGCCTCCACCTAGCTTGTCAAGCGTTAGACTATCATTTATCCTTCGCAAAATGGTTAGATTAGTCATGATTTATCAAGACTATCCCTTATTACGGACTTAACATCAAATTTACCATTTGATATTATTATTGGTCAGTTTGACTTTTTAGGAGTCAACTGCCTGTTAGCATATGGAATGCGCAACTTAGTTCGACAAACTCATTTAGGCCTTTCATCAATTATTCGGTAGGCATCATTTCTAGGCCACCGTTTTAACTAAATTTCTCTATTATGTTCTTGCAATTGTTATATCAATTTAACATAATTTCAATCATTGTATGCTAATCAATCAGTCTCATATAAGAACTTGGGATTGTTTCATCATTATAAAACAACCCTTTGCATCATATATATAGGATTGATCCAAACATCAAACTTAACCAACTACTTTAAACATTCATAAATACACGATTATTTCAAACATCATTTAACATGAATATATCATAAATTTCCTGATATCGTACAAAAATTCATTTCATGGCATGTATGAATATATACTCAAACACTCAAATTGTTTAAGTATCTTCCTATTACTACCATATACAACGATTCTATACATAGGTTTGTCATCAACTTCATCACATTATCAGTACCCACTTCATTATCTACTTGTTAATCACTTACAAGGAAATCTTATCTCAATTATCTCATAATTTCATGATATCTAACGAAATTAAGCATACATAACACTCAATTTCACTTTTGGATCATAGTCCAACAATCTAATTGCAAGTATTCTACTTGTCTCACATTATAACTTTCACTAATCTAAGTTTTTAGACATACCTCATGATCCACTAATGAAGGTGATCGATAATATGAGTTCATGCATCGATTTGGTGCCCAATTCCCCTTTCAATTTGGTGATTCTTTGAAGAAACTAGGGTTTCCCCTTGTTTCTTCTCCTGCTCATCGACATATACACACACTAAGTGCTTGTATTTTGTGTTAGTTTTTGTTTTAATAAAAGAAGTTTCCTTTCTTGGCAGCTTTGGTCCTCAAGTTTAGTTTTGATTATAAATGAGACTACAACTCATTGTCTTGTTATCTATATACATGTTATTAACTAGGTTAATTTGTTCCTAGTTATTTAATTTACGGGTTCACTTTTACCACTTACGATCTTTTTCCCACTCTTTAATATTAACGTTTTTTGATTACCAAACCCGTTTTTGGGGTGTTACAGATCATTTATCCCGAATTCCGTTGGAAGGGGTCGACGATGTTAGTGAAATTAATGAACGGTTTCCCGATGAACAACTGTTGGCCGTGTCTACTTCTGTTGCACCGTGGTACGCCCATTACGTGAATTATTTGGCTATGGATGCTATTCCTAGTCATTGGATGAAGAAAAGGAGACAATAGTTTATGGTGCAAGTCAAACAATATATATGGGATGAACCGGACCTTTTCAAAATTGGGCCCGATCAAGTGATTCAAAGATGTGTGCCTGAAACGAAAGTGTTAGAAATCATGACCCATGCTCATTCATCCGCTTGTGGGGGGGGGGGGGGGGGCACTTTAGTGGTCACAAGACGGGATATCGGGTACTTACATGTGGGTTTTATTGGCCGACAATTTTCAAGGATGCGTGTGAGTTTGCCCGGAACTGTGTAAATTGCAAAAAACTGGGAAGTATTTCGAAACGGGACGAGATGCCATTACAACCCATTTTGGTAGTTGAGATATTTGATGTATGGGTTATAGATTTTATGGGTCCTTTTCTGAGTTCGAATGAGTTTTTATATATTTTGGTAGTGGTTGACTATGTCTCGAAATGGATTGAATCCATACCAACAAGAACCAACGATCATTCGGTAGTATGCAAGTTCGTGCAATCAAATAGTTTTGCTCAGTTTGGGATCCTGAGGGTCATAATTAGCGACGGTGGTTCGCATTTTAAAAATTATAACTTTGGAAAATTGTTGAAGCGGTACAAAGTGAACCACCGAGTCGCTACACCATATCAGCCGCAAACAAGTAATCAAGTTGAAGTGTCCAACCATCAAATCAAAGAAATTCTCATGAAGACGGTGCGAACGGATAGAAAAGATTGGTCAAGTAAGTTGGATTACGCGTTGTCTGCATACCGAACGCCTTATAAAACTCCTATTGGTACAACTCCTTACCGGTTAGTGTATGGGAAAGGATGTCATTTACCGATGGAGTTAGCTTACCGGGCACATTGGGCGATTAAAACGGTGAATGCAGATTATGACTAAGCTGGTAGAATTCGGAAGCTACAGTTGAGCGAAATAGAAGAAATCCGAGATGAAGCGTATGAGTGTGCATCAGCATATAACGATAAGCTCAAAAAGTTTAATGATGCGAAGATTAGAAAACGAACTATTGAAGTGGGTCAAAAAGTTTGGTTGTACAATTCACGATTGAAGTTGTTTGCAGGAAAGTTGAAGAGCAAATGGATGGGTCCATATGTAATCACAAGAGTGGGCAAGTTTGGAGATATAGATATTGAAGATGTTCATACTAACACGAAGCACACGTTATATGGGCACCGTCTTAAACCGTACTTGGAAGGGAA
Organism: Scalesia atractyloides; assembly: GCA_947069175.1. Classification (NCBI taxonomy): domain Eukaryota; kingdom Viridiplantae; phylum Streptophyta; class Magnoliopsida; order Asterales; family Asteraceae; genus Scalesia; species Scalesia atractyloides. The sequence continues at coordinate 30,476,386 of CAMTDV010001632.1, forward strand.
CAATATCAAAAATCTCGAGCTTGATAAGGTGGGCTACATTTTACGCCCGCTGGTTGAGGAATAAGCATAAGAGGCTCAGGTTTGGTAGTGTAAATATTTAGTTTAGTTAGCTTAATAGTGTGTTTTCAAGCAATTTCTCGTACTCATTTTAACTTGTGTTTGAAACAAGTGTGAGGAAATTCTTATGAAATTCTCTAACATAGTGTTGAGGACAACATGGGTTTTTTTTTTTGGGGGGGGGGGGGGGTAGCATAATATTCATGTCTAAATGATAAAAATAAAAAAAAATTAAAAAAAATTTCAAATAAAAAATGCCCAGATGCCACCGTAGGTTACGGTCCCCACTGTAGCTTACGGTGAGCCTTACATTTTGTCTTATGGTGTGTTAAAATACCAGTGACCACCGTAGCATACGGTGATCACTGGGAGTGGGTCCGCCGTAAAAGAAAGAAAAAACGAGTTTTAACCCAAACACACACTTTCTGCACATACCCTAGCCACACATTCTTTTCTTCTTCTCAAAACCCTTTATAGAACACCACTTCACAACTTCACCATTTCACCATATCTTCACCAAATCGAGTGATTTTTGGGTCAATCTTGATTAGAATTTCATAAGGGTTTCGAAATTGTGCTTGCATTTTGAAGAATCCAACGTTTGGGTGGTTGATTTTAGACATTTAGGTCTGAAAATTTTGGGATTCTTGGTGGGTTTTGATTAATCTTGAAGTTCTTAGTATTCTTATCCTCTACAAAGCAAAGGTATGCATTTTCTTACATTATTGATGATGCATTGTACAATTGTAAGTGTTATGTTACCTTTGATTACACACTTGCTTGTAGTTGCTAAGGAGAGATGAACTTTGATGAGTTTGAATGGTTGTGGTTATGGAAGTTAAGTCATTTGATAAAAACATGATTTTTGGGTAGAATTTTTGCTAACCTAGGGAAATATTGTGCAAATTTTTGTAAAATGATGAATATCAGGCTTATATCCACAACCATAGTGATAAGCAAGTGTGGGGATGTTGTGGGTTAATAAGAAGAGGAATAACTTGTGTTCTTTGTTGTTATGCATTGCAGAATTAACATGGGTCGTAAAGGCAAGGAGAAAGTTGAATCTTCTAGTAATCCAACTCAACGGAAAAGTAGATTGGTTTTGCAAAGGGATGTAGAAGAAGAACAAGAAGAATAAGCACCGGAAAGGGGTCCGAAGCCGAAATGGACATCCGGGCCCTTGCATGACCAACCATCTGAATGACAAGCGGAGTTATTTAATGATCAAATAAACAAGTTAGCCCAAAGGAAGGAGGTATTCATATGTGAAAAAGAGGTTAGAGAGGTGGATTTCGGTCCGTTCGGGATTACTGATAAGTTCCGGGCATTAGGTTGGGAGGCTGCATTCAGGTGATATGAGCATGAGGGAACAAATTTGTATGACGCAGAAATTCAAGAGTGGATGGCCACTTTAAGATGTCCTCCGTATAGGGGTGCGTAAAAATGAAGCTGATTGGAACAGTCATTGGTATTGATGTGGAAATGTCGGTTGATTCATTGCGTAGGGTGGCTAAGTTTGATAGTAAACCTGTGAATCAATACATGATTCCAACGTTGGAAGATTTGAACTTTGAGCCAGAAAAGCACCCGAGGTGGAATACAATGTTGGACTATTTGTTTTGACCTGGTACTACCCATGGGAAGCTCTACAGTAAGAATCTGAGAATTGAGGGGAAACTCATGTTGGCGATATGTTTGCAGAATTTCATTCCACGGCGGGGTGACAAAGTTGAAGTGCGGCGTCCTGAAGTGCCGGTGTTATACACTTCGTTGACTGGGGCTCCATTGTTTCGCTTCCGATTTCTAGTGCTGAATAATATTTGGATCAGTCAGAACAGTGATCAACGGAAGATCATACCGCACTGCAGACTCATTACGGCGTTGTTGAAGATGTATGCGGCAATTGATGCGGATGCTAAGGTCTTACAAAAAGTTCAAGCCATTTGATGTGAAGCAGTTCGGGGCTGGATGGAATTATACCAAATCTGAAAGGTATCATAAACTGAAGAGTGAGGGCCAAAGATGGAGATTTTGAAAGCTGATGCACGGCCGTTGAGACCGGGGGAAGATGACGAGCCTGAAAGTGAAGAGGAGGGTCCAAGTGCAGATGAGGATTATATGGATAATCCATATGTGGACCCCATGAATGTGGATCAAGGGGTTCGAGTAGAGGTCATGCTGGGGGCTTCTTCGACTATTCAAGGCATCCTTATGAGCCAAATTGGGCCCATCAAGGAACAATGCAAGAGGCAATTGAAAGTCAACGTCCTCCCATATTCGATAGTTGAAGCGGGAGTGAAAGGACATTTTTTGATCATCAAACATGGATGGGATCGAGCATGGAACGTGCTTTAAGGCACAACTTTGATCGACAAGAATCATGGATCGCACTCATGCATATGCGTTCGAACTGGGGATAAACAATCGATATCTTGATTATCAGAACCGGCGCATGCATGCTGATTGGCATGCGAGGCGACCAGTTGTTGTGGACCCGCCACCGGTGGTTTACTCGACATTGCCACCATATGATGGTAGCATTTCATACCCCACGCCACCACTGCATCATTCACAGTGGGTGGATCCCCAATACGGTCAGCAGCATGACGCCACGTAACAAGTAGGAGAAGGTTGTAGCGGTAGTGGGAGCGGCGCGTTTGCATTTGGAGAGTTCTCAGAGATGATATCGTCTATCTTTGGGCCTCCTCAGCCGCGATATTACTAGTCAGGTGGTGTTTTGTAACGCCTCGTTTTTTCATACTTTACTTATATAGAAAGTATTGTCGTATTTCTTTTTTTTGGAAACTTGTATACGTAATCCGAGACTTGAATCATAATGAAACTTATACATGATACATACTTGTTTTACATGAATTCAATCATTTAATACGTGTTTACATACATACTCGATACTTAAAATATACTTACACATACGTAATACACTTAAAAACATGCTAAATTATGAGTTTCTAGTATAAAATATTGGAAGTATCAAACTATGGGGGTCAACCTGCAAATTTGGGAAAATTCTGTCGGGAAGCACGACCATGCTCATGACCCGCACAACCATGCTCATGACTCGCACGATAGTGCTCATGACCATTCAGTGAAGATTCATGACTTGCACGACCATGCTCACGATCCGCGTGGTCATGCTCATGACCCACACGACCATGCTCATGACTCGCATGATAGTGCTCATGACCACTCATTGAAGATTCATGACCCGCACCATCATGCTCATGTCTCGCACGGTCATGCTCATGGCTCGCACGACCATGCTTTTGATTGGCACGACCGTGGGTGGCAAAATCTTTCAAAATGCGCGAATTTTGGCTCCATTTCCGTTTTTTCCAACCCCCAACCACCACCAACTTCATTAATTACCTAACCCTAATTTCCCCATTATAAATACCCACTTCCCTTCACTCTCAAATCACACCTAAATCTTCTCTTCTCTTCTCTATAAGCTCTAAGAGTAAGTGCTTTCTTTGGTTTTATTAGGGTTTTACCCACAAGTGTTGTATTCTTCCAAGCTTGTTCTCGAAACAAGACTTGAGTTGGTAGAGTGTGATCACTTGGAAGCCTTGGCCATCCTAACTTCGATCCACCACCTCACTTTATGATTTCGTTTACTTTTGTCTTGTACTTTTATGTTCAAACTTACTCATGACCATCCTTGTCGTCCTTGTGACGACTTGCGCACTGGTAAACTATACGAGAGGTTTTATAAGGAAGGATTATCCTCCTACCTCCATGCATAACTTCTATGAATCTACATGATGTTTTTGAATTACTTATACTATGTAACATATATGCATGTATGTACTAACCGAACTCTTGATGATGATCAAACGATTACTCATCATGGTACTAGGTTACATCACCTAAGTACTTAATCACTTGTTACGAATCTAATGGGTATCTTAACCCATGAAATCACATCCACCCAAATGGGTCTTATAATGTAAAAACGAGTATTAAGTCTAAGTGATTACTTTCTTGTATAAACTACTTTATTGCATTTAAATTCCTTAAATCTTCCGTTATCGTTCGAATACTTACCAACCTACATCTCCTCTTGTAGGATAACTCGACGCTCAACCCATCCTCCAAAACCCCTTTGTGGACTCCTCAAGCTTGAAGACTTAGCAAAACCGTGAGTACACTCGACCCACTTTTCGTTTACAACACTTTTGGGTGTAACATGTTTACTTATACCAAAACCACAACTCTTAAACTTTATGAAACACACAAACAATCCTATACACATGAACACTTGATACGCTTACGTGATGATTATATCTTGGATATTCTTTATGTGATACTTTAGTCATTAATTTGTATAAAGCCTTCGTTTGATATGTATAGCGCTATAGGAATTCATGCATCCCCCTCCATCGCATAAACTTGAGGCCATGTTTAAACAGCATGTTTCGTTAAGGGTTTGGCTAGTAGTATTGCATGCCTTGTATATGCTCTCGTAAAATCATAGTTGCCATGAGGATTCGTTTAAACTTAATCGTATACGTATGCTATGCTTAAACTTGTGTACTCGCCTTTGCTTTTGCATTGAATTGTATTTAAAACATGTTACAGGTTGATGAAGAGGATGCTATGAAATCAAATAGCAAGGACTTAGATACACACAATTAGACATTAGGCTAAATTTGTTGTATCCATTTTGTTGTATTGTATTTACTTCGATGTTGTACTTGACAATTGTTATTTGAAATGAAATTCAACTTTAATTAAATATTGTCATTATTAGCGTTGTGAGCATTGAGCAATCTCGTTGTCGTGTCACTCTGATGTTTCCGCCATCGGTTGGGGTGTGACAGATTGGTATCAGAGCCATAACTGTAGGGAATTAGGTAGAATTGCCATGTTCCACCTAGTATATAGTTCTAAGTACCCGTTTTGACCATTCTTGTTTATGCTTAAAACTTTATGCTTCCTACCTTGCTTCTCCTCTTTTCTTTTGGTCTTAATACATATACATGAAGTCTTTCCTAAGACATTTTTACACAATACACACTTGAAGACTTGAAGACACTCATACTAACAAGACGATCTCATCAAAATAGGGGTGAAACACGCACTTTGGTGATCACTCTCAATCCGCGTATTCGTTTTTTCACGAAATTACGCCATCAAGTTAGGAGTGACATCCATACCTTGATGGAAAATTTCCAATTCAAAACTTGAGTGGACCCTCACCAACGAATCAGAATTTGCCCTTCGTTTGGTAAGTACCAACCACACTTAGGGTACGAAATCGTCAAGTTAGGGGTGAAACCCGCACCTTGTCGATTAAGTCCCATTCCTTGATTTTCAATCTCGCCAAGGTTTCGATTTTTCGGTCGATTAGATACGTATAGTAACTGGAAGGGTGAAATGCTGTTTATCGCTTCTCGACGAGAGCATTTCAGCTATAGGCCAAAGCACATCCCTCTAATTTGAAAGGATCTTCGATTTACTTTGGAATTGTCGACGTTTCTCTACCCGAAATATTTCCCGTTTTATGAGCCTATTCTTTTATGTGATTCAATTTTTATGTGTTTTTAATCCTTGTTACCTCGTTTATTTCGAACCGTTATACTATTCGCACGTTTATCGGAATCCAAAACAATGATAATCCTCATGAACAAACTAAATTTTACTCTTTTTATACGCATTAATACGTGATTATAAATGTTATATTTGTTAAATTCATACAACTTATGTGAACCTTTATACATACTCTTACATGCAAACTTGTTATTTTACATTATGATCAAGTCTCATCCCTTATTCTATTTCAAACCTCTAGATGTCTTTTTTCGCAAAACTCAGGTTGGAGAAATGAGTCGAAGTCCAGCTCCAACTCGACTATTTTCATAATAATCACTATATCAAAACTTATACCTAAACCTTTTATCATTGTTTCAAACCTTGAACCTTACTGTTTTATCCAAACGATTTCTCACCCTACAACATATTTACGTAAATTACATACACGAAACCCTAATGACACTTTAAACGTTTCTTTCACAATTTTTCAAAAAAAAACTTTATAAAAATGCTACCTATCAACTTAGTCGGTCAAACGAAACTCGTGCCCTCGACTTTCATAACTCGTCCAAAACACACTCACTTTATACTACCATCCTAAAGACACTTTATTTCCAACAAGAAACCAATGAAAACTTTCTCTCATATACATATAAGTACCTTGCTAAAATACTTTTCAAACATTTTTTACATGAAAAAATTCAAAAACACGACTTTTCTTGCATCAGTAAAATAAAATAGAATAAAATAAGCAAGCTCACTATTTTACAACCTTTTCAAAATACGCAAACCTAAATCTGAACACATGGGCAAGAAAATTTCATATGAGAATACAAATTTTAAAACAAAAGAAGCATTTCTTTTTACAAATCACATTTTACATCAAAATTAATACTTTTCTCAATATTCATCCGAAATTTACAATTTTTGGTCCTTCATTCTCGACAAACCCGACTTATTTTAATCAACTCAATTTTTTTACTCAAGCAACCACACACACACACACACGTTTACACATTTACCATTGGTATCTCAAAAACACCTTAGTCAAACACGTTTACACGTTTACACATTTACCATTGGCAATGCCTCGCTTTTTCATACTTTACTTATCTAGAAAGTATTGTCGTATTTCTTTTTTTGGAAACTTGTATTCGTAATCCGAGACTTGAACCATAATGAAACTTATACTTGATACATACTTGTTTTACATGCATTCAATCGTTTAATACATGTTTACATACATACTCGATACTTAAAATATACTTACACATATGTTATACACTTAAAAACATGCTAAACTATGAGTTTCTAGTATAAAATATTGGAATTATCAAACTCTGGGGGTCAAACTGCAAATTTGGGAAAATTCTGTCGGGAAGCACGACCATGCTCATGACTTGCACGATAGTGCTCATGACCATTCAGTGAAGATTCATGACTCGCACGACCATGCTCACGATCCGCACGGTCATGCTCATGACCCGCACGACCATGCTCATGACTCGCACTATACTGCTCATGACCACTCATTGAAGATTCATGACCCGCACCATCATGCTCATGTCTCGCACGGTCATGCTCATGGCTCGCACGACCATGCTTATGATTGGCACGACCGTGCCAAATGACCAGGTCTGACAGAATCTTTCAAAATGCGCGAATTTTGGCTCCATTTCCCTCTTTCCAACCCCCAACCACCACCAACTTCATTAATTACCTAACCTTAATTTCCCCATTATAAATACCCCACTCCCCTTCACTCTCAAATCTTCTCTTCTCTTCTCTACAAGCTCTAAGAGCTATCTTCTTCTCTCAAAGTTCAAAGCTCCTAAAAAGTGAGTTCTAACTCACCTCTCTCTTTTGATCTTTCCTTCTTTCTTACTACTTGGAAATACCTTTTGGAATGTTTCCATAAGTTTTCCATGGACGACTAACTTGGAACATAACCATATCTAAGGTCCCAAGAGTAAGTGCTTTCTTTGGTTTTATTAGGGTTTTATCCACAAGTGTTGTATTCTTCCAAGCTTGTTCTCGAAACAAGACTTGAGTTGGTAGAGTGTGATCACTTGGAAGCCTTGGCCATCCTAACTTCGATCCACCACCTCACTTTATGATTTCGTTTACTTTTGTCTTGTACTTTTATGTTCAAACTTACTCATGACCATCCTTGTCGTCCTTGTGACGACTTGCGCACTGGTAAACTATACGAGAGGTTTTATAAGGAAGGATTATCCTCCTACCTCCATGCATAACTTCTATGAATCTACATGATGTTTTTGAATTACTTATACTATGTAAAATATATATGTATGTATGTACTAACCGAACTCTTGATGATGATCAAATGATTACTCGTCATGGTACTAGGTTACATCACCTAAGTACTTAATCTCTTGTTACGATTCTAATGGGTATCTTAAACCATGAAATCACATCAACCCAAATGGGTCTTATAGTGTCAAAAACGAGTATTAAGTCTAAGTGATTACTTTCTTGTATAAACTACTTTATTGCATTTAAATTCCTTAAATCTTCCGTTATCGTTCGAATACTTACCAACCTACATCTCCTCTTGTAGGATAACTCGACGCTCAACCCATCCTCCAAAACCCCCTTTGTGGACTCGTCAAGCTTGAAGACTTAGCAAAACCATGAGTACACTAGACCCACTGTTCGTTTACAACACTTTTGGGTGTAACATGTTTACTTATACCAAAACCACAACACTTAAACTTTATGAAACGCACAAACAATCCTAAACACATGAACTTGATACGCTTACGTGATGCTTATCTCTTGGATATTCTTTATGTGATACTTTAGTCATTAATTTGTATAAAGCCTTCGTTTGACATGTATAGCGTTATAGGAATTCACGCATCCCCCTCCATCGCATAAACTTGAGGCCATGTTAAAACACCGTGTTGCGTTAAGGGTTTGGCTAGTAGTATTGCATGCCTTTTATATGCTCTCGTAAAATCATAGTTGCCGTGAGGATTCGTTTAAACTTAATCGTATACGTATGCTATGCTTAAACTTGTGTACTCGCCTTTGCTTTTGCATTGAATTGTATTTTAAAACATGTTACAGGTTGATGAAGAGGATGCTATGAAATCAAATAGCAAGGACTTAGATATACACAATTAGACGTTAGGCTAAATTTGTTGTATCCATTTTGTTGTATTGTATTTGCTTCGATGTTGTACTTGACAATTGTTATTTGAAATGAAATTCAACTTTAATTAAATATTGTCATTATTAGCGTTGTGAGCAATGAGCAATCTCGTTGTCGTCTCACTCTGATGTTTCCGCCATCGGTTGGGGTGTGACAGATTGGTATCAGAGCCATAACTATAGGGAATTAGGTAGAATTGGCATGTTCGACCTAGTCTATAGTTCTAAGTACCCGTTTTGACCATTCTTGTTTATGCTTAAAACTTTATGCTTCCTACCTTGCTTCTCCTCTTTTCTTTTGGTCTTAATACATATACATGATGTCTTTCCTAAGACATTTTTACACAATACACACTTGAAGACTTGAAGACACTCATACTAACGAGACGATCTCACCAAAATAGAGGTGAAACCCGCACTTTGGTGATCACTCTCAATCCGCGTATTCGATTTTTCACGAAATTACGCCATCAAGTTAGGAGTGACATCCATACCTTGATGGAAAATTTCCAATTCAAAACTCGAGTGGACCCTCACCAACGAATCAGAATTTGCCCTTCGTTTGGTAAGTACCAACCACACTTAGGGTACGAAATCGTCAAGTTAGGGGTGAAACCCGCACCTTGTCGATTAAGTCCCATTCCTTGATTTTCAATCTCGCCGAGGTTTCAATTTTTCGTTCGATTAGATACGTCTAGTAACTGGAAGGGTGAAATGTTGTTTATCGCTTCTCGACGAGAGCATTTCACCTATAGGCCAAATCACATCCCTCTAATTTGAAAGGATCTTCGATTTACTTTGGAATTATCGACGTTTCTCTACCCGAAACATTCCCCGTTTTATGAGCCTATTCTTTTAAGTGATTCAATTTTTATGTGTTTTTAATCCTTGTTACCTCGTTTATTTCGAGCCGTTATACTATTCGCACGTTTATCGCAATCCAAAACAATGATAAGCCTCGTGAACAAACTAAATTTATACTCTTTTTATACGCATTCATACGTGATTATAAATGTTATATTTGTTAAATTCATACAACTTATGTGAACCTTTATACATACCCGTACATGCAAACTTGTTATTTTACATTATGATCAAGTCTCATCCCTTATTCTATTTCAAACCTCTATATGTCTTTTTCGCAAAATTCAGGTTGGATAAATTTGTCGAAGTCCAGCTCCAACTCGACTATTTTCATAATAATCACTATATCAAAACTTATACCTAAACCTTTTATCATTGTTTCAAACCTCAAAACTTACTATTTTATCCAAACAATTTCTCACCCTACAACATACTTACGTAAATTACATACACGAAACCCCTGATGTCACTTTAAACGTTTCTTTCACAATTTTCAAAAAAAAAACTTTATAAAAATGCTACCTATCAACTTAGTCGGTCAAACGAAACTATTGCCCTCGATTTTCACAACTCGTCCAAAACACACTCACTTTATACTACCATCCTAAAGACACTTTATTTCCAACAAGAAACCAACGAAAACTTTCTCTCATATACGTATAAGTACCTTGCTAAAATACTTTTCAAACATTTAAGTTTTACAGGACAAAATTCAAAAACACGATTTTTCTTGCATCAGTAAAATAAAATAGAATAAAATAAGCAAGCTCACTATATTAAAACCTTTTCAAAATACGCAAATCTAAATCTGAACACGTTGGCAAGAAAATTTCATATGAGAATACAAATTTTAAAACAAAAGAAGCATTTCTTTTTACAAATCACATTTTACATCAAAATTAACACTTTTCTCAATATTCATCCGAAATTCACAATTTTTGGTCCTTCATTCTCGACAAACCCGACTTATTTTAATCAACTCAATGTTTTGACTCAAGCAACCACACACACATACACGTTTACACATTTACCATTGGTATCTCAAAAACACCTTAGTCAAACAAATTACTTTCACGAACCTACCGTTTTTATTCTTCAAAATTTCGATACATATTTGTACACTTACACATGAACTCCGCAAAAACTTTGAACTTCAAAATCTTGATTTTGGCCAAACGTTTTCACCAAAAGTGACATTTTTTCAAAGTTCCTCTTGAATAAATTTCGGGACAAAATTACCTAAAGGAGGGGAGACTGTAACGCCTCGCTTTTTCATACTTTACTTATTTAGAAAGTATTATCGTACTTCTTTTTTTGGAAACATGTATTCGTAATCCGAGACTTGAATCATAATGAAACTTATACTTGATACATACTTGTTTTACATGCATTCAATCGTTTAATACATGTTTACATACATACTCGACACTTAAAATATACTTACACATACGTTATACACTTAAAAACATGCTAAATTATTAGTTTCTAGTATAAAATATTGGAATTATCAAACTCTAGGGGTCAAACTGCAAATTTTGGAAAATTCTGTCGGGAAGCACGACCATGCTCATGACCCGCACGACCATGCTCATGACCATTCAGTGAAGATTCATGACTCGCACGACCATGCTCACGATCCGCACGGTCATGCTCATGACCCGCACGGCCATGCTCATGACTCACACGATAGTGCTCATGACCACTCATTGAAGATTCATGACCCGCACCATCATGCTCATGTCTCGCACGGTCATGCTCATGGCTCGCACGACCATGCTTATGATTGGCACGACCGTGGGTGGCAAAATCTTTCAAAATGCGCGAATTTTGGCTCCATTTCCCTTTTCCAACCCCAACCACCACCAACTTCATTAATTACCTAACTCTAATTTCCCCATTATAAATACCCCACTTCCCTTCACTCTCAAATCACACCTAAATCTTCTCTTCTCTTCTCTACAAGCTCTAAGAGCTCTCTTCTTCTCTCAAAGATCAAAGCTCTTAAAAAGTGAGTTCTAACTCACCTCTCTCTTTTGATCTTTCCTTCTTTCTTACTACTTGGAACATAACCATATCTAAGGTCCCAAGAGTAAGTGCTTTCTTTGGTTTTATTAGGGTTTTACCCACAAGTGTTGTATCCTTCCAAGCTTGTTCTCGAAACAAGACTTGAGTTGGTTGAGTGTGATCACTTGGAAGCCTTGGCCATCCTAACTTTGATCCACCACCTCACTTGATGATTTCGTTTACTTTTGTCTTGTACTTTTATGTTCAAACGTACTCATGACCATCCTTGTCGTCCTTGTGACGACTTGCGCATTTGTAAACTATACGAGAGGTTCTAAAAGGAAGGATTATCCTCCTACCTCCATGCATGACTTCTATGAATCTACATGATGTTTTTGAATTACTTATACTATGTAACATATATATGTATGTATGTACTAATCGAACTCTTGATGATGATCAAATGATTACTCGTCATGGTACTAGGTTACATCACCTAAGTACTTAATCTCTTGTTACGATTCTAATGGGTACCTTAAACCATGAAATCATATCAACCCAAATGGGTCTTATAGTGTCAAAAACGAGTTTTAACTCTAAGTGATTACTTTCTCGTATAAACTACTTTATTGCATTTAAATTCCTTAAATCTTCGGTTATCGTTCGAATACTTACAAACCTACATCTCCTCTTGTAGGATAACTCGACGCTCAACCCATCCTCCAAAACCCCCTTTGTGGACTCGACAAGCTTGAAGACTTAGCAAAATCGTGAGTACACTCGACCCACTTTTCGTTTACAACACTTTTGGGTGTAACATGTTTACTTATACCAAAACCACAACACTTAAACTTTATGAAACGCACAAACAATCCTATACACATGAACACTTGATACGCTTATGTGATGCTTATATCTTGGATATTCTTTATGTTATACTTTAGTCATTAATTTGTATAAAACATTCGTTTGACATGTATAGCGCTATAGGAATTCACGCATCCCCCTCCATCGCATAAACTTGAGGCCATGTTAAAACAACATGTTGCCTTAAGGGTTGTCTAGTAGTATTGCATGCCTTGTATATGCTCTCGTAAAATCATAGTTGCCATGAGGATTCGTTTAAACTTAATCGTATACGTATGCTATGCTTAAACTTGTGTACTCGCCTTTGCTTTTGCATTGAATTGTATCTTAAAACATGTTAAAGGTTGATGAAGAGGATGCTATGAAATCAAATAACAAGGACTTAGATACACACAATTAGACGTTAGACTAAATTTGTTGTATCCATTTTGTTGTATTCTATTTGCTTCGATGTTGTACTTGACAATTGTTATTTGAAATGAAATTCAACTTTAATTAAATATTGTCATTATTAGCGTTGTGAGCAATGAGCAATCTCGTTGTCGTCTCACTCCGATGTTTCCGCCATCGGTTGGGGTGTGACAGATTGGTATCAGAGCCATAACTGTAGGGAATTAGGTAGAATTGACATGTTCGACCTAGTCTGTAGTTCTAAGTACCAATTTTGACCATTCTTGTTTATGCGTAAAACTTTATGCTTCCTACCTTGCTTCTCCTCTTTTCTTTTGGTCTTAATACATATACATGAAGTCATTCCTAAGACATATTTACACAATACACACTTGAAGACTTGAAGACACTCGTACTAACGAGACGATCTCACCAAAATAGGGGTGAAACCCGCACTTTGGTGATCACTCTCAATCCGCGTATTTGATTTTTCACGAAATTACGCAATCAAGTTAGGAGTGACATCCATACCTTGATGGAAAATTTCCAATTCAAAACTCGAGTGGACCCTCACCAACGAATCAGAATTTGCCCTTCGTTTGGTAAGTACCAACCACACTTAGGGTACGAAATCGTCAAGTTAGGGGTGAAACCCGCACCTTGTCGATTAAGTCCCATTCGTTGATTTTCAGTCTCGCCAAAGTTTTGATTTTTCGATCGATTAGATACGTATATTAACTGGAAGGGTGAAAAGCCGTTTATCGCTTCTCGACGAGAGCATTTCACCTATAGGCCAAAGCACATCACTCTAATTTGAAAGGATCTTCGATTTACTTTGGAATTGTCGACGTTTCTCTACCCGAAACATTCCCCGTATTACGAACCTATTCTTTTAAGTGATTCAATTTTTATGTGTTTTTAATCCTTGTTACCTCGTTTATTTCAAACCGTTATACTATTCGCACGTTTATCGCAATCCAAAACAATGATAAGCCTCGTGAACAAACTAAATTTATACTCTTTTTATACGCATTCATACGTGATTATAAATGTTATATTTGTTAAATTCATACAACTTATGTGAACCTTTATACATACCCGTACATGCAAACTTGTTATTTTACATTATGATCAAGTCTCATCCCTTATTCTATTTCAAACCTCTAGATGTCTTTTTTCGCAAAATTCAGGTTGGAGAAATGAGTCAAAGTTCAGCTCCAACTCGACTATTTTCATAATAATCACTATATCAAAACTTATACCTAAACCTTTTATCATTGTTTCAAACCTCAAAACTTACTATTTTATCCAAACGATTTCTCACCCTACAACATACTTACATAAATTACATACACGAAACCCCTGATGTCACTGTAAACGTTTCTTTCACAATTTTCAAAAAAAAAAAAACTTTATAAAAATGCTACCTATCAACTTAGTCGGTCAAACGAAACTATTGCCCTCGATTTTCACAACTCGTCCAAAACACACTCACTTTATACTACCATCCTAAAGACACTTTATTTCCAACAGGAAACCAACAAAAACTTTCTCTCATATACGTATAAGTACCTTGCTAAAATACTTTTCAAACATTTAAGTTTTACATGAAAAAATTCAAAAACACGACTTTTCTTGCATCAGTAAAATAAAATAGAATAAAATAAGCAAGCTCACTATTTTACAACCTTTTCAAAATACGCAAATCTAAATCTGAACACGTGAGCAAAAAAATTTCATATGAGAATACAAATTTTAAAACAAAAGTAGCATTTCTTTTTGCAAATCACATTTTACATCAAAATTAACACTTTTCTCAATATTCATCCGAAATTCACAATTTTTGGTCCTTCATTCTCGACAAACCCGACTTATTTTAATCAACCTAATGTTTTGACTCAAGCAACCACACACACGTTTACACATTTACCATTGGTATCTCAAAAACACCTTAGTCAAACAAATTACTTTCACGAACCTACTGTTTTTATCTTCAAAATTTCAGTACATATTTGTACACTTACACATGAACTCCGCAAAAACTTTGAACTTCAAAATCTTGATTTTGGCCAAACGTCACCAAAAGTGACATTTTTTCAAAGTTCCTCTTGAATAAATTTCGGGACAAAATTACCTAAAGGAGGGGAGACTGTAACGCCTCGCTTTTTCATACTTTACTTATTTAGAAAGTATTATCGTATTTCTTTTTTTTGGAAACATGTATTCGTAATCCGAGACTTGAATCATTATGAAACTTATACTTGATACATACTTGTTTTACATGCATTCAATCGTTTAATACATGTTTACATACATACTCGACACTTAAAATATACTTAACACATACGTTATACACTTAAAAACATGCTAAATTATTAGTTTCTAGTAAATATTGGAATTATCAAACTCTGGGGGTCAAACTGCAAATTTGGGAAAATTTGTCGGGAAGCACGACCACGCTCATGACTCGCACGACCATGCTCATGACCCGCACGACCATGCTCATGACCCGCACGACCATGCTCATGACCCGCATGACCATGCTCATGACTCGCACGATAGTGCTCATGACCATTTAGTGAAGATTCATGACTCGCACGACCATGCTCACGATCCGCACGGTCATGCTCATAACCCGCACGACCATGCTCATGACTCACACGATAGTGCTCATGACCACTCATTGAAGATTCATGACCCTCACCATCAAGCTTATGTCTCGCACGGTCATGCTCATGGCTCGCACGACCATGCTTATGATTGGCACGACCGTGGGTGGCAGAATCTTTCAAAATGCGCGAATTTTGGCTCCATTTCCCTTTTTCCAACCCCCAACCACCACCAACTTCATTAATCACCTAACCCTAATTTCCCCATTATAAATACCCCACTTCCCTCACTCTCAAATCACACCTAAATCTTCTCTTCTCTTCTCTACAAGCTCTAAGAGCTCTCTTCTTCTCTCAAAGATCAAAGCTCTTAAAAAGTGAGTTCTAACTCACCTCTCTCTTTTGATCTTTCCTTCTTTCTTACTACTTGGAAATACCTTTTGGAATGTTTCCATAAGTTTTCCATGGAAGACTAACTTGGAACATAACCATATCTAAGGTCCCAAGAGTAAGTGCTTTCTTTGGTTTTATTAGGGTTTTACCCACAAGTGTTGTATCCTTCCAAGCTTGTTCTCGAAACAAGACTTGAGTTGGTAGAGTGTGATCACTTGGAATCCTTGGCCATCCTAACTTCGATCCACCACCTCACTTGATGATTTCGTTTACTTTTGTCTTGTACTTTTATGTTCAAACGTACTCATGACCATCCTTGTCGTCCTTGTGACGACTTGCGCATTTGTAAACTATACGAGAGGTTCTAAAAGGAAGGATTATCCTCCTACCTCCATGCATGACTTCTATGAATCTACATGATGTTTTTGAATTACTTATACTATGTAACATATATATGTATGTATGTACTAACCGAACTCTTGATGATGATCAAATGATTACTCGTCATGGTACTAGGTTACATCACCTAAGTACTTAATCTCTTGTTACGATTCTAATGGGTATCTTAAACCATGAAATCACATCAACCCAAATGGGTCTTATAGTGTCAAAAACGAGTATTAAGTCTAAGTGATTACTTTCTTGTATAAACTACTTTATTGCATTTAAATTCCTTAAATCTTCCGTTATCGTTCGAATACTTACCAACCTACATCTCCTGTTGTAGGATAACTCAACGCTCAACCCATCCTCCAAAACCCCCTTTGTGGACTCGTCAAGCTTGAAGACTTAGCAAAACCGTGAGTACACTCTACCCACTTTTCGTTTACAACACTTTTGGGTGTAACATGTTTACTTATACCAAAACCACAACACTTAAACTTTATGAAACGCACAAACAATCCTATACACATGAACACTTGATACGCTTACGTGATGCATATCTCTTTGATATTCTTTATGTGATACTTTAGTCATTAATTTGTATAAAGCCTTCGTTTGACACGTATAGCGCTATAGGAATTCACGCATCCCCCTCCATCGCATAAACTTGAGGCCATGTAAAACAACGTGTTGCGTTAAGGGTTTGGCTAGTAGTATTGCATGCCTTGTATATGCTCTCGTAAAATCATAGTTGCCGTGAGGATTCGTTTAAACTTAATCGTATACGTATGCTATGCTTAAACTTGTGTACTCGCCTTTGCTTTTGCATTGAATTGTATTTTGAAACATGTTACAGGTTGATGAAGAGGATGCTATGAAATCAAATAGCAAGGACTTAGATATACACAATTAGACGTTAGGCTAAATTTGTTGTATCCATTTTGTTGTATTCTATTTGCTTCGATGTTGTACTTGACAATTGTTATTTGAAATGAAATTCAACTTTAATTAAATATTGTCATTATTAGCGTTGTGAGCAATGAGCAATCTCGTTGTCGTCTCACTCTGATGTTTCCGTCATCGGTTGGGGTGTGACAGATTGGTATCAGAGCCATAACTATTGGGAATTAGGTAGAATTGGCATGTTCGACCTAGTCTATAGTTCTAAGTACCCGTTTTGACCATTCTTGTTTATGCTTAAAACTTTATGCTTCCTACCTTGCTTCTCCTCTTTTCTTTTGGTCTTAATACATATACATGATGTCTTTCCTAAGACATTTTTACACAATACACACTTGAAGACTTGAAGACACTCATACTAACGAGACGATCTCACCAAAATATGGGTGAAACCCGCACTTTGGTGATCACTCTCAATCCGCGTATTCTCTTTTTCACGAAATTACGCCATCAAGTTAGGAGTGACATCCATACCTTGATGGAAAATTTCCAATTCAAAACTCGAGTGGACCCTCACCAACGAATCAGAATTTGCCCTTCGTTTGGTAAGTACCAACCACACTTAGGGTAGGAAATCGTCAAGTTAGGGGTGAAACCCGCACCTTGTCGATTAAGTACCATTCCTTGATTTTCAATCTCGCCAAGGTTTCGATTTTTCGTTCGATTCGATACGTCTAGTAACTGGAAGGGTGAAATGCCGTTTATCACTTCTCGACGAGAGCATTTCACCTATAGGCCAAATCACATCCCTCTAATTTGAAAGGATCTTCGATTTACTTTGGAATTGTCGACGTTTCTCTACCCGAAACATTCCCCGTTTTATGAGCCTATTCTTTTATGTGATTCAATTTTTATGTGTTTTTAATCCTTGTTACCCCGTTTATTTCGAACCGTTATACTATTCGCACGTTATCACAATCCAAAACAATGATAATCCTCGTGAACAAACTAAATTTATACTCTTTTTATACGCATTGATACGTGATTATAAATGTTATATTTGTTAAATTCATACAACTTATGTGAACCTTTATACATACTCGTACATGCAAACTTATTATTTTACATTATGATCAAGTCTCATCCCTTATTCTATTTCAAACCTCTAGATGTCTTTTTTCGCAAAACTCAGGTTGGAGAAATGAGTCGAAGTCCAGATCCAACTCGACTATTTTCATAATAATCACTATATCAAAACTTATACCTAAACCTTTTATCATTGTTTCAAACCTCGAACCTTACTATTTTATCCAAACGATTTCTCACCCTACAACATATTTACGTAAATTACATACACGAAACCCCTGATGACACTTTAAACGTTTCTTTCACAAATTTTCAAAAAAAAAAACTTTATAAAAATGCTACCTATCAACGTAGTCGGTCAAACGAAACTCTTGCCTCGATTTTCACAACTCGTCCAAAACACACTCACTTTTTACTATCATCCTAAAGACACTTGATTTCCAACAAGAAACCAACGAAAACTTTCTCTCATAGACGTATAAGTATCTTGCTAAAATACTTTTCAAACATTTTTTACATGAAAAAATTCAAAAACACGACTTTTCTTGCGTTAGTAAAATAAAATTGAATAAAATAAGCAAGCTCACTATTTTACAACCTTTTCAAAATACGCAAATCCAAATCTGAACACATGGGCAAGAAAATTTCATATGAGAATACAAATTTTAAAACAAAAGTAACATTTCTTTTTAAAAATCACATTTTACATCAAAATTAACACTTTTCTCAATATTCATCCGAAATTCACAATTTTGGTCCTTCATACTCGACAAACCCGACTTATTTTAATCGACTTAATGTTTTGACTCAAGCAACCACACACACATACACGTTTACACATTTACCATTGGTATCTCAAAAACACCATAGTCAAACAAATACTTTCACGAACCTACCGTTTTTATTCTTCAAAATTTCGATACATATTTGTACACTTACACATGAACTCCGAAAAAACTTTGAATTTCAAAATCTTGATTTTGGCCAAACGTTTTCACCAAAAGTGACATTTTTTAGAAGTCTTCCCCTTGAATAAATTTCGGGACAACATTTCCTAAAGGAGGGGATACTGTAACGCCTCGCTTTTTCATACTTTACTTATTTAGAAAGTATTATCGTATTTCTTTTTTTGGAAACTTGTATTCGTAATCCGAGACTTGAATCATAATGAAACTTATACTTGATACATACTTGTTTTACATGCATTCAATCGTTTAATACATGTTTACATACATATTCAATACTTAAAATATACTTACACATACATTATACACTTAAAACATGCTAAATTATGAGCTTGTAGTCTAAAATATTGGAATTATCAAATTCTGGGGGTCAAACTCCAAATTTGGGAAAATTCTGTCGGGAAGCACGACCATGCTCATGACCCGCACGACCATGCTCACCGCACGGTCATGCTCATGACCCGCACGACCAAGCTCATGACTCGCACGATATGCTCATGACCACTCATTGAAGATTCATGACCCGCACCATCAAGCTTATGTCTCGCACGGTCATGCTCATGGCTCGCACGACCATGCTTATGATTGGCACGACCGTGGGTGGCAGAATCTTTCAAAATGCGCGAATTTTGGCTCCATTTCCTTTTTTCCAACCCACAACCACCACCAACTTCATTAATCACCTAACCCTAATTTCCCCATTATAAATACCCCACTTCCCTCACTCTCAAATCACACCTAAATCTTCTCTTCTCTTCTCTACAAGCTCTAAGAGCTCTCTTCTTCTCTCAAAGATCAAAGCTCTTAAAAAGTGAGTTCTAACTCACCTCTCTCTTTTGATCTTTCCTTCTTTCTTACTACTTGGAAATACCTTTTGGAATGTTTCCATAAGTTTTCCATGGAAGACTAACTTGGAACATAACCATATCTAAGGTCCCAAGAGTAAGTGCTTTCTTTGGTTTTATTAGGGTTTTACCCACAAGTGTTGTATCCTTCCAAGCTTGTTCTCGAAACAAGACTTGAGTTGGTAGAGTGTGATCACTTGGAATCCTTGGCCATCCTAACTTCGATCCACCACCTCACTTGATGATTTCGTTTACTTTTGTCTTGTACTTTTATGTTCAAACTTACTCATGACCATCCTTGTCGTCCTTGTGACGACTTGCTCATTGGTAAACTATACGAGAGGTTTTAAAAGGAAGGATTATCCTCCTACCTCCATGCATGACTTCTATGAATCTACATGATGTTTTTGAATTACTTATACTATGTAACATATATATGTATGTATGTACTAACCGAACTCTTGATGATGATCAAATGATTACTCGTCATGGTACTAGGTTACATCACCTACGTACTTAATCTCTTGTTATGATTCTAATGGGTATCTTAACCCATGAAATCACATAAACCCAAATGGGTCTTATATTGTCAAAAATGAGTATTAAGTCTAAGTGATTACTTTCTTGTATAAACTATTTATTGCATTTAAATTCCTTACATCTTCCGTTATCGTTCGAATACTTACAAACCTACATCTCCTCTTGTAGGATAACTCGACGCTCAACCCATCCTCCAAAACCCCCTTTGTGGACTCGTCAAGCTTGAAGACTTAGCAAAACCGTGAGTACACTCGACCCACTTTTCGTTTACAACACTTTTGGGTGTAACATGTTTACTTATACCAAAACCACAACAATTAACTTTATGAAACGCACAAACAATCCTATACACATGAACACTTGATACGCTTACGTGATGCTTATATCTTGGATATTCTTTATGTGATACTTTAGACATTAATTTGTATAAAGCCTTCGTTTGACAGGTATAGCGCTATAGGAATTCACGCATCCCCCTCCATCGCATAAACTTGAGGCCATGTTAAAACAGCGTGTTGCGTTAAGGGTTTGGCTAGTAGTATTGCATGCCTTGTATATGCTCTCGTAAAATCATAGTTGCCATGAGGAATCGTTTAAACTTAATCGTATACGTATGCTATGCTTAAACTTGTGTACTCGCCTTTGCTTTTGCATTGAATTGTATTTTAAAACATGTTACAGGTTGATGAAGAGGATGCTATGAAATCAAATAGCAAGGACTTAGATACACACAATTAGACGTTAGGCTAAATTTGTTGTATCCATTTTGTTGTATTGTATTTGCTTCGATGTTGTACTTGAACAATTGTTATTTGAAATGAAATTCAACTTTAATTAAATATTGTCATTATTAGCGTTGTGAGCAATGAGCAATCTCGTTGTCATCTCACTCCGATGTTTCCGCCATCGGTTGGGGTGTGACATGTTTCTCTTGTATCTTATTGGAGACATTATTATGTTTTTGTTTATGGTTGGGTGGAAGGGTGGCATATTGTGTTTGATACTTATGTCATGGGTTGTGGTTGTCACACCCCGTGTAATCCCATCGCATTAGAGCGGGGCGTGACCTGAATGGCATCCTCAATGCACAGTGGAAGCAAGCGTGGGTGCTAAGGTTTCTAGTAAATGAACGCCCGCTAACTACTCGAATCCCCATGGGTTCCACTATTCCAACCGTGCCATACTTGCAATCATAACCTGAGAAAGAACATGCGAAAAATCAACATAAAGTTGGCGAGTTCATAGTTTGTTTGTTTTGTTTCAATGAGTCATAAAACTTTTAAGCATTTTGCATTCGAAAAACCGGTTTGTTGGATCATAGTATCCCAAAGCATTTAAATTTCATGACTGTATAATAGTATTGAAATGTTTTCCATGTTGTTTGCAAATCCATGCATATAAATGTTATGTTTATAAACCAGTGATAAAATGTTTTCTGTTATCTTCGTAAACCGGTGTTGAAATCGTAGTATGTAGTTTTCCTGTGGAATCTATGGATCAATCAGTGTGTAGCTAATACACTGACATATGTGCCATAAGTAAGTAACCAAACCGAGACTTCTTTGACATTTTGGGATCACAAAAGCACTCCTAACCGGTTAACTTACCAGGAGTGGAGCGTGTCTCAAACTCGATAGATCTATACCTTTTGCACCTTGGTCACTACGTGATTAATGGTTACTATTGTCATATTCCTACTTACGCATAATGATCTATTATAATCTAATCCCATAGCTACATACCAGTTGTTATAAATCTGTGTTATTGGGTCTAGCCCATGTTTTCTTGATTTTGGGCCTAGCCATTGTTTTCTTATCATTGGGCCTAGCCCATGTTTTCTTGTCATTGGGCCTAGCCCATGTTTTCTTGTTATTGGCCCAGCCCATGTTTTCTTGTCATTGGGCCTAGCCCATGTTTTCTTATAAAATTGGGGCCTCGCCCCTAGTTGTGACCATGACAATCCGTCACTAGCCATAAAACTCATGCATGTTTTGAAAAGCTTTGTACAGTTGTGAAAACCGGTAAGTTTAGCATAAATCTTTCGTAAACCATTTGTGTTCATTGAAATCTGTTTGTAACATGGTTTAGAAATATATGATTTTCATTTATCGAAACACTTTGTACTTTTGCAAAACATGTCTTTCCACCCCCGAAAACGTTTATTAAAATGTAAAACGGTAAAAAGTGGGGGCTATGAACTCACCTTGATTTCCTTGTGCAAAGCTAGCTTAATGTGATTCCATAGTGTTGTCTCCACAACTTGACCTGCTACCATGTAATCTAATGTATTCCTAAAGCGGAATAACATATAAGTTTCTAGAAATGACGTAGCTAAACTACGGGTCACCGAGCTCTACCGAATCCTTACTCATACGATTCTATGAATGTGTTATTGACTTAACTCGGTTAACCAACCTATGGTTTTCTTAGAAGTGTCTTAGTTTTCGAGCGACTTGAAATATATGTTTATAAAACATAACTATATTTCATGAAATCATATTTAGTCGTCATGTACGTCGACGGATAATTGTACGACTCTTCGTAGTTTTCGTAAGATATAATGTATATATACTCGAAAATATAACCGTATAGGTAACACATTTCGTATTCGCGCGATAGTCTTGCGGAGTCGTGTCTCACTTCGTTTGGCGTTGGAATCGAATATAACAAATAAATCCTTTGAAAGTATTCGTTAGTGTTCGCGTCGTCGATGATTGAAATAATTATAACTATATTTATTTTATGAAAGTATTCAAAGTCTCGACGTTCGAATATATATAATTATATTCGTGTTATACGATTTTCGAATTCGTTCGTTTGAAACAACGCTCACCTTGTATTCATCTTGTAAAAGCGTTCGGAAATCTTGGCGTTTCGAAATAAATATAAACCATATACTTATTTCTATATCGTCGTTCGAATAAACTATCGATGTTTGAAAACTAATTGCCGAATCGTTGACATTTGAAATAATATAAATAATTATATTCGGTTATAACGGATTGCCGAAACTTGTTGTCTTGTAGTCGCGCTCGTTAAAATGTTATTGGATTGATTCGTAAGTGTGAAGATAAATATATGTATTTATTTTATAACAACCGTTCGAATCAGATGTTTGACTTTGAATTACAACGCGTTTTGTGTTACGTATTTTTGACGAAAATTGGGCAGAGTTTCCTCTGTTTTTGGACAATCCCGACAATACAAGTTGTCGATTTATTTATCAAAACGCAATATCAATCAATGTACGTAATGTGTAATACTTTCCCATCGTGTTTTCAATATAATTTTCGCCAAATATAAGTATGATTTTATATTATACGAACGTCGTCGGTTTTTAACTCGTGATTTTTACGCGAATGTTATATGTCGGGTCTATTGTTATTTGTTTAAACTCGCGAATATTATACTAAAATCTCTATGGTTATCGTTTTTATCCGTTTTTTCGATCTGGTTTCTACCGTGAGCGTTAAACCTTGAAAACGAAGCCAAATATATCGTAATATATTTATATCGAGGCGTAACTCGAGTCCGTTGCTTCCGTTTCATTGTCGGTGCGTTCCAGTTTTCCGCGTAACTTCCGCGTTGTGCTTTGCGACTTTCAACAATCCAAATTTATTGCATAATTATAACTGTATGACAAATACAAG
Source organism: Scalesia atractyloides (assembly GCA_947069175.1). Lineage (NCBI taxonomy): Eukaryota > Viridiplantae > Streptophyta > Magnoliopsida > Asterales > Asteraceae > Scalesia > Scalesia atractyloides. Next base: position 30,500,670 of record CAMTDV010001632.1, read on the forward strand.
TACAAAATTCGTATTTTTAGGCGTTGTTAGTATTTGTTCGGCATCAGTTCACTTATCGTTCAAATTCGCGTTTAGAGTTCTCGATTGTCGCCATATCGCGTAACGTGAATCATGTAGATGTTCCTAGGCTTTTCAAAGGACTGATCGAGTTAATTTACATCTAATTACGCTAATTATAATGATTTTATTGTTCAATACATGCTTAATTATAACGGAAACTGCCGGTTGTCACATTCTCCCCTTGTAATAAAAATTTCGTCCTCGAAATTTAAGCTATGTTATCCCCTTAGAGTTTTGTTATGCGTAGATAAGTATTAATACTACCCAAGTAAATGACCATGTAATCGCATCGAGATTTTCCTGGATTATATGAATACAATGATTTACTACAACAACATGAACCCACTGGTTCAACTGAATCTGTTTTCAGAACCGATGCCAAGTGAACGAAACGTAATGACATAATTACCAATGTGTCTGAGTTTACATGGGTCAAAACAAATGAGATTCTCGACAATAGACTTCCAAGACGTTCACAATCTGTAAATGAATTTCATAAACAATAGAAATTTCTACCAACGGAAACTAGCGTTGGTTGTTGGATTGGCGAGACTTTGAATCAACAAGCTCAGCTGAATTAGAAACATGAAAATGATCTGTTAACTTTTCGAACCATAAGTTAACACTATTGAATTGCAATACACCGAATTACAACCGAAGTTAGTGTATCATTGTCTTATTACATAGTTGCAATAAGACCACTTTTAATGATTAGCCCAAGCTACAAGTTTATACCGACGCCACAAGGCGTCATAGCCATTGAAATATTTCAATAATAGCGGTGACCGAACAAATTCACCGGGTTTACAATTAAACGAAAGATTCAATCAAGCAAGTCTGAATATTTGTTCCAAATAAATCTCATAGGATTTTCAACTTGATAATGAAAGAACAAATAAATATAATTTTCGGACGTTAGTGGAAGAACTATAAATATCCCAAAATTTTCGACCGATAACGAATGAACCGTAACGAGGTACACTGAAATAGATCATAAATTTGCGTACCCTTTTCTTAATACACGATTTTATTAAAAATATTTAAGAAAATGATCCAACAAGGGGATTTAAAAATTGAATAAATAATTAAGTAATTAAATCCGTACGTGAATTGTGAAAGCGATGTTAGCGCAAGCTTCAACTAGCGAAATCCACCACAAGGTGTCGTAACCAATAAATGACTTAATAAGGGTGCAGACTGTACCAGTCTACTATGTGACGGGTGGTCTTTTGGACAACCTGTAAGTGCGATAAAATGACAAATATTCCACGCTTTTAACGTTTATTTGTTATGATTTGATGTCTACGGTGTGTATGCCTTTGCAGGTACTGACGAGCATAATGATGGAACTTAAATGTGTTTTTTCGGGGAATTGCAAGTGGCTAATTGAGTCTTTGGACTCGAGAGATTGAAGAAGGGCAAAATGGGAAAATTCTGCTTGCCACCATAAGCTACGGTGGCCACCCTAGCTTACGGTGGAGTCTACCCTTAATTGCCACTGTAAGGAAAAATTGCCCACCGTAAGCTACGGTGGGCATTGTAGCTTACGGTGGTGAGCTACGGGAAAGTTGTAACTGCTCCATTTAAGTCGAATTATGGAGTCTTTTTAATGATTGATTACGAACTGGAGAGCAAAAAGGTGCGATTTAGATTGTTCTTAGTGATTCAAGACAATTTTTAAACATTATTTTAGTGTTATTGATTTGTATGAACAAAACATTTGAAGTATGTTTGATTGTGAGAACATGAGAGGCTAGAATTCTTGGTGATCATCTTGGGTGAAGATTTGTTGAACAATTGTGTTTGAATTCTTGATTTCTAGAATAATTGCTATGTTATGGTTATTATGGTGTTGATTGATTGTTTGTAAATTGTTAATTGATATTTAGTCCTTGCCTATTTTGTACGTTCTTGGTGTCGTCGACAATCGAGATATCACGGGAAGGTTAACAGGTTGGGTATTAATCAATTGTTCATCGGGTAACGACCTCGCATTGTAATAATCCAAGTACTTGGTTCCCTTTTATCTCAAATAGTTAATCAAACACGAGTCATGTCTATGTGACTCTTTCTAGTTGAATTGAAACACATGCGTTTTGAACCGGAACCCAAGATGGTCGCTTCCTTATTAATCTGTTAACACATCAATTTTTTAATCATTAGTAGTTAAAATTTACAACCATCAACCAAAATCTGAAAATAATTTCTTGCAAATTAGTTAATTAGTTTAAGTAGCATAACCTTTCAATAGCACAATTTCCACAATTCCTTGTGTTCGATACCCACTTACCGCTAGCTAGTAGCAGTATTTGGATTAAATTTGCGTGAGACAACGACATCACGCCAAATTTTGGCGCCTTTGCCGGGGAATTATGCACAACATGTGTTATTATTTTGAGCAAGTATAGTTTGTTGTTTTTCCGGGTTTACGCTAGTTGTGTTAGTGTGCAGGATCTTACAGGTGTATGCATACTAGAGGATATAAAAAGCTATCACCATTGGTATTTGATCCGGAGATTGAACGAACTTTACGACGCAAAAGGGTTTTGTTACGGGAAAACTAAGTTATTGGGTCGCCAACTACACCTACTACACCAATAACACCACTCAACATCATGGAGTCATTGGCCTACTACCACAAGCCAAACAACACCATCTACACCTCCACCAAGTACTACCACAAGCCAAACAACACCATCTACACCTCCACCAGTTACTACCACCAATCCATCCTCCCAAAACCACATCAATGGTTCCACCATTCTCATCCTTTTTCCCAACCTCCGGTCAATCATCATCCACTCAACCACCATTGCCAAGTCAAACTTTACCAAGTTAAACTGTTATCCATAACTTTTCCACATTTCAACCACCAACCCAACCGGGTTTCCATAATCCTTCCTCACAGTGTGTGCAAACATTGGGTGTAGGAGGAGATGGGTATGATGATGGTTATGAAGAAGAATTCAGGGGTATGAAGATGAATGTTACTACTATGGGGGTGATGGAGGCAACTTGGGACCACAAGGGGGAATGGGTTACCCACAAAGGCAACCTACTGGGGTGCAACAAGTTCGTCCTCAAGGACCGCCGTTCCAACAACCAATGCCTCTACAACAAGTCCAAGGTCAACATCAACAACCGCAATTTCAAAGACCGATGCATCAACCTCAACCTCAACAACATTTTGTACCTCAAGGGTTAAGACAAGGTCACGCGGGTCGACCAAGAGTACCTTTAGGTGTTCCGCGAAGACATCATCGAGAGGTAGTAAGGGGGTTGAAGCACATTTTCGTCCGGTTATTACTAACAATCCTTCTCCGGTAGTGATACCACAACACCCGGATGGGAGAACATTTGATGTTAGGTCGACTGCATTACAAAGCTTGCCGAAGTACAAGGGTTTAGCAATGGAGGAACCGTACTTCCATTTGGAAACATATGATTCCATTTGCAACACAATCGGGGGGGGGGGCAAGGATTTTCAGCGGATGATGTAAAATTGGTATTGTTTCAGTTTTCGTTGGAAGATAAGGCAAAGCGGTGGTTCCACACTGCTTCGATTTATACTTGGGTCGATATGCAACAAAGGTTGCTTAAAGAATTTTTTATGTCCCAAAATACAAATGAAGCAAGGCAGAGCTTACGTAGTTTCCAACAACAACAGGGTGAAATGTTTCATGAGGCATTTCAAAGATTCAACATGATGTTGAAGAATTGCCCTCATCACGGCATAGCATTGTGGGAGTTGTTGAATGCGTTCCACGAAGGGTTGAGCTCGGAGGATGCTCGTGATTTGATGTCTATCACAAATGGTACATTTGGAACAAACTATGAGTATGATGATTGGGCGTTTCTAGAGCAAATGGCTGTCACATCAAAAAGGAAAGCACAATCGTCGAGGCGGGCTAGACATGTAATCACAAGACCTCAAGCGTATGCGGTGGAGGATGGAGAAGCACAAACTTCAAATCAGGTATATAGTGTTTGTACTAATTGTAATGAACTAGGTCCTGCAGCAGAGGTATGCTTGGTGGGAGTAAATGCAAATCAAGTCGAGGAAGTGAATGCAATTGGAGGGGGTGGTTGAAACTTCAACATGAATTCCAACACGTACCACCTCGGGTTACGGAATCATCCGAATTTCCGCTATGGGAACCCGGCAAATCAAGCCAACCCTAATTTCAAGGAGCTCAACTAAGTTTGCTCCTGGTCCACAATAGAATCAAGGAAATTTTAGGGGCGGAAATGGTCAAGGGTATCAAGGTCAATTTCAACAAGGAGGTGACCAAAGTGGAAATGCGGGTCAAACTTCATCGAGCGGTAATGAGGTTATGGACATGCTTTGAATGGTGCAACAAGATATGCAACGGAGGAATCAACTCAATGAAGCTCGTATGCAAACGATGAAGTCCGTGACAAAAGTATCCAAGCACTCACAACACAAATGGGTTAACTCGCATCCGAGGTAGCGAAACTTAAAAAAGGTAAGGGTCAACTTCCGAGTGACACAAAGGTAAATCCCTCTCACAACACTTCGCGTAATATTAATATTAACCATGTAAGTGTTTTACGAAGCGGTAAAGAATTTAAAGCAAATTTGGAACCGGGTTTGGTTGAAGGGGTGGTTGAGGATATTACGGGTAATGAGAGTGATGAGGATGATGTCCCATCACCAAATGTGTCAAGGGATCCTACTGTTGAAAATGTGAGTAATTAACCGGGTTTGGGTGAAATCTTAAATGAAACAAAGGAAGAAGGAGAAAAAGTCAAGTCCCGTTTCCATCCGATTTAGTTGACCCGGGAAAGAAAAATTTTATTTCAACAAGGGGTCCTCAAAAGGAAGAACTTTTGGATGTGTTTAAACAAATTAAGGGAAACCTCCCATTGCTTGATGCTATTAAGCAAGTACCCGCTTACGCAAAGTTCTTAAAAGAATTATGCACTCAGAAAAGACAGCAAAAGAAGAAGTTGCCTAAGCGGGTAGATCTGACCGGACAGGTTAGTGCGGTGCTGAAAGGGATTCTTCCTCCTAAGCTCCAACATCCGGGAACGCCGTTAATAAATATTCAAGTTGGAAATTTTCCAATGTCTAAAGCGTTGCTAGATCTTGGAGCCGGAGTAAGTATATTATCGGGTGGGTTGTATGACCAATATGATTTTGGTCATTGGCTCGGGTAGAGACAACGGTGGTTTTGGCCGATTTATCTCACAAGTTACCCCGAGGAATGGTCCAAGATGTAATGTGAAGGTTGATGAATTTTACTACCCGGTAGACTTTTTAGTACTTGACTACTCGTCCGCTGACCCAAAACCACAACAAAACATTATTTTGGGTCAGCCATTCTTAAGCACCACTCACGCTGTAATTGAGTGTTGACTTGGTACGGTTGACATGACATTCGGTAACAGAAAAATGCGATTAAATATTTTTACTAACACATCTAATTCTGTTGGTGTTGATGAGTGTTTCATGGGAGATTTAGTGGATGGGTGTGACCCACATGAATATGAGGAAGAGGATGTTTGTGTTTGTGTTTGTGATGTGTCGGACCAGGTACATGCTAGTGATTTGCGAGTGGAGGAAGAAAAACAGGATATGATGGCAATGAAAGAGGGGCGACCGTTGTGGACTCATCAATTCGAGAGTCTACCGGTGGAAATTAATTCGGGTACTAAACCATCTTTGGAGGAGCCCCCAATCTTAGAGTTGAAGGAATTACCGAGCCACTTGAAATACGCATTTCTAGGGGATAATGACACATTTCCGGTCATTATTGCCTCTAATTTAAAGGTGGCTTAAGAGCACGACTTGTTGAGGGTGCTCAAGGCGAATCGGGCGACCATAGGATGGACAATTGCTGATTTGAAGGGAATCAGCCCATCTATTGTTATGCACAAGATAATTACAAATGATGAGGCCAAGCCGTCGAGGGAAGCACAAAGAAGGTTGAATCCGAATCTGCGCGAAGTAGTGAAAAAGGAGGTAATCAAATGGTTGGATCCAGGTATTATTTACCCTATTTCTTATAGAGCTTGGGTAAGTCCTACCCAAGTGGTGCCTAAAAAGGCCGGTATTCAAGTTATTAAGGACAAAAATGGTGAACAAATCGCCACCCGACCGGTCACCGGTGGCGTGTTTGTATTGATTATAGAAAATTGAATACCGCAACCTCTAAGGACCATTTTCCATTACCCTTCATTGACCAAATAATTGAAAAACTTTCGGGTCAAAAATACTATTATTTTTTGGATGGGTATTCAGGATACAACCAAATTGCTATTCATCTCGAGACCAACACAAAACCACCTTTACATGTCCTTATGGTACTTTCGCCTTTAGGCGAATGCCATTTGGCTTGTGCAACGCTCCAGCAACTTTTCAACGATGTATGATGAGTATTTTCTCGGACATGGTTGGAGAGTCGCTTGAAGTGTTCATGGATGACTTCTCTATTTTTGACACAAGCTTTGAGTCGTGTCTCGACGAGTTAGAAAAAGTTTTAAAAAGATGCATCGAGAAGAACTTAGTGTTGAGCTGGGAAAAAAGTCATTTCATGGTTCAGGAAGGTATTGTGTTGGGCCATGTTATGTCCGAAAAAGGGATGGAGGTAGATAAAGCAAAAATTCGTGTAATTTCATCGCTACCTCCTTCTAAAAATGTTAAAGGGGTAAGGTCATTCTTGGGACATGCTGGTTTTTATAGAAGATTTATTAAGGGATTTAGTGTTATTACTAAACCCTTATGTAATTTATTATTGAAAGATGTTCCTTTTGATTTTACTGGTGAATGTTTGCAAGCCTTTAATGTTTTGAAGGAACAGTTGGTGAAGGCCCCTATCTTGCAGCCCCCGGATTGGTCAAAGCCGTTCAAAATTATGTGCGACGCCAACGATACAACTATTGGAACGGTTTTGGGGCAAAGGTTGATAAGAAGCCGGTGGCGATCTATTATGCAAGCAAAACTCTATCCGAGGCGCAACTGTATTACACCACAACCGAGAAAGAATTATTACTGGTGGTGTATGCCTTGGATAAGTTTCGGTCCTATATTTGGGGGAGCAAAGTTGTGGTATATTATGATCATAGCGCAGTTCGTATTTAATGGAGAAGAAGGACGCTAAACCTCGGTTGATTCGATGGGTACTTTTGTTGCAAGAATTCGACTTGGAAATTCGAGTCAAAAAGGGAAGTGAAAATGTGGTGGTGGACCACTTGTCTCGGATTCCAATTGAAGGGGCTGATGATTTAAGTGAGATTAATGAACGGTTTCGTGATGAACAGTTGCTCACTGTCTACTTCTATGGCCCCGTGGTACGCACATTACGTAAACTATTTGGCCACGGGTGCTATTCCCGGACATTGGACAAAGAGAAGACGACAACAGTTCATGGTACAAGTTAAACAATACATTTGGGACGAACCGGACTTGTTCAAAATTGGGCCCAATCAAGTAATTAGAAGGTGTGTTCCGGAAACAGAAGTGGCCGAAATCTTAACCCATGCTCACTCCTCTGCTTGTGGGGGACACTTTAGCGGTCATAAGACGGGTACCGGGTGCTCATGTGCGGTTTCTATTGGCCTACAATTTTTAAAGACGCATGTGAGTTTTCCCGGAATTGTTTGAATTGCAAGAAGATGGGGAGTATTTCAAAGAGGGACGAAATGCCCATGCAACCTATCTTGGTGCTAGAAATCTTTGATGTGAGGGGGATAGACTTCATGGGGCCGTTTCCAAGTTCAAATGGGTTTTTTTATATATTGGTGGTCGTGGACTATGTTTCAAAGTGGATTGAAGCCATACCGACACGGACTAATGACCATTCGGTTGTATGCAAGTTTGTGCAATCGAATATCTTTGCTCGTTTTGGAATTCCACGTGTTATAATCAGTGATGGTGGTTTGCATTTCAAGAATTTTAATTTTGGGAAATTATTGAAGAGATACAATGTGAACCACCGAGTTGCCACACCGTATCATCCACAAACCAGTGGACAGGTCGAAGTGTCTAACCGTCAAATTAAAGAAATTTTAATGAAAATGGTGTGAACAGACAGAAAGGATTGGTCAAGTAAATTGGATGATACGTTGTGGGCATACCGAACGGCCTACAAGACTCCTATTGGTACAACTCCTTACCGGATGGTGTTTGGGAAGGGGTGTCATTTACCGATGGAGTTGGCGCATAGGGCGCATTGGGCCATCAAGACGGTAAACGCAGATTATCATTAAGCGGGGAAGATCCGGAAACTTCAGTTGAGTGAGATCGAAGAGATTCAAGCTGAAGCATATGAGTGTGTAGCTGCATATAAGGATAAACTCAAGAAGGTTCACGATGCAAAGATTCGGAAGCGAATTTTCGAAACGGGTCAAAAGGTATGGTTGTTCAATTCGAGGTTAAAGATGTTCGCAGGCAAATTAAAAAGCAAGTGGATGGGCCCATATGTTATTACACGTGTGGGAAGGTTGGGAGATGTTGATATCGTGGATGAACGGACCAACAAGAAGCAAACGGTGAATGGGCATCGGCTCAAACCGTACTTGGAGGGGAATGATATTAAGCATCTTGAACTTGATAAAGTGGGCTACATCTTACAGCCCTTGGATGAGAATTAAATGCAAAAGGCCCAGGTTTGGTAATGTAAAATAATTTGTCTTTGTTTATGTGTTTAGTTTGTTTCGAGTCATTATCCGTACTTGTTGATCTGTGTTTGAAAGAAGTGTGGGGAAGTTTTTCGTAACTTCTCATACACGGTGTTGAGGACAATACAGGTTTTCGAAGGGGTGGTAGGTTAAAATAGATAGAATTGCTTTTATATTAAAAAGAAAAAAAATTGAAATTGCCTAGATACTACCGTAGCTTACGGTCCCCACCTTAAGCTACGGTGCCTCAAAAGTTCATTACGGTGTTTATCAACTGTCTTACGGTCCCCTTTTATAAATTCTAGCCACCGTAGCTTATGGTGCCACCGTAGCTTACGGTGCCGCCGTAGCTTACGGTGCCGCCGTAGCTTACGGTGCCGCCGTAGCTTATGGTGAACACCGTAGCCACCGGTGGCCACTGGGTTTTTAGGGTCCGCAAAACAGTAACTTTATCATGGGAATTCACCCTAACCACCCACATTCTGCATCTCTTTTAGCACAATCTTATCCTTCTTCCCCTTTATTTACCTTCAAGAACACCCACCTTCATCCACATAATCTTTCAATTTCTAACCAAATCAAGTGATTTTTGGGTCTATTTTGGCTAAAATTTCACAAGGATTTCGATTGTGTGCTTGCATTTGGTAAAATCCATCGGTAGGGGGATCAAGTTGGAACTTTTTGATCCGAATTTTTTTAGGGTTCTTGTGGGTTTTTGATAATCTTCAAGTTTTTAGGGTTCTTCCTTTTCTACAAGCCAAGGTATGTAATTTCTTACATTATTATCATTGTTTTGTAGGATTGTAAGTGCTAGATTATCATGAACCTATGCTTGCTTATGGTTGATTATGTTGAGATGAACTTGATTGGGTTTTGAATGATTATGGTTATGGAAGCTAGTTTTGTGATGAAAATATGATTTTGGGCAAAATTTTACTAATTTAGGAGAATGTTGTTCAAATTTTTGCATATGATGAATTAGTGTTTTAACTAGTTTCCATGACTATAGTAACAAGCAAGTGTGGGGACAATGTGGGTTTTGAGAAGATGAATAATATGTGTTTGTCATGTTTATGTTTTGCAAAGTTATAATGGGGCGAAAAGGAAAAGAAAAAGTGGGTTCTTCAAGCAACCCGGCACCAAGAAAGAGAAGGTTAGTCATGCAGGGTGTAGTGATGAAGAAAAAGAAGAAGATGTGCCTGATCAGGGGCCAAAGCCACAATGGACATCTAGTCCGTTGCATGATCAACCAGAAGAGTGGTAGGCTGAATTATTCAACTTTGGCACAAAGCAAAGAGGCATTTATTTGCGAAAAAGAGGTGAGGGAAGCGGATTTTGGACCGTTTGGGATTACGGATAAATTCCGGGCATTAGGATGGGAGACGGCTCTGAAGTGTTACGATTATGAAGGCACCAATTTGTATGACACTGAAATTCAGGAGTGGATGGCCACTCTTAAGTGTCCTTCATACAGGGGTGGAGCGTCGAAGATTAGATTGATTGGCACTATGAATGGTATGGAGGTAGAAATGTCCTTTGATTCTTTAAGGCGGGTAGCGAAATTTGATAGTAAGCCGGTTAATCAGTAATGCTTCCAAGATTAGAAGACCTATATTTTGAACCGAGAAGCATCTGCGTTGGAATACCATGTTGGATTATCTATTCTTACCGGGTACTACGCACGAAAAGCTATACAGGAAGAATTTAAGGATTGAGGGAAAGTTGATGTTGGCCATTTGCATGCAAAATGCTATCCCGAGGCGGTGTGACAAAACCGAAGTTCGATGGCCGGAAGTGCCAGTTCCCTATACCTTGTTGACTGGGGCCCTCATGTTTCCATTTCGCTTTCTGATTATGAACAATGTATGGATCAGTAGGAACAGCGATAAGCGGAAAATCATTCCACATTGCCGCCTCATCACTGCTCTTTTGAAAATGTATGGGGTAATCAGTGCAGATGATAAGGGGTCCTCTAAAAGGTTCAAGCCGTTTGACATTCGACAGTTGGGGGCTGGGTGGAAATATACGGGGTCTGAGAGGTATCATAAATTGAAAAGTGAGGGGCAGCAATGGAGAGTTCTAAAGGCTGACGCGCGGCCACTTTGACCGGTTGAAGAGGATGAACCGGAAAGCGAGGAAGAGGGCCCAAGTGGGGATGAGGACTACATGGATGACCCACATGTTGTCCCAATGTATGCTGAGCAAGGGGGTTCGAGTAGTATTCCAACCGAAGGTTTCTTTGACTTTTTGAGATATCCATATGAGCCGAATTGGGCTCACGAAGGTACAATGCAAGAAGTAATAGAGAGTCAAAGGCCTTCTGTGTTCGATAGCTGGAGTGGGGCCGAGCGGACGTGTTTTGATCATCAGACATTCATGGGCGCAAGCATGGAACGTGCATTGAGGCACACTTTTGATAGACAAGAATCCTAGAACCGTGCTCATGCTTACGCCTTTGAGCAGGAAATCAATAACCGATATTTAGATGATCAGAACCGGAGGATGCATGATGATTGGCATGCAGGGCGTCCGGTGGTTGTAGATCCTCCACCAGTTGATTACTCGACCTTACCACCCTATGACGGTAGTGTTTCTTATCCAATGCCGCCAATGCATCACTCTCAATGGGTGGATCCACGGTATGGGCAGCAGCAGCAGGAACCGAGCTTCGGACAACAAGAAGAAGGAGGAAGTGGAAGTGGCGCGTTCGCATTCAACGAGTTCTCGGAGATGATGACTTCTATCTTCGGACCTCCTTAGCCACGCTATTACTGATCAGGTCTTTGTTGCATTTTGTTTATGGTTGGGAAGGAAGGGGGTGTATTAGATTTGATAGTTATGTTGGGTTTGAGGTTTTGTGGCTGAGTTTTCATGTTTAAAGAAAAGGAAATATGGGATTTGAGATTTTTGAAGAAAGGTGATATTGGGAGTAAATGAATGATCATTCCTCCAAAACCATACATTGGGGACAATGTATCCCAAGTGTGGGGATGGGGGAAAATTTTTGGATTTTAATTTTTTTTTGTGTGACTCGAACCAAACAGTTGCCAAAGTTTGAAGGTACTACAGTAATATACATAACACATCGGTATCCCTTTTTATTCCATTCTTGGTGAGGATTGAGCCACATAGATGTACTTTAGAGATTAAATGCTTTTTGATTGAGTGGCGATGTGTATATTGTGTTAATAGAACTTGGATAATAGATGCTTGTCAAAACCTAAGTTTACATGCTTGTGAATATGATGAGGGCATTTAGGTAGCCTCGTCTGGATGTGTGTTGAGTGTGGGTTTGGGGGGTTGGACCTCATAAGTTACATATATGAGCTTGCTAGTGAGCGGGACGGGGGTTTGGACATTAGTAGCCCAATTTGAGCTTTTAACCATTCAATTGTCACCCAAGCCTATGTCCTATAAAATTTTACCTTTTAATCGACCCGGTTTAGATAGTTTGATATTGTTATGATTGTATTTGTCTTTCATTAGTTGTAATGCAATGGTTGCTATCTTGATGCAATATTGTGTTGAAAAAAAAGAGAAAAAAGAGAAAGGAAGAAAAAGAAAAAAAAAAAGAAGAAGATGAAGTTAGTTGTAAAGTTAGAGTTAGTTATTTATGTTGATTGTAATAATAAATCGGGTCAATTAAACGAGCTACATGAAGAGTTCCCATCAATTCTCACCCTTACACATAGCCTTGTTACAACCCAAAAGTCCTTCTGATTCATAAGCATGTTATACAATTTCTAGGTAAAGATTTGATTATTATCCAAGCTTATTGTTGCACATTTACACATTTGTATTGAGTGATCTAGCACAATCTTGCTAATACCATTTTTTTGTCACCGAGAGGAGAGTATGGTGAGGGGTGTGTTATGTAATATGAAGGTGAAGTTGATAACGGGGCAATTTGCTTGTGTTTGGTTTACATGAAGATCACTTGTTAGTTTGAAACTTTTGTGAAAGTGTTGCTTGGGGCAAGCAACGTTTAAGTGTGGGGATGTGACGGGTGGTCTTTTGGACAACCCGTAAGTGCGATAAAATGACAAATATTCCATGCTTTAAACGTTTAATTGTTATGATTTGATGTCTACGGTGCGTATGCCTTTGCAGGTACTGAAGAGCATAATGAGGGAACTTAAATGTGTTTTTTCGGGGAATTGCAAGTGGCTAATTGGGGGGTTGGACCTCATACGATACAATATATGAGCTTGGTATTGCGAGGGGCGGTGGTTTGGTCTTTAGTAGCCAAAATTAAGCTTAATGCCATTCTTTTGTAACCCAAGCCTAGTTCCTACAAAGTTTTACCTATTGATTCGACCCGGTTTAGAAGTTTTGGTATGTTTGATGTTTGATATTTATGTCAATGTTTGTAGTTTAAAAAAATAATAAAGAAAAGAAAAAGAAAAAGAGGAAGTGAAGTTGTGTATATAGTTAGTGGTTGTTTTTGTTTAGATGTGATGATAGGACCGGGTCGATTCAATGAACTACTTGCATATATATCCCACCAAATTCTCACCTTTTCACATAGCCTCGTTACAACCCGAAAGTCCTTTTAATTCGTAAGCATGTTAAGTATTTTGTGGGTGGATATTTGATTATTACACAAGCTTATTGTCGCACAATTATGCACTTGCATTGAGTGATCTAGCAAAATCTTGCTAGTAACTTTTTGTCACCGAGAAGAGAGTCATTGTGAGGGGTGTGTCATTCGGTATGATGGTAGATTAACAAATGGACAACATGTTTTTGTTTGGTTTACACTTTGATCACTTGTAGGCTTGGAAATGTTTTTGGTGTGTTGCTTGGGGCAAGCAACGGTTAAGTGTGGTTTAGGTCCCCTAATCCATATGGACCGTCACAGAACCGTCTATCCAATCTAGAGTGCGGAATCCCCTAGATCAGATTTCACAGAAAACCGAACAAGAACACGATTACTTTCAAACTGTCTTCCATTGATTATCTAACACAATGTTTTTACAATTAATTTAAGACTCTCTCTCAACTCTCTCTGAAGTAATTCTCAAAGCAACTAAACCATCAACACGATCAACAGAACCAGCAGCCTCAACCCTAATGCAAACTTCCATTTATATAGAGATAGGTTATGCAACTGGGCTAGGGTTTCCCATATGGACTGCTATTGGGTCTAGGCCCAATTCGCCTCCCATGAGCTATATGGTGTCTAATTCAGCCCGATTACTTCTAATTAACTATTACAAAACTAAACCCGCTAACCGTTTATCATTTTACTAGTTACAAGATATCCAAAGAGCAAATCTAAGCTGTTGTCACAAATATGCACCAACAAAGTCCCCCTTGACAATGGCTTCATAAAATAACTTAGTCTACATTCTTTTTACAATCTTTAATTTCTTTGAAAAACGTTGGTCTTTGGTTAGCTTCAACTTTAATAGCTTATGTCAGCAACAGACTCCCCCTAAGCTGATGTATCCAATCACCAAATCTTCTAAATCGTTAGCGTTGAGTAAACTCCAGTTTAGTACTTACATAGCAATCTTCAAAACTCTTCAACTTTGTCTGCAATGTAGAAAGGAGGTTCTACCATGCATCCAAGCAAACTCCTCTTCACCAAATTTCTCAGCAACACATTGCTACAATCTGTATAATATAAAACAAACATCTCGAGAAACCATAAGAATTTTTCAACACAAGTTAAACAAATTATTATTATTCAAGAGATAGTCAAACTGTATCACAGAATAAGCACTTCTCAACTCAATACCACATACGCATAAACACACTGAACCTGCAAGATTTTAAAATTTTGAACTCATCTTTTAACATCATCTCCCCCTATCGTTAAGAACTCCTCCATGAACAACCATATTTCATACATTAAGAATTTACACGAAAATGAAATATTTTTGGATTTTTATATTTGAAAGCAAGTAAATAAAAAATAATAAACACTATGCTTTTTGTGAGAATCACCGTTAAGAAGATCATATCAGCAACATCAAACTGTTTTCACACTATTTGATAATTCTATATGCAATATTCATGAAAAGCAGTTCAAGACGATTACCAGTATTGTTTATCCACCTAAACAAAATACATGGACATTTCAAGTACCATTACCTAGTGATAAATTTAGATAATTTAAACTGATATACTAGTGTGTCCCACTTCAGGACATACCCCCACGATCAAGGTATGCACAAAAATTCCTCGTAGTAGGTGAGTATACCGAAATTCATCCTTTTGAATTACAACGTTAGATAATTGGTGATCAGGTTATTACTTCTGTACAACAAAGAGACCAATATCCAACGAGGGTTAGGGCAAATACCAAATTTTGGTACGAATAATGCAATTTGCACTCTTGAATGACTCTCTAGGAGAGCTTCTTCAATTTTTGGGATTTGGCATTTTAGCTCTTTTAAGATATCCTGGTTGTGCCTAGGTCAGCATATATCTGGATGCAGCAGAAGGACAACCTTGATACCCCGGATGAAATAATGATATAAAGACCTAAAACCTCAGATTTTGGCAATCTATTAACGCAAGATTTAAGGTTATAAAACCATACGCCACTGATATGTTACCCACTCATACACAGTTCATTATGTGTATATCACCAAGGTAAGTTGATTATTTCATGCCTTTTGCCTACTAATACATCATATGATGAAGCTGATATCACACTTAAGCAATTTGAATTTTAATTCAGTGCGATAGTCTAACTTGCTGATGTACTATCATTTCTTCTTTTCCACACAGTGAAAACTCATTTTTGATTTTCTATATTTTTTTTATGTTTTTCATTTTTGAAAAGCAGTAAATTATTTACAAAAATTTTATGGAAAAACGGTTATTCAGGATTCCTCATCCCGTTGAGTTCGACTAAATGTTCAAAATGTGCCCTGTCAAAAGCTTTTGTGTAAAGATCTGCCAGGTTATCTAGTTTGTCGACTCGATATAGTTCAATTAATTTCTTTTCATCACAATCCCATATAAAATGATGACGAATGTCAATATGTTTTGTGCGACTATGTTTTACGGGATTGTTGGTGATTGAAATAGTGGCATTATTGTCTATCATAATAGGAGTATGAGTGAAATTCAAACCATAATCGCGTATCTGTTGTTGTATCCAGAGAACCTGAGAGCAACAACTAGCCGTAGAAATATATTCAGCTTCACACGTCGAGGTGGACACGCAAGACTGCTTCTTGCATTGCCATGACACGAGCCTCCCTCCTAAGAACTGACAACCACCTGTGGTAGACTTCCTTGTTGATTTGCATCCTCCAAAGTCCAAATCAGTGAAAGCAACAAACTTCAAATCACTAGCTGTCACAGATTTCCAACCCAAATCCATACATCGGTGGGCACGGGTGGGGAGTATCGTGACGTAAGTTGATAACATCATAGTCAATTAAACACGGCACATCAGAAGTCTTGGAGTAAAATTACTATTACAAACCAAAGGTTCGAAATACAAAATAATATATAGGCTCGTAATAGAAGATCCACAGGCAGATCATAAAATGTACAATGAAAGAATATAAAACAGACTTTAGGGCAGATCTAAGGATTTGCAGGATCCTCTTATTTCACTACCGAGCAGCTTCCGACCTATTTCGTATTGTATCTGCAAGCTTAATCTTTTTGAAAATACGTCAGCTTTCGCTGGTAAATACACCCGACTGACTCGTTTTGAAAACATTTTAGAATTTAGATTTAAGTGCACAGGGCACAAATCTTTTATAACTTGGGAAAGTTACTTTGTAACCTTGTTAACAGATTCACATGTTTGTCCATACATACAGGGCCAGTACAGAGACCAAGACATGATTAAATACACACCACTTAGAACTCACAGAGGAGTTATCCCCAACGTATTGGGTAATTTGCATTTGAGTATCTGTCAGGTGTATGCCTACACCCCGCGCTAAGGTCGTGGCCATTATCTAATGTAATGAGCCGAGGATATCCAAGACACGGTAATTTAACCCCTGATGTTTAAGTTATCAAACAAAACTGATTAAAACAGAATATTGGATTTACTAGCCACAATCCGGCATTCGATTGATCCCATTTCTGACCAAGCGGTAATAATTTACCGTATCCCAAGCCCGTATAGGGAAAATAAGTCAAGAGTATTTACCTGAGCTAGTCTTGATTTAAAAATGCAAGATTTTATATCTTTGCCGTATCCAAAATGAATTAAGTGCAGATAGCATTTACCGGAAGGCTCTAGTCTGGATTATGGAATAAGCTAACCAATTAAATACTAACGGTCTTATTTAAGTCATAGACTTAGACCGAGTAGTGTACAGTATCAAAACGTATAGCGCTTGATTAAACGATGATCGGATAGAATGTAGTTTAAACCCGACAAGTACTTTGACTTGCATAATATGGGTAAACTATAAACATTCTGGATTTTAAGACTTAAATGACAAGGTTAAACCCGTTTCGGTTAATTTCCGTAAAATAGTTACATATACTTAATCGTACGCATATTAGCGATATCGGGTATCCTGATAAGTCATGGAAAATTTCTATATGCCATTATACTTTAAATAAGTTGTAATATCATTAGGATATCAACTTATATGCCCGTTAAAGTTTTAAAATGAAATTATGCGTTATAAGGGCAATTTGATAATTTCATATTGTATAAATGGAATTTGATTATAATTTAATGTTATAACCATAAGTATTCTGGAAAAATGATTTATTTATGATATAATATCAGTAGGATGTCAATTATATGTGTAATTTATCTTTTATGACCAAACTATGCACCGAAGGGGCATTTTGGTCATTTTACACATAGTTTATAAATTATTTGGGATTCTGATTTTATAACATGTACCTACTATAACAATGTTTAAAATAAGTTTTAAAATCAGTAGGTAACAAGTCTTGGTCAATTAATATGGTTTAAAACCATCATAGCGCTTTTGTCGTAAAATGACGTTTTATGCGATGTTTAATGAAAACTGAGGTTAAGGTCACATTAAAATGTCTTAGATATGTTATTTAATATAACATATCAGTAGTTAAAAGATTTACCTTGAAAAGATTTGATTAAAACCATTTTATGAGTCACAAGGGCTAAATCGTCATTTATCGACATAATTTAAGGACCTGCTTGTAAACTCAGAGTATTATCTGGTTTAACATCCCAAATAATCCTACTTATAATATTATATCAGTAGAAAACTTATTTTCAAGTTCATTATCTTTAAAACCTTATTTATGCAAAAAGGGCATTTTAGTCAAAGATGGCATAATTACAGAACATGCGCATAAACTTAGATTCTGATTATGATCATGTAATATAACCTAAGAGGGTTATGCTACATTATATTTTTATCATAATGCAACTTTACATCAGTAGGTAACTAATCTAAATTGGGTCAGAATCGAAAGTCAAAGTAGACTTCAAACTTCGCGACTTTCGGTTGCGAACCGACCCAAGAACTGAAATTGACGAGCCAAACATGTTCTTACATGTTCTAATAATTATTACCAACTTGTTTAAGTGTCAAAATGGGTTTCATAACATATATAAGATCAATTTATGATTTTTCCAAAAAAAGCCTGTTTGACTTTTTGATATCATAACTTTGACTGGTCAATTGGTCAAGCAAACGTGATCTTCAGGTGGTGCCCTTTATAGGGATTAACACCTACCTTATTACGATCACTTAGCCATGTTCGTTACGAACAATGGCTGGACCATAATGGTCTTAAACGAAAGTCAAAGCGTTTTCTGTAAAACGCTTGACTTTTGGCTATAAAAGCCTATAAACGAAAATGCAAGAGCAAGGAAGACTTACAAGAGGTTCCTAGAATGCAAGAGAACTAATTTGGATGCTCCTTTCAGTTAGGAACTTCCAGAGGAGGGAGAAAAGTTATGAACAAGAAAGGTGCAAGTTCAAATAGTGAACTTGGGCACCTATTTGTAGTTGGAGAACTCGAAGGAGGTGATGCTAGGTGTTTAGGGGTGTAAGAGGGAGCTTACAAGTGTCCTAAAACGTGGCATAGCTGATTGAAAGTCTATAGTTTTGAAAAAAATGGTTTTTGGCAACATGTGTGGAGGCCAAGCAAAACTTTCTGCAGACATAGGCCTCTTGCGCCCCGTGAGAGGCCAAGGCCTTGCCTCTCTCGCCCCGCGAGCGCCCCATGTCAGTTTTCAAAATTTGCTACATTTAGCCCCTCAACTTATTAAACATCATTAAAACCTCCTAAAACACCCTTTTAGCATATTTAGCCATCCATAGCCAATATTTGGCGTACCCGGGATTATGCCCGGTCATTGTCGAGCTCTAGGTTCGTTAAAAGGTCACTCAGAGGTATAAATTAACATGTTTACACTTTTAATCCCTCCATTGTCCAACTTTTATATAATCACGGATTTAATCCCTCTCGTCCAACAAATGGAACATACGAGAGTTAGGACTTCGTAAAGGATCACTCAGAGCCTCACTAATAGCATGTTGACTCCGATATCTCTCAAAGGCTGGGCATGTTGACATATCAGTCACTCAGAGGCCAAGTTTTTAAGCATGTTGACATATCAGTCACTCGGAGGCTGTTATTTATGCATGTTGACATATCAGTCACTCAGAGGCTGTTATTTATGCATGTTGACATCGGACAGTCACTCAGAGGCTCAGTTTGAGCATGTTGACACCTTTAGTCCTTATTAGTCTTTAATAGACTAAAAATAAAAATATGACACGTGTCATTATACTATTGGACACGATTTAACAGGCTGTTACATCCTCACCCCCTTAAAAGAAATCTCGACCTCAAGATTTTATTCAAAAAGATGGGATACTTTTGTCGCATAGTGGACTCAACCTCCCATGTATACTCGGGCCCTCTAAAGGTGTCCCATCTAACCTTTACTATAGGTATCAATTTTCTTCTGAGCTTCTTAACCTGTCGATCCTCGATCGAAATTGGTTTCTCAACGAACCTCAGGTTGTCAACTATTTGCACATCTTTATGTGACATTGCTAGCGACTCATTGGCTAGACATTTCTTAAGGTTAGATATGTGGAATACATCATGGATTCCACTAAGCTCCTCTGGTAGTCTGAGCTTATAAGCTACAGTGTCGACATATTCGATTATCTCGAATGGTCCTATATATCTTGGGCTTAACTTGCGCTTCTTCCCAAACCGTATCACACCTTTCAAGGGTGACACTTTCAACATAACTTTGTCCCCTACTTGGAACTTAAGAGGTTTTCGCCTTTTGTTAGCATAGCTCTTCTGCCTATCCCTGGCAGCTTTGAGACGATCACGGATTTGCACAATCTTTTCTGTGGTCTCCAGGACAATTTCTGGTTCTGATAGTTGGGCTTCCCCAACTTCTGCCCAGCACACGGGCGTTCTACATTTTCTCCCATACAAGGCCTCAAAAGGAGCAGCCTTGATGCTCGTATGATAACTATTATTTTAGGAGAATTCTATTAGGGTAATTGGTTATCCCAACTTCAACCTAAATCAATCACACATGCCCTAAGCATGTCTTCCAATGTCTCGATAGTACGCTCACTTTGACCATCAGTCTGCGGATGGTAGGCCGTACTAAAGTTTAATCTTGTGCCTAAAGATTGTTGGAAATTTTTCCAAAAGTGAGAGGTATATCTAGTATCTCTATCAGATACAATAGATACTGGCACACCATGTAGGGACACAATCTTGTCCACATACAACTTAGCCAATTTGTCAGAGTTATACATTTCTTGTATTGGCAAGACATGTGCTGACTTAGTCAGCCTATCCACAATGACCCAAATAGTGTCATTTCCACTTTTGGTCTTTGGTAACTTGGTAATCAAATCCATAGTTACCATTTCCCATTTCCAGGTGGGAATTTCCAATTGTTGTAGAAGTCCTGACGGCTTCTGATGTTCGGCCTTAACTTGCGAACACGTCAGATACTTAGCTACATAAGTGGCTATGGATTTCTTCAAACCCATCCACCAATGTTGATACAGTTTTGCGTCTGTCGCTTGTTCTTAATTACACTTATAATTGTACGGTCTTTGCTCAAGTGTCTGTATAGGTTTGGTCGTGTCGAATAGATCGAGATATCCTTCTATCTTGATCTAGTATGACATCTTAGCTTGTCTGTGTTAATCAGTTGCATATGTGCATACTGATAAGTCTTGTAAACGTCAAGTATACACACGTTCTCCAAGAAGAAGGATTCTATGCGAATCAAGAGATTTCGTTCAAAACACAGGTTTCGTACGAATCAAGGAGATTTCATAGAAATACAAGCATTTCGTACGAAACAGTTGACTCATACCAAATCCCTGGAATGTGTCTCGTGTGAAATAGTGTGTTCCTTATGTCTGGATTCGTGTTTCGTACGAACTCTAGACGAACACTATATAAGCAGACACGCACTTCTCAGTCAGGGTTGACTTGCACGCGAACGTTAGCAAACTAGTTGGTCTAAGTGAGCCTCTTAGTATTCTCTCTGAAGACGAAAACACAAGAACACAGCAAGTTTTTTTGAGTCATACAAGCATTGTGTGTATATGTTTGTACTTGTTCTCAATCATTAATCAAGATAGTGAATCTTTGGTTACCCCATGTTCTTTACCTCTGCTTTGGTTGCATGCACACTTGGATTCCGCACTTGTGTGTATGTCATTTGAACAAGGAACTGGTTTAAAACCATCCGCAGGTGGACCTACAAATGGTATCAGAGCATTGGCTCTTTCCTTGTTCAAAACCGGGCTTAGTTGTGTCTGAGCTAGTTTGAAGATTTCTGAAGTGTTCTTGAATCTCCAGCAGAAAACATAAGTTTTGGATAGATAACTAACTTAAAACTTGGTTAAAATCTGTTGCATGCAGAAAATTTTATGGTAATTTTTTTCTGAAGAACACCCTTGAAGAAGAAGTTTGCAAAAAATTGAATTTGATTAGTTTGGTAGGGTTGACATTTTCTGACTTGGATCTGGACTTGGACCGTGGACTGTTAAAATCTGTGTTTTAACTAAAAGTGGGTAAGACAACAGGTATTTTTGAAAAAGGCAGGTCTACACAAGAAAGGAAATCTCTCACCAAACCATTTCTGAAAAGATTCATCTGAAAAACACTGAACCAAAACAGTTTGTGCGACTGAAAAATTTCGTGCGAAAATCTGATTCGCACGAAACACCTGGCTCGCACAAAACTCCTGTCTCGCACGAAACATCATTGTTTCACACGAAACAATTATTGTTTTTTTTTCGTGTTTTTCAAAGCTTTGTGATTTTAATAATTTGTCATATTTACAGATCTGTGAATTTTTAAAAGGTAATTAAAATTGTTAAACTTTAAAACTTTTAAATTTTCATAAAACAAGAAAATATAATGAGTTCTAATCCGTGGGATTGGAGTTGTTCAAGCTCAAATCAGGAGTCTTCGCAAAGCTCCGCAACCTCATGGGTAAAATCTTTAATTCCTCAACATACAACAATGATCTCTGCAAATAAATGGGCGTGTGTTGCTAATCAGAATCAAAGCATCCAAACTCTGCTAATGAGTGAAAGTGAAACAGGGAGTAATAACCGACCGTCGAAGTTAAATCACATGAACGATTATCCTTCATGGAAAATTCGTTTTCATACGTATGTTCTCGGTCAAAACACGGAATTGTGGACGTGTTTCACTACCCCCTACAATGAAGCACTTGAAGAAGCTGGATCAAATCCAACCACTTTGGCCAATCTGGTCGAAAGTGACAAGAAAGCTTACGATATAGAGAAGAAGGCATTTGCTATCCTCACACAAGCTCTGCATAAAGACATTTATCATCAGTTTGTGTATTGTACTACAACAAAAAATTTGTGGGACACTTTGGAAGCAAGAGGTGAAGGTAACGCTGCTACCAGGAAGATTCGGCATGATCTGCTCAAGAAACAGTTTGAAGGTTTCATGTTCATGGAGAACGAAACCTTGAATGATATGACCACTCGGTTTTATCATCTTCTCAGCGAAATGTACTCGTATAAAGTGTTAGCAGCACCACAAGAAATTGTGATGCGATTTGCTGATGATTTACCACCAAAATTAGGTCAATTTATTGATCTTTTAAAACATACAGGTGTTTTGGACTCAATTACTATTTATGAAATTGTGCAGAAACAGGAGAACAAGAATAAAGAAGAACTCCGGAAGGCACAACGAGTCTCTGCTCCACAAAACCCTGAAATGCATTTTGGAGGTATAAATGCAGGTACAAGCTCAAGCTAGCAACAGAAGCTGCAAACCGCGTTTGTGTCAAACGTGAACCCTTTTCTACCCCCAACCAGTTCAATCAAGTCAGTCTACAGGTTCGAGTAATCAAGCCTATGGACAGACTTTTGATCCGAAAGCCTTCCTTCCACAGCCAAGGGATTTAGCGCATAAAGCTCCACAGCAAGCTCCTCAACAAGCTTTCTTTGGAAACAATAGTCAATCGGCAAATCCCAACACTGTCAAACTTGACACGTCATATCTCTCCAAAATCAACGTAGAAGTTGCACAGGAACATGCAGAACTTCTAAATACCATGGTCAGTGCGTATTGTGGTTTAGTTGCAGGTCAAATAGGGAACATCAATTTGACAAACGAAGACTATGAACAAATTGACCGAGATGAAATGGAGCGGATGGACATCAAGTGGGCATTTGCAAGTACTATGAGAAGAGCGAAGGATTATATGAGAAGAACGGGTAGAACCAGTTTGGAAAGCAAGAAGGAGACAAAATACGGCTTTGAGAAAAACCGTTGTCACTTGCTTCAACTGCGGAGAAAGAGGTCACTTTAAGCGGGAATGCACAAGACCCAGCAAGGAAGGAAATCACAACCCCTTTCGAAATCAGTCTCAACCATCCAACACAGCACAGTAAAACAACGAAAGAAGAATAATAGCTGTTGGCAACTCTAACAATACCAATCAATCAGGACCTTCAAAACGCGCACAGAGCTTTGGTAGTTTAGTCTGATGAAGGATGCGATTGGTTAGTACAGTTGGGAACTAAGAACAATGGAAGAACTGCATGCTACGCAAAGATCGTGGATCAAATCAAGCATGATCACAGCATCAACACTCCAAATAATGATGATACATCTGGGGATGCTGGTAGTTCTGATGAAGAATGTTCAAGTTCAGATGGTTATGGATCTGATTCTGATGTGAAGAAAAGAAGTGATGCTGAGGTTGAGGAATTGCTGAGTGAAGCTGAGATGTTGAAATCTGAAAAGGTAGGCATGACGAGGAATGCAGAAGCTGCGGAAAAAGAGACAGAGATACTCTCTACAGATGGTGCAGCTTTTCCTCATCACACTACCTTTATGGCAAATGTTGAAGGTTCTCGAAAATAGGTAAATTCTGACCCTCCTACTATTTGCAATGACTCTGTTGAGTTGAAAATAAAGTATGAAACCATTAACAGTTATAATCAAAATTTAGTTCTTGAACTATCAAAATACAAAGAGGCGAACTTGGCGCTAACTAGAAATGAAAAAGAATTCAAATCTGTAATAGAAACCTTTAAGAAAAGTGTTTCTTAATTGACAAAGATAGTTTTGAATAAACCGACAGGAATTAGTAACTACATTAATCTCCTAGAAGAAACAAAGAAAGAGTTAGCCATCGCCAAATGCGAATATGATTCGATCAAACGCAAATTGGAAAGTTATTCTAACTCCCAATATGTTCTTGATCATATTATTGAAGTTCAAAAACTAAAGGGAGATGCTCAATGCATAGGGTATAATTCGTGTCCACCCCCAATGAAACACAACTATACCAAAATGCCTGATGAAGAGGAGATGCCTCGTTTTGAACCCTCTGTACCTTTGAATCTTGAGGAATTCGTAGTAGGGTTAGGGTTCAAACTAGGCAATTCCTCTCAAGAACGAAGCAAGCCAGAAAGTTCATCGTCTGATGAAGAAGAGGATGACACATCAGATGATGAATCAAGAAATGATGATCAGGATCAGCCTCTTGATGAAAGTAAAAGAGTAGAATCTTCGACTACTCCTAGTACTCAATCTGTTGAGAATCAAGAGACTGTTCCTAAGAAATCTGTGAAGACAAGTGTGTCTACACAGGAAGTAGATGATGTGTTGTATACTTTGGTTGGAGATAAGAAAATCTATTCAAACAAAGATTTTCCAATTAAAAACGTAAATCCAATCTCTATAGATCAGGTGTTTGAAAAGTCAAAAACCAAACCTTTAGAGAAGAAAAAGCCCACCAAAACACAACCATTATCCGCTTCAAAAGAAAAACAATGGAAGCGAGTTGAAAAGTCTACAGTTTCTCAACCGAAGGTTGAAGCAAAAGGCTCTCGTTACCAGAAAAAGGCTAAAACTGTTAAATTTATGAGTTCAAAAGGTACCGATAAAGTCGAAACTTTTCAAGGAAAATCTAATGTTGATTTTGTAAAGAAAGTTAAGATTTTGAAAAGAAATAGTCAAAACAATTACACCCAACACACTGATGGATGTAATGAAAATGAACCCAGTACCTCAGGATCCACAAGTTCAACTTCAGGCCGAGAAACACGATCTCCTAGTTTTGTTGAAAGGAGAACATGTTTCAAATGTGGAGAATTTGGCCACATTATAAAGGATTGTCAAAATCCAGCCAAATCAAGAGGTATAGAGAAAATCCCTCATGAACCAACTTGCAAACGTAAATCTGTTTCTTCGACTCAAGACAAACGAATCATTAAGGATCAAAAAGAGAAACAAAAACGTAAACAAGTAAAAGCAGTTGAGAAAGCTTTAAAATCGGTTTCTTCGAAAAAGGATCAAAGATCTTCAAAGTCAATAAAACAAGACACTGTTAAAACTGTAAATAATAGTGAAACTGGTAATAAACAAGGATCTTGGAAACAGAAGACCGGTAATGGTTCAAAAGGAGTTTCTCAGTTTGTTAATCATCAATAAATTGAGATTACATGTCTCGATGATAAGGGACGACCCAAGACCACTAAAGCTTGGGTCCCCATTTCAAACTAATCTTGTTTGTGCAATGTGAAGGGTGTTCCAGGAGGAACTGTAAACAGTCTTTGGATTGTTGACAGTGGAGCATCACGGCACATGATGGGCGACTTGCGGCTCCTATATGATGTGAAAAGCATAAGGGGTGGTTATGTTGCTTTTGCTGGTGACAAAGGTGGATACATCACTGGAGAAGGAATGGTCTCCAATGGTGTTGTGAGCTTCGACAAGATCAATTATGTGCGGCAAATTGATCACAATCTTCTTAGCGTTTCTCAAATCTGCAACAAGAAGTTCACGGTACATTTTGATGATGCCGAATGTTATGTGCTGAAGCCTGGATTCAAGATCCCCAAGGAATGGATTCTCCTGTCGGCTCCAAGAATTAATGATTTGTATATTCTTGATATGAGCCAAGCTATTACAACATCTGCACAAGTCACATGTTTTGTCTCTAAAGCCACTGAGAAGGAATCAATCTCCTAGCATAGACATATGGGACACATTCACCTGAGGAAAATGAACTATTTGGTGAAGAACAATCTAGTGAATGGTGTACCAGTGAAGAATTTTCATCTTCAAGACGTTTATGTATCATGCCAGAAAGGGAAGCAAGCAAGAAAGTTCCATCCCGTGAAGAAGATCAACACTGTGAATATGCCACTGGAACGTCTTCATATGGACCTATTTGGACCTATGAAACACAAGACAACCTTTGGTGATTCTTATTGTCTGGTAGTTACTGATGACTATTCCAGATTCTCATGGGTAAACATGCTGGCACACAAGAGTGAAGTTCTTACTATCCTCAAGAATCTCCTGACTCTGTTAGAAAATTTGTACAATCTGAAGGTAAGGAGAATCAGAAGCGACAATGGCACGGAATTCAAGAATCAAGTTATGGATGAGTACTGTTCCTCAAACAGTATTCTGCATGAGTACAGTTCTCGCTACACTCCACAACAAAGTGGTGTCGCTGAGAGGAAGAATAGAACTCTTATTGAAACTGCAAGAACCATGTTAGTAGAATCAGAACTTCCTGTTCAATTTTGGGGAGAAGCTGTTGCTACTGCGTGCTACATGATGAATAGAGTTCTGACGGTGAAGAGACATGGGAAGACATGCTTTGAGTTGTTACATAAAAGGAAACCGGATATTTCGTTCTTAGAACCTTTTGGAGCTCCATGCACTATGATCGACCCACATGGAAAGTTTGGTCCCAAGGCTATCGAAAATTTCTTTCTTGGATATGCTACTCCAAATTTCTGGGTGTGGAATTTGTCTTCAAAGAAGATTGAAGAGTGGGGTGAAGTTAAGGTTCAGAGATATACAGAAGCGGCAAGAGCTCCAGGTGCTCCTTGGATGTTTGACTACGATGGGCTGTTTGACTCCTTTAATCTGCCAACTTTTGATGATGCAACAGCTGCTGCTAAGATGTTATTGGAAAGTGATACTGCAGTAGACTCGTCATTAGTTCAACCAATTATTGTTAACCCTCAAGTATTGACTTCGGTTAACAATCTTGTTCAAAATGAGGAATTCAAAGACGCTGCGGATTATAATGTTTCATTAGAAGATGATGAGTTTCACGATGCAAATGAAGCTGCCTCTGGTGCGGTTCCTAGATTTTCAAATGATACGTCAAATATTCAACCTCAAGGAACGACTGAAGGTCAGGCATCTACAACGTCATCAAATCCAGCTCTCGATGTAACTGTTGATCTGAATATCAACAATTTGAGTATAAATTCTCGAGTTCCTGATGTGCCAGAAACTCGTATTCATAATATCCATCCTTAGCAGAATATTATTGGAGATGTCCAGAGTGGTGTGCAGACTCGTAATCAGCTTCGAAACAACCAGAATGCTGGATTGTATTCGGAAATCAGGGAATCTGGTGGTCTGAATGATTGGTCTTTTGCCTGCTATGTGTGCCAAGTTGAACCAAAATCTTGGAAGGAGGCAATGAAAGAAGACTCTTGGGTTGAAGCCATGCATGAAGAACTTCAGCAATTTCAGAAGTTAGGCGTCTGGAAATTGGTTGACAGGCCTGATTGCTACAAGAAGATTGGTACACGATGGGTGTACAAGTGCAAGAAGGATGACCGAGGTGTTGTTGTGAGAAACAAAGCGCGATTGGTCGTTCAAGGTTTTAATCAGGTCGAAGGGATCGATTACAATGAAGTTTATGCACCGGTGCACGACTTGAGGCCATAAGAATCTTTTTAGCTTATGCGTCCTTTAAGAAGTTCACCGTTTATCAGATAGATTTGAAGAGTGCATTTCTTCATGGTGTGGTAGAAGAGGAAGTATATGTTGAGCAACCGCCAGGTTTTGAAGATCCTCTCCATCCTGACAAGGTTTGGCTTCTCAGCAAGGCGTTATATGGTCTTCATCAAGCTCCGAGGGCTTGGTATAAAACGTTATCTACCTATCTATTGAAGAATGGTTTTCGACGAGGCCTGATCGACTATACTCTCTTTATCAAGGAACAGGACAAGGATTTGCTGTTAGTACAGGTTTATGTTGATGATATTATATTTGGGTCTACTAACACTCGAATGTGCAAAGAATTCGAACAGGTTATGCAGGAGAAGTTCGAGATGAGCGCTATGGGAGAAATGACTTTCTTTTTAGGTTTGCAGGTTCAGCAATCAAAGGAAGGGATTTTTATCCATCAAACCAAGTACGTCGGAGATATTCTTAAACAATTTCAGATGGACGACTCAAAGCCTTTGGGAACTCCATTAGCTCAAAATCATTGGATTACTCCAGACGGAATGGGTGAACATGTAGAACCATCTCTCTATCGTGCTATGATTGGATCTCTCATGTATCTTACTGCTTCAAGACCCAACATAATGTACCCAACATGCCTTCTGGAGCGCTATCAATCTAGTCCGAAGGTTTCTCACTTGATGGCTGTGAAAAGGATCTTTCATTATCTAAAGGGTCGTCCTGACACTGGTCTATGGTACCCTAAGGATGATAACTTTGATCTGACAACATTCAGTGATTCTGATCATGGCGGCTGTAAAATCGATGCAAAATCAACAACAGCAGGATGTCAGTTCTTGGGAAATCGCCTAGTCACGTGGCAATGCAAAAAGCAGACTTGTATAGCTACATCAACATGTGAGGCTGAATATATTTCAGCTTCTAGTTGCTGCTCTCAAGTTCTATGGATTCAACAGCAAATGCGCGACTACGGTTTTGAATTTCTTACTACTCCTATTTTTGTTGATAATGAAGCTGCTTTACAGATCACTCGGAATCCTGTACAACATTCAAAAACAAAACACATTGAGATTAAGTATCATTTCATACGAGATTGTTATGAAAAGACTCTTATCGATGTTGTTAAAATCCACACTGATCACCAACGTGCCGACCTTTTTACCAAAGCCTTTGATAAATTACGTTTTGATTATCTACTTTTGGTCAATTGCATCAAGGTGAAACCCGAGTAACTCAACCATGGCTAACTATTTTTGTAAATACTTTTCTAAAAATCTAAAACTACAAAAAGATTTTCAGTTTTATATTTTAGGGGGAGTAAATTTCAAGAAAATACAAAAATATGTCTTTTATTTACCTTCTTTGTTTAAGGGGGAGAAAATTCAGAAAATACAAAAACAATAGAAAAATCAAAAATGAGTTTCTTGGATAAGTTGAAGATGATGAAATTCACCGGTAAATCTGTCAGATATGGTTAAAAGCATAGAGAGAAGATTGATAAGTAGCTTTTACTAATGATGTATCGGTAGGCTCACAATCAGACTAAAATGTGCAGGTTGATATAAACCTAACAGACAGAACGCCAGGTGGGAACCATTCATTGGCATATGGTCTTGGTACTGAAATTTCGTTTGATACAGTGCCGAGGTTCTGAGATATACGGTCTTTATGCTGGCTTATCATCTGGGTATCATGGTTGAATCTTTTGCCGAAAAATAACGGTGGCGCAAGTCTAGAACTTCCATGATATCATACATACGTGTACGTACTGCATTCGACCATCAAATAAGTGATAAAAATATCACATCCCCAAAATAAGTGATAAAATATCACATCTTTATGCGGGAGCTAAGTTCGTCTCTTTGTCGGTACGATGGTATTAACCTGTTCACGGACTTACTCCTGTGCCCTGCATGTATATGAAAATCAAGTTCCTCATCAATAAGTGACTAAATCACAAAGGGCTTGTTTTCAATAAAAAATAAGTGAGTATCTCACATCATTCATATACATCAAAATAGATGATAAAGCAGTATACTCACCGGTAAGATTTTCTCTCGTGCATATCTTGATACGGGAATATGTCGTGATGTGGTTGAACACCGGCTAGTAAGTATAAATCCATATCTTAATCATATCTCCTAATCATGGTTACATCTGATAAGTCTGAGCTTACGTGGACAATAATACCGATAATCATAGTTGAATACTTATCTGTTTAATTTTGAAGTTTAAACCAAATATCGTTTTTGACAAAGATTAAAATGCTGGTATGATTCTTTTACCTTGAAACTCGAAAAAGATTGTTAAATAGATATATAGTTTATATGTATAATTAGTCTTTAAGTCTAGTTTACTTAGTTGCTTATGTAATTACTTTTTGAAAGTTAGCCAAAGTTGATACTCGAGAGTTTCTACCAAGATACGCTAGAAAACTATTTGTTTGATATCGCAACTTCATAAAGTAATATCTTGCAACAAGTAATCCATCAAAGAAATCCAAAATCTGAAATTCGTTTGAGTGTATGTATCTCATACAAATGAACCTAGTCATTTGATTTGACTTGGTAACTTGTTTTTCTCAAATCTGCTGCTGGAATTCATACGAGTGTGTGTATCTCGTTCAGGGAATACAATCATACGAAGAATTTATGATAAGTTTTTCGTGTGTATTCCCTGAGAAAGTTGTGTTCTAATTATACATTTGTCTATTGAGTACAAATTGATACAAAAGAACATAAACAAAGACCAGCAACGAAGAAATCTGACAAGTCAGAAGAGGAAACAAGAAAGATTTGAAGTTTCTTAGAAGTTCGAAGACCTGATGCTCTAATCATTGGATAGCAGATCATCAATGAATATCAGATCTTCAGGGGGAGTTTGTTGATACTCCAAACCATTCATGTGAAGACCAACATATAAAGACCAAAGATCGAAGACCGAAGACCAAGCAACATCCAAGGGGGAGTTTGTTGATACAGTTTTGTGTCTGTCGCTTGTTCTTAATTATAGTTGTAATTGTACGGCCTTTGCTCAAGTGTCTGAATAGGTTTGGTCGTGTCGAATAGATCGAGATATCCTTCTATCTTGATCTAGTATGACATCTTAGCTTGTCTATGTTAATCAGTTGCATATGTGCATACTGATAAGTCTTGTAAACGTCAAGTCTACACACGTTCTCCAAGAAGAAGGATTCTGTGCGAATCAAGAGATTTCGTACGAAAATAGGTTTCCTACGAATCAAGGAGATTTCGTACGAAACACAAGCATTTCGTACGAAACAGTTGACTCGTACCAAATCCCTGGAATGTGCCTCGTGTGAAATAGTGTGTTCCTTATGTCTGGATTCGTGTTTCGTACGAACTCTAGACGGACACTATATAAGCAGACATGCACTTCTCAGTCAGGGTTGACTTGCGCGTGAGAGTTAGCTAGCTAGTTGGTCTAAGTGAGCCTCTCAGTATTCTCTCTGAAGACAAAGACACAAGAACACAGCAAGTTTGTTTGAGTCATACGAGCATTGTGTGTATATGTTTGTACTTGTTCTCAATCATTAATCAAGATAGTGAATCTTTGGTTACCCCATGTTCTTTACTCTGCTTTGGTTGCATACACACTTGGATTCCGCACTTGTATGTATGTCATTTGAACAATGAACTGGTTTAACACCATCCGCAGGTGGACCTACAACCAATAATTCTTTTTCAGATTCTGATGCATCTTGTCACCTCCAAGGTGAATTGAGTATCTTGAATTATGTGCTTCCTGGAGATTAGATATCTAAGTCCCCCAATAATTCTTTCCTAGGTGCTAACTGATCAACAGTTCCGCCTAATCCCTCATTAGGAATATTAGCCTCTAATAGGGCTTGCTTTTGCGCATCTAATAGCTTCTCCTTCAAGCTATTTCTGAGTTCAATGCTCTTGGCGTTAATCCGTATAGGTTTAACCCGTTCTTTGCGACTTAAGGAGTCAGCAACTACATTTGCCTTGCCTGGATGGTAGCGAATTTCGAAATCATAATCGTTAAGCTTTCCATCCAATGGCGCTGTCGCATGTTTAATTCTTTCTGATTGAATAGATGCTGGAGACTCTTATGGTCAGTGTATATGATACACTTGGTGTCATACAAATAATGTCTCCATAACTTAAGTGCAAATACAACGGCACCCAATTCCAAATCGTGGGTGGTGTAATTCCTTTCGTGCACTTTTAACTGTCGTGATGCATAAGCAATTAACTTGCCTTTTTTGCATTAGCACACAGCCCATGCCAGTGTGCGAGGCATAACAATAGACTACAAATTCTTCAATACCCTCAGGTAGAGATAACACAGGAGCATTGCTCAACTTGTGTTTAAGAATCTCAAAATATTCTTGTTGCTTTGGACCCCAAACAAATTTAACATTTTTACAGGTCAGGGTAGTTAAAGGAGGGGCGATCCTTGAAAAGTTCTCGATTAACCTTCTGTAGTATCCGACGAATCCTAGGAAACTGCCAATCTCCGATGGGGTCTTGGGCACTTCCCAATTCATTATGGCCTCAATTTTGGTGGGATCCACTTGGATACCACGCTCACTTACCATATGTCCAAGAAATTGGACTTCTCTAAGCCAAAATTCACACTTCGAGAACTTAGCATAAAGCTTCTCTTGCCTTAGTAGTTTTAAGATGCATCGAAGATGTTTCTCATGGTCAGCTTGATTACGAGAGTGGATAAGTATGTCATCTATAAGGACAATGACAAACTTATCCAAATACGGTTTGCAGACTCTATTCATGAGATCCATGAATGCTGCAGGTGCATTTGTGAGCCCAAATGACATCACTAGTTCAAAATGACCATATCGGTCCTGAAGGCTGTCTTAGGAACATCCTCACTCCTAACCTTCAGCTGGTGATATCGAGATCTCATATCAATCTTGGAGAAGTAACTAGCCCCTTGAAGTTGGTCAAATAAATCATCGATCCTGGGCAAAGGATATCGGTTCTTAATTGTTAACTTGTTTATCTCTCGGTAGTCAATGCACATCCGTGTTGAACCGTCCTTTTTCTTAACGAAAAGAATTGGAGCTCCCCAAGGAGAGGAACTAGGCTGTATAAAGTCTTTCTCTAAGAGTTCATTTAACTGAGTGCTCAACTCCTTCATTTCTGTTGGAGCTAGTCGGTATGGAGCTTTAGCTATGGGTGCTGATCTAGGGATAATATCAACTCTAAACTCCATTTGCCTATCTGGAGGTAGGCCTGGTAATTCTTCGGGGAAAACATCAGAATATTTCGATATAACCGGTAGGTCTTCAATATTCGGCTTAGGCTCTTTAATAGTAACTTGTGCCATGTATATGACACAACCTTTTCTCAAACACTTGGATGTCTTAAATAACGACACCTTGTCCGGCAATCCGTAGTGTGAGTCTCCAGGGATGGTGATCATTTCACCAGATGGGGTTTTAATTTCGATGAGTTTCTTATCGCAGGCAATGCGGGCCTGGTTATGAGATAACCAATCCATGCCTAAAACTATATCGAACCCCGCCAATTTCATTGGCAAAATAGAGATAGGAATGGAATTATTCTTAATGGATATGAAACCTCCATCAAGAATGGAAGATGCTGTTTCTAAAGTTCCATCAGCAAGTTCTATCTCGTAAGTTTTATCTAGAGTTCTTATAGGTAAGTTTAATAGTTTACTAAACTTATGATCAACAAAAGATCTATCTGCACCCGAGTCGAAAAGAACTCTAGAATAAATATTGTTTATGAGGAATGTACCTGTAATGACATTGTTGTCATTAATAGCCTCTCTTGTAGTCATCTGAAAGGCATGAGCATTCCCCTTCTTAGCCTCTCCAGGCTTCGCATTATTACTCTTAAGACTCTTAGGGCAGTTAGTCTTAATGTGCCCTTTTTCATTGCAGACGTAGCAGACGGCATCCTTAAGATCCTTGCATTCTAAGGTCTTATGCCCTTTTTTCTTACAGATGCCACAGGGTTTGGTTTGTGGATCATAATTACACTGTCCCCAGTGTCTGTGGTTGCAAGTCTTGCATGTTGGCATCATAGCCGACTTGCCTTGGTTCCTTTTGAACCCAAATCTCCCTTTATTTTTCTTATTAAACTTTTAGGAGTCGTCATCTTCTCTCTTTCTTTTCCAGTCAGTTTCAGGCTTAACTGACCTTTGGCTTACTAGATCAAGGATAAGGGAGAGAGATAGGTCAACAGCGGACCTATAGGTACTAGGCTGAGCAGCCTTTACCATACCCTTAATTTCAGGAGCTAACCCATTGATAAGACGCGCAATGCGTTTGATTTCACGGGTGATCGAATAGGAAACTAACCTAGATAAGGAGTTGAAATCGGAAACATACTTCTGACAATCTAGGTTTTTCATTGAAAGAGACAAAAAGTCTGTCTCTAATTTCTCCACCTCATGAGGTGGGCAGTAAGTTTCCTTAACAAGTTCCACAAACTTGGACCATCCTAAATTATACATGTGTACTTTACCTGTAGACTAAATCATAGCTTTCCACTAGATTATGGCATCGGCCTTAAAGGACTGCGACACATACTTGACCACATCCTTAAGCACAACTGCTGATATCTACGATTGTTTCCATCTCATCCAGCTACTTTAGGGCTTCCACAGCTCCTTTCTCCCCATTAAAATCTCGGGGCTTGCAGGAGACGAAATATTTATAGGTACATCCGTCTTTAACAAAACGGGACGTATCAACAAAATCCATTTTCTTTGGTTCACTCTTCGCGTTCGAAGAGTGAGCTGAGCTCTCCTTATGAGCTGAGGATGGGGTAATCGATAATGGTCTAGAGCGAGTAGCACTCGACTCTTTAAGATTTTCTATGGCCCTTCCCATGGCCTTTTCAGTGGCTGCATCAATGTGAGCTTGGAAATCGTCATTATTAATGGCTCTGTTTTCTAGCATTATTAGCATCAATATCCCGGTGGCTACTTTGTGCCTCATCCGAGTTAGCCATATCTTCAAAGCTTTGGTTCTAAATACCAAATAAAATTCTTTCTTAGCCATGGTAAAACAACCATGTTGGCTTTGATTATTGGATATGACAATCCATTGCCTAATCAAGCTAGTGTGAATAACGTCACAACTCTTAGGCTTATTATATCTATTTTTGGCCTAGGTCTCAAAAGGACCATCAAAGGCAAATTACAATTTGGACATAGTCCATATATTACTAGACAGTGGATCGTAATGTCACAACTGTCATTGTCATATTTGACTATTATGTTTTAGCTTTTAAGCTTGTCATGAAGGACATAAAATTTAATGGCACATAGGCCTGTCACCAATGGACATAAAAATATGGCACATGGGCCTGTTACTAATGGGAAGATAAATATGGCACATAGGACTGTCATTAATGGACATATGATATAGACAGGGAGTTATATTACCCACATTTATCGTTGTCATTTGACAATGTAATATTGCTCAAAGGCAAATCATCACTAATGGATGTTAAATCATAGCCCCAAGGGCAAGACATCACTAATGGGTGTTTCAATCATAGCCTCAAGGGAAATAAATCACTAATGGATGTTAAATCATAGCCCCAAGGGCAATACATCACTAATGGATGTTAAATCATAGTCCCAAGGGCAATACATCACTAATGGATGTTTAATCATAGCTTTAAGGGCAATACATCACTAATGGATGTTTAATCATAGCCCAAGGGCAATACATCACTAATGGATGTTAAATATCCCCAAGGGAAATACATCACTAATGGATGTTAAATCATAGCCCCAAGGGCAATACATCACTAATGGATGTTAAATCATAGCCCCGAGGGCAATACATCACTAATGGATGTTAAATCAAGCCCCAAGGGAAATACAACTCTAACGGATGTTTAATCATAGCTCCAAGGGCAATACATCACTAATGGATGTTAAATCATAGCCCCAAGGGCAATACATCACTAATGGATGCTTAATCATCGCAGTGATGATATTAGCCGGGATCAAATTTGATCACATAGGCTATATAAGGTTAGGACATAGTCCTTTACCTTGAAGGCCAGTGTGATTCCTCAAGTCACACTACCAAGAGTATTAACATTTCTGAATGTTAACATAAGAGTACCTTAATGGTTGATTAATAGTCCCGGTCGCATTGACCTTAATGACTTGGAGGCTTGAACTTAAGTCCACCACCTCTGGATAGAAGGATAACTTTCCTTAACTATCCTGATAGAAGACCCCTTCGTACTTAACTATCATTTATAAATTGGCTAAATGTGTGGTCTGTGCCACTTGCCTAGTCAAAACCATTAAGATCTTTTTGGAATTATATCGCAGAGCATAAATTTTGAGTAAAACCGAGAGCTCGTTTGAAGAGGATGAATATATATATATAATTCCAAAAATATTTCATTAAATTTCAAATAGAAATTACAATACTAGAAAGAAATAATTTGTCCATGTAAGGACTACAGAAACAAAATGTCCATGCAGGGACTAAAGAAATAACAATATCCTCGAAGGGACTACATAAGTTATTAGAAGAGACGTCACTCGTCCTTCTTTCCCTTGACCAACTTGGAGAGTTTCTTGAAGAACTTGTTTGTCTTCTTCTCCGTTTTCTCCGCTTGTTGTTGCATTTCTTTCATCCGTTCCAAGGCCTCACTAATGGCCTCGAGTAGCGGTGGAGGTTGTGGTTGTGGTTGTGGCATACTACGGTATTGATACCCATAACTTGGATATCCCGTAGGTGGATAAGTAGGTGTGAAAGGAGACGGGTAAAGTGCGTTATGCATGACCGCTTGCATGTATGGGTCATGTGACCATGCTTGGAAATTAATTGGTGTAGATGGGTTAAAAGGATCATATCCAGTATTATCTGGATATGTTGGGATAGGGTTCCTATAACCCGATGGTGGTGGTTGAACCGTAGGTGTTGGTGTTGGTTCCACCACAGGTGAAACATTAGAGGGTCCACCCATTTGTGGGTCCTCTTGAATTGTTGGGTAGGAGTTAGGCAAAGGTGGCAGCGATCCTGACCTTTGACCTGCACATACTGACATACGTGCTCCACGCTTCCTCCTCGGTGGTTCAGGTGGTGGTTGAGGTTGGTCCACCAGTTCCATGTGAACGTCTTCTTGTACAGGAGGTGGTTAAGAGTGATGGGAGGGAGTGTTGGTGAAGGTAACTTGGTTCCAATATTGGTCCCATTCGTTAGGACCTTGATATGGCGATCCGGCGTAAGAGTTCGAATCGCTTGAAATTTCTATGGGATGCGTATTCGATCCTGATGCCAGCATCTCTGGGTCGGAGTCCTCGTCCATGGGGTTTGGTTGGTCCAACTGATTTTGATCGGTTGGAGGTGTATTTAAATATTGGTTTGGATTAAACTCATCATGGTAAGAATGATGAGAGTGATGGGAGTGGTGCGAATGGTATGAATGGTAAGAACTTTGAGTGTGGGTAGGTGAATGTTGGGCAAATGGCCATGAATCTCCCGAGTCCTAATAGGGGTTTAGGTGATGTGGATGTGAAGGGAAATGTCCAGAAGGTCCTCCACTCATTCTTCCTTTTCCTCTTCCACGCACACGTGGCGGCATTTTCCTATTAAGAAATCAATTCAAAAACAATACTGATAACTTAATAATGAAATGAGTAATCCTAGGTCAATGCCTAGACTCGTAAGTTTAAGGAATATGCTCGTGTAAGTTTGAGATTAAGCACAAGAAGGATAGTGTTTAATTCTCTCAAACGTTGGCTCTGATACCAACCTGTCACACCCCGGATTTTCAACCAAAATCCATACACTGGTGGGCCCGGGTGGGGAGTATCGTGACGTCAGTTGATAACATCATAGTCAATTAAACACGGCAAAGCAGAAGTCTTGGAGTAAAATTACTATTACAAACCAAATGTTCGAAATACAAAATAATATATAGACTCGTAATAGAAGATCCACAGGCGGATCATAAAATGTACAATGAAAGAATATAACACAGACTTTAGGGCAGATCTACGGATTTGCAAGATCCTCTTATTTCACTACCGAGCAACTTCCAGCCTATTTCGTATTGTACCTGCAAGCTTAATCTTTTCGAAAATACGTCAGCTTTCGCTGGTAAATACACCCGACTGACTCATTTTGAAAACATTTTAGAATTTAGATTTAAGTGCACAGGGCACAAATCTTTTATAACTTGGGAAATTTACTTTGTATCCTTGTTAACATATTCACATGTTTGTCCATACATACAGGGCCTTGTACAGAGACCGAGACATGATTAAATACACACCACTTAGAACTCACAGAGGAGTTTTCCCCAACGTCTTGGGTAATTTGTATTTGAGTGTCTGTCAGGTGTATTCCTACACCCCGCGCTAAGGTCGTGGCCATTATCTAATGTAATGAGCCTAGGATATCCAGGACACGGTAATTTAACCCCCGATGTTTAAGTTATCAAACAAAACTGATTAAAACAGAATATGCAGATTTACTAGCCACAATCCGGCATTCGATTGATCCCATTTCTGAGCAAGCGGTAATAATTTACCGTATCCCAAGCCCGTATAGGGAAAATAAGTCAAGAGTATTTACCTGAGCTAGTGTTGATTTAAAAATGGAAGATTTTATATCTATGCCGTATCCAAAATGAATTAAGTGCAGATAGCATTTACCGGAAGGCTCTAGTCTGGATTATGGCATAAGCTAACCAATTAAATAATAACGGTCTTATTTATGTCATTGACTTAGACCGAGTAGTGTACAGGATCAAAACGTATAGCGCTTGATTAAACGATGATCGGATAGAATGTAGTTTAAACCCGACAAGTACTTTGACTTGCATAATATGGGTAAACTATAAACATTCTGGATTTTAAGACTTAAATGACAAGGTTAAACCCGTTTCGGTTAATTTCCGTAAAATAGTTACATATACTTAATCGTACGCATATTAGCGATATCGGGTATCCTGATAAGTCATGGAAAATTTCTATATGCCATTATACTTTAAATAAGTTGTAATATCAGTAGGATACCAACTTATATGCCCATTAAGGTTTTAAAATGAAATTATGCCTTATAAGGGCATTTTGGTAATTGCATATTGTATAAATGGAATTTGATTATAATTTAATGTTATAACCATAAGTATTCTGGAAAAATGTTTATTTATGACATAATATCAGTAGGATGTCAATTATATGTGTAATTTATCTTTTATGACCAAACTATACACCGAATGGGCATTTTGATCATTTTACACATAGTTTATAAATTATTTTGGTTTCTGAGTTTATAACATGTACCTACTATAAAAATGTTTAAAATAAGTTCTAAATCAGTAGGTATAAGTCTTGGTCAATTAATATGGTTTAAAACCATCCTATGCGCCGAAACGACGCTTATGTCGTAAAATGACGTTTTATGCGATTTTTAATGAAACTGATGTTAAGGTCATATTAAAATGTCTTAGATATGTTATTTAATATAACATATCAGTAGGTAAAAGATTTACCTTGAAATGATTTGATTAAAACTATTTTATGAGCCACAAGGGCTAATCGTCATTTATCAACATAATTTAAGGACCTGCTTGTAAACTAAGTTTATAATCTGGTTTAACATCCCAAGTAATCCTACTTATAATATTATATCAGTAGGAAATTTATTTTCAAGTTCATTATCTTTAAAACCTTGATTTATGCAAAAAGGACATTTTAGTCAAAGATGACATAATTACAGAACTTGCGCATAAACTTATATTCTGATTATGATCATGTAATATAACCTCAGAGGGTTATGCTACATTATATTATGATCATAATGCAACTTTAGATCAGTAGGTAACTAATCTAAATCGGGTAAGAATCGAAAGTCAAATAAGAAGTCAAACTTTGCGACTTTCGGTTGCAAACTGTAACACCCTGTAAAATCATGTCCAATAATATAGTGACACGACATAAGCGTCATTTCGGCGCATAGTATGGTTTTAAACCATATTTATGGACCAAGACTTGTTACCTACTGATTTTAAAACTTATTTTAAACATATTTACAGTAGGTACATGTTATAAACTCAGAATCCCAAATAATTTATAAACTATGTGTAAAATGACCAAAATGCCCCTTCGGTGCATAAATTGGTCATAAAAGATAAAATACACATATAATTGATATCCTACTGATTTTATATCATAAATAAACTATTTTTCCAGAATACTCATAATTTTAAACTTAAAATATGTTCAAGTTCCTTTTATACGAAATAAAATTACCGAAATGCCCTTATGGGGCATAATTTCGTTTTAAAACCTTAATAGGCATATAAGTTGATACCCTACTGATATTTTAACTTATTTAAAATATAATGGTGTATAGGACTTGTCCATGACTTACCCGGTTACCCATTATCGCTTATAAAGCATACGGTTGATTATACGTAACTAGTTTACGGAATTCAATCGAAACGGGTTTAACCTTGTCATTTAAGTCTCAAATCCAGAATGTTAATTATTTACCCATATTATGCAAGTCAAAGTACTGGTCGGGTTTAAACTACATTCTATCCAATCATCGTTTAATCAAGCGTTATACGTTTTGATCATGTACACTAATCGGTCTAAGTCTATGACTTAATTAAAGACCGTTAGTATTAATTGGTTAGCTTATGCCATAATCCAGACTAGAGCCTTGCCGGTAAATGCTATCTGCACGTTAGTACTTTTGTATACGGCTGAGTTATTGAAATTAAAAGAAGACTAGCTCAAGTAAATACTCTCGACTTATTTCCCCTATAAGGGCTTGGGTTACGGTAAATTATTACCGCTTGGTCAGAAATGGGATCAATCGAACGCCGGTTTGGGATAGTAAATCCGCATATTCTATTTTAATCATTTTTTGATAATTTAAACATCGGGGGTTAACTACCGTGTCCTGGATATCCTCGGCTCATTACAATAGAAATGGCCACGACCTCAG
Organism: Scalesia atractyloides; assembly: GCA_947069175.1. NCBI lineage: Eukaryota > Viridiplantae > Streptophyta > Magnoliopsida > Asterales > Asteraceae > Scalesia > Scalesia atractyloides. Next base: position 30,541,573 of record CAMTDV010001632.1, read on the forward strand.
TGCGGGTCTAGGCATACACCCGATAGACGCTCAATTATGCACTCCCACAAGGTTGGGAGGAATTGACTCCTTTGTGAGTCCAAAGTGGTGTGTACGTTAATTGTGTCTCGGTCTTCGTACCGGGCCCCGTATGTATGGACAAACATGTGAATCTGTTAACAAGGTTGGACGGTCAATCAACCCAAGTTATAAAAAAAGATTTTTTGCTGATACGCACTTAAAACATTTTTGAAATGTTTTCAAAATGAGTCAGTTGGGTGTATTTACCAACGAAAGCTGATATATTTTCAAAAGACTAAACTGCAGGTACAATACGAAAATAGGCAGGAGGTGCTCGGTAGTGATGGAGGATCTTGCAAATCCTAAATCTGCCCAAAGTCTGTTTTATATTCTTTCCATGTACAATTTATGATCTGCCTGTGGATCTTATATTTCAAGCTTGTATATTATTTTGTATTTTCGATCATTCGATTTGTATTAGTAAATTTACTCCAAGACTTTCGCTGTGCCATGTTTAATTGACTATGATGATTATCAACTGATGTCACGATACTCCCCACCCGGGCCCACCGTTGTATGGATTTGGGTTGGAAATCCTGGGTGTGACATGGTTGGTATCAGAGCTAACGTTTGAGAGAATTAAACACTAGCCTTTTGTGTTTAATCTCAAACTTACACGAGCACATTCCTTAGACTTCCGATCTAGGCATTAACCTAGGATTACTCATCTGATTATTAAGTTATTAGTATTGTTTTTTTGAATTGAATTCTAACAGGAAAATGCCGCCACGTGTACGAGGACAAAGTGAAAGAGGAAAAGATCCAATGAGGGGAGGACCATCGGGGCGCATTCCCCCTCAACCTCACAACTCAGATGCATACCAAGAATCAGGAGCTTCGTCTCCTTGGCAACCAGCGAGACGTTCTATCTCTAATAGACACTCGCCCTCACATTCCCAAAATTCTTGCCACTCTCACCACTCCTATCATTCACACCATTCTCACCATTCCCATTCTCATCACTATTACCATGAAGAATTTAACCCTAACCATTACTTTAACACACCTCCAGCTGATCAAAATCAGTTGGACCAGCCAAACCCTATGGACGAGGACTCCAACCCGGAGATGCCGCCATCGGGATTGAACGCGCATCCCATAGAAATATCAAGAAATTCGAACTCCTATGCCGGATCACCCTACCAAGGTCCTAATGAGTGGGACTAATATTGGAACCAATTCACCTTCACCCACACACCTTCCCATCACTTCAACCACCTTCTGTTCAAGAAGATGTCCACATGGAACCGGTGGACCAACCTCAACCACCACTTAAATCACTAAGGAGAAAGCGTGGAGCACGTATGTCGGTGCGTGCCGGACAAAGGTCAGGATCGCTGCCACCTTTGCGCAACTCCTACCCCACAATTCAAGAGGACCCACAAATGGGTGGACCCTCTAATGTTTCATCTATAGTAGAACCAACACCAACGCCTGTTGTTCAACCACCACCATTGGGGTATACTAACCCAATCCCCACATATCCAGACACGTTTGGATATGATCCTTTTAACTCGTCTGCACCGGTAGACTATCAAGCATGGTCGCAAGACCCCTACATGCAGGCGGTTATGCACAACGCACTTTACCCATCTCCTTTCCCACCTGCTTATCCACCGACTGGATATCCAACTTATAGGTACTAGTATCCGGTTATGCCACAACCACAACCACAACCTCCCCCGCCACTTGAGTCCATTAATGAGGCCTTAGAAAGAATGAATGAAATGCAGCAACATGCGGAGAAAACGGAGAAGAAGACAAACAAGTTCTTCAAGAAACTCTCCAAGTTGGTCTAGGGAAAGAAGGACGAGTGAAGTCTCTTCTAATTATATGTAGTCCATGCGAGGACATTGATATTTCTTTAGCCCTTGCGTGGACATGTTTATTTCTTTAAAGTCCTTGCATGGATAATTTATTTCATTTTCTAGTATTGTAATTCTAATTTGGAATTTAATGAAATATTTTGGAATTATATATATGTATTCATCCTCTTCAAGCGATCGTCTCAATTTTACTCGAATTTTTGATCAACTATATAATTCCAAAAAGATCTTCTATCATGATAGTTAAGAACGGAAGGGTCTTCTATCATGATAGTTAAGGGAAATTATCCTTCTATCTAGAGGTGGTGGACTAAGTTCAAGCCTCCAAGTCATTAAGGTCAATGCGACTGGGACTAATAATCAACCATTAAGGTCCTCTTATGTTAACATTCAAGTAATGTGCATACTCATGGTTGTGTGACTTGAGGAATCACACTAACCTTCAAGGTAATGGACTATATCCTAACCTTATATAGCCCATGTGATCTATTTGATGTATTACCCTTTCGGGTTATGATTTATTTTATATAGCCCATGTGATCTATTTGATCCCGGCTACTATCATCTGTACGATGATAAAATAAACATCCATTAGTAATGTATTACCCTTTTAGGTTATGATTAATTTTATATAGCCCATGTGATCTATTTGATCCCGGCTAAATATCACCAGTGCGGTGATGAATAAAACATCCATTAGTGATGTATTACCCTTTCGGGTGATGATTTATTTTATATAGCCCATGTGATCTATTTGATCCCGGCTACTATCATCCGTGTGATGGTAAAATAAACATCCATTAGTGATGTATTACCCTTTCGGGTTATGATTAATTTTATATAGCTCATGTGATCTACTTGATCTCGGCTACTATCATCAGTGCGATGATAAATTAAACATCGATTATTGATGTATTACCTTTTGGGTTATGATTAATCTTATATAGCCTATGTGATCTATTTGATCCCGGCTACTATCATCAGTGCGATAATAAATTAAACATCCATTAGTGATGTATTACCCTTTCGGGTTATGATTCATTTTATATAGCCCATGTGATCTATTTGATCCCGGCTATTATCATCAGTTTGATGATAAATTAAACATCCATTAGTGATGTATTACCCTTTCGGGTTATGATTAATTTTATATAACCTATGTGATCTATTTTGATTCCGGCTAATAACACCAGTGAGGTGATAATTTAAACATCCATTAGTTATGTAGTGCCTATGTGCCATATTTTTATGTCCGTTAGTTACAGGCCTATGTGCCATATTTTTTATGTCCGTTAGTGACAGGCCTATGTGCCATATTTTATGTCTGTTTGTGACAGGCCTATGCGCCATGTTTTAAATGTCCTTTGTGACAAGCCTACGTGCTATACAATTATCAAATATGATAATGACAGTTTTGACACTATGATCCCCTGTTTAATAAAATATTGACTATGTCCAGATTGTAATTTTCTTTTAATGGTCCTATTAAGATCGAGGCCAAATATAGATATCATAATACTAGGAGTTGTGATGATATTCACACTAGCATTATTAGGCAACAGATTGTTATATCCAATGTTTAAAGCCAATATAGTTGTTATACCATGGTTGAGGGAAATTTTATTTGATATATAGAACCAAAGTTTTGAAGAATGGCTAATTCAAATGAGGCTCAAAGTAGCCATCGGAACGTCAACTCTAAGGACGCCGAAAATGTAGCCATAGATAATAATGATTTTCAAGCACGTATTGATGCGACTGTGGAAAAGGCCATGGGTAAGGTCATTGAAAAGATAAGAGAGTCGAGTGCTACTCGCTCTAGACCACTATCAATTACCCCATCTTCAGCTCATAAAGAGAGCTTTGTTCACTCTTCAAATGCGAAGAGTGAACCAAAGAAGATAAACTTTGCTGATAGGTCTCGTTCCTCTAAAGTGGCTAGATGAAATGGAGACGATAGTTGACATCAGCGGTTGTACTGAAAAGGATATGGTCAAGTATTATCACAATCCTTCAAGGGCGATGCCCTAACATGGTGGAAGGCCATGATCCAGTCTACAGTTAAAGTATACCTATATAATCTAGGATGGTCCAAGTTTATGGACCTTATTAAGGAAACCCCATGAGGTGGAGAAAATAGAGACAGACTTCTTGTCTCTTTCAATGAAAAACCTAGACTGTCGGAAGTATGTCTCCGATTTCAATTCCCTATCTAGGTTAGTATCCTACTTAATCACCCCTAAATCTAAACGCATTACGCGTTTTATCAATGGATTAGCGCCCAAGATCAAGGGCATGGTAAAGGCTGCTCAGCCTAATACCTATAGGTCTGCTGTAGACCTATCTCTCTCTCACCCTTGATCTTGTAAGGCAAAAGTCAGTTAAGCCAGAAACTGACGGGAAAAGGAAGAGAGATGAAGATAACTCCCAAAGATTTAATAAGAAAAATAAAGGGAGATTCGGGTTCAAAGGGAACCAAGGCAAGTCGGTTGTGACGCCATTTTGCAAGACTTGCAACTGCAGACACTGGGGACAGTGTAATTCTGATTCACAAGCTAGACCTTGTGGTATTTGTAAAAGGAGAGGGCATAAGACCCTAGATTGTAAAGATCTTAAGGATGTTGTATGTTATATCTACAATGAAAAAGGGCATATTGCAACTAACTGCCTAAGAATTCAAAGAATAATAATCTGAAGCCTGGAGAGGCCAAGAAGGGGAAGGCACGCGCTTTTCGACTAACTGCTAAGGAAGCTGTTAATGACAATAACGTCATAACAGGTACTTTCCCCGTTAATGATATTTATGCTAGAGTTCTTTTCGATTCAGGTGCGGATAAATCATTTGTTGATCATAAGTTTAGTAAACTATTAAATTTACCCATAAGAACTCTAGATAAAACTTATGAGATAGAACTTGCCGAGGGACCTTAGAAACTGCCTCTTCCATTCTTGATGGACGCTCTATATCCATTAAGAATCATCCCATCCCTATCTCTTTTTTACCAATGAAATTGGCGGGGTTTGATGTTGTCTTAGGCATGGATTGGTTATCTCATAACCAAGCCCGCATTGCCTGCGATAAGAAGCTCATCGAAATTAAAACCCCATCTGGTGAAATGATCACCATACCCAGAGACTCACACTATGGATTGCCAGACAAGGTGTCGTTATTTAAGGCATCCAAGTGTTTGAGGAGAGGTTGTGTCATTTACATGGCACAAGTCACCATAAATGAAAGCTGAATCTTGAAGATCAACCAGTTATCTCGGAGTATCCCGATGTTTTCCCTGAAGAATTACCAGGCCTACCTCCGGATAGACAAGTGGCGTTCAGAATTGACATCATACTAGGATCAGCACCCGTAGCTAGAGCTCCATATAGACTAGCTCCAACCGAAATGAATGAGTTAAGAGTTCAATTGGATTAACTCTTGGAGAAAGGATTTATTCAACCTAGTTCCTCGCCTTGAGGAGCTCCAATCATCTTCGTTAAGAAGAAAGACGGATCAATGCGGATGTGCATCGACTATCGGGAACTGAACAAGCTAACAATTAAGAATAGATATCCTCTGCCCAGGATCGATGATTTATTCGACCAACTTCAAGGGGCTAGTTACTTTCTAATTGAGATCAGGATATCATCAACTGAAGGTTAGAAGTGAAGATGTTCCTAAGACAGCCTTCAAGACCCGCTATGGTCATTTTGAGTTCTTGGTGATGCCTTTTGGGTTCACAAATGCACCAGCAGGATTCATGGACCTCATGAATAGGGTCTGGAAACCGTATTTGGATAAGTTTGTCATTGTCTTCATAGACGATATACTTATCTATTCTCGTAATCAAACTGATTACGAGAAACATCTTCGGTGCATCCTAGAATTATTAAGGCAGGAGAAACTTTATGCAAAGTTCTCTATATGCGAATTTTGCCTTAGAAAAGTCCAATCCCTTGGACATGTTGTAAGTGAGTGTGTGGTACCCAAGTGGATCCCGCCAAGATAGAAGCCATAATGAATTGGGTTCCCAAGACTCCATCTGAAATTCATAGCTTATTAGGACTGGCTGGTTATTATAAAATTTTTATTAAGAACTTTTCAAGAATAGCCACTCCTTTGACTACCCTGACCCATAAGAATGTTAAGTTCGTTTGGGGTCCAAAACAACAAGAATCTTTTGAGATTCAAAAACACAAGTTGAGCAATGCTCCTGTGTTATCTCTACCCGAAGGTATTGAGAATTTTGTTGTCTATTGTGATGCATCACACACCGGTATAGGCTGTGTGCTAATGCAAAATGGCAAGGTAATTACCTATGCATCACGACAATTAAAGGTGCATGAAAGGAATTACACCACCCACGATTTAGAATTGGGTGCCGTTGTATTTGCACTAAAACTATGGAGACATTACTTGTATGGTACGAAGTGTATTATATACACTGACCATAAGAGCCTCCAACACTTGTTCAATCAGAAAGAATTGAACATGCAACAACAACATTGGATGGAAACAATAAATGATTATGATTGCGAAATTCGCTACCATCCCGGCAAGGCAAATGTAGTTGCCGATGCCTTAAGTCGCAAAGAAAGAGTTAAACCTATTAGATGCGCAAACAAGCCTTATTAGAGGCTAATATTCCTAATGAGGGATTAGGCGGAACTGTTGATCAGTTAGCGCCTGGGAAGGATGGAATCCTTAGATTCAATGATAGAATTTGGGTTCCAATCCTTGGAGGACTTAGAGATCTAATCCTCCAAGAACGCACAATTCAAGATACTCAGTTCACCCGGGAGGTGACAAGATGTATCAAGATCTAAAAAAGAATTATTGGTGGATGGGTTTAAAGAAATCCATAGCCACTTATGTAGCTAAGTGTCTGACGTGTTCGCAATTTAAGGCCGAACATCAGAAACCGTCAGGACTTCTACAACAACTTGAGATTCCCACTTGGAAATGGGAAATGGTAACTATGGATTTGATTACCATGTTACCTAAGACCAAATGTGGTAATGACACGATTTGGGTCATCGTTGATAGGATGACTAAGTCAGCGCATTTCTTGCCAATCAAAGAGACTTATAGTTCTGACAAATTGGCTAAGTTGTACGTGGCCAAGATTGTGTCCCTACACGGTGTGCCAGTATCTATTGTATCTGATAGAGATACTAGATACACGTCTCACTTTTGGAAAAGTTTCCAACAATCTCTAGGCACACGATTAAATTTCAGTACGACTTACCATCCGCAGACTGATGGTCAAAGTGAGCGTACTATCCAAACTTTGGAGGATATGCTTAGGGCATGTGTGATTGATTTAGGTGGAAGTTGGATGACCACTTACCCCTGATAGAATTCTCCTACAATAACAGTTATCATACTAGCATCAAGGCTGCTCCTTTTGAGGCCTTATATGGGAGAAAGTGTCGAACGCCCGTGTGCTGGGCAGAAGTTGGGGAGGCCCAACTATCGGGACCTGAGATTGTCCTGGAGACCACGAAAAAGATTGTGCAAATCCGTGATCGTCTCAAAGCTGCCAGAGATAGGCAGAAGAGCTATGCTGACAAGAGGCGTAAACCTCTTCAGTTCCAAGTAGGGGACAAAGTCATGCTAAAAGTATCACCCTGGAAAAGTGTGATGCGTTTTGGAAAGAAGGGCAAGTTAGGCCCTAGATATATAGGACCCTTCGAGATAATCGAACGTGTCGGCACTGTAGCTTATAAGTTAGATTGCTAGAGGAGCTTAGTGGAATTCATGATGTATTTCACATATCAAATCTTAAAAAATGTCTAGCCGATGAGTTGCTAGCAATGTCGCACGAGAATGTGCAAATAGACGAAGACCTAAGGTTCATTGAGAAACTGATTTCGATCGAGGATCGACAGGTTAATAAGCTCCGAAGAAAAATGATACCTGTAGTAAAGGTTAAGTGGGACGCTTTTAAAGGTCCCGAGTATACATGGGAGGCTGAGTCCACTATGCGACAAAAGTACCCCCCATCTTTTTGAATAAAATCTCGAGGTCGAGATTTCTTTTAAGGGGGTGAGGATGTAACACCCTGTAAAATCGTGTCCAATAATATAGTGACACGTGTTCTATTTTTAATATAGTCAATTAAAGACTAATATGGACTAAAAGTGACAACATGCTCAAACTGAGCCTCTGAATGACTTTCTGATGTCAACTTGCATAAACCTAGCCTCTGAATGACCATTAGTGTCATCATGCATAAAAACATAGCATCTGAACAACCATTAGTGTCGTTATGCATAAACTCGGCCTCTGAGTGACCGTTGTGTGAACATGCCTAGCCTCTGAGTGACATCGGAGTCAACATGCTTATACTGAGCCTCTGAGTGATCCTTTACGTAGTCCTAGCTCTCATATGTCCCGTTTATTGGACGAGAGTGATTAAATTCATTATTATATGTAAGTTGAATAATGGAGGGATTAAAGTGTCAACATGTTAATTTATACCTCTTAGTGACCTTTTAACGAACCGAGAGCTCGACAATGTCCGGGCATAATACCGGGTATACCAAGTATTGGCTAAGGAGGGCTAAATATGCCAAAAAGTTGTATTAGAAGGCTTTTATAAGCTTTTATAAGTTAAGGGGTTAAAAGTGTCAAACTTTGAAACTGGCCTTGGGCGGTCGCGGACCACGAGAGACCTGGCCTGGGTCTCTCGCGGGGCGCGAGAAGGGGTCTGCAGTAGAAAGTTTTTCTTCGCTGCCACACAAAGCTCCAAAACCATTAAAACCAAAACCATGGCTTCCCAAACTGCTATGCCACGTTTTGAGACACTTGTAAGCTTCTTCTTACACCCTAAACACCTGGCTTCACCTCCTTTGAGTTCTCCAACTATAAATAGGTGCTTAAGTTTACATCTAACTTGCACCTTTCTCATTTATTCACTCTTCTCCTTCCTCTGGTAGTTCCTAGCTAAAAGGAGTATCCAACATAGTTCTTTTGCATCCTAGGAATCACTGGTAAGTGTTCCTTCCTTGTGCATTTTCGTTTATAGGCTTTTATAGCCAAAAGTCAAGCGTTTTTCGGAAAACGCTTTGACTTTCGGTTAAGACCATTATGGTCCAGCCATTGTTCGAATTAAACATGGCTAAGTGATCGTAATAAGGTAGGTGTTAGTCCCTATAAAGGGCACCTCCTGAAGATCAAGATTGCTAGACCAATTGACGGGTCAAAGTTATGATATTAAAAAGTCAAACATGCCATTTTTCGGAAAAATCATAAATTAATCTAATATATGTTATGAAACCTATTTTGACACTTAAACAAGTTGGTAATAATTATTAAAACATGTAAGAACATGTTCGGCTCGTCAATTTCAGTTCTAGGGTAGGTTCGCAACAGAAAGTCCCGAAGTTTGACTTCTGCTTTGACTTTCGATTCTGACCCGATTTAGATTAGTTACCTACTAATAAAAAGTTGCATTATGATCATAATATAATGTTGCATAACCCTTTGAGGTTATATTATTTGATGATAAGCAGAATCCAAGTTTTTGCACAAGTTCCATAATTATGCCATTTTTGACCAAAATGCCTTTTTTTGCATAAAACAAGGTTTTAAATGATAATGAACTTGAAAATGAGTTTCCTACTAATGTAATATTATAAGTAGGATTAATTGGGATGTTAAACCAAGTTATAAACTGAGTTTTCAAACAGGTCCTTAAACTATGTCGATAAATAACGATTTTAGCCCTTGTGGCTTATGAAATGGTTTTAATCAAATCTTTTCAAGTTAGATCATTACCTACTGATATGTTAAATTAAATAACATATTTTAAACATTTTAATCTGACCTTAACATCAGTTTTTGTAAACATCGCTAAAATACGTCATTTTATGACATTAGCTTTGTTTCGGTGCATAGTATGGTTTTGAACCATATTTATGGACCAAGACTTGTTACCTACTGATTTTAAAACTTATTTTAAATATATTTACAGTAGGTACATGTTATAAACTCAGAATCCCAAATAATTTATAAACTATGTGTAAAATGACCAAAATGCCCCTTCGGTGCATAAATTGGTCATAAAAGAAAAATACACATATAACTGATATCCTACTGATATTATATCATAAATAAACTATTTTTCTAGAATACTCATGATTTTAAACTTAAAATATGTTCAAGTTCCTTTTATACGAAATATAATTACCGAAATACCCTTATGGGGCATAATTTCGTTTTAAAACCTTTTGAGGCATATAAGTTGATACCTTACTGATATTTTAACTTATTTAAAATATAATGGCGTATAGGACTTGTCCATGACTTACCCGGTTACCCATTATCGCTTATAAAACATACGGTTGGTTATACGTAACTAGTTTACGGAATTCAACCGAAACGGGTTTAACCTTGTCATTTAAGTCTCAAAATCCATAATGTTAATTGTTTACCCATATTATGCAAGTCAAAGTACTTGCCGGGTTTAAACTACATTCTATCCGATCATCATTTAATAAAGCGTTATACGTTTTGATCATGTACACTAATCGGTCTGAGTCTATGACTTAATTAAAGACCGTTAGTATTAATTGGTTAGCTTATGCCATAATCCAGACTAGAGCCTTGCCGGTAAATGCTATCTGCACGTTAATACTTTTGTATATAGCTCAGGTAAATACTCTCGACTTATTTCCCCTATACGGGCTTGGGTTACGGTAAATTATTACCGCTTGGTCAGAAATGGGATCAATCGAACGCCGGTTCAGGGATAGTAAATCCGCATATTCTGTTTTAATCAGTTTTGTTTGATAATTTAAACATTGGGGGTTAACTACCGTGTCCTGGATATCATCGGCTCATTACAATAGAAATGGCCACGACCTTAGCGCGGGTGTAGGAATACACCCGATAGACGCTCAATTATGCAATCCCACAAGGTTGCGAGGAATTGACTCATTCGTGAGTCCAAAGTGGTGTACGTTAATTGTGTCTCGGTCTCCGTACCGGGCCCCGTATGTATGGACAAACATGTGAATCTGTTAACAAGGTTGGACGGTCATTTAATCCAAGTTATAAAAAAAAGATTTTGTACTGATACGCACTTAAAACATTTTTGAAATGTTTTCAAAATGAGTCAGTTGGGTGTATTTACCAGCGAAAGCTGACGTACTTTCAAAAGACTAAACTGCAGGTACAATATGAAAATAGGACGGAGGTGCTCGGTAGTGATAGAGGATCTTGCAAATCCTAAATCTGCCCAAAGTCTGTTTTATATTCTTTCCATGTACATTTTATGATCCACCTGTGGATCTTCTATTACAAGCTTGTATATTATTTTGTATTTTCAATCATTCGGTTTGTAATAGTAATTTTACTCCTAGACTTCCGTTGTGCCGTGTTTAATTGATTATGATGATTATCAACTGACGTCACGATACTCCCCACCCAGGCCCACCGGTGTATGGATTTGGGTTGGAAATTCCGGGTGTGACACGAACCGACCCTAGAACTGAAATTGATGAGTCAAACATGTTCTTACACATTCTAATAATTATTACCAACTTGTTTAAGTGTCAAAACAGGTTTAATAACATATATAAGATCAATTTATGACTTTTCTGAAAAATTGTCTGTTTGACTTTTTAATATCATAACTTTGACCCGTCAATTAGTCTAGCAAACGTGATGTAACATCCGTCAAAAACGGATTTACCAAACCCGCTCCGTTTATCAAACCGAACAGTCAGTTAAAATTTTCGTTGCGAATTAAATGCCCAAAATAATTTTAAACGATACATAATCAATTATTATGCAGGGATATATAATTAGTTTTTGAAAAACTGTTAAAAATCGCAAAATAAAAATGTTTTACTCATGCCGGGTTTCGAACTCGGGTCTGTACCGACTCAACAACGACTTATCACCCAGCCAATCATCCGCTCCGCCACTTCGATTTTCTGTTATTAAAAGGAATCAATTAATTCAAGTATTAATGTTCGGAAGTCAAATTCGTCAATTTGCGCCCAATTAGCAGTCGTCGGAAATCCCGACGACTTCGCCGTTTAATTACGTTTCCGCTCAAATTAACTGAAGACTTAACTCCCACAACGGTTATAACCGACGTCTGAACCCGCGACATCAGCCGTAACCGCCGGAGAACGGCTGACTTCGAATTGAGACCGAATTGAGACCCCATACATCTCGATACTACCCTATAAATTCACCCACAACTCACCAGAAATCTTTCACACTCAAATCGCACCCTTTCTCGGCGAAAACTCACTCGCCGGAAATATTTTATACGTCGCCGGAAAACCGTATCATTAATCTCTGAGCTTTACTGAACCCCCTAAACTTTTACCGAAGTCACCCACACCCTTTGTAAGCTTTCGGAAGACTCTCTGCTGCAAGACACTCGTCGCCGGAAAGAGAGTGCTGTCGCCGGAGTTCTGCCGGAAAACAGAGGAGAACCAGTCGGTACTTTTCACGCCTAATTCCTTTCCTTTTTACTTTTATCTCGTCTGTAATTGATCATAAAACGCTAAAGAAACCTGAATCAACATTTCGCATCAGTCAGTCGTCACTTCCGGTGAAAACCAGTGAAGAAGACGAAGTTTCGGTAATAGTTAAGTATAATTAAAATCCAGTTATTTACCGGGTTAGACACACAGTCCAGCGGTGGACTGTGTGCACATTGAACGCTAAGGTCTCGAGTTCGAGTATTGTTCCTCACACGCTGCCTTAATAAAATTTCCTTTTTCAGCAAACTGAACCGGATTGATTTAGGTATATGTTAAGTATATTGATAACCGAGTTTATAACCAAGTGAGACACACAGTCCAGCGGTGGACTGTGTGTACGCTAACCCACAGGTCCCGGGTTCGAGACCTGTGGAGCGCACCGGTTTTCGGGATTTAAATCGTTTTTAAAAATAAAGGATTTCTGTTTAAATTCTAATTAATGTATATATGTAATTAAAATCAGATATATAACGGGTTAGACACGTAGCTCAGTTGGTAGAGCTGCGTGCACGCGTACGGGAGGTCTCGGGTTCGAGCCTCACCCAGCGCACAACAATATGCCTTCGAACCGGTCAACAGTCAGTCAAAGTCAATGGTCAAAGTCAACTGTAGCAAAAATCAAATATTTTTTTATTATTTTTATTTAATTATTTTAATTAAAAATCAATTAAAAATACTTAAAAATAACATTTTTAAGGTTAGAAAATAGCCTCAAACTCACAAAAATACACCCAACAATCCTACTAAAATAGATTAATAAAATCCGTTTACTTACCGAACCAAAATGCTATTTATCTAGGTTAATTTCACTCGTGGTTAAAACCATTTCGCGTGCATTCAACATCATCAACCGAACGCACCCAATATGAGTGAATTCTTACAAACTCCCCTTTTTATTCATGTTTTGGGGTGTATCATGTGTCGCTTAAACTAATTCTCTTATGCAAATTCGTGCTATACCATTATATGAACTAAATTAGAATGTAACTATTGTTGGTTGTGATGTATTACATATTGTCAAAGTTGTATGCAAATTATTTAGGCCCATCAGTTCGTAGAACAACGCGTGCCTCAAAACTCATACATTAGGCCCATCAGTTCGTAAGAACAACGCGTGCCTCAAAACTCATTCATAAGAACAACGCGTGCCTCAAAACTCATTCATTAGGCCCATCAGTTCGTAAGAACAACGCGTGCCTCAAAACTCATACATTAGGCCCATCAGTTCGTAAGAACAACGCGTGCCTCAAAACTCATTCATTAGGCCCATCAGTTCGTGGAACAACGCGTGCCTCAAAACTCATTAGGCCCATCAGTTCCTCGTGGGAGACGAGTCGAACAACGCGTGCCTCAAAACAATCATTTGGTGTATGTGTGTTCAATATTCAATATTATGTGTTGTGTGAATAAATTTACATCTACATTTACTCATATGTGGTATGCACATTATTTATAATCAATTGGATAAACTTGTTCAAATGTTTTTCCATAGGATTCACTCGCCAACATTATGTTGATCCAAAAACCTTTTTACACATGATACAGGTGAACAGGTTGAAGCAAGGAAAACATAGGATATGCCTTAGAAGAGAACCAAGAAGCTTAGACTGATAGTTAGAACATGTTGTATCATTTATTGTAAATTTCCATTAAATTGTATTAATGAATATGAAACATATAATAAATGTCATGAGCTTTGATGATAACCCAATTATGCCCCGATCACCTTTTCCGCTGCGGGTCGGGGTGTGACAGATTGGTATCAGAGCCATGACTATAGGGATATAGGATAGGTTATTAGACCCTTAGAGCCTATACTATAGTCTGCCTAAATTTTAATTGATTAGGTGGTTACATACAAACTTGTGATATTTATTTGTTTCATATTTGTTTATATTACAGTCAAACATACATGCTTATATACATATTCATTATACATATATCAATGTTCATACATTCAATTCATTTTCATACTCTCATTATTCAAGGATTTTGTTGCAATTTTCAAATCTCATCAAAGTAAGTTCTGCGACGGGCATGTAGTAACCGGAAGGGTACAAGTACCGGTAGTCGGGACGTCCTGTCTAGGTTGGCATTCGTATAAATCCAAAATAACGGACCAGTTTGCCTACCTGGGGACTAACGATGAGAGTACGACGGACCTATTAGGCCAAAGCATGCCACACCAAACGTCGTTCGAACTAACCTCACTTTGAGATGTCACCGTGTCCATGCCTGGGCACATTCCGAATATCATACGTTACATATTTCTCGATTTTCTCCGGGTTTTAGTGTACGTAACCAGGCTAACACATGCGAACCATATGAAAAACCCGGTAATCATGGGGGCCCACATGATTACGAAGGTGAAGTATGGCGGCATGCAAGGCCCAAATACGAGCAAAGCCCAAGACATCCTATGCATGTAGTAGATTTATTTTTCTATATTTATTTTATGAACGTTCATTCCCAAACACGACCCACGATCCCAAAGGCATCCAACTCATACTCTTGACATGTATTCCTTGTAGATGTCTTCTAACCTCGCCCGTAGGAAGATGAGAGCAGGAAAAGCCCGTGAACGCATGGCTGCCCAAATCGCTCAGCAAATGGCGACCGTAATACCCAACATCGTAGTTCAAGTTCAACAAGCCCTTACCGCTAATTCCGTTAACCCAACCCAACAAGAGGATCAAAACACTGTCAACCTTTCAGTCACTAAATGCACCTACAAACATTTCAAATCCTGCGATCCTCCAAAATACGAAGGTACTGAAGGTGTCACCGCTCTCCTCCATTGGTTCGAAGAAATGGAGAACACTTTTCTAAATTGCGATTGCCCCGATGATCGCAAAGTGCGTTATGCTACCGGTCGTTTACTTGGAACAGCACTCACATGGTGGAATACAGAGAAGACCAAACGAGGTGTTGAAGAAACTATGACCTTGACTTGGGAAGAATTGAAGGGAATCATGACAAGACGGTTTTGCCCAAGAAGCGAAATCAAGAAATTGGAGGATGAGTTCCATGCTTTGAAACAAAAGGAAGGCGACCACACCACATACAACAAGAGATTCCTTGAGCTAAATCAAATGGTTCCCAACTTGTTCACTCCCTCTACCGTTTGATCGAGCACTACATTCGTGGTCTTCCATCAAAGATTCAAGACTCTGTAATAAGTACCTCGCCTGCAACTTTGGAAGCAGCAATGGAGCTAGCAACCGCGCTCACCGAGAACCGAATCCGGAACCAAGATTTCAAAGAGGAGAAGAAGAAGGATAAAGTATCAACCGAAACCTCAAACTCAACCCGAACCGAATCCTCTACACCACCTATTTTGAAGAGAAAACGAGATGGGCAAATTTTCGCCGTCACCCAACGCAACCAACCAGCTTCACAAGTTGTACCTCCTCAAACTATCCCAAACGCTCAAGTAGCACCCAACTCAACTTACCCAAATAAGAAACCTTACATTGGACCTCACCCTCAATGCAACACCTGTTTCTATCACCATCCATCTACTTTACCCTGTCGACTATGTGCGAATTGTGGACGCTACGGTCATTTGAGCAAAGTTTGCCGCACCGCTCAAAACCAAACCTCAACCCCTACTCAACCCATGATCCAAACATATCAACAACCTCAATACCCCATGTACCCATATGTTCGAGCTTGTTTCAATTGTGGCGACCCTAACCATTTTAGAAACACGTGCCCTCGTTTGGTTAACATCATAAACGCCCAAGCTCAAGCAAACCCAGTTAACCAAGCAAATCAAACAAACCCAGCTCCACCGCCAGCAAGAGGAAGAGTTTATAACATCAACGCCAATCCTGTTGAAGATATTAACGGTCCAAACCAACCACTTAACTAGCCTTCTCTCACCAAGAATCAAGATTCAACTCCAACCACTTAGTTTTTATGTTTTTCTTTATGTTATCTCAATTTCCACGTATCTCAATTGGAATTTTATCCAAGAATTTTAATGCAAATTACTAGTTCAGTTTGTTTTATACTCATTGATTTAATATTCATATCATCATACCTCACGACATATCTCAGTTTCATCATTTAAAGAAGTTGAGTTGTGTCTCACTTCTACATAGACTAACCTCTCCATCATATTAAACGAGAGAGGTATTGTCAAACGCGGATACTATTAGAATTAAGACTCAAGCGCTGGTTGTTGTGTTTGTTTATGTTGTAGAGTCGCATAGAACTAATCATAACTTGCGGATAAAGTCAATGAGAATTTGACAAGAATATGGTGGATACGCCGCTGGTACTTCCTATATATAAGTATTCTTGTCAAATGATCGGAGGCATTATCAGGCGGTTATGAGAGGTTCCATGCATAGGTTGTTTGTGTGATTAAGTTATTCATTTTCAGTACATGCAATAAGCTCGGCTCCGTTTGATTGAGCCTTGAGCACACAGACAATTTCATTTTCAGTACATTCAATACGTTCGGCTCCGTTTGATTGAGCCTTGAGCGCACAGACATTTAAATTTCAGTACATACAATACGATCGGCTCCGTTTGATTGAGCCTTGATCGCACAGAATATTTCATTTCAGTATTTTTATGTTTGTTGTATTGGTTGTAGAGTTATAGGACTAATCATAATTCACTGATAAAACCAATGAAAATTTGACAAGAATATGGTGGATACGCCGCTGGTACTTCCTATATATAAGTATTCTTACCAAAGGATCAGAGGCGTTATCAGGCGGTTATGAGAAGTTCCATGTAGGATTTAGTATTGCCTTGGTTGAAATTTGTGTTACATTTATATCATCTCACTATTTAAAGAAATTGGATTGTGATCCATTTCTACATAGACTAACCTCTCCATCATAACAAACGAGAGAGGAACTGTCACCATTCAAACATATATACTATCAGAATGTGGATTCCAATTATTAGTTGTTGTGTTTATTTGTATAGATTGTAGTATTGGAAGTTTTGCCTTAGGATATAACCATGCTTTTCCAAACATATCTGAACTCTTATGCATGATATCATTTTAGCGAATCATTCCTGCTTAACAATACTTATACAGTAGGCAACAAAAAGCGATTCCTGTAATAGGGTACTAGACCCTTACAAGGAACGTTACCGCCTCAAACAAAAACTTAAACCCTTATTTCTTCTAAAGCGTGTAACTGTCAAACTAAACACCATCATTTTTTTAGTCAAATATATCACTATTTAAATTTCGGGACGAAATTTCTAAAAAGCAGGGGATACTGTAACATCCGTCAAAAACGGATTTACCAAACCCGCTCCGTTTATCAAACCAAACAGTCAGTTAAAATTTTCGTTGCGAATTAAATGCCCAAAATAATTTTAAACGATACATAATCAATTATTATGCGGGGATATATAATTAGTTTTTGAAAAACTGTTAAAAATCGCAAAATAAAAATGTTTTACTCATGCCGGGTTTCGAACTCGGGTCTGTACCGACTCAACAACGACTTATCACCCAGCCAATCATCCGCTCCGCCACTTCGATTTTCTGTTATTAAAAGGAATCAATTAATTCAAGTATTAATGTTCGGAAGT
The DNA here is from genome assembly GCA_947069175.1 of Scalesia atractyloides. Lineage (NCBI taxonomy): Eukaryota > Viridiplantae > Streptophyta > Magnoliopsida > Asterales > Asteraceae > Scalesia > Scalesia atractyloides. The sequence goes on from CAMTDV010001632.1 coordinate 30,559,527, forward strand.
CAAATTCGTCAATTTGCGCCCAATTAGCAGTCGTCGGAAATCCCGACGACTTCGCCGTTTAATTACGTTTCCGCTCAAATTAACCGAAGACTTAACTCCCACAACGGTTATAACCGACGTCTGAACCCGCGACATCAGCCGTAACCGCCGGAGAACGGCTGACTTCGAATTGAGACCGAATTGAGACCCCATACATCTCGATACTACCCTATAAATTCACCCACAACTCACCAGAAATCTTTCACACTCAAATCGCACCCTTTCTCGGCGAAAACTCACTCGCCGGAAATATTTTATACGTCGCCGGAAAACCGTATCATTAATCTCTGAGCTTTACTGAACCCCCTAAACTTTTACCGAAGTCACCCACACCCTTTGTAAGCTTTCGGAAGACTCTCTGCTGCAAGACACTCGTCGCCGGAAAGAGAGTGCTGTCGCCGGAGTTCTGCCGGAAAACAGAGGAGAACCAGTCGGTACTTTTCACGCCTAATTCCTTTCCTTTTTACTTTTATCTCGTCTGTAATTGATCATAAAACGCTAAAGAAACCTGAATCAACATTTCGCATCAGTCAGTCGTCACTTCCGGTGAAAACCAGTGAAGAAGACGAAGTTTCGGTAATAGTTAAGTATAATTAAAATCCAGTTATTTACCGGGTTAGACACACAGTCCAGCGGTGGACTGTGTGCACATTGAACGCTAAGGTCTCGAGTTCGAGTATTGTTCCTCACACGCTGCCTTAATAAAATTTCCTTTTTCAGCAAACTGAACCGGATTGATTTAGGTATATGTTAAGTATATTGATAACCGAGTTTATAACCAAGTGAGACACACAGTCCAGCGGTGGACTGTGTGTACGCTAACCCACAGGTCCCGGGTTCGAGACCTGTGGAGCGCACCGGTTTTCGGGATTTAAATCGTTTTTAAAAAATAAAGGATTTCTGTTTAAATTCTAATTAATGTATATATGTAATTAAAATCAGATATATAACGGGTTAGACACGTAGCTCAGTTGGTAGAGCTGCGTGCACGCGTACGGGAGGTCTCGGGTTCGAGCCTCACCCAGCGCACAACAATATGCCTTCGAACCGGTCAACAGTCAGTCAAAGTCAATGGTCAAAGTCAACTGTAGCAAAAATCAAATATTTTTTTATTATTTTTATTTAATTATTTTAATTAAAAATCAATTAAAAATACTTAAAAATAACATTTTTAAGGTTAGAAAATAGCCTCAAACTCACAAAAATACACCCAACAATCCTACTAAAATAGATTAATAAAATCCGTTTACTTACCGAACCAAAATGCTATTTATCTAGGTTAATTTCACTCGTGGTTAAAACCATTTCGCGTGCATTCAACATCATCAACCGAACGCACCCAATGTGAGTGAATTCTTACAAACTCCCCTTTTTATTCATGTTTTGGGGTGTATCATGTGTCGCTTAAACTAATTCTCTTATGCAAATTCGTGCTATACCATTATATGAACTAAATTAGAATGTAACTATTGTTGGTTGTGATGTATTACATATTGTCAAAGTTGTATGCAAATTATTTAGGCCCATCAGTTCGTAGAACAACGCGTGCCTCAAAACTCATTCATTAGGCCCATCAGTTCGTAAGAACAACGCGTGCCTCAAAACTCATACATTATGCCCCTCAGTTCGTAAGAACAACGCGTGCCTCAAAACTCATTCATTAGGCCCATCAGTTCGTAAGAACAACGCGTGCCTCAAAACTCATACATTAGGCCCATCAGTTCGTAAGAACAACGCGTGCCTCAAAACTCATTCATTAGGCCCATCAGTTCGTGGAACAACGCGTGCCTCAAAACTCATTAGGCCCATCAGTTCCTCGTGGGAGACGAGTCGAACAACGCGTGCCTCAAAACTCATACATTAGGCCCATCAGTTCGTAAGAACAACGCGTGCCTCAAAACTCATTCATTAGGCCCATCAGTTCGTGGAACAACGCGTGCCTCAAAATCATTAGGCCCATCAGTTCCTCGTGGGAGACGAGTCGAACAACGCGTGCCTCAAAACAATCATTTGGTGTATGTGTGTTCAATATTCAATATTATGTGTTGTGTGAATAAATTTACATCTACATTTACTCATATGTGGTATGCACATTATTTATAATCAATTGGATAAACTTGTTCAAATGTTTTTCCATAGGATTCACTCGCCAACATTATGTTGATCCAAAAACCTTTTTACACATGATACAGGTGAACAGGTTGAAGCAAGGAAAACATAGGATATGCCTTAGAAGAGAACCAAGAAGCTTAGACTGATAGTTAGAACATGTTGTATCATTTATTGTAAATTTCCATTAAATTGTATTAATGAATATGAAACATATAATAAATGTCATGAGCTTTGATGATAACCCAATTATGCCCCGATCACCTTTTCCGCTGCGGGTCGGGGTGTGACACGTGATCTTCAGGAGGTGCCCTTTATAAGTATTAACACCTACCTTATTACGATCACTTAGCCGTGTTCGTTATGAACAATGGCTGGACCATAATGGTCTTAACCGAAAGTCAAAGTGTTTTCCGTAAAACGCTTGACTTTTGGCTATAAAAGCCTATAAACGAAAATGCAAGAGCAAGGAAGACTTACAAGAGGTTCCTAGAATGCAAGAGAACTAAGTTGGATGCTCCTTTTAGTTAGGAACTTCCAGAGGAGGGAGAAGAGTTATGAATAAGAAAGGTGCTAGTTCAAATGGTGAACTTGGGCACCTGTTAATAGTTGGAGAACTCAAAGGAGGTGATGCCAGGTGTTTAGGGGTGTAAGAGGGAGCTTACAAGTGTCCTAAAATGTGGCATAGCTGATTGAAAGTCCATAGTTTTAAAAAAATGGTTTTTGGCAACATGTGTGGAGGCCAAGCAAAACTTTCTGCAGACATAGGCCTCTCGCGCCTCACAAGAGGCCAAGGCCTTGCCTCTCACGCCCCGCGAGCGCCACATGTCAGTTTTCAAGATTGCCACATTTAGCCCCTCAACTTATTACACATCCTTAAAACCTCCTAAAACACCCTTTTAGTATATTTAGCCCTCCGTAGCCAATATTTTGCGTACCCGGGATTATGCCCGGTCATTATCGAGCTCTCGGTTCGTTAAAAGGTCACTCAGAGGTAAACATGTTGACATTTTTAATCCCTCCATTGTCCAACTTTTATATAATCACGGATTTAATCTGTGAGTCCCAAAACAGATTCGGATCACAGTGGTTGATTGTTTTCACCCAAACAACTATGGATTAGTTGTTGAATGTGCAAATACTAAGAAAAACCAAGCAAAGGAGATGAAGAATCTTGTTTGGATCAAACAACTAGTGTTGTATATGAAATCCCAATAACATGTAATCAATAACAGCACCTGGATATTCGTATGAAAGCACAATAGCAAAAATCACAACACAAGAAGATCACCAAAATCTGTCCAAGAAACTTGGACATACATGCATTGATCATCATATTTATACAAAATGACTACCCAACGTATTTAATAAATACGCTGGGTTAGTAAATACGCCGCCATCAGCAATTTTCACACAATTACACTTTTGACCCTTTAACTTTGTCTAACCATTACAAACTAGCTCAAACTATTGAATAATCAAGCACCAACGGTCTCAAAAGTCATCCCCCCTAGACCGTTGCGTGCTTGGGTTTCTTCAATCTTGCTTGCGAGCTTCTGGGTCTTCGACGGGTCCTTCATCCTTGTCATGTGCAGCTTGAACGGTAGGTCGATCTGTGGTTGCTTCGATTGTTTCTTCAGAGCTTAGATTAACAATAGCTTCACTTGAGGGTTGTTGTAACTCCGTAGTGGCTTCATATATGGATGAAACCAGAGTTTGATGGTGAGATGCAGCTTGAGATGGTGAAGAGGCTTTCTGTTGTGATGATGACTTATGCTTTCTCTTTCTTTTTCTTGCCTCCTCCTTTTCTGTCTGCTTCTGAATCATGAGAACAATTTCCATCATCTCTATCTTCCTATCTCGAGCTCGTTCCACAGCCCTTTGGAATAGCATTCCTTCTTCTCTGTACTCATTTCCGGCTCCAACGTGGATTTTGTGACCATAGAGAATGTTGAATCGGAGAGGCAGAACATGAAAACATTCATCGGGTCTAGAATTCGAATATCTTCATTTGACAATAATCGGATCACTGCTTCTCCTGTCTTCCCATCGTAGAACCATTTCTTGAAGTGTGTAAGCATGACAGGCTGTTCAGGTGGAATTTTGACTTTTGTTTCGACCTTAGCAGGATCTATTACCCATGTAACCATCCCTTTTCCTGTGATGGGATCTTTTGTCGTCTTTGACACTCTTCTTCGAGGTCGTTGCGGCTTGAAAACTGTGAAGCCCCGATTGCATTATCTTAAAATGAGTCTTTCAAAATCAGCTCCGATGCTGCTGTTGGTCGGGTTTATCAGGTCTAGCCTCCCCAGTTCTCGAATGTCCCATCTTGGAAGGCTTTTCATGTCAGCTCCGGTCTTAAAATGCTAAATAACACCACCTCGTCTCTTTACGATGAACATCCCTTTGAGATTGCAGTACTTCCAGCTTATTATTCTATCAGTGACTTCAAATTTTTCAACGGTGACCACCTGATAGAAATCTGGAAGCTTTTCCCTTTTTTCTGAACCATTCGGGATGCATTGGAGTTACTGCGTCACCGTCCTCAGTTTCATAAATAGTATCATCTTCCAAACCCCGCTCAACAAATCTCGCTGGCATTTCATCTCTGTCAACCTCCTCCTTTTCACTTTCATCATCCTCAGTGACGTTCACAGCAGATTCTAGGCGCTTTTTCTTCCTTTCTGCAGCCTCAGCTTTTTGTCTTTCCTCTTCAGTCTTAAACTTCTCATAAATAAAAAATATCAGTAGATGAGAACATCGGTGGTATGTCCACTTTGGTGCAAAGTTCTCTGATCATACGATACATCTTTTCCATCCCATCTTGCTGAAATCTCACAAATCTCGTCTGTTCTTTGACGTATGCATGAAGCTCTTTGTTTTTCTTTCTTTGTTCCCTCAGCTTCTCACGAATAACGTTAGTGTTGCTTACTTGATGTTTCAACAGACAGATTTCCTGAGCTGAACCTTTCCCGATGTCTTTTTCTAGCTTATCGTACAAATCCTGAAATGGACGAGGTCGTCGAGGAGCTTGTTGCGGCATTTATCTTGGTTGTTACTCTGTCGAAGGTCCTTCCCTAGTTTTCTTATGCTTCTGCAGGGGAGATAGACTTTGGGCTTCCGGATCGACAATCAACTGATCTACAAACTCGTCTAACTGCTCTTGCTCGGTGGTGACCGTCACCGGTGTTTCGGGTTCTTTCATATGACGTCTCTTTCTTCTAGTTTCTCTCTTCTCTCTTTCTTCGGCCTCATGAATCGCACGGAGATCTTCTATATGCTCTTGATGTTCTGTGGTGCCTCCAGCCCTGAAACTGCTTTCCATCAATCGTTCTTGAGGAGCACTATCTTTCCGTTTCTTCGAGGAGTTCCCTTCCTTCATGATTTTCTTTCCTTTATTCTTTCTAACCAGCTGCTCGGTTCCTCTTCTTCCTCCTCCACTTCCTCATCACCATCTCCTTGTCTCTTTTTCTTAACCCGTTCTCTGTATTTCTCATATGCTGCTTTTACGGCAGGGTATCTTTCCTCCCTATACATCCACTGTTGTAACAGCACCCATTCCTCAGTTTTTAGCTCGGTAATCTAACGCCCTGTTGGCAGCTGGAACTTGTATAGGTCGCCGTCATGAGGAAGATTTGGATGTTGGTCATTGATGAGGAGCTGAACAAAACGAGGGTACATGACCCATGTGGAGGAATTAGCATTATCAACCATGCAGTAAAAAATGAGACCAGAGATATTGAATGACTGCTTGGTGCAGAGGCTAAGCATAGCAGCCGACCTTTCCAAGTTCAACCCGTCATATCCTCCTTTCCTATGTGCCAAGCTCATAGCGAATACATGAAGAATGAATCTCCAGTCCTTGGTAAGCCCCTTTCTTTTGATCTCATTTTTCTCTCTGAAGTCTCCAATATACCTCATCCCTTTGAACCCATCTAGAATGTCATCCTTCTTCATTCTGAGCAAATCAATGTTCTTGTCTCCAAGAGTGAGGACTCTGCGTATGTTCTCCTCTGTAACTACGATCTTCTATTTCTGACTGTAGCTGTGATTCTTTTAATTTCGTTTACGGTCGACACTTTGGCTGTCTTCCAAAACTCTTCGATGTGGATGATGTAGATGATCGGATCAGCTTGTATAGCGTAGCTGATCCTACTTGAATTTATCCACTCTGCTACATATTCAAAATCAATTGGAGGTGGGACCAGCTTGCATGGCTGATTGTGCTTTCGAGTTTTATCCCAGATAATCTCCTTCACCATTTCTGAAATCGAAAACAAGCTAGTTAGATTTATGTTCATAGATATATATATATATATATATAAGTATATAAATATATAATAATAATATAAAGAAATATACAAAAGAAACTGATAAATCCGCTAATAATTACGCTGGGCAAAACAGCTAAGTTCGCCGGACATAAGACTAAGCAAGAGACTTAGACACACCAACACTGATTAAGTATTATTTACGCTGCACACGACTAGCGGATTTAAACTTTGACACGAGAATGAGTCTAGCGAATATGATTATCTACGCTAGATTACCGGCGTAATTGTCAATTACGCCGGTTGCTTGAACTCGCGTTCAAGACTTAAATCCGCTGGCTCAGGTTTGTGATAATTACGCCACATTCAAAATTATCTACGCTGCATTCATAATAAATATGCTGACTTCAAAAGTTTCTTGATAACCCCTTAAAACCAGAAAACTAGATCCAAATGAAACTATATACACACATCAGTGATCGAAATCAATGATTTAAACATAAACAAACATAGAACAAAGCACATTTGAATATCGAAACCATACCGATGTCTATTCTTTTAGATTCACTTAAGAGAAAATTGAAAATGGATGTGGGTTTTGTTAGTGATAAGAAGAAGATGAAGATGAATTTGAAAAAGGTTGCACAAAAACAAAATTGAATTATATATATACATGATAACCTTCCAGCGTATTTATTAAATACGCTGGAACATTAAATACGCCGCATTGAGACGTTTGTAAGATATCTTCATCTTTAAGAAAACTTAGAAACAAATACGCTCGAAAATTTTAACTTTTCTCGAAAAAAACGTGCCCCTTTTTGATAAAAATAGTGCAAGAATTTTAAAATTAAACTTAAAAGAAAAGAAAAATTGCAATCTGGATCTTGAAAGTTGTTTTTGAGTCCGGAAGCCTCCTTTTCACACAAAGTTTATGCTAACTGACTTGAATCCTGTGCCATTCCTTCAAAGATCATACTGGTAACACTTCGTTCATTTGAGATAAAAATTAGATACATAAAATGATTAAGGCACAAGAAAAACTGTCAGTATGTTTGTCCTTTTAAATCCATGCACCTATCTTTCAACATGCGATTAGAGAGCCTTTTTATCATGTTGCGGTAATATTGACAAGAACTTCAATGTTACCCACTCACGCCGAAACAGTCAGAATGTTGTACCCGTGAGTCCCACGTCAGGACATACCCCCACGATTAAGGTATGCGTAAAGATTCCTCATAACAAGTGAGTATATTGACTTCATTCATTTTTGAGATTTCAACGTTAGACAGTTGGTGTTCAGGTCAGTACTTCCGTACAGCAGAGAGACCAAGGTCTAACGAGGACTATGGCAGATACCAGATGCGGTACGATTTAAGCACTTGAATGATTCTCAATGAGAGCTTCAATTGTGTTGGGTTTTGGCTGCATACGCTCTTTTTTGACAAGATATCATAGCTGTGTCTAGGTCAGCATATATCTGGATGCAGCAGAAGAGCAACTATGATATCCCCGATGATAAGCCAATATAAAGACCCGAGATCTCGGACATTGGCAATCTAACAACGCAAGATTTAAGACCATTAAGTCATACGCTGCAACGTGTTACCCGCAAGATGCACAACATTGTGGGTATTCAGAATTCTTGTGTGATCATTAAGGTTTGTCTCCTTTTCACAGTTTACTTCTAGGTATTGCTGAATCTACTGACACGTCGTTGCTTGAGACCTTAATCTTTTTTTGTTTTAAGATCAGAACAGAAGTGTTAGCAGTTTTTCTATCATTTCTCTTGCAGGTGCCAAAGAAAAGATTCAGTCTCAACAATATTTTCTGGAAAACTTCTCCCCTTAAAATTTTATTTTCGAGAATCCATTGCTTGGAAAGAAATTTTAACCTTGCTAAAAATCTTTTTGTTGGGCATATTTTAGGAGATTTGTTATTTATTATGAAAACTATTTTATTTTATTTTATTTTTTATTTTTTATTTATTTTTTAAACGAAAGTCAATTCCACTCAAGGAAGTTCACCATTTCCAACCAGGTTACCAACTGGTTGAATCGAGCTTTATCGAAGGCTTTCGTAAATAATCAGCTTTTTGTTGCACTGAATCCATTGGCACCACTTGGATGCATCCTTTCTCGTACGTATCTCTAATCGCATGAATGCGAATTTCGATGTTTTTCGTTCTGGAGTGGTGGATAGGATTCTTCACAATCCCCAGACACGCTTCATTGTCGATGAATATTGGAGTCTTCATGATGTTGATCCCATAATCCAACAACTGATTCTGTATCCAAAGGACTTGTGAACAGCAACTGTAAGCTGCCGTGTATTCAGCCTGAGTGGTAGATGTAGAGACTGTTGTCTGCTTTTTGCTCTGCCACGAAATAAGACGATTTCCCAAGAATTGGCAGCCTCCAGAGACAGATTTTCTGTCTACTTTGCAACCTGCATGATCACTATCAGAGTAAGCAATTAGATCAAAATTACTATCTTTAGGATACCACAAACCAAGCTTTGTAGTTCCTTTGAGATAGCGAAAGATTCTCTTGACAGCAGCATCATGCGATTCTTTGGGATTTGTCTGAAAGCGGCACAGAGATAGACAGCCCACATTATGTCAGGCCTACTAGCGGTCAGATACATTAACGAGCCAATCATTAAGCGATAGAGAGATTTGTTCACTTGCTTTCCTTGAAGATCTGAAGTGAGTCCCCTCTGAGCAGCAAAAGGAGTGCTTGCGGATTTGCAGTTATTCATGCTGTATTTGGAAAGAATATCTCGTATATACTTAGCCTGATGAATGAGAATACCATCCTTTCGTTGCCTCACTTCTAGTCCTAAGAAAAACGTGAGTTCTCCCATCATACTCATCTCGAACTTCGCTTTCATCACCTTCTCGAATTCTCTGCAAAGGGCTTCATCTGTCGACCCAAAAATAATATCGTCTACGTAGATTTGAACCAACATCACATCTTCTCCAATCCTTTTCGGAGAATGAGGATCTTCAAAACCTAGAGGTTGACAAACATAAACTTCTTCCTTCACTTTCCCATACAGAAAAGCACTCTTTACATCCATTTGAAACACCTTAAAGTTTTTAAACGAAGCATATGCTAAGAAGATTATGATGGCTTCTAAGCGTGCAACAGGTGCAAAAACTTCCTCGTAGTCAATCCCCTCTTCTTGTCAAAACCCTTGAACCACTAATCTAGCCTTATTCTTGATAACTACACCACGATCATCCATCTTATTACGAAACACCCACTTGGTACCAATTGGATACTTTCTGTCTGGTAGGTCAACGAGTTCCTAGACTTTAAGTTTCCGAAATTGTGCCAATTCTCCTGCATAGCTTGTACCCAACTTGAATCTTGAATAGCTTCTTTGATATCCCTTCGGACAGACTGCGAAAGAAAGGCTGCATACAGTCCTGTGTTGATGGTATGTGTTCGACCACGTGTTCGAACTCCATCTTCAACAGAACCGATGACATTTTCAATTGGATGGTTTCGATTGGTCTTGTACCCTGCATTAGTGTGAGTTTCAACTTGTTGAGGCAGATTAGAAAAGTGTTCATCGACGTATATGATTGGAGTTTCGTCTTCTTTGGGTGGTTCATCCACAGCCTGCTGTGAAGAAGAATCATCATGTGTAGATGCATTCTCAGCAGATTTGTTACCATTTACTTCGAACACCAGAAGAGTAGGAGAGGCAGAGGCAGGAGTGAAACGGGTTGTAAACAGAGTAAAACCAATGTCTGAGGCATCAAACAAAGGTTCCAACAGAGTGGATTCTGCAGGTTCGGATTCAGTGATGGGTTCATTGATGCTGAAAGTGTTGAATATAATATCCATGTCATAAAACCAGTTCGGAGCACTTCCAGTGTTAGTGGAGTTTCCTTCTTGAAAATCAACGTAGTATGATTCAATCACCATCTTGGTCCGTTTGTTGTAGACTCGATATGCCTTTTGAGAAGATGAATAGCCCATGAAGTAGCACACGTCACCGACTGCTTCAAACTTGATGAGATTGTCTTCAGTGTTGAGAAGTGTGCATGAACACCCAAACGGTTTGAAGAAATCTATCAGTGGCTTCCTTTTGAAAAGTAGTTCATAGGTTGTCTTTCCGTGAGGTTTGACGATAAGAACACGATTCAAAACATAGCATGCTGTGTTGACCGCTTCAGCCCAGAAGATTATGGGAAGCTTAGAGTCGACAAGCATAGTTCTTGTAGCTTCGATGAGAGTTCTGTTTTTGCATTCTGCTACCCCGTTTTGCTGAGGAGTGCTGGCAGCGCTGTATTGGAGGCGAATTCCCTTATCTTCACAGAAGGAGACAAACTATGATTTTTAAATTCAGTTCGTTGTCGCTTCTGATGGAGTTGACTTTCAGCTTGATCACGTTTTCAATCATGGGAATGAAGCTCTTCAGAATGGATGCCATTTCGCTTTTCGCTTCAAGAAAGAATACCCATGAAAATCGTGAGATAAAATCTTTAATCACCAAACAATAAGATCTTTTAGCTAAACTTTTTACGCTAATTGGGCCAAAAAGATCCATGTGAAGTAATTGCAGAGGAGCAGATATCGTATTCACTGCTTTGGACTTATGAGGCTTTTTATGCTGCTTTCCTTGGGCACATGCGATGCACTTTTCTGAAAAAGGAAAATCTTTCATAGGTAAACCTCTTACTAGATTTAATTTAGAAAGTTTATTTATGTTCTTAAAATTCACATGCCCAAAACGCCTGTGCCACAGCAGTGATTCCGATTCAGATGCTTTTGACATAAGACATGTCATTGGCTCATTTGATTTGGCATTCTTCATATTTAGCACGTAAGTGTTATTTTGACGGGGATCTCTAAGCATGATCATCTCTTTTGGGACGGAGTAACCGGGTTTGAGGAATAAGCACTCCGTGTCATTGAACAGCACCGCGATTCCTTTGTCACAGACTTGTGAAACACTCATAAGATTGTAACACAATTCTGGAACATAGTTCACATTCTCCAAAGTGAGTGCTTCTGACACGATGTCACCCATTCCGACGATTTTTCCTCCCTTTTCATCTCCGGCAAAGGATACAAAGTCACCATCAATAACTCGAAAGTTGGTAAGCAGATCCTTTAGCCCGGTCCCTAGAGCAACCGCTGTCAACGTGCCAGATATACTCCATGAGCATCCGAAGCCATTTCTGAATTTTATTATGTTATACAACAACAACAACAACAACAACAAAATATGTACAATTAGCTAGTTTTTGGAACCCAGACTTGCTTTACATTCGTTCTATCATGATTTTGAGCAAGAGTGTTGTCTTTTCTTTTCCACAAACAGGTTGAATCAACTATGTATTTTACTGATTTCTTTAAACTGTCAAATTGATCAGTAAAACTTTTAACTAGATCTTGACTAGGTTTAGAAAATTTCTTGCTTTTACAATGTTTCGCCGTATGTCCTAAATGACCACAGCGTAAACATTGTTTTTGACTCGATCTTTTCTTCCTGGGTGCTGAGTGTGAAGATGATGTATGTGATGAGAGTCTGGAGCATCTTGAGGAGTTTGATGATGTAATGTGGCTTGAATCTTTAGCTTTCTTCAGTTTCTCTTCAGGATGATGTTTATCTTCAATGTCGACTTCACTGTGCTCACTGTCTGGTGAGGAAATTGATTCTTGACTTTCATCTGACCTTTCTTCATCGCTTTCTGAAGTTGTTGTGCTTGAATCTTCAGTGAAATCTTTATCAATCTCTGATGTACCTGCAACTGATGGAACAAATTCTGGAATTTCCTTAAGGAATTTTCCAAAACTAAATACAGGAGATTCAAGCATAACATTTTCATCATTGAGAGCAAAGTTTAGGTCATGACCCTCAACCTTGGCAAACCCTTGGTTGTGAGCCTTAAGTGTAGGCACATTGCCATTACAGTCATCCTAAATTGTCAATTTAGGAATACAACCATTACAATCATCCATCCTTGATAAACTATTACAGTTATCTCGAATAAAAATTTTGTTCGTCTTATCACAATTCCAGGCGAACCAGTTAACAGTTGAATAACTGTCGCCTGAATAGCCTATTCCTATTTTCATCCTTCCACAATCATCTTCCCCATCGCACACATCTTCCTTACTCTCGCACAGATCTACATTACTTTCAGAAAGGTTAGTGTTGTTTTCGGATTTATAAAAAATACTTTGATCCAAAAGATCATTTTTATTGATTAAGTCGTTCTTAGGATGAGAAGATGGCATAGGAACATAATTTTTGCTGTGCGGAGGAGGAAATAATTTTCTTTCGTTTCCGAATTTATCTTTACATCCTTTATGAATGTCGGTCGTTGGCAGTTTACAATGTCAACCAGTGCTTTTTGGCTAATTTTTCATTTATCAATAATGACTTGTAACTTATTGTTTTTGTTTTGAGATTTTTCTAGCTTTTCGATCAAATCATTTATGATAAAATCTTTTCTGGAAACAAATTCCTTTAGAGTCTGCATTTCAGCTATGGTTGAGTTCAACTTTCACTGATATGCAGCCTCATTTTCTTTTAGTTCTTGATTTATTTTCAAAACTTTTTCTTTTTCTTTAATTATATCACGGTTGAGTGATTTGTAGTGTGCCACGACGTTCAAACATGGTTTTGAGCACAGCTTTGCTTTAGATTCATATGGAATGTTGTTTACCAAATCCTTATCTTCGGCTTCTGATTTCATGGCGGTAGAGGATGTTCCAACCGCTGCATTCTTGCTGGTACTGATGACTTCTTGAACAGCAGGCTTCGACTCAATAATTTCAGCTTTCTATTGTCTCTTCTCTGAGACAGGAGAGATGATGCTTTTCAAACCAGTGTCATCTTTTGGAATCTTGGAGGTTTGTTTTTCAACACCATTTGAAGCAGACGTGGCAGAGACAGTGGTAATGTTTGCCATGAGGGCCTTGTTTGCTTCACCTTTTGCCTCAGCTATCTCCTCCAACCAATCATAATCTTCCACCACTAAAGCCTTATGATTATTTTCAGCAGCATTATTATTTCCTTCAATGGCAATCAGCCTCCTTGTCTGGTTGATTTCGGTATTCTCGTTCTTCAGCAACGGACACTCTCTTTTGAAGTGGCCCAAGTCTTTGCAGTTATAACATCTAAGCTTGGATTTGTCAAATCCAGCTTTTCCAAGAGCCAACCTCTTTCCTGTTTTATCTTGGAATTTCTTCAACCGTAGAGTGATCATTGCCATCTGCCACTTCAGATCCATCTCCTCCATGTCGTCTGGATCTACTTGATACATGTCCTCTGCTGTTAGGAATTATCTCTTCAACTCTCCTGACATAAGCGCCTCATAGCTACTTAAGAAAGTATTAAAAAGAGCTACATGTTCTGTGGAAATTTTAAGTGCTTGAGTGTCGCTGGCCACGGTGGTCTTCTCAGAAGATGACGAGGCCTTCACAGAGTTTGCGGAAGCATTTGAATAGGATTCGACAGCACTTTGGGGATTTGATCCACATGAGGTGACAGGAGCAAGAAATGCCATATTCTTGGGGACCGAGGTTGCAGCAGCTTGCTGAGACGTCTTCTGAGAATATCCAGTTTGATTCATCTCTCGTTTCATGATGCCCATTTCAAAGGCTTTTAAAGTTTTAATCAATTCTGAGAGAGTAACTAGAGTTGTGCTGGTGAGGAAAGTTCTCTTAATCATCATGCATTGAAGACTCCATTCTTTTGGTAGAGAATCTAGCAGCTTCTTGATCGATGCATAATTTGCAACTGGGTTTCCCACCTTCTTCATCTTGGTCACCACCCCCAGAAATCTGCTTATGTGGTCGGACAAGCTTTCGCCACGAATACTTCCAAACATATCATATTCTTTCTGCACCATGTCTTGTTTGTTCTCCCTGAGTTCCTCATTGCCTTCATAATAATCGATTAGAGCCAACCACAGTTCACGTGCCGAGGTGTATTCTTCAAACAGATTGTTATCATCCTTTGACAGAGCCATAGTGAGAGCAGCGTGAGCCCTCCTGTCACGTTGAATGAGTGTCCTATCTTCATCAGTGAATGTTGAAGGATCTTCATTGATTGTACGAATGTTGTCACGTATTATCATGGGAACATGCGAGCCCAAAGTGACTGACATCCATTGAGTATAATCGGTATACTCAAAAAAGGACTTGATCCTGTTTTTCCAGCTGTTGAAATCTTCCGAGCCTTTCAACTTTGATGGCCTTGTAGCGGTTCCAGTTTCTAGTTCGGCTTGAGTAATCAGATTGAGTTGATTGAGAGACATGATGGATGAGAGATGATCAATTACGCTGAGATTTACTGAATCAGAGAACAATTACGCTCGCTAGGAGGTAAATAAGCTGGACCAGAGATTAATTACGCTGCACTTGGAAACAATTACGCTGATGGGATCGGCGATTTTGTCCTGCAAAAAGCTAAATCCGCTGGATATTTGAAAACAAGCAAAGGTTTAGTTAATTTCGCTGAACACCATGATAAAATCGTTGAGGATTAGTATCACTGATTTCGAAATCGCCTTTGAGTAAATTCGCTGGAAAATTACGCTGCCAATTTTATAACTCCGCTGATTTAAGAACCAGCGTAGTTGTTAACTACGCGAAATTCAAGTTAAATAGGCTAGATTCGAAATAAATACGCCAACTTCAAATATATCTACACTAGCTTCAACATTAAATACGCCCAGAAGGGTTTTAGTACAAACAAAAACCCTCTAATCACCCAAAAACGACCCAAAATTCATGTTTCTTTGTAGCTAAATGACCAAAATGTTTACCAAACAACTGATTAACAACAACCCAAAGATTAAGCGCACCAGATCAAGCCATTTTAATCCCAAAAATTTGAAAAACCATGAAACTTTGAGAACTTTGGTAAACCTTGAAAACTTGACAAATCTTAACAAAAACTCAAACAATCAAGAGCACAAAGGCTCTGATACCGAATTGTGAGTCCCAAAACAGATTCGGATCACAGTGGTTGATTGTATTTCACCCAAAAAACTATGGATTAATTGTTTGAATGTGCAAATACTAAGAAAAACCAAGCAAAGAAGATGAAGAATCTTGTTTGGATCAAACAACTAGTGTTGTCTATGAAATCCCAATAACATGTAATCAATAACAGCACCTGGATATTCGGATGAAAGCACAATAGCAAAAACCACAACACAAGAAGATCACCAAAATATGTCCAAGAAAATTGGACATACATGCATTGATAATCATATTTATACAAAATGACTACCCAGCGTATTTAATAAATACGCTGGGTTAGTAAATACGCGGCCATCAGCAATTTTCACACAATTACACTTTTGACCCTTTAACTTTGTCTAACCATTACAAACTAGCTCCAACTATTGAATAATCAAGCACCAACGGTCTCAAAAGCTCTAACATAATCCCTCTCATCCAACAAATGGAAAATAAGAGAGTTAGGACTTCGTAAAGGATCACTCAGAGGCTCACTAATATCATGTTGACTCCGATATCACTCAGAGGCTGGGCATGTTGACATATCAGTCACTCAAAGGACAAGTTTTTAAGCATGTTGACATATCAGTCACTCGGAGGCTAATGATTTAAGCATGTTGATATATCAGTCACTCAGAGGCTGTTATTTATGCATGTTGACATCGGACAGTCACTCAGAGGCTCAGTTTGAGCATGTTGACACCTTTAGTCCTTATTAGTCTTTAATAGACTAAAAATAAAAATATAACACGTGTCACTATACTACTGGACACGATTTTACAGGGTGTTACATCCTCACCCCCTTAAAAGAAATCTCGACCTCAAGATTTTATTCAAAACGACGGGGGTACTTTTGTCGCATAGTGGACTCAACCTCCCATGTATACTCGGGCCCTCTAAAGGCGTCCCATTTAACCTTTACTATAGGTATCTATTTTCTTTGGAGCTTCTCCCATGTATAACCCAAGTTTAGGTTTCCCCTTCAAGTAACGAAGAATCCGCTTCACCGCTTTCATGTGGGACTCCTTGGATTCGCTTGATATCTGGCACAAAGACATACTACAAAATGATGTCGGGTCTTGAAGCAGTCAAGTACATTAGAGAACTAATCATAGCCCTGTTTTGAGTTGGATTGACATCCTCCACACTCTCATGATCTGGACCAAGATTGTGATTCTCACAGATAGGTGTATTGAAAGTAGCACAATCTTCCATTTTGAAATGAGATAAAATGTCATACACATACTTCGTCTAATGTATAAACATCCCATCCTTCTTCTGTTCGACTTGCAAACCCAAAAAGTAGGACAGTTCACCCATCGCACTCATTTCAAACTTGCTCTTCATTACCTCTTCGAAATCATGACACATGTTCTCATCAGATGACCCAAAAATGATGTCATCTACGTATACCTGTACCAGCAAAAAGTCTTCTTCCTTTTAATAAAAAGTCTTCTTCCTTTTAACAAATGTGCTGACAGTGTCTCATACCACGCCCTAGGTGCCTAATGCAATCCATACAATGCCTTGTCAAGTCGATAGACTCGATCTGGATAATCTGGATCAGTAAACCCATCTGGCTATGAGACATACACCACTTCTTGGACTTTCCCGTAAAGAAACGCCCTCTTCATGTCAAGTTGGTAAACTTTGAAGCCCTTGCATGAAGCAAAAGCTAGGAACAAACGAATTGCTTCCAACCTTGCTACTGGTGCAAACACTTCATTGTAATCAATCCCCTCTTGCTGATTAAACCCTTTCACTACCAACCGAGCCTTATTCCTTATTATGATCCCTCGGTCGCCTTTCTTGCACTTAAACACCCACATGGTGCCTATTTCTTTCTCTCCTACAAGCAAGTCAACTAGCTCCTAAACTAACTTCTTGAACTGAACTAGTTCCTCTTGCATAGCTTCAACCCAACAATTGTCTTTTAGATCCATATGAACATTTTTCGGCGTCTCTTGGGCAATGAAGCAGCTATACAAACACCCATGAATCAACCCAGTCTTCTGAATCGAAGTAAACAAACAGGAACCTTCGAGCACACCTCTTCTTGTCTGAACACCTGCAACAACATCACCAATGATGTTTTCAACTTGATGATCTATGTTTACACGTGTGGTAGCAATGGTGTCAACAACTAGATTATCTCCCAGATTAGATCCAACCTCCCCCTGAATGTTACTCTTAGCAAACGGATTAGTGAAATCCTCCCCCTGAATGGGTTCAGACTCACTATCACTGGAGTCCTCTGGAGTTGCTCTGGAAAAGTTTCTGGAGCATCTGTCATCGTTATACTCGATCTAGGCATGAAGTCACACTCTCCATCTTCATTGATTATAGTATGGATCACTTGAGACTCATCTGCATTGGAAAAATAAGGAATGTTAAATGATTTAAAAACACTGTCATAATCATAAAATATAGGAGGGCCACTCGTTGATTGTTGAGGTGAATAACTAGTGATTTCCATGTTAAACAGAACCTCAATTTTACCAGTTTTTAGATTAAAAACCCTTTTATTCGGTGTTCTAGGTATATAGCCTAGAAAGTAACCCTATCAGCTACCTCACTGAATTTTTGCTTATCATTGTTTCACACAATGGTGTAGGGTAATCCAAATGGTTCAAAGCCTTTTAAGTTTGGTTTTCGGTTAAACAATAGTTCGTGACATGTTTTGTTAAACCGTTTAACCGTCAAAACTTTGTTCAGGACATAACAAGCTATGTTCACAACTTCTACCCCGAAAAGAACTGGAAGCTTTGAATCAGAAAGCATAGTCCTAGCGGCTTCAATCAACGTCCTGTTTTTCCTCTCAGCGTCTCCATTCTGTTGAGGTGTATAAGGAGCAGAAAATTGATGTTCAATTTCTTTGCAAAGACAATAGAGATCCAGAATCTGATTCTTGAACTCCGTGCCATTATCACTCCTTATCACCTTGACCGTGCATCATGGACATTCTCCAATTTTGTAAAAGATCTATCAGTATCTCCACTGTCTCATCTTTTGTACCTAAAAAGAAAACCCATGAATATCGTGAGTAATAATCTGTGACAACTAAGCAATAGTACTTTCCACCTATGCTCCTTACGTTCACCGGACCGAATAGATCCATATGAAGTAATTCATAAGGGGCATTTATGGAATTTACTGTTTTAGACTTGTGAGATTTCTTATGTTGTTTTCCTTTTTGACATGGAAGACATTTATCTTCCACGTGAAACCTCTGCACTGGCACCCCTTCCACTAAACCATTTTTAATAATATAATTCATTTTTCGGTAGTGGATGTGGGCCATGCGTCTGTGCCACAACAATGACTCAGCCTCAGATGCTTTTGATAGTAAACACGCCACCATAGTGGAAGAATCCTTAGCACCCATGTCCATGACATAAGTGTCGTTTCTCCTCAGTGCTCTCATCACTATACAGTCATTCGGTATCACCAAACCATGTTTCAACACCAAAGCTTCAGACTTTGTAAAGTGGACCGAGTGACCCTTGTCGCAGACTTGAGACACGCTCATCAGATTGTGCTTCAGCTGCTCAACATAGTTCACTTTGTCCAGTGTGATCTTCCCGTTGGTCACTTTTCCTCGACCTGTAATGTGCCCTCCTTTAACACCTACGAAATTCACATAACCACCATCTATATTCTCAAACTCAGTCAGCAACCTCGCATACCCCGTCATATGCCTGGAGCAGCCACTATCAACATACCACAAGTTGATAATCCTCTTTAGCAGCTCCTACACAACCCAACAAATTAGTTAGATTGGGAGACCTAAGCCTTAATGGTCTTGGGTCTTCCAGATTCATCAACTACAGGAACATCCATCCAATATCCATCACTACTAACAGGAGTCTTGGATCTTAGACCTGTTGATGGAAATGTTTTTTTTTATTTTCACTAGGTCTCTGGTCCGGAGGTTTCCTAAACATGTTTGGACTTTGCAACCTTTGAAAATTATGATTTTGGTTCCATGAATTTTGATGATGATAATTTCTAAAGCCATCGTTATGAAAATTTCGACTACCAACAATCTGGTATCGAGTTTGATATTGACCTTGACTTCTGAAATTAATTGATTGGCCATTAAACTTATTCATTCGTGGTGAACTACTTCTAGGTATTTCATATCTGCCTAATGTAGATGCAGGCTGAAATCTTTGTTGATTTATTTGAAAACGGGGAACTTGGTGAGTTCCTTTTTCAGCCTTATCTACATCCTCAGCAACACCATGTTGCCTGGTGGCATATATCTTTGGTGAGTTAACCTTCTTCTCACCATCACCACTTTTGCTGGTGATTTTTCTCTCTGTCTCTCACTTTCCTGTGCTTCACTCTTTTTGTTAGGACAGTAGCTAGCTACATGTCCCTTTTCGTGACATTTGAAGCACGATTTTCTAGCCGAAGACTTCTTAACTGAAGTCTCTGGTTTAGATTCATCAGGCGATGATGATGATGATGCTTTAGAAGGATCTTGTTTAATTTGCTCAACTTCTTATTTTTCTTTATTTTTATTCTTAGCAAACTGCACATTAAACTCTTTTGTTGTACCATTGCGCTCTTCATTCATATCACACCCTTTAACAAAATCAACCTTTTTAACAAAAATTGTTTTTGATTTTAGGGTGTGTATTCTTTGTTTTCAAAACTGGTTTCCTGTTCTTATCCTTCTTGGCATTCTCAGTCACATCAGTATCCTCTGATGTGGAACTACCAGGTGTAGTTGACACAAAGTCTGTAAGCTCTTCTTCATCTGGCAAGAAAGAATAGTCGTGACCAAGAGGTGTGGAACTTCATTTAAACCTTTGAAGCCCACACATGTCTTGTCATTACTCTTCTTCAGGCCATTCATCATGTGTTTCATAACAAAAGATGAATCTCTGAATTGATTCAATTTATTTTCAAGCTCACAAATTTTAAGTTGTGCTTCAGACAACTCTTTGCATTTTTCAAAAATTTCTTTTGTTTTCTCACTCATCGTATCATGAGCTAAGTCAATAACTTGAAGTTTTTCATTAAGCTTACAAGTTAGAATATTGATTTCTTCTTCATAACCTTTAATTTTCTTCAAATATAATGACTCATTTCGTTTTACGAAAAAGTTTGATTATTTTAGGTTTGAGAGCTCATTAACCAGATTTTGGTTTTGCTTTGTTAATGTGTCAACTTCACTTTGCAGTTCACGACATTTTAAACAAACAGAACTACCAGAGTTAGAATGTACCTCTCCTGTTGATTTGCTTAGATTGGCCATGAAAGCAGCATAATCAGCATCCATCTTCTTCTCTGTAGCAGTCTGTTCTCCATCAGCTTTTTCACCTATCATCTCTCGCTCTACCTCAGCATCAGCTTTCACTTCTTCATCAACAACTGGGGCTATCTCAGCCATGAACGCCTGTGAGGCATTGTTATCACCCTCCAGATGGACACTCTAATCATAAGAACCCTCTCTAGCAGTAGAGATCAGGGCCTTTGATCTAGTGTTGGTTGACGCATTCCTATTGCTTGAACCATGACCAGGAGAATCTTGAAAGGATGAGTTAGAACGAGATTCAATTTTTGGTCGTTGACATTCTCTAGCAAACTGTCCGTAGTTTTGACAATTATAACACTTCACTTTCGACTTATCAAAAACCACACTATTTCCAACGAACTTCCTGCCCATTTTGTTCATGAACCTCTTTACTCTTCTAGAGATCATGGCCATCTGCCATTGTAGATCCATCTCCTCTTGGTCGTCGGCTTCAATTTGATCATATCTTCATCAAACGTGGCAGGATCAGATATTTTTCCTTGAATGTAGTTCTCGTAGGAAGCCATAAAAGACGCAAGCAATGCCAGATGATCTTCAGCACTTTTGACACTCAGAGGCATAGACCTAGTACTACTGTTATTATTACTTGATTGTTGTCTCTTAACCCCTGACGAGCCTCCTGAAGCAGCAACAAAACATACTTCACCATCAGAATTTGTCACGATCTGCTCATTTTCACAAGAGAGAAACGTAGTTGCAGTGTCACTTGAAGCATTGTTGGAAGATGAAGGTGAAGCCCTTTATAAATCCCTAGATCTTGAACCTGATCATATCTAGTCTCCTTCTTCTTCATATTGAGCTCATAATCTCTCAATTTCCCAACAACCTCTTCCAAGTCTTTAGTTTTGTAGTCAGCTTCACCCTTTATCATTAAAGTATAAATATCCCACTTTGCAGGTAAAGCATCCAGCAACTTGTCGTTTATCTCCACATTTGTGTATCCCTCTATGTCATAATTGTCCATTTCTGACATCAGATGATAGTATCTCGTGATAATATCTTCAAGGGACTCACTCCTCATGCCTTTAAACACAGCAAATTATTTCTTCAGCAGATCAACCTTGTTCTTCTTCACATCAGTATTTAGGGCATCCCACATCTCCTTCGACGTAGTATAACGCTTGAATGTATGTTTAATGCCATCAGGTAATGACATCTTTATAGTAGCTAAGGCTTTCTTCTCAGACTCATACATCCTCTTTTCAGTTTCTGTCATGTTCACATAAGCAGTGACACGTTGTCTACCCTCAAAGTCATGAGTGGGGTTAGCATACCCATCTTGAATACAGATCCACATCCGTGTGTCCTGATATTCAATGAACAATTGAAACTTGTCCTTCCATGTAAGGTAATTCTCTACCTTCAGCATTTTTGGAGGTTTGTTAGTTGTGCTAGCCTCGTGCTCCATTCTTAACAGTTCATTTAGGTTAGACATATTCGACATTTTTACCGAACCGGCTCGTTAAAAACGTTAAAAATTTGTCTGAAATGGGTGGTCACCAAATTATACTGTTAGACTCGTCTCGATGATACGATTCTAATGATGTATATTGTCTGATTATGATTTTAGGAATTTTCGAGTCTGACTGTGGAACCGGTCTCATGATTTTCTATAGATCAAATTCTATGTCCGAAAACGTTTAAATCCGGTTACGTCAATTGATTAACTTTCCACCTTCTTAATCCTAACTCGGAACAGTACCAAATTCGGAACAGTAACTCGGATAGTCAATCCGAGATGGAAACCCGGAACAGATTTCCGAATTGCGTATCCGAGATGGTGATTCGGAATAGTGATCCGAGATGGAATCCGGAATGTACTATTCTGATTCGAGATGGAATACGGAATAGACTATTCTTATCCGAGATGGCATCCGAAATAGACTATTCTGATCCGAGATGGAATCCGAAATACACTGCTGATCCGAAATTCAATCCGAGATGGAATCCGAGATAGGCTTTTCTAATCCGAAATGCAACTCTGATGATCTGAATTGCACTTTTCTGATCCGAAATTCAAGTTTGATGATCCGAATTGCAAGTCTGATAATTCGAAACGCAAGTCTAATGATCCGAAATGCAGATTTCTGATCCGAAATTCAAGTCTTCAATCCGAGATGCTTCACTTTTGATCCGAGATGCAAGCTTCCAATTCGAAATCCTTGGTATTTATCCTAAACAGCAGCAAACCCTAGAACAGCCGTCACAAACTTCAAAACAGCCTCCAAAAACGTCCAAAAACCCAACGTTTTCTGCTGTTATGATTCTGAACCGAGCGAAATCAAGAGCCGAATGCTCTGATACCAATTGTAGGTCCCCTAATCTGTATGGATCGTCACAGAATCGTCTATCCAATCTAGAGTGCGAAATCCCTTAGATCAGATTTCACAGAAAACCGAACAAGAACACAAACACAAACACAATTACTTTCAAACTGTCTTCTATTGATTATCTAACACAATGTGTTTACAATCAATTTAAGACTGTCTCTCAACTCTCTTTGAAGTAATTCTCTAAGTAACACGATCAACAGAACCAGCAGCCTCAACCCTAATGCAAACTTCCCTTTATATAGAGATAGGTTATGCAACTGGGCTAGGCTTTCCCCATATGGATTGCTATTGGGTCTAGGCCCAATTCGCCTCCCATGAGCTATATGGTGTCTAATTCAGCCCAATTACTTCTAATTAACTATTAAAAATTAAACCCGCTAACCGTTTATCATTTTACTAATTACAAGATATCCAAAGACCAAATCTAAGTTGTTGTCACAAATATGCACCAACATGTGGGGATGTGGTGGGTGGTCCATTGGACAACCCTCAAGTGCTTTAAAAAGATCAATATTCCGCACTTAATTAGGTTAATTATCGAAATGTGATAACTAAAGTGCGAATGGCTTTGCAGGTACCGATGAGCATAAATAAGCGATTTTAATGTGTTTTGACGGGAGCTTGTACTTGGCAAAGTAAAGACGAAGACAAGGAGAGTTGATTAGAGAACAAGTTGAGAAAAAAACTGGAACCACCATAGGCTACGACAAGGGCCGTAGCTTACGGTGATGTCTGACTGTAAGCCAGAAGATTGAGGCCGTAAGGAGATGCTTGTCACTGTAGGCTACGGTGGGCATCGTATTACGGTGGTGACCTGTGAGAAAAGTGTAACTGCCCTTTTAAATGGTTTTTGAAGAGTCTTTTGGGTATCAAATCATTGGAGATGTTTCTAACCAGCTAGGATGCGAATTTGGGTGTTCTTGTTGGTTCACAATAATTTCAAAACAATTGCTCTGTGTTTTTGATTCGTATGAACATTAAACTTGATGGTATAATGGATTGCTTGACTATGAGTGACTAAACTCATTGTGATCATCCTTGGTTGAAGGTTTGCTTAAAACATTTATGTTTTTATCCATATTTTTAGAATAATAGACTTGCAATGTTTGCAGTTTATTATAGTGTTTGAATGTTTATTTGTAAGCAAATTATTGATATTTTGATCTTAGCCTAAATCGTACGTTCTTGGTGTCGTTGACAATCGAGATATCACGTGAGGGATTAGGGTTGGATATTGGTTACTTGGTCATTGGGCTCACATTTTTATAATCCGAGTACTTAGTTCCTTTCATCACAAACAAATAATCATACATGAATCATGTCTATGTGATTCTTTCTAGTTGGATTTAAACACGAATGTTAATTGAAACCAGAAACCTATGATGGTTACTTTCTCCTAATCTGTTTTAGCAACCAATATTTGAATTGCAACTTCTTTAGCTGATTTTAATTTTAAAACCAAAACAATCAAAGTCTTGAATTCATTTTCTTACATTTTAGATAAATTAGTCATTTTAGTGGAAACCTTAGATAACACATATTCTACAAACTCACTGTGTTCGATACCCACTTACCGCTAACTATTAGTAGTATTTGGATTAAATTTGCTTGAGACTATGATCCTACGTCACTCGGCCCACTTCGACACGTAGTCCATTGCCAACAAGATATATATGTTATCGCGTGAGGATGGGAACGGGCCCATGAAGTCGATACCCCATATATCGAATACTTCGCAGACCTGAATTGAATTCTGAGGTATCTCATTGCGCGCAGATATATTTTCTTCCCTCTGGCACGCCTCGCACGCTCTTGCCCACTTTCACGCGTCATAGAATATCCTGGGCCAATAAAAACCGGCGTCTAACACCTTTTTCGCAGTGTAGTTGGCTTCGTGATGACCTCTGATAGGCCCTTCATGACATTGGCGCAAAATGTCGGCTGCCTCCGCTCCGAACACACACCTATGAATCACTTGATCCGCTCCAACTCGAAACAAGAATGGGTCGTCTCAAATGTAATGCTTAAGATCTACAAAGAACTTCCTCTTTTGCTGATATGTCAATCCTTTGACAAGGATTCCACAGGCAAGGTAGTTCGCAAAGTCAACAAACCAAGGCGATTCATCACTCACTTTCACGCTCCTGAGGAACTCATGCGGAAAATTGTCGTTTGTTGGCTTTTTCCGCACATCCTCAGAATGTCTACGCTCAAGCCTCGAGAGATGATCGACTGCAACATTCAACGCACCCTTCTTGTCTTGGATCTCGATATCAAACTCTTGTAGCAACAGAATTCATCTAATTAGACGTGGTTTCGCATCCTGCTTGTTGAAAAGATATCTAATAGCCATGTGATCCGTATATACAATCGTCTTAAACAGCACGAGATATGATCTGAACTTGTTGAACGCAAAAACTACAGCCAAAAGCTCCTTCTCTATGGTAGTTTTAATTTTCTTGCGCATCATAAAAGGTCTTGCTGGCGTAGTATATCGGGTGGAAGTGCTTATCCTTCCGCTGTCCCAAGACTGCCCCTATCGCGAAATCGCTAGCGTCGCACATAACAAATGGCAACGCCCAGTCTGGCGCCACCAATATAGGGGCTTCGATAAGCCTTTGCTTCAAAAGGTTGAATGCTTCTAAGCATTCATCCGAAAACACAAACGGAGAGTCCTTCTCCAACAAACGGGTCATGGGTCTCGTGATTTTTGAAAAATCTTTAATGAATCTCGTGTAGAACCCGGCATGACCAAGGAAACTCCTGATTGCTTTAACTGAGGTTGGGGTGAAGGTTTAGAAATGACAACCACTTTGGCTGGATCAACCTCTAACCCCGCTTGCGAGATTTTGTGCCCAAGAACTACCCCTTCTTTCACCATGAAGTGGAATTTCTCTCATTTGAGCACAAGATTAGTCTCTTCACACCTCATTAACATCTTTTTTAGAATTTTAAGATAATGATCAAAGGAACTCCCAAAAACAGAAAAATCATCCATGAACACCTCCATGGAGTCCTCAATCATGTCATGAAAAATAGCAACCATGCAGCGCTAAAATGTCGCCGGTGGATTGCACAACCCAAAAGGCATACACCGATAGGCGAATGTGCTGAAGGGGTAGGTAAAAGTAGTCTTCTCCTGATCCTCATGAGTGATTGAAATTTGAAAGTAACCCGAGAACCCATCCATAAAACAATTAGACGACTTCCCCGACAGACGTTCCAACATTTGATCGATGAGTGGAAGCGGGAATTGGTCCTTGCGGGTGGCATCATTTAGTTTGCGGTAGTCAATGCAAACTCGCCATCCAGTGATGGTACGGGTCGGAATAAGCTCATTCATATTGTTTGAGACTATAGTCATGCCACCTTTCTTGGGTACCACTTGCACAGGGCTCACCCAAACTGAATCAGAGATAGGATATATTAAGCCTACATCTAGCCTTAATCACCTCCTTCTTCACGACGTATTGGATATTCGGGTTCAACCGCCTCTGAGGATGCGCACACGGCTTGTAGTCATCCTCCATCAGAATTTTGTGAGGGCAAAAGGAAGGATTAATGCCCTTAATATCCATAATCTTCTACGACATGGATTTCTTATGAAGTTTTAGAACCTCGAGAAGTTTTTCTCTTTTCCTCTTCCTCCAAGGATGATGAAATGATGACCAGAAAGCGACACTCCTCGTCTAGGAATGCATACTCGAGATGTGGTGGGAGCTCTTTTAACTCCAATGACGGTGGATCCTCAACTGAAGGTTTCAACTTTTCTTCTACTTCTTGATCAATCTCCATAAATCTATCCGGACTCTGGGAACCATCGTCACTGATTTGATAAACCGGTTGCTCAACTGCGTGGCCCTCTTGTATAATGTCATCTAGGTTCCCACATAATGCGTGTGTATCCAAATCGATCTCCTCAATCGTGCCTTGGAAATGAGAGCTCAAAAAAGTGTCAATAATGTCGACATAATAGAGCGTATCGTCCTGACTTTGCAGATGTTGCATCGACCGTTTAATGTTGAAGGTCACATGCTTGTCATTAACCCAGAGTGTGATCTAGCTAGCGGCCACGTCAACAATCGTCCTTGCAGTGTTGAGAAACGGGCGTCCGAGTATCAAAGGAACTTTTGAGTCTTCATTTATATCAAGAATAACAAAATCCACAGGAAATACGAATTTGTCCATCTTAACAAGCATATTTTCAACAAACCCGCGTGGATATTTGATTGAACGATCAGCAAGTCGAATACTCATCCTTGTGGGTGACGGCTCACCCAGATCCAGCTTAGCAAAAACCTTATACGACATAAGGTTTATGCTTGCTCCCAAATCAGCCAATGCGTGGCTGACAGACATGCTGCCAATATGACAAGCAAGGGTAAAACTGCCTGGATCTCCCATCTTCTCAGGTTAACGGTTTTGGAGAATAGCTTAGCAGTTTTAGTTCATCAAGACACAAGACATGTCCTCGAGATTTTTCTTGTTTGTGAGGATGTCCTTCAAGAACTTCGCGTACTTAGGCATCTGGGCCAATGCTTCAACAAACCGTATGTTTATATGCAGTTGCTTAAACATCTCAAGAAACTTACCATCTTGTTCTTCATTCCTTTGCTTCTTCAGCCTGTTCGAGTACGGAACTGGAGGAGTAGAATCTCTAACTGGCTTCTGGAGCTGTGCTATACTTGCTGGGACTTGCCTAGCATGCACGTCGTCTGAAGCATCAGTATGGACCGTCTTAGTGATCGGTGGTGAGTCCGATATGTCAGGTCCCATGGTTTTCCCACTCCTCGTCATCACTACATTAACATGCCCTCTCGAGTTTGGCTCTGTATTGCCTGGAAGACTGCCCTAAGTCCGCTCAGATAGCATCTTAGCCAACTAGCCAACCTGATTCTCCATGGCCTGGATGGAGGCTTTCTGACTTCTCATATCCCCTTCTTGGGCCATGAAACGCTCCTTGTGCTGCTGATAGCGCTTTTCAGCTAACTGATTCGCATTGTTAGAGTTTCTTAAAAGTTGTGCCATCATTTCCTCCAGCTTAGAGTTATTTTGAGGGGCTTGTTGCTGGGAACTGCTCATGGCACCCTGATTATGGTACATATTCGAATGTGACTGGTAGGAGTGACTATGAGATTGAAAAGACTGACCGTAGGATTGTTGTGGTGCGGGAGCACGCTGAGCATACCCGAGTGGCTTTTTGTTACCTGAACCACCCTTCCACCCAAAGTTTGGGTGATTCTTCCATCCCGTATTGTATGTGTTACTGTAAGGGTTATTTTGAGGTCTAGTTTTTTTTCTCAGGTAATCCACCTCCTCGTGGCCTGTAAACATAACACCCTGCTCACACGCACCTAGCTCGTGTGAAATCCCACATTGCTCACATGAAGATTGAAACCGTGAAACATTATGGGCTTGATCAATTTTTTTAGCAAGGGCTCCAATCTGCATAGTAAGAGCCGTATATGTATCAACGGTATGCACCCCTGAAGGAGATGATGTCCTAGCTATCTATCCGGCTTGATGAGAACTCGACTCAAAGCAGCTTTCTCAATAATCTCGTAGGCTTCATTCGGTGTCTTAGTTCCAAGATCACCCCCTGCGTACACGTCCAAAACCTCATGCGAATCATAGTTGAGTCCTTGGTAGAAAGTCAATACCAGCTGTCTTTTGGATAACCCATGGTGTGGAACATCAATAAAAAGATCTCTAAACCTTTCCTAAGCCGCGTGTAAGGATTTTCCATCATCCTGTCAAAATGTCATGATATGGTTCTTTAACTTGGCTGTTTTTTCTGGAGGAAAGTACTTCTGCATAAACAGCTCTGCCATCTCAGTCCAGGTTGTAATGGATCTTGCGGGAAGTGATAAAAGCCAAGCTCTGGCTTTATCTCTTAATGAGAACGGGAAGATTCGCAACCGGATCACGTCATCAGAAATGTCTCGTATCTTGAAAGTAGAGCACACCTCAAGAAATGCAACAATGTGTCGATAAGGGTCCTCGTGATCCTTTCCATCAAACTGCACCGAATTTTGCAACATGTTGATGATGTTGGATTTGATCTTGAAATTCGGCGCCACCATAGTAGGTCGGGCGATGCTAGGCTGCAGGCCTTCGCCTCCTAGATGGCCGGTCTCATTCAATAGCTGGTCATCGTCTGCCATGATGCTCCCCCATCGACCTTTGAGTTCTTACTCTTAGTAGGTATCTCTGGTTTGTCAACTGCAGCTAAGATTAGTTGTGCAACAACGCGGGACCTTTCTCGAAGTCTCCTACTCCTCCTCAGGTCACGTTCTTGATCGTCAGACGGCTCAGAAGCAGCGGGCATGGGGGTTGAGGACATCAACCTGTAAGGAAGGGATAAGCACGTCCCGAAATAAATATATATAATATAATATAATGTTAATTATTTTTTTGCATGGAAGAGTAAATCTTTATTATTATTTTTTTATCAACTAAATAGCCAATCAATTAACTCGAATTCGAAAAGAATAAATTAATAAATAATCTTGCAAATATATATATATATATACTAATAAATGAACAAATATTCACAAGCATGTACACCGGTAGAAAAATGACTCGGATCGTTCCAAAAGACCGCCACGAGTCTCCGGCAACGGCGCCAAAAACTTGACGTATGCGTATATATACATATTTTTACAATGAATTTTAAACACGAACTCAGTTTTAATATTTATAAAAATGATTTATACATTAACATTAAAACACACACAAAAGGACAAGTGTACTCTATCATATATGTAGTAAAGTATGGGTAAGAACTAGATATCGATACATGGACGCGGACAGGCGCTTATGTACTAAACCGTTGTCGTTTATCTACTGGTAAAAAAGATATGTAAAATGTTTTTTTACTAAAAATGTATTATAAAACATAAAAGACTCCAAATACAAAAATATTTTTTTTTCTTTTATCTTGTTTTATAAACAACCTAAGCATGCTAACTAAGTCAGAAATGTCACAAAGCCACTTGATCAATCTTCCAAATAAAAGAGAATTAGTATCCCTTTCGGGAATCCTAACATGATAATTCTTCGGAAAGTTAATGCGATAGACACACTTTAACCACCTAAAATTATTCATTAATGACCTATTGATATATTTTCAACCTTACTTTATCAAGGAAGTAATACCGATAACACAATACAACCACCGAGACAAGCATAAAGTAGATCATATCACAAACTTATCCATTTTGCAAGTCTTGAACACAAATCTACTATGTTAGCCATTTTAACCAAAAATACTAAACAAAGATTATGAAACATGTCAAGAACTCGCAATAGCACCATCTAACCCGCTAGAGCCCTTACGTGTAAGAAAGCATTCTTGATCAAAATCAGATTTATCTTTTGTTAAACCAATACCCATTTCTAGTTTCATGGTGTAAACACATTAACAAGTTAACAGTTTACTAACAAATGATTAATTAAGGGGTTTTGTCAACTTATCCTAACTAACCATTTATTAGTCATGCAAGATAAACAACCACAATCAAGAATCCAACATCAATGAACCAAGTTTGCCATATGATCATCAAGATTCAAACATGAAAAAGTTGCTAGAGCTTCATTCAAACAAGATTACAAACTAAAGATTGTTCATAAAACAAGTATTTTAATAACATTCATAGTAATAATACATAAACATCAGCTCAATGCTTGCAAATGTGCTTAAACTGTATGTTAAGAACAAGAAATCAAACCATAAACAAGCAAGGATTTGATGGATTGGATGATGGATGAGCTTCTTGCAACTTTAAGGCTTGAAATCGTCCTAACCAGGAAGCTCTTGGACCTCAGAAATCGCCCAGAAGCTTGGAAAATTACCCAATGTTTCGATCAGTAGCGTCTGCTCTGTTTTATAGAGAAATTCATATCCGCACGGGCGTGCACTTCAGTCATCAGCGTGACGTCAGCTGCAGGGTATGGGCCAGACAAGTGGACGTTTGGGCGACAAAGTCTTCAGATGTGCACGGTCGTGCACATGGGTTGCACGACCATGCATAGTCTTAAGATAGCCTGTTGATCTATGTTTAGCTAGTGCACGGGAGTGCACCTGGGTCGCATGATCGTGCGTGCCGATAAATCAGCTGCACTACCTTGTGCACTGCCAGTGCTCTACCGAGATCGCAAGTCGCGCACGGTCGTGCCGATGGTTTGCATGGCCATACGTGAGCTGTAACTTCAACATTTTCTGCAGAATTCATCTGGAACGTTCGTCTATCCCACTTTTTCTCCCACTTTGTCTGTGGCACGCCGTTTAGGACCTAAAAATATAAAAGTGACCGATTAAGTACCTAAACGACAAAGTTTTAGCCAAAAACACATAAAACGGGAGTAAAACGGGGTACTGAAACATGTATATTTTAATGTATATCAAACGCCTAATTTGCAAAATTGTCTGTTTCGACCAAAAAGGCGACAATTTCAGTTTGTCCGCAATATTAATTCAGTATTTTCCAGATTCTAGAATTATAACAAAACAATGTTGAACATCTGAAAACATTATGAGAATAACAGAATTACATAAAGACATCGCTTTCGGTCATATGGCAAACAGTGCACAACTCGACCGGAAAGCGACCATTTGTCGAACCGACGAATATTTTAGTGGCCGATAGCCTCATGCATCCATCCAGAGAACTAGTTAAGCCTCATTTGGGACTTGGAGTCCTTTCAACTATCTTGAGGTCACGGAAACACAACTTCCGGAAAAGTTCGACGGTAAAATATACAAGTGCCGATATCGTGCGAACGATTGAACGGAAGGCTTTTTGGCCATCCTAACTCAACATATATTCGGTTAGCGAACTAGTTAAGCATATTTCTTGACTGGAAGTTCCCTAAATAAATGCCATGACACTTGTCGTGGTCAAAAACTAAAGTTTCCGGTACGAAATAATAAAGTTCTTATATTAGCCGATATTGTGCCGATGAGCGAACTAGTGACGTTTTCGTTATTCGAAACTTATACCAATTAGAGAATAGCAGAAATATATAAAAGATATCGTTTCCGGTCATTTGGCAAACAGTGCACAACTCGACAGGAAGGCGACCGTTTGTCGAAACGAAGGACATTTTAGTGGCCGATAGCCTCATTCAGGCATCTAGCGAACTAGTTAAGCCTCATTTGGAACTCGGAATCCATTCAACTAACATGATGAGGTCATGGAAATACAACTTTTGGAAAAGCTCGACGGCGGAATATAAAAGTGCCGATATCGAGTGATCGATCGAAAGGCATTTCGGTCATCCTAACTCATCGTATATTCGTCTAGCTAACTAGTTATGCATATTTTTAGGTAGCAAATGCCCTAAGAAGACACCATGACCATTGTGGTGGTCGAAAACAAAAGCTTCCGGTACTAAATAAATAAGTTCGTTTATTAGCGATTATTGCGTCGATGAACGATCTAACGACATTTCCATCATCCGAAACTTATATTGGAGGATCAAGTGGATTAATTACCTTGTAACAACACACTAACCCTAATTATATACTAAGAGTGAAAGAACAAACCTCTAATCACCATAGTTAACTTAATGGCCAAAATATCTTCCAAATTAACATGTGTAAAAAAATATTACACTTTACCCCCCCCCCCCTCATTTGACGGTTCAAGTGGGTCCCACACCCACTTGATTTTTGTTGAAAATGTGAGATATGGAGGCATGGTGTGTTGAAAGGAGATAGTCTTGAAAGATGACTTGATATATATCAATTTCTTCACCATTTCCTCATCATTTCTTCACTTAAGAAAAAGTTGCAACCATTTCTTCTTTCTTCTTCATATACACGGCCACCACCACCATATAGCCACCATAAAATACCACATTTCATCCACTTTAAAACCCTATCAAGGCCATTCAATAAGCTAGAAAGAGTGGAGGACTATTGGAGGCATTTTGGAGCTTCATTTTCTTCTTAAATCATCATCTAACTTGTGCACCCATTGTAAGGAAATTCTTTCATAATCTAACTTATTTTTATGTCTAGATTGATGATGTACAAGTTGATCATCTTCAAAAATAAAGAAATGATAAACTAAAAACCCTAACTCACA
Source organism: Scalesia atractyloides (assembly GCA_947069175.1). Lineage (NCBI taxonomy): Eukaryota > Viridiplantae > Streptophyta > Magnoliopsida > Asterales > Asteraceae > Scalesia > Scalesia atractyloides. Next base: position 30,592,692 of record CAMTDV010001632.1, read on the forward strand.
CCATAATAAACACACTAAATATGATTTGTTTTGTGTTATTCATGTGTTTATATGATTATTAGTTAGCATGATAGTGTTGTTTATGTTTAAGTAAAGTATAAAAGTTGGATGATCTTGTATGAACAAGGGTAAAAATGAGGATTTAAACATGATAATGTTTAAATCTAAACAAGGTCATCAACTACATCATTCATGAAGATTACTACCACTTAAAGAATAATTTACTACACATGAATAATTTTTTTATAAGAAATAAACGTTATTATTTAAGATGTAGCCATCTTAAAAAGTATAGAAATCAAGATGTTTAAAGAGATGGTCTTATTAAAGGATATGACAAAAGTGGTGATTTAAAAGTGTTAATAAATGTTGGAAATTTCATCATGATTTAATAAGATTTTGCCACTAAAAAGTCATGGATGATGATACATGAAATGTTGTAAATAAATAATAGGAAGATTTGTGATGGATTGTTGATCTTGATTATGAGCTTAAACAGGTTTTAAATACGTTTTTAAAACGTGGAAAACGCCATAGTTTAGGGGAAACTATGGCGAAATTTTCTAAAAATCTCATAGCGATTAAGACATGATTAATGGGGTGATTAGCGGGACTAAACGCAATTAGGGTTAAACTCTAAACACCCAAGTATTCAACAAGTGTATATATATATATATATATATATATATATTTACAAGAAAAATAAGTAACTCTTATAAATATATATATACTTACTTGGAAAATAAAAATATGTATACATACTTTGTCACCAAGAATTTTATATAAATACATATTTGTATTGTATGTGTATGTATTTAGAAGCTTAGGGTATTCACAATAAAAATACCAAATCATATACAAAAATACAAACACTTGAAAATAGTACCAAGTGTTGGTGACATAAACAAATATATTCTTACGATGCATCGAAAAAATAATCGGACAAATGAAGCAATGCGAACGATGGGCGAAAGTGCACCATTACACCGTCGCGTCGACGACCAACGGGTGAATCGCCGACACGAAAAGTCATTACGACAATGGGAGATTTTTGACGAAAACAAGCACATAATAAACGACACCGACGACGAGTCAAAATTTTATATTTAGACGTTTAACATATATATATTTTATCGAAACCAAAAATCGGAAAGTTAAAAATATTATAAGTGTAAGACTTATTAAAAATTGGCTCTTGTAAATAAAGTTGGGCTAGACCCAATTTATAAAGGCATGGGCAAGGCCAAATTCCATAATACTTATGGACAAGACCCAAAATGAATAATATATATGGACAAAGCCCAAAAAGATATAAATTACATGGGCTAGGCCTAAGGATATAAAAACATGGGCTAGGCCCAAAGACATAAATTACATGAGCTAGGCCTAATGACATAAAAACATGGACTAGGCCCAAAGACATAGATTACACGGGCTAGGCTCAATGACATAAAAACATGGGCTAGGCCCAAAGACATAGATTACACGGGCTAGGCCCAATGACATAAAAACATGGGCTAGGCCCAATGACATAGATGTTATGGGCAAGGCCCAATGACATAAAAACATGGGCTAGGCCCAATGACACGCATGAAGGCACGAGGACATGTGAAGGGCAAGACCCAATTCACACACGATCTAAGAATGATAACAATATATATATATATATATATATATATATATATGAGAAATATATATAAAAATATTAATCGAACAAACAAACTACCAACACTATGATAACACTAAAAGTTGTTCAATCATACAAAGAAATACATAACAAGAATTCAAGATGAACAACGAGTACATGGTCCATTGAGGCCTACGTGTCTAATAAACTAAATACACATGTAGGTTACACACGTGTACGAACACCTACCGTTACTAGTACGACTTACGGAAAGCAAAACTGTGAGTTCATGTCCCTCCTTTAAATTATTTCAAAGTTTTTGTTTTAAACATATCGAGGGTAAATACATGTCATAACAAATTGTATGTTAGCTATGGGTTTAGTTGATAACATGATCATTTGTGCGTAAGTAGGATGATGACAATAGTAACCATTAATCATGTAGTGACCAAGGTGCAAAAGAAGTAGATCTATTGAGTTTGAGACCCGCTCCACTCCTGGTTGGTATACCCTTCGTAGTGCTTTTGTGATCCCAATGATGTCAAAGTTGTATCGGTTTGGTTACTTACTTATGGCACATATATGTCAGGGTGCTCGCGACACACTAATAGATCCTTAAAACTCCATGATGCTAATAATATACTCGGATTTCATTACTGGATTTCAAGAATTTCATTTTTATACGAAAACATTAACTACATGAACTCGCCAACTTTATGTTGACTTTTTTAAGATTACATGTATTTCAGGACGCAAGTCATGAGCTAGTGATATGATTCGGGTATGGGAAAATGTCAAGACAACGATGTACCATCTTTTGGATGGTTTGCCTTTTGTATCCCAACTTTGTTTGGGTATATAGGGGTCAAAACCCCATTATGCAATTATAATGAAAACAATATCTTATTTTGAAACAATGTATTTTGAATCATATTTATGATGACTAGTTGAAATAGATAACAACATGAAATCACTTTTGGATGGTTGTGTTTACGGAATGAAACTTATTAATAGTATGGCATCATTATTAATTTATACTAAATTGGATGCAATGATTACCTAATAGTTAGACACTTGCGTTTCCGCTACGACCAGGGTGTGACAGGTTGGTATCAGAGCACCGATTATAGTGAACCAGGGAAAAACTTTTTATTAAAATTTGATCTACAATCACCGAGGGCTCACACATGAAAAAGATGTTTAAAACATAACAGAAATGTTTTCGGAATTATGACAAAATAGCAAAAGGTTTTCATTGTGTCACGATAACATGAGGATCTATCACACGAGTTCAACTATAAGTAACGAGCAAGGATCAATACATGATTAGTCAATAATGGATAAACACGAAACATTAAGATTATAAGAGAAAACAAAAGAGAACAAGTCTTGCATGAGAAGTGGTGATTAATATAAAATATATCATAAGTAATAATAAATTATTAACATGTATATATATGCATTGTACGGATTATTTGCCAGGACTATGTATTCTTCGTCGAGTTACGAGGACGATCCCACGGAGTATGTATCCGACGATGGATATGACCCCGATGCTGAGGCCCTACCCCTTGGGGATGGAGCCGCCCATGGAGATCTTTATGAATTTCAGCCGCTTGCTCTTATTGATCCTATGGAGGACGATGCATCACCGACAGACGACGTGCTAGCCATCCCGCAGCCCCGCACGATGTTATTCTTTATGGCCATCCAGAGGGCGAGCATCCGATTGTACACTTGGTTGTGGCTCTTGCCATGGTTCCTCCAGTCATTGATCTGGATGATGATGATGATGATGATATACCAGTGTTCCATTTCGAACATATGGAGGATGACCTTGGTGATGGCGAGGTCTTCGATGACATAGCTATACTTGAGATCCCACTCCCTGTCATACCAGTCGTTAACATCTCGTCATCCTCAAATGCCGCCTAGAGTGAGCATATGGCAGACGATGCCTCTTCCGCCGCCCCAAATACGCCTGCATCGATGTATTCATCCCCTGCAGCCTCACCGGCCTGTGTCAGCTCATTTCCAGCTAGTACCTCGACCCATGGACTCGTTCCATACGCTGGACCCGCTCCCTATTCCGGACCCACCCGATATTATTCACTGAGCGGTACCCCACGTGCCCCGAGCAGCCACCCCCATTTTTCTCTGGGAGGTCCACTCACCATCCTGTTTACAACCCATTTGCAGCTGGACCTTCCCACATGGCAGGACCTTCTTTCTCTGCTGGATCACCTCCCATATATGCCCCACGTCCCATTACCACCTGCAACAGGTATGCCTACCCCGATACCCCCACCAGGAATGAGCCCTTCTGACCCCCACCATCCCTCACACTTTCCTTCGATTCTTGTGGAGGAAAGACTAACTTCGCATGATCTTCAGCTCTTTGATCTTCACAGGATCTGGGAATTAGAGACCCAGCGCACTGCTCATGCCGCTGCTAGAGCCACACCCCCACCACCATCATCACCACTACCACCTCCACCATCATACCCACCACCATCACCACCACCACTACCACTATCACCACCACCGACCCACCCTTCTATTGTCCATTTCACCACTCGTCATGCCCATCTGAGGTGCGAGTGCAAGAGTTAGAGCAATTTCAGACTGATGTTACTAGGCGCATTTCTGACCTAGAGGAGGTGGCTTACCATTTCCACCACCCCCTCCACCTCAGTAGCTTGTTTGTGATTATCTTTTGGGAATTAGATGTACTTTTGATGACTTAGCACATGAAGACTCCTTGAAGATCCCGACTTTTGGAAGACAACTTGATGACGTGAAGAGGCAATGTAGGAGAAAATATTACTTTTGTAATGTAAAAACTAGTACTGACTAGGGTTATGTATCCCTAAGTCCTTTTGATCTTCACGAACAAAACGTAACAAGTTGTCATTGTATAAAGTGTATTTTCTTTATTTTACATTGTATCTCTTTTCTGTTATGGTTGATAGTGCTATGATGTGGTGATATTATGGTTGATGTATTGTGTCGTGGTGATGCTATGATTGATATCTTGTGATGTGGCGACTATCTATGTGATGAATTATGTGTTTATGATGACGATGGGTGTGCGTATGGCGTATACATATATTTTTCTTATTCATTATGTACCGATGTGTTTATACATATATGTTCGATAAATAATAATAATAATAATAATTATTATTATTATTATAATCATAATAATGAATAAATAAATAAAAATAATAATATATATGAATTTATTATTAAGTAATTCGGCTAATTGTGAGCGACATATTATATCAGAAGACGATGCCGCCCGCTGAAGGAGTTCCAACAACAATACACTGCCGACGACACAAGCAAAGTTAGATGAACGCATTTCATAAGCAATTGCACAGTACGAAGCTAACCACTCCGAACATAGCGGTGGTACCGGAGGTTCAACTGGAGGCAATCCTCCAACTGGTAATACACGGTTAATCATAAAAACCGCACGATACCTCATTTATTCTATTCGTGCTATTCGGTTACTCATGTTTAAATGGTGTATCCAATGATTTCAGGTTGAACTTACAAGCAGTTTCTAGACTGCAAACCTCTGAATTTCGACGGTACAGGAGGTGCTGTAGCCTTCGTACGTTGGACTGAGAAGACTGATTCACTCATCCGTATGAGCAAGTGCCCTGTTGAGCAAAGGGTCACTTATGTTACTGGACTCTTTGTGGATGGAGCTTTATCTTGGTGGAACCTCCAGGTCCAAACTAAGAGCGACAATGCTGCATACGCCCTGACCTGGGAGGAACTTAAAGAAATGATGAGAAAGAAATATTGCTCAAGATCAGAAATTCAAAACTTGGAGACAGAATTCTGGAACTTAAAGATGGTTGGTTCAGATATTGCTGGGTACACGCAGCGATTTCATGACTTGTCTCGAGTGGTGCCATGCCTAATGGAGCCTGAATTTAAGCGAATTGATAGGTACATCTGGGGACTTGCCCCGAAATTCTGAGTCTGGTTACCTCTTCGAAACCCACTGAAATTGGAGAAGCAATTGATCTAGCTGTCAGCCTTACTAAGGAGGTTGTACGTCAGGGAAGGTTGCCTAAATGTAGTGGGAACAAGAAAGAATCTACTGAGGAGACTAGTGACTCCAATAAAAGAAAATTTTCCCATTTCAAGAAAGGCTCTCGAGGTAATAAAAACAGTAACAAGAAGCAAGCCATAAGAGAAGTTAGAGAAACCAAGGCATATGTTACCACTACCACAAACGATGCTGCTAAGAAATCTTATACTGGGGGAGCACCAAAGTTCCCCAAATGTCCTTTCCACCACTACGGGGATACTGGGGCCCCAAGTGTGGAAAATGTGGTAGATTTGGACATCGCACCGATTTGTGCCAGGGAACAAATACTAGAGAGCAAGGTTGCTTTGGATGCAGAGACAAAGGGCATTTCAAGAAAGATTGTCCTAAAGAAAACCAAGCTCGGGGAAGAGCATTTGTGATTGGAGCTAAGGATGCTCGCCAAGACCCGAACGTGGTCATCGGTACGTTCTCTATCAGTGATCACTTTGCATCTATTCTTTTTTATACCGGGGCAGATTTTAGTTTTATTTCTAAAGAGTTTAGAGATATACTTGGGGTAGAGTCGAGTAAATTAGATGTTCCGTACTCGATTGAACTAGCTAATGGAATATTAGTAGAATCAGGGGAGATAATATAGAAATGTACGTTAGAATTGGGTGAACGAAGTATGATATAGATTTATTACCAGTTCAACTGGGTAGTTTCGATGTCGTTATTGGGATGGATTGGCTATCCGATAATCGAGCCGAAGTTATATGTCATGAGAGAATCATTCGCATCCCCTTATCCGACGTAGAACATTTGATGATTCACGGTGAGAAGCATGACACGCCACTATGAATCATAAATTGCATGAAGGCTCGGAAAAGTTTGAGGAAAGGATGCATCGCCTTTCTTGCCCATGTGGTGGATAAGAAGGCCGAGGAGCGCAAGATTGAGGACATACCAGTAGTGAGGGACTATCCCGAGGTCTTTCTGGAAGGCTTACCAGGACTACCTCCACATCGAATTGATTTAGTGCTAGGAGCTGCACCAGTGGCAAAAGCTCCATATCGACTAGCGCCCTCGGAGATGCAGGAATTATCTACGCAGTTGCAAGAATTGCTTGACAAAGGTTTCATAAGACCGAGTTTCTCGCCTTGGGGAGCTCCTGTGTTGTTTGTGAAGAAGAAGGATGGAACCTTTCGCATGTGCATCGACTACCGGGAACTAAACAAATTAACTATCAAGAACTGGTACCAATTACCAAGGATCGACGATTTCTTCGATCAGTTGCAAGGGTCGAGTTTCTACTCGAAAATTGATTTAAGATCCGGATATCATCAGTTGAGAATCCAAGAGGAAAGCACTCCTAAGACAGCGTTTAGGACTCGTTACAGTCATTACGAGTTCCTTGTTATGCCTTTTGGCCTAACGAACGCCCCTGCAGTGTTCATGGATTTGATGAACTGGGTATGTAAGCCAACCTTGACAAGTTCGTGATCGTCTTCATAAATGACATATTGATATACTCACAAACCGGGGGAGAACACGGACAACACTTGAGAACTATACTGGAGTTGCTAAAGAAGGAGCAATTATATGCTAAGTTCTCGAAATGCAAATTTTGGATTCGTGAAGTACAATTTCTCGGTCACGTGGTGAACGAGAACGGAATACATGTGGACCCTTCAAAAATTGAGGCTATAAAGAACTGGACCAAGCCAAGAATCCCTATGAAAATACGGCAAATTCCTAGGTTTAGCGGGATATTACAGAAGATTTATTGAGAACTTCTCAAAAGTTGCTCAGCCGCTAACCTCGGTTACTCAGAAGGATAGAAGGTTTGATTGGGGAGAAAAGCAAGAATCGGCGTTTCAAGTATTAAAGGCAAAATTATGTAAAGCACCGATATTATCACTCCCAGACGGTACCGATGACTTTGTGGTGTATTGTGATGCATCTCATCAAGGCTTGGGTTGCGTATTAATACAACGTGAAAAAGTCATCGCATACGCGTCACGTCAGTTAAAAGTTCATGAAAGGAATTATACCACACATGACCTAGAATTGGGTGCAGTGGTATTTGCCTTAAAGATCTGGCATCATTATCTATATGGCACTAAGTGTACCATATTCATAGACCATAAAAGTCTTCAACATATATTCAATCAAAAGGCCAATGTTTTGGCAGATGCCTTGAGCAGGAAAGAATGAGTCAAAACATTACGGGTACGATCTTTAGAAATGACGATCAAGATGAACTTCACAACTCGAGTGCGCGAAGCACAACAAGAAGCATTGAAACTAGAAAACATTCCAGCGGAATCATTACGGGGAATGGAAAACCCCTTGGAACCGAATAAAGAAGGATCTGGATTCCCTATTATGGCGATTTGCGAGACTTGGTGCTGGATGAAGCACATAAGTCCAAGTACTCGATACACCCAGGATCTTATAAAATGTACCAGGATCTAAAAGATTATTATTGGTGGCCTAATCTCAAGGGGGATATTACGACCTATGTTGGGAAATGCCTAACTTGTGCGAAGGTTAAGGCCGAATACCAAAAACCATCTGGTTTATTACAACAACCTGAGATCCCGGTTTGGAAGTTGGAACAAATATCAATGGATTTCATCACAAAATTACCATGGACCTCTCGAGGTCATGACATGATCTGGGTTATCATTGATCGGTTAACCAAATCAGCTCACATCCTACCAATCCGTGAGAAAGACAGTACTGAGAAGTTGGCTGAATTGTACCTGAAGGAAATCGTGGCACGATATGGAGTGCCAATCTCGATAATCTCTGATAGATGGTCGCTTTGTGTCATGGATTTGGCAATCATTTCAAAATTCATTTGGTCCTCGCTTAGATTTAAGCACAGCTTTTCACCCGCAGACCGATGGTCAAAGCGAGCGAACCATCCAAACGTTGGAAGACATGCTTCAGGCCTAGGTGATGGATTTAGGCGGAAACTGAGATACTCATTTACCGATGGTAGAGTTTTCCTACAATAACAGTTATCACACCAGTATCAAGGCCACACCGTTTGAAGCACTATATGGATGAAAGTGCCGATCACCGCTATGTTGGCCGGAAGTCGGTGACACACAACTCATTGGTCCCGAATTAGTACAAGAGACCACAAACAAGATATTTAAGGTCCGTGAACGTATCAAGGCTGCCCGAGATAGGGAAAAGAGCCATGCAGATCGGAGACGCAAACCATTATCCTTCGAGGTCGGAGACAAAATATTACTAAAGGTCTCACCTTGGAAAGGCATAGCTAGATTCGGGAAGCGCGAAAAGCTAAACCCGAGATACATTGGACCTTTCGAAATTCAGGCAAAGATCGGTACAGTGGCTTACAAGTTGAAACTTCCAGATGAACTCAGTAATGTTCACGACACATTTCATGTGTCTAATCTGAAGAAAAGTCCGACTAATGACACATTTATCATTCCAGCGGATGAGATTCATGTGGATGACAAACTTCAATTTATTGAAGAACAAGTTGAAGTTATGGACTGGAAGGTCCAAAAGACAAGAAGAAGCCAAATTAAACTAATAAGGGTTCGCTGGAATTCGCGTCACGGTCCCGAGTATACGTGGGAGCATGAAGATCAGATCAAGTCAAAATACCCCCACCTGTTCAAGAAGAATCCTTCAGAGGGTGCCTCAAACTGAATTTCGGGACGAAATTCTTTTTAACAGGGGGAGTATGTGACAAATGGCAAATAACCGGTAAGTCCGTACAATTTAATCACTTTATTTTATAATCTCATGCATATTATCGTAGTTTAATTTCGTAACTGAGTCATACGTCATATACTAAGAATTAGGGCAAGTAAATCTGATCATAACATATACTGGTTTCTGTTACGACTCGGAACAAACCAAAGCAATGCCCTAAAGTGTTGGCACACTAATTACGGTGACACTAACTGTGTCGGTAAATCCGCTAAAATGAATCAGAACAAGGAATAACGGCATGTTAATGCCATACCTGAGTCCATATATAAATGAAAACACTTATTTGAGATCAACCATTTCATAAATACATAACTTTCCGGTACAAAGCCTAAATTGCAAAATTGTCCGTTTCGACCAAAAAGACGACAAATGTCAATTTGTCCGCAATTCCGGAGGTTAGAATAGTAATAAAACAATGTTAATTATCCTAAAACAATGTGAGAGTATCAAGAATTTACAAAAGACACCGTTTCCGGTCATTCGGCAAACAGTGCACAACTCGACCGGAAGGCGACCGTTTGTCGAAACGAATGACATTTAGTGGCCGATAGCCTCATTCAGGCATCTAGCGAACTAGTTAAGCCTCATTTGGAACTCGGAATCCATTCAACTAACATGAGGTCACGTAAACACAACTATCGGAAAAGTTCGACGGCGGAATACAAAAGTACCGATATCGAGCGAACGATCGATCGAAAGGCATTTCGGCCATCCTAACTCATCGTATATTCATCTAGCAAACTAGTTATGATAACTTTTAGGTAGCAAATGCCCTAAGTAGACACCATGACAATTGTGGTGGTCGAAAACAAAAGCTTCCGGTACTAAATAAATAAGTTCGTTTATTAGCGATTATTGCGTCGATGAACGATCTAACGACATTTCCGTCATTCGAAACTTATATTGGAGGATCAAGTGGATTAATTACCTTGTAATAATACCCTAACCCTAATTATATACTAAGAGTGCAAGAACAAACCTCTAATCACCATAGTTAACTTAATGGCCAAAATATCTTCCAAATTAACATGTGTAAAAAAATATTACACTTTACCCCCCCCCCCCTCATTTAACGGTTCAAGTGGGTCCCACGCCCACTTGATTTTTGTTGAAAATGTGAGATATGGAGGCATGGTGTGTTGAAAGGAGATGGTCTTGAAAGATGACTTGATATATATCAATTTCTTCACCATTTCCTCATCATTTCTTCACTTAAGAAAAAGTTGCAACCATTTCTTCTTTCTTCTTCATATACATAGCCACCACCACCATATAGCTGCCATAAAACACCCACATTTCATCCACTTTAAAACCCTACCAAGGCCATTCAAGAAGCTAGAAAGAGTGGAGGACTATTGGAGGCATTTTGGAGCTTCATTTTCTTATTAATTCATCATCTAACTTGTGCACCCATTGTAAGGAAAATTCTTTCATAATCTAACGTATTTTTATGTCTAGATTGATGATGTACAAGTTGATCATCTTGAAAATAAAGAAATGATAAAGTAAAAACCCTAACTTACACCATAATAAACACACTAAATATGATTTGTGTTGTGTTGTTCATGTGTTTATATGATTATTAGTTAGCATGATAGTGTTGTTTATGTTTAAGTAAAGTATAAAAGTTGGATGATCTTGTATGAACAAGGGTAAAAATAAGGATTTGAACATGATAATGTTTAAATCTAAACAAGGTCATCAACTACATCATCCATGAAGATTACTACCACTTAAAGAATACTTTACTACACATGAATGATTTTTTATAAGAAATAAACATTATTATTTAAGATATAGCCATCTTAAAAAGTATAGAAATCAAGAGGTTTAAAGAGATGGACTTGATTAAAGGATATGATAAAAGTGGTGATTTAAAAGTGTTAATACATGTTGGAAATTTCATCATGATTTAATAAGATTTTGCCACTAAAAAGTCATGGATGATGATACATGAAATGTTGTAAATAAATAATAGGAAGATTTGTGATGGATTTTTGATCTTGATTATGAGCTTAAACAGGTTTTAAATACGTTTTTAAAACGTGGAAAACGCCATAGTTTAGAGGAAACTATGGCGAAATTTTCTAAAAATCTCATAGCGATTAAGACATGATTAATGGGGTGATTAGCGGGACTAAACGCAATTAGTAACTTAAATCATCATTAAGTAAGTTCTAATGACAAGGGTTAAACCCTAAACACCCAAGTATTCAACAAGTTTATATATATATATATATATGTATATATATATATACAAGTAAAAATAAGTAACTCTTATAAATATATATACTTAGAAAATAAAAATATGTATACATACTTTGTCACCAAGAATTTTGTATAAATACATATTTGTATTGTATGTGTATGTATTTAGAAGCTTAGGGTATTCACAATAAAAATACCCAATCATATACAAAAATACAAACACTTGAAAATAATACCAAGTGTTGGTGACATAAACAAATATATTCTTACGATGCGTCGAAACAATAATCAGACAAACAAAGCAATGCAAACGATGGGCGAACGTGCACCATTACACCGTCGCGTCGATGACCAACGGGTGAATCGTCGACACGAAAAGTCATTACGACAATGGGCGATTTTCGACGAAAACAAGCACATAATAAACGACACCGACGACGAGTCAAAAATTTATATTTAGACGTTTAACATATATATCTTATCGAAACAAAAAATCGGAAAGTTAAAAATATTATAAGTGTAAGACTTATTAAAAATGGGCTCTTGTAAATAAAGTTGGGCTAGACCCAATTTATAAAGGCATGGGCAAGGCCAAATTCCATAATACTTATGGACAAGACCCAAAATGAATAATATATATGGACAAAGCCCAAAAAGATATAAATTACATGGGCAAGGCCTAAGGATATAAAAACATGGGCTAGGCCCAAAGACAAAAATTACATGAGCTAGGCCTAATGACATAAAAACATGGGCTAGGCCCAAAGACATAGATTACACGGGCTAGGCCCAATGACATAAAAACATGGGCTAGACCCAAAGACATAGATCACACGGGCTAGGCCCAATGACATAAAAACATGGGCTAGGCCTAATGACATAAGGCATGAGGACATGTAAGGGCAAGACCCAATTCACACACGACCTAAGAATGATAACAATATATATATATATATATTTATGAGTTGTATATATAAAAATATTAATCGAACAAACCAACTACCAACACTATGATAACATTAAAAGTTGCTCTATCATAACAAAGAAATACATAACAAGATTCATGATAAACAACGAGTACAAGGTCCATTGAGGCCTAGGTGTCTAATAAACTTAATACACATGTAGGTTACACACGTGTACAGACACCGACCGTTACTAGTACGACTTACGGAAAGCAAAACTATGAGTTCATGTCCCTCCTTTAAATTATTTCAAAGTTTTTGTTTTCAAAATATCGAGGGTAAATACATGTCATTACAAATTGTATGTTAGCTATGGGTTTAGTTGATAACACGATCATTTGTGCGTAAGTAGGATGATGACAAAAGTAACCATTAATCATGTAGTGACCAAGGTGCAAAAGAAGTAGATCTATTGAGTTTGAGACCCGCTCCACTCCTGGTTGGTATACCCTTCGGAGTGCTTTTGTGATCCCAATGATGTCAAAGTTGTATCGGTTTGGTTACTTACTTATGGCACATATATGTCAGGGTGTTCGCGACACACTAATAGATCCTTAAAACTCCATGATGCTAATAACATACTCGGATTTCATTACTGGATTTCAAGAATGACATCTTAATACGAAAACATTAACTACATGAACTCGCCAACTTTATGTTGACTTTTTAAAACTACATGTATTTCAGGACGCAAGGCATGAGCTGGTGATATGATTCGGGTATGGGAAAATGTCAAGACAATGATGTACCATCATTTGGAGGGTTTGCCTTTTATATCCCAACTTCGTTTGGGTATATAGGGGTCAAAACCTCATTATGCAATTATAATGAAAATAATATCTTAATTTAAAACAATGTATTTTGAATCATGTTTATGATGACTATTGAAACAGATAACAACATGAAATCACTTTTTGATGGTTGTGTTTATAGAATGAAACTTACTAATATTATGGCATCGTTGTTAATTTATACTAAATTGGATGCAATGATTACCTAATAGTCACACACTGGTGCTTCCGCTACGACCAGGGTGTGACAATTATAAGCATGGTGTAGGATATGGATGGTGACTTTGAAAGATAGCAAATGTATACTAATCTAAACACCATTCTTCCATCATTTTTACCTTAAAAAAATGAAACAACCTTCCTATCTCTCTCTCTCTCTCTCTCTCTCTCTCTCTCTCTCTCTCTCTTACCCACGGCCAAAACCACTACCACCACGCCACCACATTTTCACCATTAAACACCTTATTTCATACACTTTAAAGCCATTTCAAAATCATCCAAGATGCTTGCAAGGATGGAGGATCATTAGGGCTTTCTTGGAGCTTCATCTTCTTCCTAAATCTTCACTAATCTTGTGCAAACATTGTAAGATAAATTCCTTCATATTATAGCTTCTTACAATGTCTAGTTTAAGGAAGTACAAGTTGATCATCTTGAAAGTAAAGAAAATATAACCTAAAAACCCTAAACCTCACCTTAATAATAACACTAAATATAATTGATTATATGCTTATATGTTAACTAGTTAGAATGATGATGTTGATTATGATAAAGTAAGGTGTTTAGAGTAAATGATCTTGTATGAATAATAATCTAAATAATGATTTAAACATGGTGATGTTTAAATCTAAACAACATCATCAACCTCATAATCCATTGTTGATGCACTTATAGCCGTCACTGCGTGAATAGGCTAGAAAGAGTGTGTATTGAATATTGTATAGATTAGATACAAACACACGACCCAAGTCCGAATGAGAACTGGCTCGTACGAGTAACATTGTGCCTCGTACGAGTGACAGTGTGCTTCGTACGAGTAATAAACATCTCACTCGTACGAGTGAGCTTATGTGGTTTGTACGAGTGACATCTTGTCAATCGTACAAACAACCATTCGCACGAGCTGTCATGTCTATATATAGGTGTTGCGTGTTCATTGTTTGTAAGTTTTGGAAGTTTCCTAAGGGGAAACGCTGCGGATTCTCTCCAGGAACTCCACCAGCCAGACAAGATGTATACTCTTTCGGTATGAATGAATGAAAAGCTTCCGCTGATTCTGTTCCTACTCCGTGTCTATTTCGTTCTGTCGAATATGTATTATCCCCAAAACCTCCGTCTAGAACCGTCGCCGCCACCGGGACCACAACTTGTATGAGAGCTACGGTACTGATTCATTCAATCTAACAGTTGATGAATCACCAACATTCATGAATTTTGGACGTATGAGGGGTTTTAGACGTAAAAACATCAAATAATCAGACAATCCATGGACATGATGTAAAATTGAAACTATAGGATTGTTAGAAACTGATTTTGACCAGATCTGTGCAATTCGAAGAAATGACAATTCTGGATTGAAAAGACGTAATCAGTTTCGTTCGTACGAGTGACACTTTGTCGTCACTAGTACGAAGCATCACTCGTATGAAGCACTACTCGTACGAAGTGTGACAAAAAAAGGAAAAAGAAAAAGGCATTTTTTGATTGTATTGACGAGACGAGTGTCCAGAAAAATTTGTTGATTACAAATTTTTTCGGGATTTTAACGTCTAATCTGGGCTGTTCGGTGACCCCGTCTAGAGCTTCAGTGTATAGACTTGATGATACTGTCACAAAGGGATGAAGATTTTGGGGTAGTCACTGATATCTACGCAAAACATTGATCATCTGGTGTAGTGACTATTAATGGGCCTCAACGTGAACTCAGCATTTGATCAAAACTGCAATTTTGAGAAATTTTCTGCAAAATTTGAGTACCATATGCTGCAGTCACGCCATAATCTTCATTCCCATAAGAACTAAAGACATAAGAATTTGAAAAAATTAGGGGAAATATAAATTTTCACATATTTGTTAAAATTCCGGCAGGTGTTTCACCGAAAAGTATGTCCAACTGAACTTTGATAGAAAATTTTAAGAAAAACCGTATCCTAACAAGTCTCCATGTATTCTAACAAGGTTTTTACAAAAATATTCTGGATACAACAAGTTTTACCTAAGTTTTATGCTACTTATCTTTTAAAAACTTAAGTTTCTTGTTAGAAGTTCAACAACACTTCAGGTACTCTCACAACCTGCTCAAACACAACACTAAGCTTGGTTTTTAAACAAGGAAGAGAGCCAAAGCTTTGATACCACTTGTAGGTCCACTTGGAGGATCAAGATAACCTACTTCCTTGTTGTTTAGCACACACATGAGTGCGGAATCCAAGTGTATATGCAAACCAAAGCAGGAGCACAACCAGTATAATAAAAGATATATCTTCAACTGTTCACTATATTGATTTGTAGAGAGACCCAATACATACACTCTTGAATAAACTGCTTATCTCTCTATACATGCTCAGTGTTCTCTCTCTGTGCTCTCTCTTATTGTGAACTGTGAAGCGCATATATATAGGCCCAACACCCAGTAACATCACGAAGAATGTTACTGGTCGTACGAAGCACTACAAAGCCCACGAAGAACATTCGTGGAAGTGTTGCTCGTACGAACAAGTAACTTGTTCTTGAATGTTCATTCTTACGAACATGCAATGGCTCGCATGAACAAGCAATGCTTGCTCGTACGAAGCACAATTCACTCATACAAATATGGGGTTCTTCAGAGAACCCTGCTAACAGACATACTGCACAGTCATCAAGATCAGAAACACAAAACTTAACAGTATGCACACATGCAACTGTTTTTCATCACAGACAAACTAAGTGTCGTACTAAATCAAGATAGGAGGATATCTTGATTTGGTCGACACGACCAAAACTTTACAGACGCAACAAACAAAGACCGTACAATTACTGCCGTAACTAAGAACAAGCGACAGACACAAAAGTGTATCAACATCCATGAAGATTACTACAACTTAAGAGTGATTTACTACATATGAATTTTTTTTATAAAGAATAAACACCATGATTTAAGATGTGATCATCTTAAAAGTGTAGTAAACAAAGAGGCTTTAGAATGGAAGACTTGACTTAAAGATATAACAAAAGTGGTGGCTTGAAAATGCTAATAATATGTTGAAATCTCATTATATTTAAGAAAAGTAGTTAGAATATAATTACAAAAATCATGGAAGATGAGGTGCATAAGTTGTAAACAAGATAAGATGTGATCTTAAATTGATAGTTAATCTTGATTATGGGTTTAAATATGGGTTAAATACGTTTTTGAAACGTGGAAAACGCCATAGTTTAGGGGAAACTAAGGCGAAATTTCCTAAAAATCTAATGGTGATTAAAGTATGATTAACGGGGTGATTAATAGGACTAAACGCGATTAGTGACCTAAACCATCATTAAGGAAGTTTTAATGACAAGGGTTAAACCCTAACCACCCAAGCGTTTAGCAAGTGTGTATATATATATATATATATATATATATATGTGTGTGTGTGTGTGTGTGTGTGTGTGTGTTTTTACAAGTTAAAAATAAGTAATTTTTACATATATATATATATAAATACTTGTGAAAAAAAACATATGTATATGCATTGTCACCAAAAATTATGTGTAAATACATGTGTATGTATCTAGAAGTTTAGGGTATATACCACAAAATACCCAACTATAGACAAATACATCAAACACTTAAAAGTATTACCAAGTGTAGATGACACAAAACACATACATTTTTACAATACGTCGAAACAATGATCGAACAAACAGAGCAATGCGGACGATGGGCGAACGTACACAAATACACCATCGCTCCGTCGACCAACGAACAAATCACCAACACGAAGAGTTACTATGACGACGGGCGATTTTCGATGCGAAAAAGTATATATTAAACGAAAACGGTGACATGTCTAAAATAATATATTTTAGACACTTAACGTATATATATGTTAACGATATCAAAATACGGAAAGTTAAAATGTGTAAACATTTACTAAGTGGTTTTATAAAAGTATATAAATATATACTTAAAAATCTACCCTTAGTAAAATTTATAAGTATAAGACTTATAAATATTGGATTCTTGAAAATGAATTGGGCTAGGCCCATTATACAAAAGACATGGGCAAGGCCCAATTGCATAAAAAAATATAATACATGGGCTAGGCCCAAACACATAAATTACATGGGCTAGGCCCAAACATATAAATTACATGGGCTAGGCCCAATCACATAAAGACATGGGCTCGCCCAATGACTTAAATTACATGGGCTAGGCCCAATCACATAAAGACATGGGCTAGGTCCAATGACATAAATGACATAGGCTAGGTCCAATGACACACGTGCAAGGCACGAGGACATGTGAAGGGCGAGGCTCATTCACACACGATCTAAGAATAACAATATATATATATATTTGAGAAATATATGTATAAAAATATTAATCGAACAAATGAACTACCAACACTATGATAACATTAAAAGTTGTTTGAAGTGATAAATAAATAAACAACAAGAATTCAAGATGAACACCTGGTACAAGGTCCAACGAGACCTAGGTGTCTACTGAAGTTAATACACACGTAGGTTATACACGTGTGCGGACACCGAACTTTGATAAGTACGACGTATGGAACGCAAAGCTATGAGTTCATGTCCCTCCTTTCAATTATTTCAAAGTTTTGTTTTAAAACTATGGAGGGGAAATACATGTCATATAAAACAGTATGTTAGCTATGTGTTTAGATGATAACACGATCAAATGTGCATAAGTAGGATGATGACCATAGTAACCATTAATCACGTTGTGACCAATGTGCAAAAGGTATAGATCTATTAAGTTTGAGACGCGCTCCCCTCCTAGTTGGTTTACCCTTCGGAGTGCTTTTGTGATCCCAATGATGTTAAAGTTGTCTCGGTTCGGTTGCTTACTTATGGCACATATGTCAGGTTGCTCACGACACTCTGATAGATCCTTAAAACTCCATGATTGCTAATAACATACTCAGATTTCATTACTAGATTACAAGGATGACATTTTATACAAAAACATTAACTACATGAACTCGCCATCTTTTGTTGACTTTTAAAATTACATGTATTTCAGGACGCAAGGCATGAGCAGGTGATACAATTCGGGTTATGGAAAATTGTCAAGACAACGAGTGCCATCTTTTGGAGGGTTTGCCTCTTATATCCCAACCTAGTGTAGGTATATAGGGGTCAAAACCTCATTATGCATTTATGATGAAAACAATATCTTATTTTTAAGTAGTGTACTTTAAATTATGTTTATGATGGCAAGTTGAAAACAGTTAAAACTATGAAATTTCTTTTGGTTGGTTGTAAATACCGGAATGCAAATTTATATCGGCATGGCATCGTTGTTCATTTATACTTGTTTACTTAATTGGATGCAATGATTACCTAGCAGTCACACACTTGCGCTTCCGCTACGACAAGGGTGTGCAGAAGGATTGCTGGCCTCCAACAATTGATGATAGTGGTGGCTGCCTAATGGCTACCAAGTGTGATTTTTTCCACATCAGCATCCAAGTCATCATCCATGTCAGCATAAACTAACTGGGTTAGACCTTAGTTGGAAAAGGCTTGTTTAGAGAAAATATGTTACATGGTGGGACCATCAAGAAACATTTCTATAGTTGGGACTATTGGCAGCCAACTGCTAATAGTTGTAGTTATTTAAATCCATTCTTCCTTTATTTTATAAAGTTGTAAACAAATATAAATCAACTAGTTGAGACCAAATTTGTTTATGTTGGTTATTAATAAACCGATTGTATGAGGTTGAAAATTGGTAGTTTGAAATTGATTTTAGGTGGCTACTTTTATGACCGATTTGTTTTAATGTATTATGTAATAGTTTCCTTCAATTTGTAGATTGCTTTTAAACCTCAATTAGAATGTTCTTGTTTTTAAATTCTTGAAGTTCCTACATGTAAAACGATGACGATATATAACGAACTAGTCTCTATTCAATATAGTTTAATCTAGACAATATATGTTATTATTATTGTACCATATTAGAGAGCTATGTATTAGACGTGTTTATTCAACACAACAACAACCATACCCAGTATAATCCCACTTATTGTAACAACCGCAAAATATTTTATGTGAATTTTTGTATTATTATGATATATTGTCATGAAGTATTTAACTAGGAATATTTAACTTAGCTAATATGTGTTACCAATTTATGAAATAAGTAGGTTATGACTTACGAAATAACAAACCAAACCTTAGGGACTGAAATGGAACACGATTGAAAGTTGCAAGTATTAAAGCTGAAATAAAGTTAAAACAGACACATAGTGTGTGTGTGTGTGTGTGGAACAATATTGAGAGAAAGAAAGAAAAAGTTCTCTCTTTACTCCATTTCACAAATTCAGCAAATCTGAAGTTAAAACCCAAGTGATTTCTTGCATATTTTAGGATTTAGATCATCAAATATGACCCAACCTAAGGTATGTTACAATCTCACATTTGGTGGGTTCTCTTGTTAAGAGGATCCGTGACCTATGAAGATCTAGTGGAATAGTAGCCATAGAATATAATTGATATTGTAAAAATGATTATAACCATCATACATACAAGAATTTGTGAAATACTTGAGTGAATTTTGTTATGTGATAAGTGTTCATATGTGTTTTGAAGTAGCTTTTGACATATGAGATGACCCATGATTTCTTTGGTTAAAATGGTGTATTTGACTATGATAACTGAAATGTTATGTTAACTTGATGTTAAAGAAAGTATGAGCTTGTTGAGTTGCAATAACATGGTAATTTGGTTGGCAAATTCA
Source organism: Scalesia atractyloides (assembly GCA_947069175.1). Taxonomy (NCBI): domain Eukaryota; kingdom Viridiplantae; phylum Streptophyta; class Magnoliopsida; order Asterales; family Asteraceae; genus Scalesia; species Scalesia atractyloides. The sequence goes on from CAMTDV010001632.1 coordinate 30,613,045, forward strand.
GCTAATATGGTAGCTTGTAAGTAATATCCACCAAGTGTTTAATGAAATGAGCTAGATGATGAAAATGTGTTAAAGTTATATACAAGTAATGGACAAACATGAGTAGAATAGTGATAACTAGTAAATACATGTTGATAGGGTTTGATATGTAGAGCCAAGTCCTTCACATCTTGGATTCGCAAATGTCGTGTGTATATAGTTGATATTGTGAACTAGGAGGTTAGATGTGGGATGAAATGCTTGTGGATCGTGAATGAGTTGATGATCTGGAAGTATATTATGTGTATTGTTCTTACTTTATGTGCAAAGTAAGAACTATGGTCATATTGTTAGGAAAAAAAGTAATAGAAAGGCATGTGTAATCTAGTGCACACCAAGTGAGTTGTTTGTTAGTGTATCTATATATGTCAATTGGCAGTTTGACTTTGACCTAAAATAGAATTGAATGATAAATGTGGTATAAAAGTCCATAAGGGTGATGGTTATGGTATTAGATGATTAATTTAATCATCTTGTGGATATGATGCGATAGTTTGACTCTTGACAAGCTAGGTGGGAGCTTGGAAAGGAATGGGTCAAACGAGTCAAGTGCGCAAGGAAACTCAAACGGATGCATGGTAAGTAAAGCTTACACCTTTTGGAATAGAATCACTATTAATGTGATAGAAAATATATTAACGAGGATTAGTATATTAGGTAGATATAACTAGGAAACGGATATGAGTAGCCGGTTAATTGTTAAGAAAAGACCATATGGTGTAAACCAAGAATAGGTCAAATGGGATAAATTATGTTGAATCACATTTTGGTGAGAAACAATTATTTTTTTAAGAAAAGACCCTATGGTGTAAACCAAGAATGGAGCAGATGGGCAAAATTATATTGAATCACATTTTGGTGACAAACAATGGATTTTTAAGATAAGACCCTATGGTGTAAACCAAGAATGGGTCAAATGGACAAACAGGTCATACGTGTCAAATGGTGATGTTATCACCATTTGAACTCCGTATTTAATGTTTTGTCTTGTTAAGTTCTATACCTACAAGTAAGCATAATGGTAAGGGCATGCATTTCCATGAATTAACAAAGGGAATCACACGATATTGATTACAGGTCATTGCTTTGACCCCACCAGGTATTTGTAATGGTCATACTTTTGGTAAGGGCTTATGGCACTACGAAAGGTGGTTGAGCCAGATTTGGGTAATAATCCACCTCATGTATGGTATACTAGTAACTGAGAAAAATGTCCCTTAGAACTAAAAATATGTCTATGATGAAATATTATGGCTAAATGAGTCTTAAAATACGAGGACATTGCAAACCTCTATGTCATAGGGACATAATTAATCTTAATGGGAGAATGAGCTAAATGTGTCTAATAGATTTCCTTTAAACTCGTAAATTTCCTCCAGTTTGGCAAAAGGCTTAAATTTACTAAAGTGCCATGGGATAATGGTTTTGGGTAAACCACCTCCAAGGGTAGAAGTTTGATAATGAGTCCTACGATTGAGTTGATCATTCCATTAATTAAATATGGGAGGCTTGAGCTAGAAATTCTCAAAACCTCTTAACTGGTTGGTTTGGGTAAAACGCCTAACCAAAAGAAAGTAATGGAAAACTAAAGCATTGTCCAATAAACCAACCATCGGTTGTGGTTGGGAGACAATGAGGAAAACCTTGATAAGTACATAGGAGAAATGAATTAGAATGCCTAATGCCTCCTAACGGGTTGGTTTAGGTAAAACACCAAACTGAATAAAGGAAGTGAAATTTAAAGAATTCGGCACCGGGTAGTGGATTACGGGTTTATAACTTGAAGTGAAAGGTCCTAAGTGAAATAATTTCTGTTTGGACTAACTTGGGTGCAAAGTTAGTGAAAAGTTGGAAAAATTGGTTAAGGGTGGGAACTATGAAAAGTACTTGCAACATTCTGAAAAATGATCCCCCCCTCGCGCCACACGTAGGAGAGACAAGGCTCCTCTATGTGTCGTGGGGGAGCCTGTCACAACCCCCGACCATACCTTGGACGAGAGCCGTGAATAGTCAAGTGGTACCGGTGATTATTTTGAAAATATTACAGTAGAAAAATTCATCAGGAACGTGAGTTAGGAAAAATATCAGAATTTAGAACCACCGGAATTTTATTTATAACGAATAGGAATAAAACCCATATTTTACAAAGGTAGCTTTTAATAGGGATAAACTCGAATACATAAAGCAATGTTTCTTAATTTAATTGATAAAATAAGCCACTTCTTTTAAATCTTTTGGTGCCGTATCACAACTCTTATTTAGATCTACGGTAATCACCTGAAACATGTTTAAAAATATATCAGCAGGAAATACTAGTGAGATCATTCATTTGTATAGAATGACACAGTATTGTAGTTACAGCATTAAGAGTTTTTATATTGGTTTATATCTTCCAATTACCCATAGTACTTGCCAGTCGCCCATTTCGGTGACTATGGTCATATTACTATTGGCTAACCATTTGTCCAATAGTAAAGCTTATCAAGTAATGTATACAAAACCCCACATACCGGCTGTAATTTCAGAATACAAAGACTAATCACTGTAAATACAACTTGGAACACATTTAGGGTTTTGAAAGCATTTGATAAAAGAGAATGACTCACCTTGTAATTCTATAGTTTTTTATTTAACAGGCCTCCTGATTCTAAGCCTTCTGATAGATAAGCATCTATTGTTATAGTTCTGAATATGTTGGTAATTAAGCATCTATTTGAGATTGTAAGTGTATAGTTCTGAGCTTTCTGATAGTTATACATTTAGTTTTACAGAGTAGAATGCGTATTAGTGTAAAACCAAATCAAACCTAACGATGATCACGATATCAGAACCATAACATAGATGACAAAGTACAGCCTTATTCAGGCAGCACTTAAACATCCGTTAGTTAGTTCCCTGATCGATCAGACAGAATATCGTATCGGTAATTATTAGTTAAAACACCAACGTATACAGAGAAGAAGAGAAGGAATGAGCACGGAAAAATGAATCATAAGCTTTCTATTTACAGGTAAGGAATATGCCTTTCTTTTCTAGGAAGTTTCATATATGCCTTCCCTAGATAAGCCTTCCTTAGATAAACATTCCCACGATAAGCCTTCCCTAGGTACTAGCTACCCATATACACCTTCCCCGGTTGTTCTCTAGCCATATATACCATATATATATATATATATATATATATTCCTTATATACACCTTCCTTATATATATCTTCCTTAAATGTTACCTACCCATATATACATATTTAGATGTTTATCTATTGTTTTATATATATATATATATATATATATATATATATATATATATATGTTAGATTATTAAACTTATTTAACCGTTTGTTGTTAAGCTTAGCTGTTTAATTGATTAATTTATTTTAATTGTTTAATTAATCAACTTACGTAGCCGATTAATTAATTAACTTAGTTAGCCAATTACCTTACTTAGCTGTCAAGTTTCATTTCCTGTTAATTTTCCTTAGCTATTAGTTTACTTAACCATCAAGTTTTCTTAACCGCTAAGTTTTCGTTATCACTAAGTTTTCTTAACCGCTAAGTTTTCTAGTTTAGCAGCCTCATGGTTATAAGTTCTACTTTCTAGATAAACACACAATGCAACTCGTATTAGTGTATTAACCCAATTCAAACTTTAACAATAATCACGAGATCAAAACCCCAACGTATAAAGTATCACCTTATTCAGGCAGAACTTCAGCTTTTCGTTGCTAGGGTTTCAAATCAATCGGACAGGGCATCGTTTCAGCGATTAGGGTTTTGTAATTTTCTACGGAGCATAGTTTCGAGGGTTTAGGAGTTCTGACGTTAAAATGACAGAACGATAGAGCGAGAGAAAGAAAAGAAAATGAGCAGTTTGAAATGTCCAGTGCACGTCCCTTTTATAGCTAAATTTAGGACTTCTTGCACCCCGTGACGGACTCTTATGAGTTTGTTGTGGCCCGCGAGAGGTAATAAAAATTTTCTTTTTGATTTTTCGTGCTGGTTCTCGTAGTGCGTGTTTGGGGTTTCGATTACGAAATGTTGTGGGACCTTTTTGAAGGTTGTTACAGAGCCAGTCAATGAAAAAGTCAAAATGGCCACCCCACACCACGCGCACGGGAGAGTTAAGCCATCCTCTTGTCGTGGGGGCACCCTGTTTTAGCAAATATGTTTGCATTTTTGGATTTTAACGATTCATTCATGTTTCTAACAAACTAATCGTTTAACTTAAACACTCATCATTTACGGTGTTTATGACAGGCTTATACAAAGGCTGGCATCGGATGGGTGATCAAACACATGAAGAACCACATACTCTTAACTTGTCTTTCCTTAGGAAAATCTATTCAGAAAAAATAAATAGTGATCATGCGTTACAAAGTTTTTGAGTCTAAAACCTTAATGTGTTGGACTTTGATACATGCATAATAATTTGTTGTGTTTGTTTATCTAGGTTATTAGTTAACCCAGACTTATAAGTTCTATGCTACAAAAAAGGTACCTAATCATAGTTAAGATATTTGGTTTTAACAAGAATGAGTGTTACACTTATAGACTTATAGTTAAACTACTAGTGGGGTCTGAGAAGGGTGGATGTAAGCAAACCTTATACTTATCCTACGGGGCCATTTCCAGTAAGACCTCTGTTATGTCCTAGAAGCGTGAGACTAACGCATCAAATATACGCAACGACCTATGGTAGTTAACTGGGATTAACTGGGTTAGTTTGTATTAGGTTTTTACCTTTATAGGCTATTTGGGTATGCCATAGGCCAGGTGGGCCAGGCAAGCCCATAGGGGCATGTCCTTACCCTAGGCATATAAGCTAAGCTTATATCATTTCTAGGGTAAGACTTTTGGGATTTCTCTAGAGAGCCTCCATCTTGTACCAGACGATTTTGCTTGTTCAAGTAATAGAATCGTGTGCAAGGTGTTAAAGTTTATTCGTATTGTTCTTCATTTTTTCTTGAATATCATCAAGTTTGGATTCCGTCCATCCTTGGTGATTGTGTGATATCGTGTTAGATCTGAAATTCGGGACTTACAATTGGTATCAGAGCCAGCTGTTCGATACAGGCTCTCGGTATCACAGATCGAAGAACTGTTCAGAGTTAGAAGACGCGTTGCTGTTCATCCCAGATTGTTACTGATGAAGACTGCTACTGTTTTTTATCTTGAACTGCTACTGTTCCAAAGAACACGAAGAAGATACAAGCATTTCGGATAAATCCTTTGCACTTCGGATAGAAATCGGATCATTTGTTTGAATTTCGGATACATTTCGGATTGATTTCGGATTAATCTGTTGAATTTCGGATAAAAATCTTGAATTTTGGATTGATTCGGATAAATCTCAAGGATTTCGGATCATATTCTTTCATTTCGGATTGATTTCGGATCATACTGAATCACCATCTCGGATTATCTGTTACTAGAATTTCGGAATACTGTTGACTCCGGATAAGGATTCTTGTTTCGGATCAGACTTTCATTCCGGATAAGACTTTCATTCCGGATCAGGCTTTCATTCCGGATCTGTTTCTCTATTTCGGATTATCTCATCTCGGAACCCATCTCGGATCACTGTTCCTAATCACCATCTTGGATTAGCATCTCAGATCATTGTTTCGAGGTTTCATCTCGGATTGTTAATCCGAGTTACTGTTTCAAATTCGGTATTGTTCCGAATTGCACTCACAAAGGTGGAAAGTTAACCAGCTGATGTAACCGGAGTTAAACGTTTTTGCACATAGAATTCGATCCATAGAAAAAGGTCTTTGACATTATATATCATTGGAATCGTATCGTCGAGACGATTCTAATGGTACATTTTGGTTTAAAAACAGTTTTCGGACATTTTTTATCGTGTTTACCGATACGGTTTGGATTATCCGAAGATGCTTACAGCCCAGACCAAGCACTCGAACATAGTGTTCAGCCCAACACAAAATCAAAACCCGAACTTGCTGGATCAAGTGAAGGAAAAACTGAATGAGTTTATTGGAAACTACAATGTTGATCAGGTTGCTAACTATGTGATGTTGGTTGTGGGATCATTTACAATCAAACCAAGATCTCCAAGACCTATACGCTAAATCAACAGAGTCTAATCCTGAGGAAGTGTCCGAACAGAAACCTCAAGCCCAGCAAGCAGCAAGCAGCAGCCCAGCACCCCAAACTCTACCTTAAGCCCAAACTCAACTACCTTTTCTACACTGACCCTTGCAGGAATAGGGTTGCTCAACTCAGGGCACTTAATTCCAAAATGGCCGATGAATACAACAATGCAATGGCTCAATGCATCAGCATTCGAGAAAGTAACAAGTTACTCACAGAAAAGGTTGAAGCACAAAAGAAAGACATAGCTCAGCTCGACCTGGACGTAAATCGACAGAAATGTTGGGTCCATGATTACCAAACCAGATTAGATTCAAAAACTATGGAATGCGACTTGGTAAGAGTTGAGCTGGGACTTCTTACTATCAACAAAACGGAGTTAATATAAAAAAGTTTGATACATCCAGCAAGCTAGTTCAAGAAGTCTGCAATGTGCAGCTGGCATATAAGGAGAACAAAGGGAAGGGCTTGGGATTCAATCAGGTTGCCCACTGTATAATCACAACTACACAACAATGCCTGAAACAAACGAAGATATTGAGAAAGCACAGCATATGGTGTACGGAAAACGCAATGATTATACGTCAGATACACGGGAACCATCTTGTGTTGTTGACTCTTCTAATGATTCAGCTTCAGTGTCTAGTACTTCATCTGATAAACCAGGATTCTCCGACTTTATCAAAGCTGATGAAGAGAGAGCTGACGTGAACAAGGCTCCAAGTGCGCAAACTGAACAATCCAGACCTTCTGCTTCTGATGAAAAGGTTTAGAGTAAGCTAAAAGAGCAGAAACGAGCAAATCAGAGACGAAGAAAGAAGAAGTCCAAACGTCAAGGATAATCACGCTCTCCAAAATCATCAGTGGGCAGCAATAGCCCTCAAAAGGCTAGTGTTGTGAAAAACGTTTTTGTTAAGCCGGTCTTTAATGGCAAATGTGAAAAATATGCTTTTAACCGTGCTAGCAAAGCTTTTGGAAAGGTTGGGGAGATTTCTGAAGAAGAATTGCAGTCTAAACAAAACAAGAAAAAAAAAAAAAAAAAAACTCCACAACAGAAGAAGGCCCTTGCAAACAACAAGTACAAACATCTAAATTCATCTTTGTCTGCAAGAAACGTGCAAGGAAATCAAGCACAGAAGGGATCCGTTCATCCTTCAGGGCCTGCAAGAGCAAATCAAGCTGATCAGAATGTTTTATATGTGAAGAGACAAACGTGCTTCAATTGCGGCATTCCTGGTCAAATTGCTCGAAACTGCACATGTAGTCCCCATGTTCCGTATCATGCTCAAAATCATAAGGTTACACCTAAGGATAACAATCATTCGAAGCCGATGAAGGTATCATCACCTAAGGCAATAAAGAAAGTGAATCCCAAGGTTAAACCATCTAATGGGGATTGGAATGTTGCCAAAAACAAACGCAAGGCTGTTTAGAAACAAAAATATGTTTCTAAAATGACCAAAACTGAAACAGTCAAAGTTGCTCAATCAAAGGCAACAACCGCGTTTGTTAAAATGAAACAGATTTGGAAACCCAAATCCAACACGACAGCAACATCACCAATCATCAAAACAAAATGGGACTTGTATCTAAAAGAAGTGTCTTATTTTGATGCTTCAGGAAAACCCAGGACCACGATGGCCTGGGTCCCACTGTCTTACTAATCTTCTTATTTTTTTCAGGAACAGCCAAGGAGGAGCTATTGACAATCTCTGGAATGTTGATAGCGGTTGTTCCAGGGACATATCGGATAACATCTCACTGTTGCAAAAAGTTCAAATTTTTATTACGAGTGCGATGTTTCCTTTGGAGGAGATGAGGTAAGAAAAGATCAGCGAAAAGGTACAAATTTAAATTTCATGCTTTAACTTTCAAATTGATTAGTCTTTAATGTAATGACGGAACGGTTAAGCAAAAAAAACAAAAATATTTTCCTTTTCTTTTGTTTAAAACTTTGTACATACGTTTTCTTTATTAGGTAAATTTGTGCATAATGTATGATGCACAAATTTATGGGGAAGAGGGCGATATGTATATATGTATTATTTGAGGGGGAGAAAATCAGAAAAATATAAAAACATTTGAAAAATAAAAAAGGTCTTTTTGCATCAAATGGGAAATGAAATGAATATTCATGATAAAGGGTGTGACTGACACATGTAAGGTGTCGTAGCTGAAAAGACTAGGATCTAATGTGATTTGTCGGTAGGCTTAACGTTCAAAGTGATTAAAAGATACTGAGTGATATAAACATAACGAACTATGTATCTTGTGGGTAACATACCACGGCGTATGATTTCATGGTCTTAAATCCTGTGTCGATAGATAGCCAACGTCTGAAGTTTCAGGTCTTTATGCTGTTGAGTCATCCAGGGGATATCTTGGCTGCCCTTCTATTGCATCCAGATTATATGCAGACCTAGGCACATTCAGGATATCTTAAAAAGAGCCAAAATAGAAGGGCCAAAACCTTATAAGAAAGGAAATCTCATCATGAGAAAGTTCCATGAGTTCAAACATACCAAATAAGGTATTTGCCTAACCCTCATCAGATACTATCGGTCACTCTACTGTACGAAAGTACTGACCTGTTCACCAGTAGTCTGACGTTGTAAAAGGTAAAGGATGATCTCAATATACTCACCTGCTACGACGAATCGTTGTGCTTAACTTGATCGCGGGGGTATGTCATGGAGTGGGACACACGGGTATTATAGTATAATACTACCTTAAGCATATCACGAAGTTGAAAATTGAAAGTTGAGCGTTAAAGTTTAAGTGGACAAACATAGGCAATCACTTAGACCAGTCTGAATAAGTTCGCACTGAAAAGTGTTCCTTGGTGCGCCTGAAAACGATTTTGATCCCATTGCAATTGTATAGTTGTAACTACTGAGTTAGTTTCTTCGCTTAACACTATTGTTGTTTATATTCTTATATTCTAAAATTAAACATAGAAAATTCAAAAATCCAAAAACAGAGTGCTTTCTTTGTTTTATTAAAAATTATTAACCGTTCTTGAAGATTTGACTAATCATCAAAAGATGAAAGAAATTTGAATTTTGATCTGAGCACAAGTACTTGGATGTAACAAGTGTTCATGCAGTACTCTCTCTGTTGCATAAGAATGTTTTCTTATAAATTTATGAGAATTGTGCAGATCTTGATTTAGATCAAGAAACAGGGGTTGCTGAAGTTGAGATGCTATTAGTTGCAGACAAAGCATGAAGCATCACAACAGCAAAGTGTACCTGAGTCAGAAGAACCATATGCCAGTCATCGTTTGACAGTGAAAGTACATTTGAAGAAGTATTTGTGAACCTGCTTGCTTGAAAGAGAACGATTGAAGAATGAAAGAGCTGTTGAGATTCCTCCTCTCGCATTCTTTTGACAAAGATGTTTCAAGCAAAGCTGATCAAGATCCAGATATGAAGCTAACCACAAGAGCAGAAGAAAGAGACCCGGTGCTGAGAGTTCGTTGAAGTTTGAGGTCCAAGAAGTGTGAGACTGACTTCCACAACGCTTACGGCATAGTCACAACCATAGATTCTGTTGAAGACGTTGCTGAATTGATGCTATGAAGACAATTTGATGCATCCGTCTAGGGGGAGATTGTTAGGTCCTAGAAGTGTGAGACTGACGCATCAAATATACGCAAAGGTCTATGGTAGTTAACTGGGATTAACTGGTTTAGTTTGTATTAGGTTTGGACCTTTATAGGCTATTTGGGTATGCCATAGGCCATGTGGGCCAGGCAAGCCCATAGGGGCATGTCCTTACCCTATGTATATAAGCTAAGCTTATATCATTTCTAAGGTAAGACTTTTGGGATTTCTCTAGAGAGCCTCCATCTTGTGCCAGGCAAGCCCATAGGGGCATGTCCTTACACTGAGTTAGTTTCTTCGCTTAACACTATTGTTGTTTATATTCTTATATTCTAAAATTAAACATAGAAAATTCAAAAATCCAAAAACAGAGTGCTTTCTTTGTTTTATTAAAAATTATTAACCGTTCTTGAAGATTTGACTAATCATCAAAAGATGAAAGAAATTTGAATTTTGATCTGAGCACAAGTACTTGGATGTAACAAGTGTTCATGCAGTACTCTCTCTGTTGCATAAGAATGTTTTCTTATAAATTTATGAGAATTGTGCAGATCTTGATTTAGATCAAGAAACAGGGGTTGCTGAAGTTGAGATGCTATTAGTTGCAGACAAAGCATGAAGCATCACAACAGCAAAGTGTACCTGAGTCAGAAGAACCATATGCCAGTCATCGTTTGACAGTGAAAGTACATTTGAAGAAGTATTTGTGAACCTGCTTGCTTGAAAGAGAACGATTGAAGAATGAAAGAGCTGTTGAGATTCCTCCTCTCGCATTCTTTTGACAAAGATGTTTCAAGCAAAGCTGATCAAGATCCAGATATGAAGCTAACCACAAGAGCAGAAGAAAGAGACCCGGTGCTGAGAGTTCGTTGAAGTTTGAGGTCCAAGAAGTGTGAGACTGACTTCCACAACGCTTACGGCATAGTCACAACCATAGATTCTGTTGAAGACGTTGCTGAATTGATGCTATGAAGACAATTTGATGCATCCGTCTAGGGGGAGATTGTTAGGTCCTAGAAGTGTGAGACTGACGCATCAAATATACGCAAAGGTCTATGGTAGTTAACTGGGATTAACTGGTTTAGTTTGTATTAGGTTTGGACCTTTATAGGCTATTTGGGTATGCCATAGGCCATGTGGGCCAGGCAAGCCCATAGGGGCATGTCCTTACCCTATGTATATAAGCTAAGCTTATATCATTTCTAAGGTAAGACTTTTGGGATTTCTCTAGAGAGCCTCCATCTTGTACCAGACGATTTTGCTTGTTCAAGTAATAGAATCGTGTGCAAGGTGTTAAAGTTAATTCGTATTGTTGTTCATCTTTTCTTGAATATCATCAAGTTTGGATTCCGTCCATCCTTGGTGATCGTGTGATACCGTGTTAGATCTGAAATTCGGGACTTACAACCTCTGACTCTGAAGTTATATCTAGGACATATTATTAAAAAGCATAGTGTGTACTTCAAGATAATAACTTAATAAGTACCGCTCAAAAATTTGATAAAAACATATATTAATAGTAACTAACACTCCAGATAGACACATCCAAGCGATAACACTTATAGACCACCAAAATAACTAACAGGCTAAGCTCCTAATACAAAAAACTAATACCATCCAAACAATCATCTTAAAAGTCTTTAACCTTATTTTTATGTCTTCACAAATTTTTATCCTCGATCATGTCCTCTAAGAGGTGCAAGTCTAGCAAATCCTGCTTAACTCGCTCATCCCAAGTCAGTTTCGACCTACCTCTACATCTCCTACCCTCCAATGTGAGAGATTCCACAATTCTAATCGTGGTCGTCATCTATCTCCTCTTGGCATTCCCAAACCATCTCAGCCCCTTTCCTAATCTTATCTTGTATACTAACGACCCCTAATCTTTCCCTAAAAACCACAATTTTATCTTATCCAACATATTAGGCCCACACATCCACCTGAGCATCCTCTTCCTTACTACCTCCAACTTACGCACTTGTATCTTCTTAATGGCCCAACAATCCGTACCGTATGACATAGTCAGACTAACTTCAACTCCATAAAATTTCCTTTTTAATTTAACTGGGAACCTCTTGTCGCACAACATCCTTGAAGATGCTTTCCACTTACACCATCAGCCTGAACGCAATAAGTTACTTCGCTATCTATCTCCCCTTCTATTTAAACAAATGATCCTAAATCCTTGAACTTAGTTTCCTGTGGAACCACTTGCCCCAATGGTGATGTGGTCGCCGTCGCCACATACGCCACTACCATAGAAACAATATAATTATACAATCTATCAAAAAACTTCATATAACTGACAAATTTTTATTACAATAGTTCACAGAACTAATTAGAATTTATCACAAAAACCGGCTTATATTAATTTGTAGCACCAAAATACCAACAGAGCTCGTGGATTAACAATCCTGTAAAAAGTGGCAAGTGTGTGAGAAGTGTAGGAAGGAACATGGTGATTACACGTGGCATTAATTAATTATTGAGATTTAGGGTATTTAATTAAGTTGAAAAGATAATGTCTAACCGTATCTTTGAGAGATATTAAGAAACAAAATCTTTGATCAATTTTATAACAAACTACTATATTACTCTTATTATCAATCGATTAAATCCCAACTCCAGTCCATAATGTTTTTTTTTTTGTTTCTTCTTCAGTACGATATAATTAGATGGAAGATCCAATGCAACAAGATGACACCGGTTAGTTCATGGTGTTTTATGCAAGAACTATTTTTTAAGTTCATAATGTTGTTTGTTATATTGCAAGTATAAACTCAATACAGATACCAAAAAAACCATGATTTGAATTGTAATATAGTCATGGTGTTTTAATATTTGGATTGATTGTATTGATATTTAATCATGGTGTTTTAACACCATCTTGTGATGATTGTATTGCTATTCAGGATGTTAAAACACCATGACTTGAATCACAATACAATGTTTCAAGATTTCAGATGTTAAAACACTCTGACATGAATCACAATACAATGTTTTCAATTGATTAAAAATCACGCCTTAAATCACAATACAATTAAAACACCATTGTATGTACACAGACAAAATACGATGGAGTAAAACATCTGATTGAAACATATTTTTTCATTATATAAGTATAGCAATATGGTACTAATATAAAAGATAAAAAATGTTTGCTATTATGGTGTAATTTTTTTAAAGTTAGGTATAAAAGGTTATTGACGTTTAAAAAAGAAGGGAGGAAGTTACATGTGCATTGAGGTTGATGACAGTTTCTTTATTTAAAAATATAAAAAGACACTATTACCCCTAATCTAGCCAAATTAGTAAATATATATATATATGGTGAGGTTATTGTGAGAAAATTTAAAGTGTGAGAAGGATAAGAAAGAATCTAAACCATTAAATATTTAATCTAATGGTTGAGATCATAGTGGCAATTCTGTAAATAATATTGACTATTAAACTAACTAATTTTCTAGATTAAGGGTATAAAGGTAAATTTAATATTTTTAAATTAAGAAACTAACATTAATACACATGCAAAGTTCTCCCCTTCTTTTTTAAACATCAATAACTTTTTATACGTAACTCTTTTTTAAAAAATTACACAATAATAACGAGTGTTTTTTTATCTTTAATATGAGTACCATATTGATATAGTTATGTAGAGTTATTTCTGTTTTTATATATTTAGGGTGTTATTTCTGTTATGATTCTGATTAAAGTGTTGACTGGTGTTATATTAGGGTGTTATTTCTGTTATATTCAATGTTAGGGTATTCTTTATAAGATGTGTGTCTTCAATATAACTGTTGTGGTGTTTTTATGAGTTATGGTGTTATTTTTGTCATACTTCTGTTCTTTATAAGATGTATGTCTTCAATATAAATGTTGTGGTTTTATGAGTTAGGGTGTTTTTATGAGTTACATTTATGTTCTTTATAAGATGTATGTCTTCAATATATGCTGTGGTGTTTTTATGAGTTAGGGTGTTATTTCAAATTCGAAAATCCCTACAATAACTACCAAAAATTTGTTGCATATATTTATTCCATAATTAAATTTTATTAGTTAAATTACACTTATACCCTTAAACTAACAAAATAAAAAGGGACACATGTCACCTCCATAATTTTTCTTATCCTTCTCACAATTTTAAATTTTCTCACATGAATGTCTACCTATATTATATATATATATATATGGTTCTAGAGTGAATACTAGATTGAGAGGAAACTATGTGTACTAATCTGAGCCATTGGATTATATTATCTAGAGATTTTTAAACAATGGCAATATTGTAATTATAATGTTGTAACTTCCCTTTAAATTAATTGAGAGAAGGGTACTTGCGTCTTTTGTAAATTGCATTTATTAAACAATATAATCAAAATTCCCAAAATTTTGCTACTTTCTGTATATACAAGATACACAGTTGTTATTGTATACACATGTGTACAGTCTCGATAGTATTAGTTTATACAAGATACACAGATGTTAGTTTATACACATGTGTACAGTCTCGCTAACTATCAATTTATACAAGATACACCGCTGTTAGTTTATACACATGTGTACAATCTCGCTAATTATCAGTTTATATAAGATACACACTTGTTAGTTTAAACAGTTTTGTATAGACTTCTGATACATCTGTGTATTTTGTAGTCCACGACCTAGTTCCGCTAGAAGTTTCATATACGGTTTGAATCCGGGAGGGACAGTTGGTGTCAAGTACCTAGTTCTGTTAGGAGTTTCATATACGTTATTAGCAACTGATTCTACACGAGTTTAAAATAATGGAGAGGTAATTAAAAATGTGTGTGTTTGAGAGAGAGAATTAACATATGAGAAAATTAAGGGATTTTAATTAACAGAGAGAGGGAGAGATCTAATGTCAATCCTACCATTTTAATCTAAAAAATATCACTGACCAAGATTAATTCACTCAGTTCATTCTCAAGAAGTTGTTCACAAATGATCTTAATCCTATATATATATATATATATATATATATAATTTACATTTTAAGCCTCTTTTGATCTTAAGCATACACTACAATATCTAAGGACTTAAAACACTTCTTACCTTTCTCACAAAAAACCCTCTTTTCACAATAATCCCACCCATAGCTCGTGTATTACAAAGGTTGAATACTAAAAACCATGGTTATAAAACAAGATCTCGAAGGTCCAGTACTCCTCAAATACTTGCTACAAGGTAGGTAGCCGAGCCACAAGTACATTTTGTTTAGGCCAATTACTCCTCGAGTATTCTCTGCCTAGGTTGACTACTTCTTGAGTACTCTCAAATCCGAGTAGGGAGCGCCTAACGACTTTTACGAGCATGCTAAAAATATGTAATACACAAAAATATATATTCTTCATGTGTGTATCTTTTAAATATAACTTTTATTTAAATTAAATGAAAATAATTTTATTGTTATGTCATAAATAATATTTGTTATTTTTATTAATAAGTGTTATGTGGATTTAGCTAGTAATTAGTTATTATAGAATTGTGATATAAGTTAACGTTTTATATCTGATGAATAATATGTTTTCGTAGTTAATTTATTATGTCCTAAATGTGTAAGAAAATGAAAATTAATAATATTAAAATAGAACTAAGTTATCGTTTTTCTAGTTTATAAAACATTTTTTTATTTAGGCTTATGGAGGGATTTGAGCAGAAAAAATTGGTTAGATAAAATATAATAGTAGCACGTGTCTAACTTTATATCATTTATATAATAATAACACGTGTCTAACTTTGTATTAGGAGATTAAGGTTAAGTATCTTACCCTTGTTTAGGAGATTAAGCTTAAGTATGTAACCTATGTTTGGCACCAAACAGGTGTGATGAGTCGCTTTTGGTCTTGACACTAGTTCATTCAGTGTAATTTGGGATTAGATTTTCTTCAATATTATAACTAACAAGCACAAGAACAATCTTATCTATATATTATATTTTGTTTGTCTCAATCCACATATTCAAATCATAATCTTTGTTGTTGTTACATTCATCAGTCTGATACCCCAAACTAATCAGAATAAGCTACTAATGAAAACGATAGACATTGGAAAATATTCATCAAATCTTGGAGGACAAAGGAAATAGAAAAAAAACAAGCAAATATATATCCTTTATTCTGAATAAATACAAATCTTATTATTGCTTTTGATTCCCTTTTCAGAATGACTATGTATGGTGTCATTGATGCTGTACCATTTTACTTGATCTTCATGATGATTTATACTGATTTACTTGTTGATATCAGGTAATTTATGGACATACATGTAAGTACCACCGGTGCTACAAGAATCTTTCTTATATTCTATAGATACTTGGGGCCGTTGGGTGGAAGATTGTTAAGAAATCAAATGGCGTTCAAACCTTGTGCATTGGTACCCCACTACTAGAGTTGTAGAATAGAGCCCTGGTATAGTTGCAAGGATAACTCGAAGAGCAAGGGTTGTTTATTTAATTGAAGAGTAAATAGAGTATGATTTTGCTATGGTATGTTATTAAGATCTTTTCTAACCATTGAACTAAGTTGCCATTGATTTTTAGTTGCCTATTTATGAATTGCAAATGAAGTTTCTTTTAACCGTTCAGTAAATCCGATATAGTTGTTGCCTCTTAGGTAGACCTTTTGGAATCCCTCATGGTCTGAGAGTTGTGCTTAACAACCTTAAAGGGTTACTTAGTGACTAAAGTCATAATAACGTTGAATGAGCAACTATTGCATTTTACATCTCCAAGCTCGTATCAATGTTTATTAATAATTATATTTGATTTTTAAGTATATATTGATTACCTAAAATCATTTTATAACACTAAAATGACTAGCATTTTCGTGTTTTTTTGATTTGGAGTTTGCGTGGATGACTTTTGAATCACGATATCACTTTTAGATGAAAGTTTTTTTGGTGTTCTTTAATCAGATGCTACAAAGGTTTCAAGTGTTGGATATGAGATGTTCAGGTTAGCGTTACTAACAAGGTGCGATCCAAAGAATAACATTTTAGACGACGAAGAGATAATATTTAATAGTTAAATATTATGGTTCACGAATTCGCAGTTTAAAGGTAATTATGGAATTAATCATTTATGAAATTATAATTTATTTATATAGTTATTAAAAAAATTAATTAAAAGTTAATAAAATAATAATAATAATAATAATAATAATAATAATAAACAAATATTAGTGGATCAATAAAATTCTTATATTGGTCAGATATACAAGAAAATTTATTTGGGTAGAAAGGATTACAAGTAATCTTGACCATCAATTGAGTAATCAAGTGTTTGGATTAAATAGATAAAATTGAACAAAAACAATAAGAGTGTGAGTTTGTTATGGGTATTCTACTCTATCCAAGTTAATTGTTTTTCTCTCTTTTAGTTTCTCCTCATTTTTAAAATGTTAATAACTTTTTCATACGACATTATTTTTTTTATAAAAATTTCACCATAAAAATGAGAGTTTTTTATCTATAAAACGAGTACACTATTACTAAACTTTTGGGAAAAAAAGTTTTCAATAACCCAAATGCGTAAAAGGCAATGAACAAAAAACACAAAAAATATGTTTTTCGAGAACGCAATAGATTAAAAACACAAAAGAAAGTATCTAAAACACAATTGACGAAAAACGCAAAACAATGTGTTATTTCTAAAATGCAATGAACTTAAAACACAAAACAAAGTGTGGTTTGTAAAAAGGAATGGACTAAAAACACAAAAAAGGTGTTTTTTTTTTTCTAAAACACAATAGATAAAAAACATAAAAAGAAAGTGTTTTTTTTTCTAAAACGTAACAGACAAAAAAAAGAAAGTGTTTTTTCTACAACGCAATGAACTAAAAAACACAAACAATGTGTTTTTTTCTGAAACACAATGATTAAAAACACAAAAAATATATTTTTTTTCTAAAATGCAATGAGCTAAAAACACAAAAAAATGTGTTTTTTTATTGTTTTATAAAATACAATAGATAAAAAAACTATAAAACACAATACAAATCCTAATGAGCTAAACACAATAAATTAAAACTAAACACAATAAATTTGTGAGTTTTTATAAAAACACAATTAAAAATACAATAGATAAGAATGTCTTATTTTTCATTGTGTTATAAACCAAAATTCGTATAACAAACATCTCACATTCTAGTTATCAACATACAGTAATTACACTTTTTTACAATATAACAACACTTTCATCATCTTCCTTCGGAAAACGCAATGAAACCACTTTTTATAATATAACGATAATGTCACTTTCAAAACAAAAATAGAATGCCCAATTTGCATGGCTTATATATTTTAATTAATAAAAAAAATTCCCACCTTTGCACTTAAAAACATAATATCCCTCTGTAACACGCAATGAAGCCACATAAATCAATTTTTTAAAAATCCAATGAAACCACTGTTGCATTAATTTCAATTCATCAAAGCATAGAGTGACAAAAATATTTGCACCAGGAAGTGAAGAAAATTGATAGATGAAAGGAAGGTCATATATGAGATAACAACAAAACCTGGAATATTATAAAACGCAATAACTATAGACCTGCAATGACTAACGTGACAAACAAGAATCCTTTTTCTCATTCGTTTTCTTCATACCCATAAGCAACCTTCGTATGAAGCTCGGTTAAACAATGAAGCTCCGATGACTTGCAAACGACTTCGCAATTAAGACTCGGTTTCGTTGTTGAACATAATGTTGAATTACTAAGCACAATTACTTATCTGGATGTTGTTTTGTCGACGGTGGTGACAGTGGTAGTGGTAGTGGTGATAATGACGGTTTCCGGTTGATGATGATGGTGGTTGAGAAGGTGGAGGGGTGGCTAGAGCTGAAGAAGATGGAGGAGGGTTGGGGGTTGGGGTGACGGTTGTGGAGGCGGTGGGCAGTGAATAGTGGTGGTGGTGGTGGTGTGGAGCAGACTGGGATGAACCATAAGAATATGTTGGGTATATACTCTTACTTGTGATATTTGTTTTTTATCACATGTCATCCTATCAATGTTATTACTTAGTTTTTATAACCCTTTAACTTTTTAAAATTACAATTTTAACCCCTATACTATTACTCGAATTAATATTTTTTTATAACAACTTTTAAAATTTGCATTTTAACCAATGCACTACTACTTCATTTTACACCTCCTCAACCTTTGAAGATTGCCTTTTAACCCTCAAGTTTGAATTTCGCCAACACCCCTTCAACTTTTAAACTTTGCCTTTTTATCCCTTGCATTGTTACCCCATTTTTAACGGCACCACCCCTCAAGTTTTAAACTATTTGTTTTTACACCTTGCACTATTACCCCTCTCAAGTTTTAAATTTTATGTTTTTACCCCCTTGCACTATTACTTCATTTTTTAACGTCATCACCCCTCTCAAGTTTAAACTTTATGTTTTTACTCCTTGCACTATTACCCCCTCAAGTTTCAAACTTTGCGTTTTTACTTCTTGCAATATTACTCCATTTTTACCGCCATCACCCCCATCAAGTTTTAAACTTTATGTTTTTACTCCTTGTACTATTACTCCATTTATATACCTCATCAACTTTGAAAATTTCATATTGTTAATGTATCACATAACATTTAGATTAAACCATTCGATGTTCGCAATGTACCATGTCGCAACATATGCGGGTCTAATTGCTAGTTTTTTATTAGATAAACATATTATACTTTCTTAATGAGATAAATAAAATGATAGGTGATATATATTATTTATTAGATCAATGTTGTATATTAAATTTATTAGATAATATATATATCAAGGTGGGTATTTGTATTGAAATACAATTGGTGTATTCTGGTATAATTACAAGGTATTGGGGTGAGACCACATCCCACCAATATAACACCTTTTGTGAGACAAAAACTAACCACCACCCTCATCCGTCGGCCTCCTCCCACCAGAAGACCACCGCAAGCCCCGTCGTAGCCCTGATCGGGTTTTCGGGAACACCATCGCATCCCTCAGCACCGTACGACAACCTTCGCAGGCCAGTACTGTTCCGGCGAGTTACCGGCGAGTTACACTATAAAATCAGGATCACTGGTTTTTTGTTCCGATTTCAGTTTCGATCGGGTTTTAACCATGAAGGATTTCATGGTTTAACGTGTGTTTGGGTTTTCAAGTCACGACGAGTTACACGAACACCTTATGGTTTTTTGGATTACTGACATGACTTTGATCGATTTAAAATATTGTACACACTTCGTTGCTAACTAATATGAGATGCTAACTAATATATATATATATATATATATATAGAGGCTAATGTGAGAAAATTTAAAAGTGTGAGAAGGATAAGAAAGGTTATGGAGGTGATATGTGTCCCTTTTTATTTTAATAGTATAAGGGCATAAGTGTAATTTAACTAATAAAATCTAACTATGAAATGAATATATGCAACCCATTTTTGGCAGTTATTGTAGTGATTTTTGAATTTGAAATAACACCCTAACTCATAAAAACAACACAGCATGTATATTGAAGACATACATCTTATAAAGAACAGAAATATACCTCATAAAAACACCCTAACTTATAAAAACACAACAACATGTATATTGAATGCATACATCTTATAAAGAACAGAAATATAACAAAAATAACACCATAACTCATAAAAACACCACAACAGTTATATTGAAGGCACACATCTTATAAAGAACACCTTAACATTGAATATAACAGAAATGAAACCCTAATATAACAGCAGTCAACACTTTAATCAGAATCAAAACAGAAATAACATCCTAAATATATAAAAACAGAAATAACTCTACATAAGTATATCAATATAGTACTCATATTAAAGAAAAAAAACACTCGTTATTATGGTGTAATTTTAAAAAAAAGAGTTACGTATAAAAAGTTATTAGTGTTCAAAAAAGAATGGGAGAACTTTGCATGTGTATTAATGTTAGCTTCTTAATTTAAAAATATTAAATTTACCTTTATACCCTTAATCTAGAAAATTAGTTAGTTTAATAGTCAACATTATTTACAGAATTACCACTATGATCTCAACCATTATATTAAATATCTAATGGTTTAGATTCTTTCTTATCCTTCCACACTTCTAAATTTTCACACAATAACCTCACCCTATATATATATATATATATATATATATATATATAGGTAGAGGTTCATGTGAGAAAATTTAGAAGTATGGAAAGGATAAGAAAGATTATGGAGGTAACAGTGTCCCTTTTTATTTTGGCAGTTTTAGGGTATAAGTGTAATTTAACTAATAAAATATAACTATGAAATGAATATATGCAACCCATTTTTGGCAGTTATTGTAGTGATTTTTGAATTTGAAATAACACCCTAACTCATAAAAACAACACAGCATGTATATTGAAGGCATACATCTTATAAAGAACAGAAATATACCTCATAAAAACACCCTAACTTATAAAAACACAACAACATGTATATTGAATGCATACATCTTATAAAGAACAGAAATATAACAAAAATAACACCATAACTCATAAAAACACCACAACAGTTATATTGAAGGCACACATCTTATAAAGAACACCTTAACATTGAATATAACAGAAATGAAACCCTAATATAACAGCAGTCAACACTTTAATCAGAATCAAAACAGAAATAACATCCTAAATATATAAAAACAGAAATAACTCTACATAAGTATATCAATATGGTACTCATATTAAAGATAAAAAACACTCGTTATTATGGTGTAATTTAAAAAAAAAAGAGTTACGTATAAAAAGTTATTAATGTTTAAAAAAGAAGGGGAGAACTTTGCATGTGTATTAATGTTAGTTTCTTAATTTAAAAATATTAAATTTACCTTTATACTCTTAATCTAGAAAATTAGTTAGTTTAATAGTTAACATTATTTACATAATTACCACTATGATCTCAACCATTAGATTAAATACCTAATGGTTTAGATTCTTTCTTATCCTTCTCACACTTCTAAATTTTCACACAATAACCTCACCCTATATATATATATATATATATATATATATATATATATAATAAGATTTCATTTAAATAAAAGTTGTACACTATGAATCCCAAAGTTGTACCAAAATTTTTATGAATTTGATCTAACAAATTAGTCTAAAATTTATGTGAATTTGATGTAACAAACTAGGTTAGTTACCCGTGTATCACACGGATTGAACACAATAAAAAGGTGGGGAACCGGATACACTATTAAAAATTAAAGTTAACTTATTAAAAAATCAATTTTTTCTAAATTTTTTTCAGTGGTTTTCATTATAAATACATGTAGAGATATCTTTAATAAAAAACTAAAAAATATTAAAAAAATGTTTAAAACAGTTAAAAATAAAATTAATTTAACATGTTAAAAATTAATTTTTTTTGAATTTTTTTCAGCGCTTTTCTTTATAAAAATGGGTAGAAAGTATTCAACAAAAAATCATTTTTGCAAAAAAAAAAAAACAATTTAAGCCTTTTTATAATTGTTATTTTTATATTTTTAGTTTTGATTTTTTTACTAAAAATGTTTCTACAAGTATTTATATGGAAAAGTGCCGAAATTTTCAAAAAGAAATGATTTTTAACATGCTAAATTAAATTTTTAAGAGTGTTCACCGATTCCTTACTTTTTTAGTGTTCTCCAATGAAACTCACACTATATATATATATATATATATATATATATATATATGTATGTCTTAAATAAAGACATTGTTAACAATATAATAATATATCTTATTCGTCATTCTTTAGTCAATTTTTTTAATATATATACACAATTGTGTTTAATAAAATTTAAATATTTAAACCCATGAGTATTTATGGGTAATAACCTAGTACCTTAATAAGGAGAAAGATGATTTTCGATATTGTTAATCGTCGTGTAAACGATTGCTGGTTTCACAATATATACCTTAATAGAGAGAGAAGATTTTCGATATTGTTAAAAGAAGAGTCGTTGTATTATAATATATATATATATATATATATATATATATATTCTGTTGACTGACAACCATATATAATAACTTTAAAATTATAATAGTATATAGTTATTTTCATTATTTATAATTTTAATACTGTAATACTTAATTATTATATTTTCTTTTACCCTTTTAATATATTTTTATGTTTTTCTTTTCTTAAACCATGTTTTCTTCTATCAATTATTTTCTATTTTTAATAATTATTTTTTTTTCCTTTTTAAATCATGTTTTCTTTTTCAGTTTAATTTAATATATTTTTAATAACTAAGATTCGTTAATTTTTTCCTTAACATTCCCGTATAAGCTTTGTTAAAAATGTATTCAAAATAAAGTATTTATTTTGTATTATAAAACAGTACGATGATAACTGAATCGATTCTGATGGTTTGGATTTCTAAATAACATGTTTCTTTTTCAAATAATGTTTATTTTACCTTATTATTTGCTCCGTTTCGCCGCAATGCGCGATGTTAACAAATCTAGTAATGAATTCAAAATGAATCAATTTGTTGATTATAATTGATTGAAAAACTTAGTTATACAGAAATGAATTGGATTCCTTTTTAGTTTACAATTATTGAAGTAGAGAAATGGGAAATATATCAAATAAAAATAAAAATACAGAAATTGATTAATCTAAATTATATTTTGGTAGGAAGGGAAAACATGGTTTCCCAAAATCAATTGATTAACTTCAATTTTTTCAACGATCCAACTAAGGTAATAATTAATTCGTATAAATTAAATAGTTTAAAGATGTTAATTTTTAGGGAATCTAAAATTTTAATATAGAAGTAATTGGTACAGAAATAGTAGGATAAGTAATATTTGGAAAAAAAAAAACATTAAACGAGTAAGACGGTCATGTTTGTAACCTTCGGTAGCTTTAGAGACAGCCATGTATCATAAAAATAGACTATCTGAATAGTTAATGAGAGTGGCTGAACAACAACCAAGTAGCTATGTTATTATTTATTAGATAAAAGATTATTCCAAATTATACACTATTATCCCACCGCAACTCTTTATGATCTAACATGACAGTTCGCAGAGATAGCTACCATAATTGCCAACTTAAGGTAGTTACTTCAAATTTCTCTATTGAAGGTAAAGTGGACCTGAGCAACAATTTTAGTACTGAGGAACAAAAATTGCTACAAACATTCAGTTAAAGGCTATCAAAAAGATCCACGTCCAAAAGCGAATCCAAAATATCTGAACATATGTATCCAAAACATCCAAAAATCAGATAATCCGAGTTCTCGGATTCGGATGTGGATTTCTAAAAAATTTAGATAATTGGATTAAACGATATCCAAAAACTAAAAATAGTAAATATATATACTATATGAGCACTATGTTTTGTTTAAATATACTAAAAAATAGTAAATAATCGGATTCAGGTATGGATTTATGAAAAAAAAATTTCAATGTTGGAAATTTGGAAAATATAATACAGGTTAAGTTTTAATCTATGCAAGAAATAGATTTTTTGATTTATTTTATAAATTCGGGTATCTGTCTGAATATCCGAATTCGTATACGAAATTTTACATATCCGATTTTTGGATATCCGAAAGTTCGGATACGGATTTGGATATTAATATTCACTATCCGAAATTTCGGATAATCCCCTATAATCCGATTTTGAACACCTATATCTCCAGTTTTGAATCCAAGGACCATTTTTATATCGATGATCAAAATCAATACGGAACATTAAATTAAATCGACTTTTAGCACCAACCAGTAGCCCTTTGGAAGTTGAACCCACCAAAATTACCGCCCTTAGGAACCTGCTACTAGGGGTGTTGTCACGGACCCAGTTATGCAGTGAGCTTCCACCCCTTGAACTATCAAGGTGCATTAGCATAAAAAAAATACAATAATCTTGATTAAGTATGTATTCCACACATCCTAATTTGTATCTGTGTATATTCAGTTTTCTCATTTGGTCTTAGGTAAATCCCAATCACTTAATTAAAATGTCTAGATGACGCTAAAATCGACAACAAACATGGCATTAAATTACTATCAAGTGCAACGTTGTAAAACAAGGTCTCGGAGGTCGGGTATCCGCCGAGTAATCGCTACAAGATTGTCTATCGAGTCATTTTCTTCAACTCCGTCTAGTTACTCGGAATCAATCAAACGCGGTTAATCTCAATTATAATTGGATCTAGTTTGTCAACTCGGTTCGAGTTTGACTTAAAGAAAAATAAAATATAATTCTCATGTCTATAATGTTAAAAAAACTAATATTATTCGTCAAGGAACGAATATTATTTTCTGAAATAATTTACTATTTGAACATGTATTTTTTATTTATATTGATATTCACGTATTTTATTATAAATATTAGTTAATTTATGATATTTGACATACATATAATTTCTCAAAAACTAATTTATTTATAATTTAACATGTCCGGGTACTTGCCGAATACTTTCTATCTAAGCCAAGTACTTGCAATTCTCCAATGAACCGACTGAGAAACACCTAACGAGTAACTATGATGAAGTGTATTGAAGTTAAAGACTTGGATGAGAGGAAAATTGGTGGGAAAGAAAAGGATAAAGGCAAAGTGAAACAGCATAATAAGTTTGCTAATATATATTTCAGATATTTACTTATATAATAAAATATTTTTATTAAGTAACGTAACGATTTTGTTTATGCGGTATATATTTATAACGATTTTGTTTATGCAGTATATTAAGTTATAACCTCATGTATTACACGAGTTAAATAAAAGTACTTTATATTAAAAAGTTATATATACAAGAAACATATGTATTGTACGTATTAAAATAAATGTAATTTTATATACCAAATAATAAAAAAAGTTATATCTTTAAAACCACGTGTACTACAAGGGTTGAATAAATGTAATATTGTTTACCAAATAATAAAATAAAAGTTATCTTTAAAAACTATCGTGTGTTATATTGGTTGAATAAATCTTTATCCATAATAAAGTAAATTGAATGGATGACACATGGCACTCTATGGAGTGATCTCCATTAGATTTTCCCGTCTAAAATATATATTTTCATATTTATCCCAATTTGATTTATCAAACTCCTCTTTATTCAAATTTTATTTTAAATAAACATATAATCTGTTTGATTTAAAATAAAGGAATAACTTAATCCACCTTTATCATCATTCTTTTAGGAAGTTTAGTTGTATTAGTTATGAAATTCTTTGATAATCTGATTTCAATATTTTAAAATCTAAATGATTAAAAGTAAGTATATAATAAAATAGATATTTATCTTTGTAATGTACAAATTCAAAAATTTATTATTTGTCGGTATGAACCAATAAAACCGATGACATATAATTTTTTCATAAAATAAAATTGTCTTTCGTTTCCTACCAACTTAATAAACAAGTCATTAAAACCTTGTTCGCTCTTTATGGTACGGTTGTTGGAACTAAGGTAAGCTCGCTTTAGAGACACACGTATATTAGGTGGGTGCTCGTACAATATGGAATGAAACAGAGATACTAATAATTACATAACATATTCATTTTTATAAATTAAAAAGTTAATGTATAGAAATATCATGCTCAAGTTAAAGAGAATAAAATGTTAACTTTTATGTTGTATTTCTTTAAATATTAATATATGAAAAAGTTATGATTGTTAAAAATGGTAAGAAGGAGAGAGAATTTATTTAAAAGTCAACAATATATTTTAAATGATTATACCATATTTCCCTTGTATTATTTAGTAACTTATGTTTGTGTCTTAAGTTTACTATTTAATTTTTTACCACTCTTAATGCAATATATATTTATTGCATAGCTATTTTGTTTTATTTGTGGGTATGTGAAGTAAAGTGTAAACTAGGGTAGTGGTGTATGCCCTTTAACTTGATAAGAGACATGCTTGGTTTAACTATTATTGTTTTCTAAAACTATTTACCTTTGAATCTTTATACTTTTTTTCTTTTAACAAATAATTATCTCATATGAGTGGGTTGTATTGACGAATTTGGTTATTTACCGTTTTCATTGTATTTCGACATATGATCACTTATATTAATAACACGTACTTTACTATCAAGTCATCAACAATGCCCCAATTTAACTTATACCAAAATTTTAGTTTAGGTTTCATTTTCTATTTTTTATCTACGTTTTAGTATTTGGTTCTGATTGCACGTGTTTACTTAACATTGCGACTTGCTTACTTATTGGATTGTTAATAATTGTTTCTTTTTTATCGTCGCTTTGACGTCAAGTTTTTTGCATCGGTTTTGTTATAGTTTCGACTTAGTTTTTTTTTTTTGTTGCTCTAAATTTGGTAAGTAAACACCACTCAACGCATATACGTGGTTAAATGTTTTTACGTCTATTTTTTGTTCAGTTTGAGTATCTCATCGTAACACGCGAGTCCTAAAACTCATTAAATTTGATTTGAATGATTATCAACTTGTATCATTTTTTTATTATTTAAACTAACCTTAAAAAATGCCAACACAAAATAATTGTTATATACATATACTTACAAACAAACAAAATATAAAAGCACAATCCTGGGTATCCCTTCACTTGTTTTAAAAGTTGTAATTACTTAATTTTATTAAATTATATAAAATTATCCTTATATGTATTATAATAGTGTGTACATACACACTATATTATGTGGAGAAAGGATCCCATACAAGACCATATTCACGTACGAAGCCTACGCGACATGGAGAGGAGGATAAGTGGCATTGGGTTGAAGGGTAATTTAGTTCTTTCTCACTTAAAAACTTCCCCTCATTGTTTTTCAAATAGCTATAACTTTTTCATGCGTTAATATTTAAAAAAATACAACGTATTAACGAGCATTTCATTCTCTTTAATTCGAGCAGTTTATTGCTATAGTTTTCTTAAAAAATTACAGGATTTTGAATACACATTAGTCCATTACGTGATTACGTGATTTTGAATACCCAGCACATGACTACGTGATTTTGAATAACCATTATGCGATTACAGATTACACATTCAATATGATTTGTTTTATCTAATGTTATAACAATTATGCTTATAACGTAATCGCTCAGTGTGTTTCACATAAAATACTATAATGAAATCATGTAATCACTAAATTGATATTCAAAATCACGTAGTCACTTAATACTACATAGTCAATTATTGTTACGTAATTGCATAATCACTTGGTGTGGTTTCACATTCTATAATGAAATCACGTAATCAGTATTTGTTAGGTCCTAGAAGTGTGAGACTGACACATCAAATATACGCACACAACAGTCTATGGTAGCTAACTCGGATTAACTGGGTTAGTTTGTATTAGGTTTGGACCTTTTTAGGTCACTTGGGCATGCCATAGGCCATGTGGGCCAGGCAAGCCCAAGGGAAGCCCATGAGGGCATAGGCAAACCCTAAGTATATAAGGAACATTACGTCATAATTAGGGTTAAGCTTTTAGAGAGAACTTTGATAGCCTCCACCATTCAGAGAGAGAAACCGAGAGGTGTGAAGAACTTGTATCAGACAGTTTTGCTATTCGTAGTTTCAGTGCCGGGTTTCATAAGTACTCTCGGTCAATCATATCATTCTCCAGACGGGATGGGATGTAGGCACGTTTATTGGAGCAGTTGGGAATAGAATCGTATGCAAGTTTGAAAATGATTCGCGTGTTATTCTTGTTATCACGTTTCTTTTATTTTTGATTTTCTTGAATATCATCAAGTTTTGATTCCGTCATCCTTGGTGATTGTTTGATATCGTTGTTGGATCCGGATTATTCGGGACTTACAATTGGTATCAGAGCCACCAGAACCTGTTTTCAGGCTTAGATTTGATATAAACATTCAAGAAAATTGCTATTTTGGTGTTGCTTCACGTTTCTACTCGTGTTTCAGACCTTTTACTTGCATTTTGGACTGAATTTCCGATAATCCTTTGCATCTCTGATAGATTTCGAATAAGAAATGTTGAATTTTGGATGATATTTATGCATCTCAGATAGAAGACCATTTCGGATCATATCAGCTTGCATTTCGGACCATCTCAGATTGATTTCTTGCATCTCGAACTCAACTCGAATCATCTTTTGAAGACTAGAATCATCTCGGATACCATCTCGGATCATCAGTTGAAGACTTGAATCATCTCGGATACCATCTCGGATCATCTGTTGAAGAATCAAATAAGCTCGGATACCATCTCGGATCATTACTGTTGCATCTCGGATCATAGTCTGCCAATTCGAATACCATCTCGGATGAAGCACTGTCTAAAGTTCGAGATACTATTCGAATTCAAGTGACTGTTCCGAATTGCTGAGGGGAATTTTAACCAGCTGACATACTCGGTAGTAAATGTTTTCGTGCATAGAAAATTATCCATAAAGTATCTTTGAAAACAGGTTGCAAAAAAGTCACGAAAATTTCGAAAAAGGTTTTTGACATTATATATAATCAGATTCGTAATTTCGAGACGAGTCTAATGGTCTATTTTGTTAAAAACAATTTTCGGACATTTTTAACGTTTTTACCCGTACGGTTTCGATTATCCGAAGATGTTTACAGCCCAAGCTTAGTACTCGAACATATGATCAAAGCAACCGTTAACAGCACTGCACCCCAGGCACAAAATCAAGACCCGAACTTACGGGATTAAGTGAAGGAAAAGCTGAATGATTTTATTGGAGACTATAATATTGATCCTGTCGTGGAATATGTGATGTGCTTGCTTAAACGTAGGAGGCGAAAGAGGAAGTAAGGAATGAGATGAATTCCTTTTTGGGTAATGACAAAGACTCCTTTGTATCTTGTGTCACACCCCGACCCGCAGCGGAAATAAGAGTCGGGGCATAATTGGGTTATCACCAAAGCACATGACATTTACTATTATGTTTCATAATTAATGAAGTCAAAGTTACATTTTCAAACATCCAAACATGTTCATTCAATACAAGGGAAAATAACCAAACATAACAATCCAAATACTAAATCGTTTTATTCTTCTAATCCAGGTCCTATGTGTTCCTAGCTGCTGCTGGTTCACCTGTATCATGTGTAAAATGGGAGGTTTTGGGTCAACATAAGTTGGCGAGTGAACCTTATTAGATAAACAGTTGATAATGATTTTATGGTTAGTTTATCAATAAAATATTGTGCATAATCATAAAAGAGCAAATGTAAGTAATCAAGCATTGGCAAATAGCAGTTACAATTATAACATACAATAACACTTGATAGCATACATGAACATACCAATATAATACGATAACTAACATAAATGAACTGTGCGATCAAGGCTCAATCAAACGGAGCCGATCGTATTGCATGAACTGGAAATGTAAATTGAACTGTGCGTTCAAGGCTCAATCAAACGGAGCCGATCGTATTGCATGAACTGGAAATGTAAATTGAATTGTGCGCTCAAGGCTCAATCAAACGGAGCCGAGCGTATTGCATGTATTGAAATGTAAAATGAAATGACCGATCAAGGCTCAATCAAACGGAGCCAATCGTGCGGGCACGCCACAGTTCAACCGCATAATAAAATGGGGAACAAGCTCAACCTCATGGATGGGGAGCTGCGGCCTCGGCAAATGCATGTACTGTAATAATAATTTGCATCCAATAACTACTTAATAGCAACAAACTAATACACATGTCATGATATGTTATATGCACAATAGTTTCGTTATAATATGTAAATAAACAAAGACACATGATACACCCCAAAATCATGATTAAAACGGGGAATTTGAAAGGTTCACTCACATTGGGTGCGTTGAATTGAAGATGGTGAGATGCGCACGATTTAGATGAGCGGATCGACGAGGAATACTAACCTAAATAATAATGGAAAAATATATTAAATGGATGGATTTTATTAAGGATTTTAATGAAATTTTTAGATATATTTTTGTGAGTTTATGGCTATTTTCTATCTTTAAAAATGTTATTTTTAAGTATTTTTAATTGATTTTTAAATTAAAATAAACAAATAAATATATAAAAAATATTATTTTTTTACTGTTGACCGTTGACCGGTTCGGTCAGCGGATATTTCTGCGCCGGGCGGGATTCGAACCGGCGACCTTCCGTTCACGTGCACGTAGCTCTACCAACTGAGCTACGTGACTAACCCGTTATAAACTCAGTTTTAATTATATTTATATACTTATTTGTATTAATCGAAAATTCCCTTATTTACAAAAACGTTTTAATTCAATTGACCGGTGCTCGTGACTAGATTCGAACGCGCGACGTGAAGTTCATTTTGCACACAGTCCACCGCTGGACTGTGTGTCTAACCCGGTTATATTCTTGGTTTTTATTATACTTAACAACTACCTGTTTTAACCCGGGTTAGTTCATGATTAAAAAGGAATGTTATTACACAAGCGTGCGCGTAGCAAGGATCGAACTCGGGACGTGAATATGAAATTTGCACACAGTCCACCGCTGGACTGTGTGTCTAACCCGTTTATAATCCGGATTTTAATTACTCTTATATTCTGATATAGCTTCATCTTCTTCGTCGGATTACACGGTCAGCATAATTCGACTGGTTAGGATTGATTTGTGATTTACAAAGTTCTTAGACATTAACAGTAATTCAAGGGTAAGGAATGGAGAGAGTTTAAGGAACAGAATTTACCGATTGAAGATATTCACAGAAATCCGGCGAAGGTTCGTCGGTATTGGAAATGAACTCCGACTGTTGAACCAATTAACAGCGTTGATCGATTACTCATAAAGTTGTGTCGCTTAAACAAGGTTTAAAAGAAGTTTTGGATATCATACCAGTTCACAGTTGGATTCCGGCAGTCTCAGAAACTTTCCTGCGAAGATAAGATTTCCGATAAACGTTGGCTAAGATTGATTCTGATGATGGAGTTGTGTTAGAGATTGACTAATCACATGTTTTAAACAAAAAGAGTCGAAGGAATTACCGTGAGAATGTGAGTCCCGGTTTTCCGGTGATTTGCAGAAAAAATTCCGGCGATCTGATTCAGAAGATATTATGGTTCAGGAATGCGACGAAAATGAAATTGGATATTGTTGTGATAGTTTTGAATCGTGCAAATGACCGGAAACTTGAATTAAATCAGAACTTGATAAATTTTCGGTTTCAAAAGCCGAAATGATGAAGCTTTAAGTTAAATCAATTCTGACTTAATTGAAAACCGTCGCACATCAGTTATAACTGAAATTGTGAGGTAAACAATCGATTGGACGATTGGTTTACCGATTACCGGTTTTCAGATGGCATCATCGGTTAAATCGAGTTTGTGTATAAGTTCCTTTTGCTTTCCTAGTGTTAACAGAAAATACGTTGTGGCGGAGTGGTTTAGGGAATAGATGTTAAGTCGTTTAGAGACTCAGCTGACCCGGGTTCGAGTCCCGGCAGCTTCAAATGTTTTTTATTTATTTTATTTTAACTTCTTATCAAATATAATTTTTATAGTTTAGTTTATTTATTAATTATGTAACGTTTAAACTCAAAATAATCATAAATAATTAACGAAACTTTTATAACTTGGTACAAGATTACAAAACGGAGCGGGTTTTGGAGACCCGTTTTTTTACAAATGTTACAGTATCCCCTACTTTTAGGAATTTCGTCCCGAAATTTAAACAATTGAAGTAGTAGGAAAAAGATGCGGGTATTTTTCACGCATTGAGTCTTCACGTTCCCAAGTTAACTCAGGTCCCTGTTTCGACTCCCAGCGTACCCTAACAATAGGAATGCGACTTCGTCGAAGACGCTTTTCTCCGTAGTCCATGATCTCCACTGGTCTTTCAATAAAATGCATGGATTCATCAATCTGAATATCTTCCAGTGGAATATGGAGATTCTCATCAGCGAGACACTTCTTCAAGTTCGACACGTGGAATGTGGGATGAATCCTGTCGAGTTCTTCCGGTAGGTCAAGCTTGTATGCTACAGGACCTACTCTTTCGAGTATCTTGAAAGGTCCTATGTAACGTGGTGCTAGCTTTCCCTTTTGACCAAAACGAACTACTCCCTTCCACGGTGATACTTTTAAAAGTACATGATCACCAATGCTAAACTCCAAGGGCTTCCGTCGTTTATCTGCGTAACTCTTTTGACGACTTTGAGCTGCTAAAAGATTGTTTCGGATTTGATGAATCTTATCTGTGGTTTCTTGGATCAATTCTGGACCAGTAATTTGTGCTTCCCCAATTTCGTGCCAACAAACAGGAGATCGGCACTTTCGACCATATAAGGCTTCAAAAGGTGCCATGCCGATGCTCGAATGATAGCTGTTGTTGTACGAAAATTCAACTAACGGTAGGTGGGCGTCCCAATTTCCCTTGAAGTCTATGACACATGCTCTAAGCATATCTTCAAGAGTTTGAATGGTGCGCTCAGACTGTCCATCAGTTTGAGGATGATAGGCGGTACTGAGATCTAGTCGAGTGCCCATAGCGGATTGTACTGCTTGCCATGTTCGTGAGGTGAAACGACCATCACGATCAGAAATAATACTTAATGGTACTCCATGCCGGCTTACGATTTCGTTGATATAAATACGAGCAAGCTTTTCGTTCTTGAAATCTTCTCGAATAGGAATAAAGTGAGCTGATTTTGTAAGTCGGTCTATAATCACCCATATAGTGTCATACCCACTAGAAGTGCGAGGTAACCCGGTAATGAAATCCATGGTTTTATTTTCCCACTTCCATACAGGTATTTCCGGTTGGACTAGAAGTCCTGAGGGTCTTTGGTGTTCAGCCTTCACCTTAGAACATGTGAGACACTTGGAAACAAAAATGGCAATATCTTTCTTCATTCCAGGCCACCAATAGGTGTACCGTAGGTCTTGATACATCTTATCGGCTCCTGGGTGTATAGAATATCGCGATTTATGAGCTTCATGCATGAGTGTTTCACGAAGATTGATGTGGTTAGGAATCCAGGTACGATCTAGGTAATACAAAATACCGTCAGATTTAGTTTCAATTTTAGCTCGGCTCCACAGGACATCTCTTTTCTTACATCTTCTTCTGTTATTGAAACGTGTTGAGCTTCTCGAATTTGATCCTTAATATCGGTTATAATTTACGAACATAGAAGATGAATGGAGTTCGCATAACCCTTTCGACTAAGTGCATCAGCCACCACATTTGCTTTACCAGGGTGGTATCTAATTTCACAGTCGTAATCATTTAGGAGTTCGACCCATCTTCGTTGCCTCATATTTAACTCTTTTTGATTGAAGATATGTTGAAGACTCTCGTGGTCAGTGTATATTTCACACTTAGTACCATAGAGATAATGTCTCCATATCTTAAGAGCGAATACAACGGCTCCAAGTTCGAGGTCATGAGTGGTGTAGTTCTTTTCATGTGTCTTGAGTTGCCTCGAGGCATAAGCTATGACTTTTCCTCTTTGCATGAGAACGCATCCTAATCCTTGCCCTGACGCGTCGCAATAGACTACAAAATCATCACAACCTTCAGGGAGAGTGAGGATTGGTGCATCACAAAGTTTTTGTTTAAGAGTTTGAAAAGCTTCCTCTTGCTTGGGTCCCCATACGAATGGTTTTCCCTTATGGGTTAAAGCCGTGAGTGGCACCGCAATGCGAGAGAAGTTTGAAATGAACCGACGATAATAGCCAGAAAGTCCAAGAAAAGACCTTACTTCAGTTGGTGTACGTGGAGCTTGCCATTCTTGAACTGCTTTGATCTTTGATGGGTCAACATGTATTCTTTTGTCATTGACTACATGCCCGAGAAATTGCACCTCTTTTAACCAGAATTCACATTTAGAGAACTTGGCATAAAGCTTTTCCTTTTCTAGAAGTGCAAGAACAAGTCGTAGATGACGCTCATGATCAGCTTTAGATTTTGAATAGATAAGAATATCGTCGATGAATACAATAACAAATCGATCGAGGTAAGGTTTGCAGACTCTATTCATTAGGTCCATGAAAACAGCTGGTGCGTTGGTTAATCCAAACGGCATAACCATGAATTCATAGTGACCATAACGAGTTCGAAAAGCAGTTTTAGGGACGTCTTCTTCATGCACTCTAAGCTGATGATAGCCAGATCGAAGGTCGATTTTCGAAAAGCAACTGGCACCTTGTAGTTGGTCAAGGAGATCATCTATGCGAGGTAAAGGATATCGATTTTTGATGGTTAACTTGTTGAGCTCTCTGTAGTCGATGCACATACGAAAAGATCCATCTTTCTTCTTTACAAAAAGGACAGGTGCACCCCAAGGCGATGAGCTGGGGCGTATGAATCCCTTGTCAGTCAACTGTTGCAATTGACTGGCTAGCTCTTGCATTTCAGAGGGGGCTAACCTATAAGGAGATTTTGCCACTGGTGTAGCACCAGGTATAAGATCGATACGGAATTCGACATCTCTGATTGGAGGAAGTCCTGAAATGTCGTCAGGAAAAACTTGTGGAAAATCTTTTACAACAGGAATATCTTCAAGTTTCTTCTCTGTGGTCCCCTTCTTGATGATATGGGCTAAAAACGCGACATAATTCTTGCGAAGGTATTTTTGAGTTTGAAGACAAGACATTAAGTTGAGCCCTTTCGACGAGGTTTCTCCAATGATTCGAAGAGTCTGACCGTTTGAAAGAGGAATACGAATAAATTTTTCATGACATACAACTTCCGCATGATGTTGACTGAGCCAATCCATACCGATTATGATGTCGAAACTTCCCAGTTTCATAGGAATAAGATCGACTGAGAAATCGTGGTCGTTTAAGGTGAGCGTATAGTTGCGTAAAATAGAGTCTAATGAAACTGGTTTTCCGTCCGCAACTTCCACCGTTATGGATTCCGCGAGCTTATCCCGATTTTTGCTTAAGATAGGTTCAAATTCTAATGACACGAAACTTCTATCCGCACCAGTATCAAATAACATAGAAGCATATCTACCATTTATAAGAAACGTACCGTTGACCACATTGCCGTCAGCTCTGGCCTAGTTCGCGTTAATATTGAAAGGTCTTCCCTAGCAGGTGGAGGAGCTTGGTTTGCTTGATTCACAGGGTTGGCTTGGGCCTGAGCATGAATAATATTGACCAGCCTTGGACATGTGTTTCTGAAATGACTTGGGTCGCCGCAATTGAAGCAAGCCCGCATAGGTTGGCCCATAGGGTAATTGGGTTGATAGTATGTTTGGGCTAAATGTTGGGTGGGTGGAAATGGTAGTTGTTGTTGTGCTTGACCCATTAGCTGTTGGTGGGTTTGGGTTATAGGTTGGTGGCGGTTTGTTCGTTGGAGCGTGCGGCAGTTTTGAACAGTATGTCCGGCGCGACCGCAGCCGGTGCAGTATTGGCAAGGATAATCAGGGGAGTGGTGATACTGACAACGGTTACATTTTGGTAATGGTCCTGTGTAGGGTCTTTTGTATGGCGCGGGTGGAGGAGTGACTTGAGTGATGGGTGCAGCAGGAATAGGGGTGTTGGTTTGGGTGACTGCAAAGTTCCTGGTGTTACGCTTCCTCTTGTTAGCAAACTTAGAGGAAGGATTGGGGTGGTTTGAGGTTTGTCCCTCAACAGGGGCTTTCTTCTTTTCTTCTTTGAACTTCCCATTGCGAATTCGGTTTTCGGTCAGTTCCGTTGCCAACTCCATGGCAGCTTCGAGTGTTACCGGTGAAACGCTGAGAACCGAATCTTGGATTTTCGAGAGAAGTCCTCGAATATAATGCTCGATCAAACGATAGGTTGGAGTGAATAAGTTTGGAACCATTTGGTTCAACTCCAAGAACCTTTTGTTGTAAGTAGAGTTATCACCCTCTTTTTGCTTCAAGGCATGAAATTCATCCTCCAATTTCTTAATTTCACTTCTAGGACAGAATCGCCTAGTCATGATTTCCCTTAACTCCTCCCAAGTTAAGGCCATCGCATCTTCAGTTCCCCTCTTTCCCTTCTCAGTATTCCACCAAGTGAGAGCTACACCAAGTAGTCTCCCGGTGGCGTAACGAACCTTGCGATCCTCAGGACAATCGCAGTTTAAGAAAACGTTCTCCATCTCCTCGAACCAATGTAGGAGAGCAGTGACTCCCTCAGTCCCTTCGAATTTTGGAGGATCACAGGACTTAAAATGTTTGTAAGAGCACTTGATGGTAGGAGGGTTGTCGATGTTCTGGTCTGTTGTTGAGGAGGGTTAGTAGGATTTGCAGCAAGGGCTTGTTGTACTTGTACCATGATGTCAGGCAATATCGTGGCCATTTGATTCGCGATATGAGTGGCCAAACGTTCCCGAGACTTTCCCGATTTCTTACCCCTTCGATGCTGCCTAGACGACATCTACAGGATCATAAAATGAGAAGATTGTGAGTTCATGGTGTCTTTTTAGGTGTCATGTGTCTTTAAGAAAATGAAAATAACATAAATATCAATAATGCAACTACATCCAAAGGATGTCTTGGGTTCGCTCATGTTGGGCCTCAAATGTCCCCCATACCTTCACCTACATAGTCATGTGGGCCCCCATGGCTATTGGCTTGGTAGGGTTCACATTAGTATTGGCAATTTAACACTCGCATCCCCCGAATGCAAACCACAAAATACGTTCATGAGATGTTTGGTCGGAACGTGTCCAGGTGTAGACACAACGATAACTCAAAGTGGGATTAGCTCTCACGACGTTTGGTATAGCATGCTTTGGCCTAATAGGTACTTCGTACTCTCATCGTTAGTCCCCAGGTAGGCAAACTGGTCCTTTATTTTGGATTTATACGAATGCCAGCCTAGACAAGACGTTCCGACTACCGGTACTAGTACCCTTCCAGTTACTACGTGCCCGTCATGAGAACTCACTTTGATGAGATTTGAAAACACGAAAATCATTGTAAAATCAATCATGATGTGGTGTGTGCTTTCATGGATGTGATATGTTATGATCCTACGATTTTATGATAGGCATTATTTGATAATACATACTTATGAACATGCTTGTACAATATCAAGTGTAACATTTAATATAAACATATAAACATCATGAAATTTGGCATATAACACACAAAATTCCTATAAGTTTCTAATCGACTATAGTATAGGCTCTAAAGGTCTAATAACCTATCCTATATCCCTATAGTCATGGCTCTGATACCAATCTGTCACACCCCGACCCGCAGCGGAAATAAGAGTCGGGGCATAATTGGGTTATCACCAAAGCACATGACATTTACTATTATGTTTCATAATTAATGAAGTCAAAGTTACATTTTCAAACATCCAAACATGTTCATTCAATACAAGGGAAAATAACCAAACATAACAATCCAAATACTAAATCGTTTTATTCTTCTAATCCAGGTCCTATGTGTTCCTAGCTGCTGCTGGTTCACCTGTATCATGTGTAAAATGGGAGGTTTTGGGTCAACATAAGTTGGCGAGTGAACCTTATTAGATAAACATTTGATAATGATTTTATGGCTAGTTTATCAATAAAATATTATGCATAATCATAAAAGAGCAAATGTAAGTAATCAAGCATTGGCAAATAGCAGTTACAATTATAACATACAATAACACTTGATAGCATACATGAACATACCAATATAATACGATAACTAACATAAATGAACTGTGCGATCAAGGCTCAATCAAACGGAGCCGATCGTATTGCATGAACTGGAAATGTAAATTGAACTGTGCGATCAAGGCTCAATCAAACGGAGCCGATCGTATTGCATGAACTGGAAATGTAAATTGAACTGTGCGCTCAAGGCTCAATCAAACGGAGCCGAGCGTATTGCATGTATTGAAATGTAAAATGAAATGACCGATCAAGGCTCAATCAAACGGAGCCGATCGTGCGGGCACGCCACAGTTCAACCGCATAATAAAATGGGGAACAAGCTCAACCTCATGGATGGGGAGCTGCGGCCTCGGCAAATGCATGTACTGTAATAATAATTTGCATCCAATAACTACTTAACAGCAACAAACTAATACACATGTCATGATATGATATATGCACAATAGTTTCGTTATAATATGTAAATAAACAAAGACACATGATACACCCCAAAATCGTGATTAAAACGGGGAATTTGAAAGGTTCACTCACATTGGGTGCGTTGAATTGAAGATGGTGAGATGCGCACGATTTAGATGAGCGGATCGACGAGGAATACTAACCTAAATAATAATGGAAAAATATATTAAATGGATGGATTTTATTAAGGATTTTAATGAAATTTTTAGATATATTTTTGTGAGTTTATAGCTATTTTCTATCTTTAAAAATGTTATTTTTAAGTATTTTTAATTGATTTTAAATTAAAATAAACAAATAAATATATAAACAAAATACTATTTTTTACTGTTAACCGTTGACCGTTGACCGGTTCGGTCAGCGGATATTTCTGCGCCGGGCGGGATTCGAACCGGCGACCTTCAGTTCACGTGCACGTAGCTCTACCAACTGAGCTACGTGACTAACCCGTTATAAACTCAGTTTTAATTATATTTATATACTTATTTGTATTAACCGAAAATTCCCTTATTTACAAAAACGTTTTAATTCAATTGACCGGTGCTCGTGACTAGATTCGAACGCGCGACGTGAAGTTCATTTTGCACACAGTCCACCGCTGGACTGTGTGTCTAACCCGGTTATATTCTTGGTTTTTATTATACTTAACAACTACCTGTTTTAACCCAGGTTAGTTCATGATTAAAAAGGAATGTTATTACACAAGCGTGCGCGTAGCAAGGATCGAACTCGGGACGTGAATATGAAATTTGCACACAGTCCACCGCTGGACTGTGTGTCTAACCCGTTTATAATCCGGATTTTAATTACTCTTATATTCTGATATAGCTTCATCTTCTTCGTTGGATACACGGTCAGCATAATTCGACTGGTTAGGATTGATTTGTGATTTACAAAGTTCTTAGACATTAACAGTAATTCAAGGGTAAGGAATGGAGAGAGTTTAAGGAACAGAATTTACCGATTGAAGATATTCACAGAAATCCGGCGAAGGTTCGTCGGTATTGGAAATGAACTCCGACTGTTGAACCAATTAACAGCGTTGATCGATTACTCATAAAGTTGTGTCGCTTAAACAAGGTTTAAAAGAAGTTTTGGATATCATACCAGTTCACAGTTGGATTCCGGCAGTCTCAGAAACTTTCCGGCGAAGATAAGATTTCCGATAAACGTTGGCTAAGATTGATTCTGATGATGGAGTTGTGTTAGAGATTGACTAATCACATGTTTTAAACAAAAAGAGTCGAAGGAATTACCATGAGAATGTGAGTCCCGGTTTTCCGGTGATTTGCAGAAAAAATTCCGGCGATCTTATTCAGAAGATATTATGGTTCAGGAATGCGACGAAAATGAAATTGGATATTGTTGTGATAGTTTTGAATCGTGCAAATGATCGGAAACTTGAATTAAATCAGAACTTGATAAATTTTCGGTTTCAAAAGCCGAAATGATGAAGCTTTAAGTTAAATCAATTCTGACTTAATTGAAAACCGTCGCACATCGGTTATAACTGAAATTGTGAGGTAAACAATCGATTGGACGATTGGTTTACCGATTACCGGTTTTCAGATGGCATCATCAGTTAAATCGAGTTTGTGTATAAGTTCCTTTTGCTTTCCTAGTGTTAACAGAAAATACGTTGTGGCGGAGTGGTTTAGAGAATAGATGTTAAGTCGTTTAGAGACTCAGCTGACCCGGGTTCGAGTCCCGGCAGCTTCAAATGTTTTTTATTTATTTTATTTTAACTTTTTATCAAATATAATTTTTATAGTTTAGTTTATTTATTAATTATGTAACGTTTAAACTCAAAATAATCATAAATAATTAACGAAACTTTTATAACTTGGTACAAGATTACAAAACGGAGCGGGTTTTGGAGACACGTTTTTTTACAAATGTTACATCTTGGTTATGTGAACATTTACACTCAAACCAAGAGCTATATGCACAATCAAAGGAATCTCATCCTGAAGAAGTGGCCGAACAGAAACCTCAAAACCAGCAATCAACAACCCAGCACCCTAAACTCTACCTCAAGCCCAAACTCAAGCTGACAAACCAAGATCACTCATTAACACAGTCAACTACCTTTTGTGCACTGAACCTTGCAGGAATAGGGTTACTCAACTCAGGGCACTTAATTCCAAAATGGCTACTGATTATAATAATGCAATGGCTTAGTGCATCGGCCTTCGAGAAAGTTACAAGTTACTCACAGAAAAGGTTGAAGCATAAAAGAAAGACATAGCTCAGCTCCACCTGGACGTAAATCAACAGGATGCTGGGTCCATGATTACAAAACCATATTACATTCAAAAACCATGGAATGTGATTTGGTAAGAGTTGAGCTGGGACTTCTTGCTTGAAAATATCAACAAAACAAAGTCAACATAAAGAAGTTTGATACATCCAGCAAGCTCGTTCAAGACGTGTGCAATGTGCAGTTGGCATATAAGGAGAACAAGGGGAAGGGTTTGGGATTCCTTCAGGTTGCCCCACCGTATAATCACAACTACGTGACAATGCCTGAAACCAACGAAGAAATTGAAAGAGTACAACGTATGGTGTACGACAAACCTAGTGATTATACGTCAGACACACGGGAACCATCTGCTGCTATTGACTCTTCTAATGATTCAGTTGGAGTGTTTGGTTTTTCATCTGATGAACCAAGACTCTTTGATTTTATCAAAGCTGATGTAGAGAGAGCTGACGTGAACAAGGCTCAAAGTGCGCAAACTGAACAATCTAAACCTTCTGCTTGTGATGAAAAGGTTCAGAGCAAGCTAAAGTAGCAGAAACGAGCAAATCGGAGATGAAGAAAGCAGAAGTCCAAACGTCAAGGACAGTCACGCTCTCCAAAATCCTCAATGGGCAGCAATAGCCCTCAAAAGGCTAGTGATGTGAAAAATGCTTTTGTTAAGCCAGTCATTAAGGGCAAATGTGAAAAATATGCTTTCGACCGTGCTAGCAAAGCTTTTGGAAAGGTTGGGGAGATTTCTGAACAAGACTTGCAATCTAAACAAAACAAGAAGAATCAAAAGAAATCTCGAGAACAGAAGAAGGCCCTTGCAAACGACAAGTATAGACATCCAAATTCATCTTCGTCTGCAAGAAATGTGTAAGGAAATCAAGCACAGAAAGGATCAGTTCATCCTTCAGGGCCTCTAAGAGCAAATCAAGCTTATCAGAATGCTTTATATGTGAAGAGACAAACGTGCTTCAATTGCGGCATTACTGGTCACATTGCTCAGAACTGCACACATAGTCCCCATGTTCTGTATCATGCTCAAAATCAGAAGGTTACACCAAAGGATAACAATCATTCCAAGCCAATGAAAGTGTCATCACCTAAGGCCACCTAAGGCAATGAAGAATGTGAATCCAAAGGTTAAACCATCTGATAGGGATTGGAATGCTTCTAAAGCTAAAAAGGTACAAGCTTTGAAACCTACAAAAGTCTTAAAAATAACAAAGGTTAAAAAGCAAACTGCTTTTCCAAAGGCATCTAAGAAATTAGAAACGCTTAAACAGATTTGGAAAGCAAAACAAAAAGCAGCAACATCACCAATCCTCAAAACAAAAAGGGACTTGTGTTTAAAGGAAGTTTCTTATTTTGATGCTTCGGGGAAACCCAGGACCACGATGGCCTGGGTCCCACTATCTTACTAATCTCCTTATTTTTCAGGAACAAACAAGGAGGAGCTGTTGACAATCTCTGGAATGTTGATAGCGGTGGTTCCATGGACATATCGGATAACATCTCACTGTTGCAAAAAGTTCAAATTTTTTTACGAGTGCGATGTTTCCTTTGGAGGAGATGAGGTAAGAAAAGATAAGCGAAAAGGTACAAATTTAAATTTCATGCTTTAATTTTGAAATTGATTAGTCTTTAATCTAATGATGGAACGGTCAAGCAAAAACAACAAAAACATTTTCCTTTTCTTGCGTTTAAAACTTTATACATACGTTTTCTTTATTAGGTAAATTTGTGCATAATGTGTGATGCACAAATTTAAGGGGAATAGGGAGCTATATGTATATATGCATTGTTTGAGGTGGAGAAAATGAGAAAAATACAAAACATTTAAAAGACAGAAAAATACAAAAACATTCGAAAAACAGAAAAATCCAAAAAGACTTTCTGCATCAAATGGGAAATGAAATGAATATTCGTGATAAAGGGCGTGACTGACACATGTAAGGTGTCGTAGCTGAAATGACTAGGATCTAATATGATATGTCGGTAG
Source organism: Scalesia atractyloides (assembly GCA_947069175.1). NCBI lineage: Eukaryota > Viridiplantae > Streptophyta > Magnoliopsida > Asterales > Asteraceae > Scalesia > Scalesia atractyloides. The sequence goes on from CAMTDV010001632.1 coordinate 30,656,057, forward strand.
GCTTAACGCTCAAAGTGATTAAAAGATACTAAGTGATATAAACATAATGAACTATGTATCTTGTGGGTAACATACCATCGGCGTATGATTTCATGGTCTTAAATTCTATGTTGATAGACAGACAACGTCTAAAGTTTCGGGTCTTTATACTGACGAGTCATCCGGGATATCATGGTTGGCCTTCTATTGCATCTAGATATATGTAGACCTAGGTACAGTCTGGATATCCTTAAAAGAGCCAAAATAGAAGGGGCAAAACCTTAAAATAAAGGAAATCTCATCACAAAAAATTTCTATGTGCTTGAAAAGTCAAACATACCATATAAGTGTAACACCCTATAAAATCATGTCCAATAGTATAGTGACACGTGTTATATTTTTATTTTTAGTCTATTAAAGACCAATTGTCACACCCTGGATTTCCAATCCAAATCCATATACCGGTGGGCCCGAGTGGGGAGTATTTCGAATTAGTGGATGCTGCCAAAGGGAGTGGCGCAGCAAGCTGCAAGCACTACTCTAAAAGCAATGAGCTCCGTGTGACGTAAGTTGATAACATCATAGTCAATTAAACATGGCACAGCGGAAGTCTTGGAGTAAAATTACTATTACAAACCAAATGTTCGGAAATATAAAATAATATACAGGCTCGTAATAGAAGATCCACAGGAGGATCATAAAAATATACAAGAAAGAATATAAAACTGACTTTTATGGCAGATCTAAGGATTTGCAAGATCCTCTTATTCACTACTGAGCAGCTTCCGGCCTATTTCGTATTGTACCTGCAATTAGCCTTTGGATGATTCGTCATCTTTCGCTGGTAAATACACCCAACTGACTCATTTTGAAAACTTTAAAATGATTTTTAAGTGCAAAACGGCACAAAATCTTTTAATAACTTGGGAAAGTTGGATTTGCAACCTTGTATCAGATTCACATGTTTGTCAAAACATACAGGGCCCGGGACAGAAACCGAGACATGATTAAATACACACCACTTACGAACTCACGAAGGAGTTATCCCCAACGTCTTGGGTAATTGCATATGAGGATCTGACAGGTGTATGCCTACACCCCGTGCTAAGGTCGTGGCCAATAACTAATGTATTGAGCCGAGGATATCCAGGACACGGTAATTTAACCCCCGATGTTTAAGTTATCAAATGAAACTGATTAAAACGAAATATGGGGTTTACTAGCCACAAACGGGCATTCGATTGACCCCATTTTGGACCAAGCGGTAATAATTTACCGTATCCCAAGCCCGTATAGGGAAAATAAGTCAAGAGTATTTACCTGAGCTAGTCTTCTTCTTTTTTTTATATAACTCAGCTGTATACAAAAGTACCAAGTGCAGATAGCATTTACCGGGAAGGCTCTAGTCTGGATTATGGCATAAGGTAGCCAATTAAATACTAACGGTCTTATAAACCGAATAGTGTACATGATCATTACGTATAACGCTTGATTAATCAATGATCGGATAGAATGTAGTTTAATCCCGACAAGTACTTGACTTGTATAATATGGGTAAACTATAAACATTCTGGATTTTGAAACTTAAATGACAAGGTTAAACCCGTTTTGGTTAATTTTCGTAAACTAGTTACCTATAATCAACCGTACGCTTACAAGCGATGATGGGTAACCGGATAAGTCATGGACAAGTTCTACATGCCATTATGTTATAAATAAGTTAAGATATCAGTAGGATATCAACTTGTATGCCCGTTAAGGTTTTAAAACGAAACTATGCCTCATAAGGGCATTTCGGTAATTTTATACCGTTAAAGGAACTTGAATATAATTTAATGTTATAGTTATAAGTATTTCGGTAAAATACTTTATTTATGATATAATATAAGTAGGATATCAATTATATGTGTATTTTACCTTTATGACCAAACTATGCACCGAATGGGCATTATGGTCATTTTACACATATTTTATAAATTATTTGGGATTCTGAGTTTATAACATGTACCTACTGTAAATATGTTTAAAATAAGTTTTAAAATCAGTAGGTAACAAGTCTTGGTCAATAATATGGTTTAAGACCATACTATGTGCCTAAATGGCGCTTATGTCGTAAAATGGCATCCTTATGCGATTTTCATGAAAAATGATGTTAAGTTCAAATTAAAATGTCTTAGATACGTTATTTAATATAACATATCAGTAGGTAAAAGATTTACCTTGAAAATATTTGATTAAAACTAGTTTATGAGCCACAAGGGCTAAAATCGCCAACTATCGACATAGTTTAAGGACTTGCTTGAAAACTCAGTTTATAACTTGGTTTAAAATCCCAAATAATCCTCCTTATAATATTATATTAGTAGGAAACTCATTTTCAAGTTCGTTACTATTTAAAACCTTGTTTTATGTAAAAAGGGCATTTTGGTCAAAGATGGCATAATTATGGAACTTGCGCATAAACTTGGATTCTGATTATGATCATGTAATATAACCTCAGAGGGTTCAGCTACATTATATTATGATCATAATGCAACTTTAGATCAGTAGGTAACTAATCTGAATCGGGTCAGAATCGAAAGTCAAAGCAGAAGTCAAACTTCATGACTTTCGGTTACAAACCGACCCTAGAACTGAAATTGATGAGCCGAGCATGTTCTTACATGTTCTATTAATTATTCTCAACTTGTTTAAGTGTTAAAATGGGTTTTATAACATATATAAGATTAACTTATGATTTTTCCGAAAAATGGCCTGTTTAACTTTTTAATATCATAACTTTTGACCCGTCAATTGGTCTAGCAAACGTGATCTTCAGGAGGTGCCCTTTATAGGGATTAACACCTACCTTATTACGATCACTTAGCCATGTTCATTTCGAACAATGGATGGACCATAATGGTCTTAACCGAAAGTCAAAGCGTTTTCCGTAAAACGCTTGACTTTTGGCTATAAAAGCCTATAAACGAAAATGCAAGAGCAAGAAACACTTACAAGAGGTTCCTAGAATGCAAGAGAACTAAGTTGGATGCTCCTTTCAGCTAGGAACTTCCAGAGGAGGGAGAGGAGTGAATAAATGAGAAAGGTGCAAGTTGGAATGTGAACTTAAACACCTAGTTATAGTTGGAGAACTCAAAGGAGGTGAAGCCAGGTGTTCAGGGGTGTAAGAAGAAGCTTACAAGTGTCCTAAAACGTGGTATAGCAGTTTGGGAAGCCGTGGTTTCGAAAACATGGTTTTGGAGTTTTGTTTGGACACCAAGCAAAACTTTCTGCTGCAGACCCTCTGTCGCGCCCCGCGAGAGACACAGGCCATGTCTCTCGCGGTCCGCGACCGACCCATGGCCAGTTTCAAAGTTTGACACTTTTAACCCCTTAACTTATTAAAGCTTCTAAAAACCTTTTTAAACACCTTTTTGGCACTTTTAGCCCTCCGTAGCCAATACTTGGCACACCCGGGATTATGCCCGGACATTGTCGAGCTCTCGGTTCGTTAAAAGGTCACTCAAAGGTATAAATTAACATGTTGACACTTTTAATCCCTCCATTATCTAACTTTCATATCTTATTGGATTTAATCACTCTCGTCCAACAAACGGGACATATGAGAGTTACGAATACGTAAAGGATCACTCAGAGGCTCAGTATAAGCATGTTGACTCCTATGTCACTCAGAGGCTAGGCATGTTGACACAACGGTCACTCAGAGGCCAAGTTTAAGCATAACAACACTAATGGTCGTTCAGAGGCTACGTTCTATGCATAACGACACTAATTGTCGTTCAGAGGCTACCTTTAATGCATGACGAAACTAATGGCCGTTATGTTGTCACTTTTAGTCCTTATTAGTCTTTAATAGACTATATATAAATTACAACACGTGTCACTATAATATTGGACACGATTTTACAGGGTGTTACACCAATTAGGACTAAAGACGTCAACATGCTCAAACTGAGCCTCTGAGTGACGGTCCGATGTCAACATACATAAATAACAGCCTCTAAGTGACTGATATGTCAACATGCTTAAATCATTAGCCTCTGAGTGACTGATATGTCAACATGCTTAAAACTTGGCCTCTGAGTGACTGATATGTCAACATGCCCAGCCTCTGAGTGACATTGAAGTCAACATGCTTATAATAAGGCTCTGAGTGATCCTTTGCGAAGTCCTAACTCTCATACGTGCCATTTGTTGGATGAGAGGGTTCAATTCTGTAAATATGTGAAAGTTGGATAATGGAGGGATTACAAGTGTCAATATGTTAATTTATACCTCTAAGTGACCTTTTATTCATATATCAATTAAAGACTATCCACTTGTATCTAAATTTGTCTTATATGGCACAAATCCTTAAAGAAATCTATTCATATATACACTTAATAAGATTTCTATTAAATATGTCCCTAAGTTTCTTATGACATCTGGACATTAAGGAAATCAAGTAAAGTCTAACATATATATGATAGGTTCCCACGTCACGTACCTCATTGAAATTTTTCTTGTAGCAATTTTAGAGATATCAAAGATCAGTGGGAGCATTAAGTGTCTTAATTATAACTTGCAAAAGTTGCAAGAGGTGGGGGAGTGAAAACTTCACATTACTTCAATTTACACCTCTTGTACAAGACACTGCTCCATTTCGGCATTGTTTCATCAAAACTTTTCTCTTTAAAATCTAATGCTACTCTTACAAAAATTTCATTGTTGCTTAATTGTGGGCACACTTAGATTTCTTACCTAAACTAATATAATCCTCAACAAGAGAAATTACAATGACTAACGTCATTAATTTGTCTCTCTATTAGAATATGTTGGTCGTTAAATATTGACACTAAACATGTTGAGTTCCTAAAGACTTCTAAGGTCAGTGAGAGCAGTAAAGTCTTTATCATGACTTGCAAGGAATACAAGAGGTGGGGGAAAGAGAGTCATTAAATTTTACTCCGAATTTAACTTCGTTTACACCTCTTGTACATCATACTGCACCAACTCTTACACACTTAGAATCCTGAAAATGATAGCAACCTAACCAAGAGCTAATCCACAAAATTGAAACTTCTAATAAACCCAATAATCAACTCAGGAGGTCATCTAGGTTTAAAAACCTACAACTTTGATGATTACATAACCTCCCTAACTAATGTTGAAATGGATTTTGAAAAAGTTTACTAATCCTATCTCTCCTAATTAAACCATTAGCGTTAATCAATATTCTCAATGGAATAAAACAGTTTTATAGTAAAACTAATTTTATGTGTTCGAATAGCGTACGGGATTTTATTGAATTAACTAAGAGTGTTCATAATCAAACCAAATCCTAATATAAACATTAAGACACCAAGATGCATGATTGATTGTCAAAGGTTATTCTCAGAAAGAGATAAATTATCAAAGAATCTTCTTACCTATATTACAAAAGATTTCTTTTAGGATCATCACTGTTCTAGTAGCTTATAATAGTTTTAAGCTACATTAGCTTAACATTAAAACAACTTTCCTAACAACTGGTTGACATATTTACATGTTCATAAAACAACCTGAAAGTTCTAAACTTAAGGTTAAAGAACAGTTTATCTATTAGCCGATAAAATCCATGTATGGGTTAATGCAAACATCATAATGCGATGAAATCTTAACACAATTATTTTCATCAAGAACCAAGTGGATTAATTTACCTACCTCAAAATGAGTGAGAGCAACTAAAATAAATTTGTCTATATATAGATGACATTCTTTTGACAAGTATATGTTACATAAGTCAAAGCATTGTTAAAAACAAACTTTGATATAATAGATCTCATAGATATCTCTTATGTAATAGATATCATAACATACCGAGATAGACCCAATGAGACATTATTTTCGTTTCATAAGTTTAACTTTAAATAGGTCCTTACATTGTAACAAATAATACTGCTCTCCTTTAGAGGATAATAGGGTAAATGAGATTATTTCCTTATGTTTCATTAATTAGAAGCCTTATTTAGTTTAAGTCTATACTCGTTTAGATATTACTCACATTGCAACACACTAGATATATCTAGATTAATGTGAAGCATCTTATGGAGTATTAAAATATCTATAAAGGAAACGAGAGACTATAATTTAAAGAAGAAGTGAGAACTCATACCGGTTGATTACTCTAACTTTGTAATATTCAAAGATGACAAAACGTAATTCCGGGGCATATCCTTATGTCAGCAGACAAAACCTATCTCATGGAGGAGTCATAATGAACTGATAACAACAACCTAAGATATAATGACATAATATGTTGGTGATCACAAAACAATAGTCACTAAATGTTGTTGAAAATTTATCAGTGGACTCATAAGTTTATTAACTCCACATAAATTATATATTGAAGACTTATTGTGATAAAGACAGCTACCATGTCTCCTTGGACAGTAACAGTTCGAGAGGTGCTGCATTAAATTTCAATACAAAATTAATTATTCATTTATGAATGAATTGAGGAAACTAAATCTTTGTATCAAATGCATTCATGATATGCTTAATGATCCTATAAATGAAAGTCTATCACCCATAACTATTATGTAAGCACTTATAATGATGATGGGTTTATTGATGACTATGTACAACTGCATATCGTACTGTGAATGATTAATTATTAATTTTCCTCATCAGTTTGATTTTTGTATGTCTCTAACATATAATAGCCAGTATAATGACATATAGATAAATATACAAATCAAACGTTAAAGGGCTTACTTGCGTATTTTGGTCATAACTGTTAGGTTTAAAATTGAGGTTGTAGTATGACTAATGGGGGTCCTGAGTCGAATGATGATTCAACGGCTGTATTTCTCTGCTACGGTTCTTGGTTTAAAGCTAAAATGAGTATTAACTCTGATCAGACTAATCTAATACTCATGATAAATGATTACTCGGCTAAGTGGGAGAATGTAAGATTAAATATATTATATTTATAATATTTAATCATGTAGCCATTAGAATCATTTATATTATATTAGATCAAAATAATATTAATCCTATTATATATTAGTTGGTAATTGTTGATGGATCAGATTACCCTTATTAACTAATTAGGGTTTCCTTCTGGGTGTATATATAAGGAGATGATTAGAGAGATTTAGGGTTAGACACTTTTACTCATAACATCATCATCATTATCGCCCCACCTCTCTCTCCATAACCAAAACCGACTTCATCCCTAGTTCGGTTATTACCATCATAATCTTACACCCTAAGGAGGAACCAGATCATACTGACAAAGATGTCGAACTCCATGGCTGCGTCTCTGACTGAATTCTCTGCTGGCCTGTCTGCCATCACAGGTATTTCATTCATGTTTTCCATTATGATTAAATAGAACTGATCAACATGTAGAGCATCATAATTAGTCAACAAATGATCTTGTAGGGTAAGTTTGATCCTGTGGGTAATTACGACTAAAATAACTACGAAAATGCCACCGTGTTTTTTTTACCTTTTCATGTCTTTCATAGTTTTGTACGATAAGACTATTTGTACAGAATCTTTACCCAAATAGATTAAACTTGAGATTTCTAATATTGGAGATCATTTTTGGACTTATCCTTCATACTCTCATTCTACAAAAGTTTTTTGTGTTTTTGGTCCATCTAACAAGTTGACAAAACCTCTAAATTTGAATGGCTCCCAACGCATTGTAGTGATAGAATACTTTTGCATATTTTTTCTTCCTACTAAACGAAAAGAAAACATAAATCCCGCTATATTGGAAACCTGGTCCTGCTTTAGAATAAAATCTAATAATCAGTGGAATTGTTGAACAAAAGTTGAAGATTAGATGCCCTAGAAGTAGTTGATCTTTGAGGACATATATTATTTTGTTTCATAATTATAGTGTATTATTTCCATGGCTTCTTATAAAAACATTTTTTTTAAAATATTCCATTGGTTCACTACTAGAAAAAATTAGTCAGTTGCGACTGAGATTTGCGACCCAAAAAGGTTGTAAAATTAGCGAAGGATCTCTTACTGAAATAATAACTGTCTCAAATTAACTACCAACCAAGATTCAGTCACAAAACAGTCGTAATTTTGCGATCAACTAGTTTCGGTTGCAGATCAGTCTACAACATTATAAGAGGCAATTAATCAAAAGTTAAATTACAAATAATGGTCGCGAATCAGTCACTAACCTGTGAAAAATAGAAATGAAAATAGAATAGGGTTGCAAATCTGTCGCAAACTGTAGAGAAAATGAAATATAATAATATAAAGTAATATTACGTACCTTAGGACATCCGAAGGTACAATGTTAAAAATGGGAGCACCTCATGAAGATTTTGGGGTACCAACCAAAAGATTTTATGTGGGTCTGGAATCTTGTATGCTCATGTTGCCCTTTGATATTTTATTTCCGTAGAAAAAGGCAATGTAGAATCATATGCTTTAATTTGTCTCATTGCTTGCATTTTGCATGAGAGATACATTAAGTTCATAAAGTTGCCCTCTATCTCAGAATACAAAAAGGACATTGATATTTCTGCTTCTTAACTAACTACCAAATATTGATTATATATTGTATAATTAATAGTCTTTCCTTTCACCAAGCTAGATATTTGAAGCTAAAATACAACCGGTTTTACACTTAAAAAGTAGAAGAGTGGACATTATTTACAAGACATGAATTGGGTGGATTTGTTGTGTTGAACCTTAATTAACTCTTAGTTTGTATGATTAACCTGTTTTGTACACAAAAACCTATCCATCCTTATTAGGATCAATCTATTTATATGTATTATAAGCACCTTAAAGAACAAAGTCATCTCTATTTAGATCATTAGCTTGGATCGAAACAGACATTTAGCTTGGAAGCAAATAAGTGAAACAAAAAAAACCACTATGATAAACTGGTTTTCTAAGTGAAGCCCAAAATATGAATGATCAGCAATATATGTTATTATGGACAAAATATGTCCTATTTTTTTTTAAATAATATTATTTTAAATTCAGAAAACTTGCCAAGTTACATCAAAACAGAAGGTAGCCGGGCAACAAGCTGCGCCGCCAATCCTTTCTTATATGTTTGTTTTTCTATTTCTCGTTCTTTAGTCTTTATTCTTCTTCTTTTACATTATTTTCTTTGAATTTCTCTTAGCAGACTTCTTCTTCCTTCTTCTATGGTTGCGTTACTTTGAGATCTTTGTTTTATTTGTTTTTGTTTACTTCGACTTTTAACCTTTGTTGATCATTGTTTGATTTTGTAAGGCCGCCCTCCATCTCCATGCATGACTTGTAGAAATAGAAAAATAAAAAGATATTGATCATCAGCAAGCATTCGAAAGCGCTGATACGATGATAAAAATATTATGTCATCGTATTAATTTGTATTATATTTTGATTGATCATCTTTCATGAAACAAAGTCATATCTTTGATACAAGAATATCAAAAGATGCACTTATAATATTGTGGAAGGTGAATTTGATGAGACAAGCTACTCAAAGCATCCTTTTACTACTTGTTTTGGTACAACTAGAAATGATGATATGATGATGATGCTATTTTCAAATATTGACCAAGAAACGTTTATACGGAAACACAAGAACATGGTATTGGTCGAATCTTGATCAACTTCCTCTATTGATACAAGCAAATCGAAAATCACACTCCAGATAAACACGCGCGATTACATTGACTCAATTAATATAAAACCAAATCTAACCTGTTTAGACTCGAACAGTAATTAAATAAACCCAATAATACCCTACACTTAACCATTTAAATTTCAAAACTAAACAACACAAAGCAATCTTCCGATCTAATTCAAACCAGGCAAACCCAGAAAGGTCTGGCATTATTGGTGGACCTTGATGCCTAATGAGATCTCACTATAAGAATCATAAGTAGTGGAATCAGGCAAGTTGAGAGACACATGCACCCATCATGTTTCCTTTCCTTCATTTAAGGTGTGTATATATGACAAGCTTGTTTTTATTTTTTAACTGTGAACACACACGCCCTAAAATCTACTCCTAAAATCCTCATATTTACCACTTTGTATGACTCGAACCCGCATCAGATGTTACTAGGCCAAGAGGCCATCAGCAAATGACCTGATAAAAGATAATTACAAAGCAGAATTTTGGTGTAAATTGAAAGCAGTGTGAAGAGATTTTTGTATTGTAACATCCATTTTTATTACATTTATGTAATTTACCAACTTTGAGATTGATTATGCAACGTTAAGGTTTTTGAAGGCGATAAATGATAAAATTACAAATCAACTAAGGAGGTACAGACAATCTCGAGGTGCGGTTTGGTGGAGATCTTATGTCGAAGGACTAAACATGTAAAATAATTAAAGTTATTATTAGAATTATCTATTAGTATTAGTTTTATTATTATTATTATTATTATTATTATTATTATTATTATTATTATCATTATTATTTGTTTAGATACATATTGTTTAGTATTTGAGTCACTAAAGAAATAAGATTCGTATTAGTGTAGGATGTTTAGTCTTTAAGTACTGAATCCATGTAATCAAGTTTATTGATCACAAAAATTAATAGAAAGAATTAGTGAATTCTGTTTGTATTTATCTCTCTGATCTCATACCCAGATTCAACAAGTGGTAGCAGAGCTTGGTGGTTTTGAGAGTAGCCCCTCGCGGGGCTACAACGATTGTTAAACCCGTGGTGATTGAAGAAGAAAAAGAGAAAAAGAAAAGGTCTGGTGAATTTGAAGGCAAGAGAGAGTCAACTTGTGTCGAAGCTTTCCTCTTGTCGGGTATTAATCATGGAAGAAACAAGCTTTCATTACACTTTGTGATGGAATTCTTATGTTTTGGCGCATGGTGGGAACTTGATGAAGGTCAAGTGGGATAATATCTTCTTTTTACTATGATTTGCAATATTAAGGTGATGTGATAGAGATTAAAGAAGGGTTGTAGGTACGTTCGTAAGTGGTGAAAAGAATTCTTGTGCTTGTCAAAATTCTCGTGCTTCTGTTCTTGATTGGCTAATGTGTTGCAGCCAAGTTTTGTCGAGTTCATGAGTCGCATAATCAGAATTTGGAACAAATTGTTGTGCCATCACCGTGTGTCGTGATGGTTAAATCTCCGTGTGTCGGGGTGGTTTAATAGGCTTACCAAAATAAGAAAACTCGTTCAAAGGCACTGGTAAAAGATCTCGATCGGATCTTTGTGTACCCTTAAATTCAATTTGGTTGAAGGCAGTTGACAAGTTATCCCTTTTCCAGTTGATCGAGTTCTGTAACTGTTCAAGTTCAAAGGTTTGATTGAAGTGGGTTTGACGGATAGTTCGAGTGCTACTTGAAACGCGTTCGAGGGCCTCTTGAAGTCATGTCAAAAACATTTTTCGGCCAAGACGAAACGTGTGTCGCTCAGGTTCTCCTATGAAGTGGTGTTATGACTACCGGAAGATGTAATGTTGGTACTGGTAACGATTTTGTAACCAATGACGATAATGGTAGTGTGTCTACCGAAGATGTTAATGGAGGTCATTTGTTTACCGAAGATGGTGCGGTAATTGAGACCGAATGAGTCACAATTGAGAGGGAGACTTATCGAAGTTGATGTTGAGAGGGAGTGATAAATTTACAAATCAACTAAGGAATTACGGACAATCTTGAGGTGCGGTTTGGTAAAGATCTTAAGTTGAAGGACTAAACAAGTAAAATAATAACTAAAGTTATTTAATTATCATTTGAATTATCTATTAATATTAGTTTTATTATTATTTGTTTAGATAAGTATTCTTTAGTATTTGAGTCGCTAGAGAAATAGAATTCATATTAGTCTATAGGATGTTTAGTCTTTAAGTACTGAGTTCTTGTAATCAAGTTTATTCATTCACAAGAATTAATAGAAGTAAATTTGTGAATCCTGTTTGTGTTTATCTCTAAGTTCTCGTACCCAGATTCAACAATAAAGGGGTGTTTTTGGAGAATGTGTATAACCCTAAATGACGGTGCCTCATTTAGAAGCTTTATTCATCATTTTCCACTGTTCATTCTAGAAAGAGAAACATAGCAAGTTATTAAGCAGGTTTTGAATCCCTAACTCACCCATATTGAGTGATTTTCTAAGCAGAGACCATGTTTTTAATTGGGATTTGCATCTAGGGTCAAGGATGTGTGTTGTACGCTTCTTTTTCGCTAAAATGAAAGGTTCTTTCAACCTTCTTAAAGTTCGACCAAAGGTGATAAATGTAAGGTCTTTGGACCTATTTCGAATTGTTATAAATGGATATTGGATTGGTATGGATTTTTTCAGTGAATTGATGTGAAAAGAGATGGAAACAGGATTTTCAAGTTGGGTTGAAGATTCCAATTACCGACCTGCTCTGTGAAGAAGGTAACTTTCGCAGAGAGCTCACACGATTCATTGTTCGTTGACTTTCGCGTGGGTAATCACACAGAACTTTCTAACATTCTCGTGAGAAGTACCAAACAAAAGTGGTTTAATGTGAAAGTTTCTCTAGGTGAATGTTTACGCGAAAGTTCCCTGACTTTCGCATGGATGTGCAAGCAAAAGTGCCTTGACTTTCACGTATGAGTTCACACAAAAGTTGGTACTTTTATCACTCTGTGTTACGCGAAAGTTGACCCGATTTCACATGTGAACCTTTGACCATGTTAATTAAAGAAATTGTCCGATTCTCCAAGAGGGTCTGAATCTCCAGTCCTTTGGTGAATGGTGAATATAAGCCATTTTCTCATGTGTGAGTTCTAAGACCCATGTTTGGACTAGTTTAGGGTGGTGTGCATACTTTGTATAGTATTTTTAATGTAAAGTATGTTTTTCTAAACAATGAATGCTTTAAAAAAAGTTTTTGGCTTCTAGTTGTAATGTTGTTATATGTTTCCAATTGTACAATGCAATGTGTTAAAGGTTTTAGTTATAAAATAAAGTTGGCAATAATGTAAGGGATGGTAATGGTAAAAAGTATCTAAGTCAATACGTTGTTGGAATCTGCTATGTCCTTTCGGGATGAATGATAAAGGAGTTATATAGCATATTTGATATTACCTTGGTCGGAAGTCTTGGTCCGTAATAAGCATGTCATGGGGTAACGCCTTTGTGGCTTGTCATAGCTGTAAAGCTAGGTTATGGTTAGGGAGTGGCTATAATCACACATAAGGTGAATGTAACCTTAATATTATGTTATATGCAAAAAAATAGATAAATATATTGTTTGAAATATATAGTATGTTCCAAGTATGTTTTTTTTAATACCATGTATCCTTGTGATAGTTACGATGTTTTCAGCTAAAGCGATATTTTGATGCAATTTAGTTTGTTAAGTTACATATTAAAGACTTACTGACATTTTATGAAAATAGAACCCCACTTAGCAAGCTGACTAGTAATCTGCACGTTTGGTTAAAGTTTAGGTATATTATGGGAGCTTAGTATGATGTAATTGGCTTGGAAGAGAAGGCAACCATGTTAGACACTGGCATCTTGTATCAATGTTTTGTCTATGAATGATATCGTTTGTTTTAAGGATTATGTAATTGATTTGGATGTATTGTTATGTCATGTTTGAACGTTTTTTGCTGCATATAAATGAACTTTTTAGTTGAAGTACTACGTTGCAATGCGTACAACCAAATGTTGAGACATCGGGGTTTTGGTCATTTAATGTATGAGCCAAAGCTTGATGCTCACGATGTAGTTGGTAAACTTCCATACATCTTATTGCAAGAAAAGGCTACATAAGAGCATTAATTAGTAATTAAATACATAAATAGTTATCTATAAGATAAATTTTAAATAAAATTCTTGAAATAATTGTCCTGAATAGTTTGTAGTGTTTTAGCATGTAGACAAGAAAAATAGATTAAATGGAAATCAAAGGAGGAAATGTATTTATCTAGAAAAACACGGCATAAAAGAAAGAGGCTGATAGTATACTTTTAGAACGTGTGTAATAGTAGTGTGAAGTGACGTGATCTTTGTCACTACTTCACGTCGGAAAACGCCCAAACACCGTCCTTGGCGGCGTGATTTTCGAATTTTGGTGTTGGCGTGATTATTAAAACGCCGGTGAAATTGTGCTTTTCAAAAAAGAACCGTTGTCCAATGGTAATAAAAAAAAGTCCATTTTACTAATTACATTTAACACCTATATAATCCCCCATTCAACCCACATTTTAAGCATATTTCTATAATCCATTCTGCCCCACTTTGGTGTTTCGTCTCAGCCAACCAACCCAAATTCGTCTCGCCCGAAAACCACCCAATCACCACCAACCTTCAATTATCAAGATTGTGATCCGAATACGATAGGGTACACACAACTATTCAACATGCCCAACAATACTTTTAAGGCAACTCGGTTTTGCATCAAATATGAGCATCAACTTCGGGGTGCATATGGTTCCCAAGACGAAGACGAGCCCAAGATTGAGACGTGCCGAAGATATAAGCCGAGCACGAAACCGAGGACTCTCAATGTGGAAGACGATCGCATAAAAAAAGTTCATTGCTCCTCGGGTGAAAAAGACCAAACAATCTTGGTCAAAAGACGAGGAGTTCAGACTCACACGGGCTTGGCTCGATATCTCGGAGGATTTCGAAATTGGTAAGTGTTATTTTTTTGTTTTGTAATTATTTTTAAAAATAAAGTACACTAATATCTTTTCTAATTTTTGTAGCCAACTATAAAAAATTACCTATTTTTTTGGAAAAATTTACGGCAAAATTTTTTGAGCACATGGGTAAAAGGGCATATCGGGATAAGGATTCAATATCAAACAAGTGAACCCATATAAATTGCAAATGTCATGGGTTTCAAGAGGTTTTACAACGTATGAAGGACAATTGCAGTAGCAACCAAACCGACACATATATATTAACAAAAGCGTTGGAGGAGTACAATTCAACGCGAGGGACATTCACATACATGAAATGTTGGGAACTTTTACGTGAAAGTCCTAAGTGGGCCAACGGAACAATCATGACGTCTAGTAGCAGGCGCAAGGCAAAACGGTCCAAAACCTTCTCTTCTGTTGATCCGAAAACGCCCACTTCCGATGCTCGAAACGTCGATTTAAACAATCCTAATAATGTCGATGCTCTAAAGTCCGTGACAAATACGAAATATAGAACTTTATTTTTTTAAGCATTCGTATTTTTTATTTTTAGTACTTTGGAATGTTTTGTCTTTATTTTTTAGTTTTAATTAATGTTAATGTAATTTGTTATACTTAATGAAATATTATTTGTTTTATTTTTCTAAAAAAGAAAATAAATTAAATTAAAAATAAATAATTCGGCAATGATTGAAAGATGGTTTGGAGCATTATACCACTATACCACCTTTTAACTTCAAACCCCGTAATGTCCCTTACTGACTAGGATGCCACGTGTCGCATAACGCCCAAGGGAGAGGCTTGATCTTCAAGCTCCACTACACTTGGTCTTAGTTGCTTATATTATGCCCACGTAATCTGAATTACCAATTATTCCCATTTAGCGTCTTAAAATAGGAAGTAATTTTCTATTTTACCCATCTCAAATGGCTTACACTCTTGTGTATATGGTGCTTCAAAACTTGTACATATAACAAAATTACATTTTTATTCACTGAAATGCTTTATATAGTAATAACTTGATATAAAACCCGTGTAAAAACATCGGTGGTTTTTAGAAAATTTACATACCACATTTTATTAAATGACAAATGACTATACATTTTAAGGTTTAATTAAAAATAGATTATAAAAAGGGAACATCTTTTAAATAACAAATAAATAATAAACATGTTTAATCGTTTTGAAAACAATAAACCAAAACCTAAATACAATCAAGCACATATTGTTCTATATTCTATGATCGTAAATCTTGAAACATTTCTTGATGCGAGATCCTTCATTGTTGGGGTATAGCTTTCCATAAATCTTTCATCTTCGCTTCTTAAAATACAACCTTCATCACGTGATCCTACACAAGTAATAAGATGAAACTGGTTATGATATGCTTCAAGTTATCTTTTATTGACACTGATGACAAAAACCACACCAACCTCAATACTAAAACACCAAACACCATATATACCAATTGAATGAAATTGTAGTACAAACTCAAGATCCTAAAACAATAAGTCACAGCCAAGAACAATATCTATATCAAATTATCAACAACAATATGAGAATGAAAGAAAAATTAAACTTTAATATACCGCAAGAGGAGGGAGTGCTTCGTGCAACCAAAGCACTCCCTCATAGATTGTTGCCTCCAAATGCAGTGTTATACAAACTACAACATATCAAGAAATGAACTTTAACTTCAAAACGCAAAACAGGTAGTTGGAAACGAACAGATCTAAGCTAGATTTAGAAGTATAGCACTGGAATGGTAAACCGAGTAACTTACGAGATAGCTGCATAGCTCCTTTTATTTGTGATAATGATTTGTTCTTTTCCACAAAAGAATTGGCTGCTGCAGGACGATTCCTTCCGCTTTACATAGTGCAAGTTTAATCAAGGTACTACATCATTATTTAAGACCCATGTATTATTTATAAGACAGCAAACCTGAATATACAGAAAATAAACATCTTTTAATTTGCATTTAAGCCGCCTTATGTTAGTACTTCTCATTTCCGGCTGAAAAATCTCAACCTATTCAGATTGAGATTTTTGAGCTGCAGATGAGAAGCACTAACATAAGGCGGCTTAAATGCAAATTAAAGGATGTTTACCTCTCATATATATTTAGGTTTGTTGGCTTATATATAATGCGGAAGTGTTAAATAATGAAGTAGTACCTTGAATCAACCTACGATATTAAACTGCAACCAGGGGATAACACAAGCTCGTTATAAGTTGGGTCGCGAAGACCAACACAAGTCTAAAATGTAATGTATAAACTTTTCTACCAAATTTCATCTGACTATATATAAGAAAGGATATCAAAACGATAAGAAAGGAGATCAAAACGATCTTTAGACTGACCATATATATCAAAGTAAAGAGGAGATCAATATATATGTGTGTGTGTTGGCTTTCCAACATCATTAGGAATCACAACTGTTGTCAAAGAATCTCCTGCAACTGGTGCTAACTACATATACAGAAATAATAATACTTCAAAATGTAACGACCAAAATAAACTTAGACGACCGATGAAAATCAGTACATAAATTGGCTTATACAAAATGAGACGATAACCCACAAAACAAAATTAATTTCAAATAAACATAATTAAAAGAATACATTCTTATCTTCACTTTTCTATCTCCTTATTATCAAGCCTCAGCTTCTCCCTATCCTTGTTGCTCGACCTTAAACTCATAATGTTAGATTATTATGCTCATTAGTTCAATTCTACTTATCATACTCCTTTAAAGTTCTCAAATTATTAATATCTTCGTTTCATGATCCAAATGTATTGAATTATGTATTATAATTTGTTAAATGAAGTGATAATCCGGAAATTATTTAAGGAAATTAGGTGATGTAACAATGAGATAAGACAAACATTGTTGACGTAATGTGAGATCGACACATAAACATTTCTTAGAACTATCAATGCATCATGTACAACCACGATAGATAGCACGATCAAATCACCAAAAGGCAAGAACCCTAACATAACTTCCATCCTAGCTGGTTAATAATATTTACCGAAAGTATAAAGTCAAATGATAAAACTAAGTAGCATATACAGTTTGGGTTATCAATGCATCATGTAACAACCACAACTTATAGGATGATCAAATCACCAAGGACCCTAACATAAGTTCCATTCTACCTGAGTAACTATGTAAATTCAAAAGCCCTTAGTCAAAACATGATAAAATACCAATCCAAATAAGATAGAATCAAAGCAAATTAATTATTCGTATTCATATGTGCTCTCTATTTGTTCTAAAAATTGTAAATAACAGTTTCTAATAAATGGTAACCATAATTACTTCTTCAGAAAAAACTGTTGATACTCTTCGCTCCTCAACGACGGCTGAAACACGTCAACAAACAAATTAAATAAAACAGTTGAGTTTCAAAAATCACAATAAGTCAAATAGTGAGAGCGAACTTATGGCGGCATAGGTAGTGAGAGCGAACTTATGGCCGCTCTTGTAATCCATGTACAAAAATCTGTAATCATCAATTTCATAATCAACACACACTTGCAGGATGCAGCTGATACAAACAGATACAAAATCGGAAACAACATAACACGAGCAAATTCAATTAAATTATGATTGCTTTAGCAATCCTTGCACAGAAGATCTAAAATCACCAATTCTATAATCAATACACAGTCTCTCTCTCTCTCACACACACACACACTTGCAGTTTAAACCTAAAATCAACAACCGCAACAACGCAAACATGTAACAAAAATGACAGAATCGAATTAGAGATAGTTCATACATAGTTCAGTTGATTGATAACATAAATCAAAGTTCATGAAGAACAACCACATACAATCAGTAATCATACCTGAAGTCGTCTGTTGAACCCCTTGGGTGTAATCGTAGATGACTGCTCCGCCATCAAATTTAAGGTTAATTATTGTAAACCCTAAATTAAAACAGGTGTCAAATCCTTCCACGAGGTGGTAGGTTGGAGGAAACCAAGAGGATGAAATCAAACTGATGATGATGCAGATCTTGAAACCCTAGATGGAAAGATTGCTCGGTAGGAGGAGGAGAAGAATGAGGTGCTCTGGATTTGAGAGAGAGAAGGGGGGGGGGGGGGGGGGGGAGGGGAGGAGAGAATTAAAAGTATGGTTTGAATTTTGAAAGTATATCAATTGTATCAGTGTTATTAATTGGCCCCCTTATAAAAAACCCTCATTTCTCATATTTTGAAATTCAAATGAAGAGGTTTAATATTTTAAATATGCGATGTCAGCGCTTAGTCTCCTTTAATAGTAAGTAAAGATTACATGTATATGTACTAGCTTCACAAAATCAATATACGATATTGCCACAATACTATAAAGATGAGTTTATATAACATAAATATAATCTGAAATGTAGCTATATTTTGACCGAAACTGAAAAAAATTAAAGAGCGACTCCCTTAATAAAATAAATCAGGTTGCTATAGTGCTATGTAAAAAATAACACTACTTTCACTTGATGTATATAACCCATTTTTTTACAAGAAACATGACTGTTCATAATTGTTTTATTAAATATTTAAATAGCGTGTTATTGAATATTTCCAATCATATGTGTCTAGTTAGGTTTTTTCAAATAAAGTCTTTTTTTACTTAAATTAAAATGACCTATTTGTTTCTTTGCTCTTTAATGGTGTAATGTAATGTAAGAAATTGAATGTTACATAGATTTTTTTTTTTTACAAGTTTCCATTTGAGCACTCAGCAAAGTAAGCGAGGAACGTGTATCTCATGATGATTTTTGATGATTGTGTGCTAAAATTGAAATGTCTAATATTAAAGAATCTCATTCTCCACCAAATTTAGCTTCTTCT
Source organism: Scalesia atractyloides (assembly GCA_947069175.1). Classification (NCBI taxonomy): domain Eukaryota; kingdom Viridiplantae; phylum Streptophyta; class Magnoliopsida; order Asterales; family Asteraceae; genus Scalesia; species Scalesia atractyloides. The sequence continues at coordinate 30,675,493 of CAMTDV010001632.1, forward strand.
TACTTCATGAATACTTAAGGCTCCAATTTGGGAATATCAAAATAGCTAGAGAGAGATGTAATTAAAAAAGTTGCTACAAAAAAATTAAGTAGAGCATGAACACATTACACGTTAAACTATAATAGTTTGTCATTTGGTAGAGCTCGAGTGACGTTTTATAGTTACTAAAGACTCCCCCTCGATACTAACAAGTATGGGCATTGTAATCGTATGGATTCTAAAAAGTAGATTAGGCTCAAATCCCAATTGAAAATCAAAGCGAATAGAAAAGTAGAAGAAAAAAATTAAAAACTAAATAACTCTTAATCTATTAATTAGAAAATAACTCAAAACTGATTACTTTTCTCTTAACCTTAATCACAACTTTGATCAGGTTATATACGACAGGACTTGGTTACAATTAAAATAGGACTCAACGTAGATAATAATATAATAAACCTCATGTTTATCCAACATATATATTATAAATATAAATTAAATATAACTCATTTAGTTTATCTCTAATTAACTTAACTAAATAACCATACTACTCCATAACTCCTGAAACGCCCCATTACTCGAGAAGTATGCAAAGTCATGGCTAGTCACGAGTTGCATGCAATTAAATAAAAAACTTAGATAACCATACCACTTCAACAAGCGAACCAACACTTGGATCGAATCCTCACCAACACATTTCAAGCAGCAATAGTAAAGTTTGTAAAACTTAATCAACATAACTACTTCCTAGTTCCTACACCAGTTGAAGAAGATACAATCAGGGTTGTAGGATTTGTGCATGTTTTGGGTTAGAGATTTATGTATAACGTGAACAGATTGCTGCCGAGAAACTTGAAAGTAAAACATGAATAAAGAAGATGCAATAATCTTTAACATAATGTGCTCAGTTTATATTATGGAAGACAAAGAACAACTTTTTAAACAGTAGAAAACTCAAACCACAATATCTGGAATTATCTTGGAAGCATCAATGGATCATCATACCTACAGAGTAACACGAAAAGAGAACAGTGACGTCTGTATGATTGTATATCACATTGATCTTAAAAAAGCCACAGCAGTCTTTATTATTATCGACGATGAACAATTGAACATAGAAACTTCTAGAGCCTCAATGCATGTAGATCTTATAGGGCATGATCAAAACACATTGCAGAATCGCCTTCAGTTTATTCTAATAACAACATTATGAAGGCAAAACACTGTTTAACGATATAAGCTCTCTGATCTTAGATTCTCAGCTATCTCGGTTTCCCACCTGTCCCCATTTTCAAGTAATTTCTCCTTGTCATATAGAAGTTCCTATAAAAAAAATATGCACGTCAGATATTTGTAATTGGTCAAAATATGTATAGAACATTGACGCTGACCTCGTGAGTCTCGGTAGCAAACTCAAAGTTGGGCCCTTCAACAATTGCATCAACAGGACATGCCTCTTGGCAAAATCCACAGTAGATACACTTTGTCATGTCGATATCATACCTGTCAAGTTCAACCAGTGTGTGTGAGTGTGAGTACGTGAAAGAGAGAGTGATCAACACTATTTTCACCTCGTTGTTCTACGGCTCCCATCTTCTCGTTCCTCGGCTTCAATAGTGATAGCTTGAGCTGGGCATATCTAATATACAACAAATATTTGATATGATTATAAAAGCTAATTAGCTGTAGTGTTAATATAAACTAGTGGGTTACCGTCCGCGCTCCACAGGGGGTTTGAAACGTAGATAAAAATAAGCAAATCGCGAGAGTTAAAGTTGTTTGATGTTTTAGTTAAGGGGCTAAACATGTCATTATTAAAGTTTAGGGTAAAGTTGAGGGACTAAACATGTCATTGTTAATGTTTAAGGGCTGAAGTTGTTTATTATTAAAGTTGAGGAACTAGAATAGCTTGATGTAGTTAAGGGGCTAAACATATCATTATTAAATGTTGAGGGACTAAAGTTGTTCATTATTAAAGTTGTTTTAGTTAAGGGTCTAAACATGTCATTATTAAAGTTGAGGGGCTAAAGTTGTTTATTATAAAAGTTGAGGGGCTAAAGGTGTTTGATGTTGACAAAATAGCATATTTATAGTATACAATGACAGTAAAACAAAGATGTTCTGGTTTCTTTAACTAAAGGTGAAAAAATGAAAGTAATACTTACAGCTTCACAAAGTTTGCAGGCAATACAACGCTCCTCTCCGGTTGGATAACGTCTGAGCGCGTGTTCTCCTCGAAAACGAGGGCTCAAAGGACCCTTTTCAAATGGATAGTTAATCTGCAAACAAATATTAATTGTACATTATTTTGTAGTAATTAGTATTTGGAAATTTGGATAACAACAATAACATGGCAGTAAAGTAATTAATATCAAATACTTACGGTAACTTTGGGCTCAAAGAAGTATTTGAGCGTTAGAGACAGACCTCGAACCAGTTCAGTAAGAAATAGCGTATTAATGCTCCGCTCAAAAACTGTACATGATCAACGCAATTAAATAATACAAAATTTTTAAATATATAATGTGGTAATGAACTATAATGGTGGCAAAAAACTTTAAAATTTGAAGTACCAGAACTCCAATCTTTTGAGATCTCCTTTGCAAGCTTCTCTCTTTCTTCATCGTCTGTGATCGTAAAGGGGAGAAAAGTCAAGTCAAGTTAAATGGCATCAATGTAAAAAAGGAGAGCGCATATGCCGTCTGGGAGATGTAACTACAAGGTTGTATGTTGATAAATTTCTCAGACACAAGAGACAAGACTTGGAACTAATAATAATTCAAGTAGTCAAGTGTATATTTTATTACATATGACGGAGTGGGTGTTAACGGTCCAGTTTTGATGGTTTTAGGTCAAACCATGAGCCAAACCGTAGTAACAGTTTTGTTTACCATTATAAACCAAAACCAAACCGTTGAAAAATAAAACCGAAGCAAACCAAATTGTTACCAACTGTTGGCTCTTGTTTGGTTTCACAGTTTGGGCTTGTATGATTAAAAGAATACATAAAATACGGTCAAAATAAAGAAGTGATAACATTCCAACAGTTAAAACTTCTTCGTATATTGATATTGTTTTGTTTTGCGAAGCCCAATCATGTGTATAGACCAACTTAGAATAATTAAAGTCCTAAGTGAAATATAGAAAGTTAGATAGCCCAAATCCTACGACCCGATTCAGTGTTTCCTGACTGGTTTAGAGTGAAACTGGTGTAAACCATACAATTTGATACGATTTGAAAAGTCCCAAACTAACCGACCGACAGAAATTTAAAAAAAATAAGCGCAAAACCAAACCAATGACCGATTTGGGTAGTTTCAAAGTTTCAAACTGAACCATGAACACCCCTAACTTGTCCATAGAAAAGATTCTCTCAAAAAAGCATGTATATTTGCATTATTGCATGTATAGCGTGTGAAGGGTATTAACAGAAAGAGCAGCAAGAAAGTTTCATAGATACCAACTTGGAAGGTGAAGAGAAAGTGTTTGGGGTTTGAAAGTATATGAGTAGTCGGCAGTCAAACATTAGAATAATGTATATATTTCTTTGCAACGTTCTATCACTCTCATTTGCACCATGCTATAACTATAAGCAGAAAGTTAACACTTTTGCTGATAGAGCCATCTTTTCCCTGGGAGTTTTAAAAAGAAAATTACTTTCTTTTCAAATTTCAAGCGCCTTAAAACTTCTACATTCAACTTCCAGCCATAAAACAACCGAATATATGATGATGGATACAAAGTCAGCAATGTTTGGCTATTGCTAGATATTATTTCCACATGAACCCAAAGTTGTGGTTCAGTTTTAGTTCAATGTTGAACCAATTTTAGACATCTACTCGCCTTTAATAATGTTAAAGACTTTACCAACTCAGAAACTACACTACTTAACCATAGTGTATCAAGTTCTTGACTTCTCATTACATAATCTAGTAGGTTAGCACATGTGGAATAAACATTAAAAGAATACCGATAGATAATCTCTTCACTCAAGCATAAACAAGACCCTCATTTCTTAAACTATATCACAAAATAACTAAAAAGTTGGCAACTTCTAGAATACGAGTTAGCACATTTTAGTGTGTGAAACTGACACATAAAGCTCTGTACATACATATAGTCAAGAAGAAACGATCACATACAAATACTACTCTACATCACCAAGGATATCCTCAGAGCAAGTGAAAACATAGAGAGGCAGGTGTATTAATTGTCATAATTCGATAAATTATTTATTCTTCACCAACTTCAGTCCAAAATGCAATTTAGAGCAAGCATTTCTTTCCTTTTTGTTGCTTAAAATAGCATACATGCGCATACATACCATTTTATGCACTGTTACCCAAATCCTGTCATATAAAAAACTTAACAGCCAAACTCATACCTTTATCAGTAGAAAAGGAATGTTTCGTTGCAAACGAGCGTGCACCAGATACTGTCTCACATATATTGGAGCCCTGCAACGTTTGTCCAGATACAGCATGGTAATAAAACAGGAAAATCAGATAATCATGATACTAACCGAGTAAAAATCATCCACTTCACACTTTAGATCTTTACGCTTTCTCTATCATTCAAAACCTCGAAACGGATTTCCGGCTCAAACATTAAAACAAACACACAAAATACAGTTAAAGAACCTAAACCTACTGCATTTCGAAACTCAAAACATAAGATCAGTCACAAATTCAACATCCCCAATTCCATTACCACATAATATTCTACTTATAAATTTTAGAATTAAATTATACTTTAACTACACTTGAATTACAATAAATTGTATCAGTCCTACAATTGATTCAAACCCTAAATAACCCGAAAACCTATCTACAACCGTTGGATCTATCCAAACCCTAACAAATCAGCAACGAACTTCGATTGAGCATATATAACTAGTCCAAAACCCTTAAAAAATCGATTCGTATGATTTTAAGCGTGGTTTTAAGAGATGATTAGAGCCTGTTTGCGTGAGAAGAGACGGTGGATCTTACGAGGTGACGGTAGCGAAGAGCAGAGATGGACTTCCGAGCTAAGGTAGCGGCCATTTGTGGAAGCTGTTTGAGATGATTTGATTGTGAACGTTAATGGAGGACCTTCAGTTCGTTATGAACAAGCAAGCCCTTTTGTTTCTTGAAAGTTTTATTTTAGTTTATACGAACCGGCTGTGTTGTTACACGTATAGAACTTACGAACCGGCTATGTTCTTCCACGTATAAAAGTATAGAACAATACGAACCGACAGTCTTTTCTTCTAGGAGTAGGTTTTTTTTTTCGGGTTTAGTGCTCAATCTGAACATAACTCATGTAAAAACACTGGCCATGTCTTGCCCATATTTAAAATCGTGTAATTCAAACATGACTTATTTAACACATTTATTTAAACGTATTAAACAGGTTGGCTGTTAGTACTCAAGTTGTAAATCTGTTAGTGGGGTTATGTGTTGTAAAAATGGGTTAAATTGGTTAGAAACGAGTTGGTGACTCAAGTTGTTTAGCTGAAAAGGTCGGTGGGTTGACGTGTTTAATTAAACGAGCTACATATGTCAACCGAGCACAACCCATTTATCAAATGGGTTGACATTCACATTCTTGGTTTTAAAAAGTGTGAAGCGCACAAAAATGATAAGCTCTCGAGTCGAGGCGCTAGACGCAAAAGCACACTGCTTTTCATCCGCGAGGTTTGGTTTATTTATATATTTTTTTATACTTCTCCATAGGTTTTCGGAAACAACTGCGTAAAGATTTGTAAGGCCCAAACCTAGGAAGCCTCGCATTTATATCATTGTATCAAAATATAGTTATTAACCTATCATAGTCATTAATAGTAGTGTAAAGTATGTAAAGACATCAAGCGATAGTTTCATCGATCGTCAAGTTTAAACAAAACATTCAAATAACATAAATGGTCGTCTAGGGTTGAGAGGATGTTCGTCTAAAACGTAGAGGAGCTTTCAATCCATGTCTTGGACTTCCTATCAAAGTATCAATTGTTTTAACCTGATACGTATGCTAAAAGGTCAACTATGTTGAAAGAGCTCTTATTTTAACAAGAAGAATGAGTTAATAGTTTATATGTAAAATATTTAGTATTTTTTTTTCAACATAAATTTAACATCAAACATGCACGTCAACTTCAGTCATAAGTAAACACCAACTTGTGAAGTGGTCGTCACCAATTACACAATACTACGTCAAACAGGCTTACACCGGTATAAGACTCTATATCTGTGTTGGGATTCTTTAGTGTATAATCTTAATTTGACATATAATTTAATCTTATTTATTAATAACTAATATCTCATATTAATTATTAAAGCGAAAACATGTACAATAAAACCGACTGTTCCAGTGATCCAATTGCAACCGTTAAAACAAACACAACCATAGTGGGTTTTCAACTATATTTAGTTTATAGTTGGTTTGTTACGTGAAATTAAGGAAATGTCGTACCCATTACTTGTTCAGATCACAGAATCACATCATATGTCAGCATGTTGTCCTTGATCGGACTTGAAATCGGAGTTCTTGGGGTTGACCGGAGAACTACGTTGGGAGCGCATGGGGTTTTGGGGTTGAAGGGAGCGAAGTGATGTGTAACGCTTCGTATTTCTGAATTTTGCTTACTTAGAAAGTTTTATTCGTATTCATATTTTTAGAAACTTGTATTCGTATTTCGTTTTCAATCTTGTAATCTGAGACTTTGATCATAAAAAGAATTTCACTTTTATACTTATACATGTTACCTTCATATTTGTATTTATACGCAATCAATCCTTGAATACACATTTGTTTTACGCTTGAATTACCCTTCATACATACGCGATACGTAAAACCTACATATATACGGTCTCATACTTGAAAATATGTTAAAACATAAGCTTGTAACACAAAATAATATGTAAATGGAAGTTCAGGGGTTAATGTTGACAAAAATCAAACTTGGATTGCAAAATAAGACGCCGCGTTGAGCGTTGGGCAAGGCCTTGCAACCCGCGCAACACGAGGATACCCTATCCGCAGAAAGTTGTTTCAGCTCTATGGATTAGGCACTTTCTCCACTACCAGACTTACCAATCATCTTATAACTCCATTAAAACTCAAATCCTACTTCATCATTATAAAACTAAGCCTCCTGCACCTTCATTTCACTTTTCCAAACTCTCTAGCACTCTCAAAACACTCTCTAATCAGTTGAATTTACAAGAGAAGGCAGATTCTTGCAAGCTTCAAAAGTGAGCTTCAAATTCACCTTTCTTTATTTTCTTCATGAATTCTTGCTTCAAACTTGTTTGGAACACCTCTAGGAATGTTTCCACAAGTTTACCATGGTAAACTAAGGTGGAACATCGCCATTTTGAGGCCCAAACTTTCTATTTTAAGTTATATTTTACATACTTTTCATGAACTTAATTCTTCTTGTAAGAATCTTGCACCTATCTTGCTTCTAGCCAAACCTATGGTTATGGGGCTTGAATAGGGTTGATTCCCATAAGTTTAGAGGTCCAAGAACCTCCTAAACTTTCTATTTTAACAAGGTTCTAAGCAACCTACAAGTGTTGAGACCATCCAAACTCACCATCTTCAATATGGTGAGACTTGTGTTTTGGTAGAAGTGCGAACCATGGAATCCTTGCCTTTCCAACATTGTTTCCACTACTTCACTTGTTGATTTGTTAATCAATCATCTAAGTACTAAGTGAACTTACTAGTAACAAAGTGACCAAACTACACCAAGTCTCCAACCATTCACCATGATTGGAATGCACTCGTCTAGTTTAAGATCACTTGGTTACTTAGTAACTTAAATGTTACAATATTCAAAGTAGCTTTCAAGAACCAAAATGAACCAACCTCACCTTGTCTCCAACATTTACCATGTTGGGTATGCACACCTCCGGGTTGTCCTCATTTAGCTACTTAGTAGATTATGTGTAGTCGATATTCATGACCAACCGAAATCGTCAACTAAGTTGATGATTTTGTGCTTTGGTGAATCATATAATGAGGTTTAATGGATGCTAATCGTCCTACCTACTTGCATGACCATTTTCATGGCTTTACTTTTCATTTTACTATGACTTGTAAATTATTCCCTAAAATTCCAAATCCAATCCATTAAACAAAAACCGCAACTCACACACCTTCGTTTCCCTCTTAGGGTAACTTCGGTGTTCCAAAAACTCAAGACTCGTCGAACTCACTAAGTGGAATTCTTTGCAAAGCGTGAGTATACATGACCGTGTTTCCGTTTCTACACTTTTTGGGTGCAATATATATTACCATATTAAAGCTCACACAAACACACATATGCAAATACTTTATTCATACAAACGAATCCGATATACCTGCTTTATACGTTTATACTTTAGGAATACATGCATGCTAGAAGCCATTCTTGCACTATACTTTGTCATTAACTTCGTACAAGCCTACCTTAACATCTGTAGGAGTAGCACACCGCACTTGTTGGGTCTATGTTAAGTAATCATACAAACGCTCTTGTCGTTGCGACAACAAGATTACGCTAGTGGAATCTTTGGGTTGACACGTATGTGATGCATGCTAGTTCATGTTATGTTTATGCCTTAGCATACGTTTTTGCCATGTGGATATCGTTAAAATTCTTTTATACATATGGTAGTACACTAAACTTGTATGCTCACCAATACTATTGTGTTGACATGTTACTTTAATATATATTGTAGGAACTTGATGTTAATATGTTGAAAAGAAATTTAGTAGGAAGGACTAGAACGCACTTAGTTTAAATTTATGTTTTGTTGTCTAATTTGGTGTGTTCTAAATGTTGTATTTTCCTTCGAAACAATGTACTTCCTTTAACATGAAATGAAAATCTTTACTTTAGATACTTGTCGCAATTAGTCAATATGAAGTCTAGCAATCTCGTTTTCGTCTCAATCCGATGTTTTCGCTATCGGTTGAGGTGTGACATGATGCTTATAAGAGAAAATAGGGGATTGATATGGTTGACATTGGGGTTACTTTAGGTGAAATTACATGTTTTCCCCTGTCAACATCATCTATTAAGATGGTCAACTAACAGTCAGTTACAAGAAGAATGTTATTGATTCCAATTGATAACCACAAGGACTGGAATGACCACTTTTTCAAATAGGATATGTATGTGAGAACGAGTGCAAACCACAGGGATTGAAATTGTACTTTACTCTTTTTTAAATAATTGGTTCTACCTAGAATTAAGCACCCCATGCTTTGTTGCGAACCGTAAACCTGTACCAAATAGCACCAATGCCACATCACCGCCATCGAGCACCAACACTAAAGTTGTGGTGTGTTAATGTTAAGAAATGAGACCTAAACATACAAAATATAAAAGAATAACTAAGTAAATCTATGGCTAGTCAGTCTAGGACCCATGCATTGTGACGAACCTGTCAAACGAGAAAATATAGATGTACAACGATGAACCACACATGCGCGTTGTGCCATGATAATTGTGACATTTGTACATTTTTAGTCATTGAACAATTCCGGAACATTTTTCATATTTAATAAAATCTTGTGTTTTATTTGCGAGAATGTATATTTATCAATCATTATACAATCCCAGAGATTTTTATTCAATAAAATCTTGCATTTTATTGGTAAGAATGCAAAAATGTCAATCATTGCACAAATTCGGTCATTTTCGTGTTCGATAAAGTTTTATACTTTATTACGAAACGTGTAACCGTACAAATGAACAACCGACATCTGCGACAATTCCGGACAAAATCCAAGATACACATGCCTTAACGCCTTTATATAACCTAAATATTAGGTTAAGAGGGGTTAAAAATGACAAAAAAAACGCGACAATACAAGTCCAAGGGCCAAATTGTCAAAACAAAAGTTTGCTTCATCACCAATTTTGGCCACCAATCTCCAATTTTTTACACCTTGCACTCATTTTGCCACACTTAATTTGGTGTTAACACATGTTAGGACACTAATCCACACTTGGTAACACTTTTCATCACCTCCTTGATCCTAAAACACTATGAATACCCTTTGATTCATCAATTTTTTTCACACCACTTCAAAACACTTCAAAGCAAAGTGTGAAATTCTTCTTTCTATCCTTCTTGGAGCTTGTTTCCAGCCTTTGGAAGCCTCCTATCTTGAGTTCTGAAAGTGTTCTTCAACACAAGTAAGTACTCTTCCTAGTTCTTTCATTACTTTAGCTATTTTAAGCTAAAAGTCAAACAGTTTGGCTTCCTGTTTGACTTTCGGTTCTGACCATTTTGGTCAAGTCGAAGTTCAAATTGAAATTTGCAACGTGATCGTAATCACGAAGGTATTAATCCCTTGCGATTGCACCTTCTGATTACCATGTTTAGTAGGCGAGATGACGAGTCAAAGTTTTACGAGTTAAAAGTAAAAAAATGTATAAAAATGCATTTTACGACAAAAAGGTTTTTGGGTATTAAAACTTAAGGTTTTGACACCAAATCTGTTTTATAACATTATTAGACATGTTCAAACATGTCTAACTCGTCATTTCTAGTTTAGTGCTTATTTCTTAGTCGTAAGTCGAGCGGTTTTACTACCGCTTTGACTTTCAAATCTGACCCGTTTGGTCAATCTTAGGATTCGACCAAGCGCATTTTTATGACCATAGTAATTTAGGGAATAATCCTTTGAGGTTATACCCTATAGTCATATAGTTTGGTTAGTTATATGATGAGCCGATTTTATGTACTTTTAAAATGCCGAAAACACCCTTTTGGCGCATAAAATGGTTTTAAACATGTAAAACCATAGTTTTGACATCTAAACTGATATTATAACATAATCAAACTTCTTTTGACATATAAGACTCATCATAGGACTTATTTAACCATCCAAACCCATAGTTATGCTTGCGACCCGTTAAAGTGGCGTAAACCATTTTAACAAGTCGTAACGGGTCAAAACACTTAGAAACTCTTCCAAATCAAAATGTAAGGTATTATAAACCATATCATACGAGTCCCAACACTCGTTTGGTTTATAAGACCTCATTCTATCCAATCCTCCAATTAAAGTCTCGACACACTAACATAGTATTCTGATACATTAGGACACACTTGAAATCTTCAATCCTTAAGCTTTGTTTGATCATTTGAACAAGACATTTACGCAATCCCAAGTGAGTACATAGCCCCCTATTTTACGTTTTCAAATGTTTTGGGGTGATTCATATGTGCCTATCACTACTTTGTTGTTTTCATGACATTATACATGTTTTGTTTACTAGTACATATAGTACATGATTTCAAAGACATTTTTGCTTCGTATGTTGACTTAGCATACCTAGTACACGATTTCAAAGACATTTTGCTTCGTATGTTGACTTACATACCTAGTACACGATTTCAAAGACATTTTTACTTCGTATGTTGACTTAGTATACCTAGTACATGATTTCAAAGACATTTTTGCTTGGTATATTGACTTAGTATACCAAGTACGTGATTTCAAATATTTTCTTGATATGCTTACATTGTTCAAGACATATTGGTGCGTAGAATATACAATGATACATTCATTAACATTGATCACGCCGACTGGTAGTATGTAATGGTACCATAGGATTGACAATCCTGTTCCCGCTTCCTAGGTTTGTTTGGAAGTGACTTTAGGGAATGACAGAATCCGATGAACATTTGATAAACCTTTGTCTTTATAAGGGTTTATCCGACAGTCAACAAGGCTTAAATGTATTCGCCAACAATCCATATATATGTGTCTACACAATAAAAGCAATTGATTTATAAGACAAGAGTTTTTGTTTAAACAAGATCTTTGTTTATTCAAAACACATGTTCTATACAAGACATTTTGACAAGATAAGACAAGACATTTTGGTTATTTTATACAAGACATTTATTTTATGGTTTAAACAAGACTTTTGTTTGTCATACAAGACATTGGTTTATACATGACTGCAACACCTCGTAAAATCGTGTACAATAATATAGTGACACGTGTCGTATTTTTATTATAAGTCTATTAAAGGCTAATAAGGACTAAAAGTGTCAACATGCTCAAACTAAGTCTCTGAGTGACCTTCTGATGTCAACATGCATAAACCGAGCCTCTGAGTGACCATTAGTGTCAACATGCTTAAAACTTAGCCTCCGAGTGACCATTAGTGTCAACATGCTTGAACTTAGCCTTTGAGTAACCATTAGTGTCAACATGCTTAACCTTGGCCTCTGAGTGACCATTTGTGTCAACATGCCCAGCCTCTGAGTGACATTGGAGTCAACATGCTTATACTGAGCCTCTGGTGATCCTTTACGAAATTCAACCCTCATACGAGCCACTTATTGGACGAGAGAGATTAATCCTATGTATATGTAAAAGTTGAACGATGGAGGGGTTAAAAGTGTCAACATGTTAATTTATACCTCTGAGTGACCTTTTAACGAACCGAGAGCTCGACAATGTCCGGGCATAATCGCGGGTACGCCAAATGTTGGCTACGGATGGCTAAATATGCTATAAAGGTGTTTTAGGAGGTTTTATAAGTTGAGGGGCTAAATGTGACAAGTTTGGAAAGTTTCCATGGGGCGCTCGCGGGGCGCGAGAGACCCTGACCAAGTCTCTCGCGGCTTGCCAGAGGCCTGTGTCTGCAAAAAATTAGCTTGGCCTTCACACATGTTGCCAAAAACCATTTGATTCGAAACTAGGGACTTCCAAACTTCTATGCCATGTTTTAGGACACTTGTAAGCTCCCTCTAACGCCCCTAAACACCTGGCATCACCTTCTTCAAGCTCTCCAACTATAAATAGGTGCCAAGGTTCACCATTTGAACTTGCAGCTTTCTCATTCTTCACTCTATCTCCCTCCTCTGGAAGTTCCTAACTGAAAAGAGCATCCAACTTAGTTCTATTTCATCATAGGAATCACTTGTAAGCGTTCCTTTCTCTTGCATGAGATTTTACGAAAAAATTGTTCGTAGGTTCGTGGAGAGAATTTCGTTTATAGGCTTTTATAGCCAAAAGTCAAGCTTTATACAGCAAATGCCTTGACTTTAAGTTAAGACCATTATGGTCCAGCCATTGTTCATAACGAACATGGCTAAGTGATCGTAATAAGGTAGGAATTAATTCCTATAAAGGGCACCTCCTAAAGATCATGTTTGCTAGACTAATTGACGAGTCAAAGTTTTAATATTAATTTCCAAGCTCGCATTGATGCAGCTGTAGGAAAGGCCATGGAAAAATTTAAGGAAATGAGCACTACTCGCTCCAAGCCTTTATCTATTCCACCATCATTAGCTCGTAAAGAGAGCTCTGTTCACTCTTCAAATGCGAAGAGTGAACCAAAGAAATTAGAATTTAACGATAGGTCCCATTCTTGTAAAGATGGGTGTACCTACAAATACTTTGTCTCCTGTAAACCCCGAGATTTCAATGGAGAAAAAGGAGTTCTAGAAGTCTTGGAATGGCTAGACGAAATGGAGACGATTGTAGATATCAGCAGTTGTGCTGATAAGGATGTGGTAAAGTATGTATCACAATCCTTCAAGGGCGATGCCCTGATTTGGTGGAAGGCAATGGTCCAATCTATAGGAAAGGTACACCTGTATAACTTGGGATGGTCCAAGTTTGTTGACCTAGTCAAGGAGACTTATTGCCCACCTCATGAGGTGGAGAAGATAGAGTCAGACTTTCTGACTCTTAACATGAAAAATCTAGACTGTAGGAAGTATGTTTCTGACTTCAACTCCCTGTCTAGGTTAGTTTCCTATTTAATCACCACTGAACCCAAACGCATTACGGGTTTCATTAATGGGTTAGTGCCCAAGATCAAGGGCATGGTAAAGGCTGCTCAGCCTAGTACCTATAGGTCTACTGTTGACCTATCTCTCTCTCTCTCTCACCCTATATTTAGTGAGGCAAAAGTCAGTTAGGACTGAAACTGACAGAAAAAGGAAACGGGAGGATGATAGCTCCAAAAGATTTAAGAAGAAAGGAAATTTTGGGTTCAAGAAGAACCAGCACATGTCTGATGATAGACCTCTATGCAAGACCTGTAACCGCAGGCATTGGGGTAATGCAATACTGACTCGCAGATTAAACCCTGTGGCAATTGCAAAAGAAAAGGGCATAAGACCCACGAGTGCAAAAATCTTAAGGACGCAGTCTGTTATGGTTGTAATGAGAAAGGGCATATTAAGCCTAATTGCCCTAAGAACCCTAAAGGTAATGATGCAAAGCCTGGAGAGACTAAAAATGGAAATGCTCGTGCCTTTCAGATGAATGCTAGAGAGGCTGTTAATGACAACAACGTCATAATAGGTACATTCCTCATTAATGACATATATGCTAGAGTACTTTTTGATTCGGGTGCAGATAAGTCTTTTATAGACCATACGTTTAGTAAACTATTAAACTTACCCATAGGAACTCTAGACATAACTTATGAGGTAGAACTTGCTTATGGAACTTTAGAAACAGCATCTTCCATGCTTGATGGATGTTCTATATCCATTAAGAATCATTCTATTCCTATCTCTCGTTTGCCAATGAAATTGGCGGGGTTCGACGTAGTCTTAGGCATGGATTGTGTTGGGCCCCTAGCTAAAAGGTTTACACATTAGTGTTGCATTTTGGGCTAAGTTTGAAAGAATGGGCTTCCTAGAGCCTTATGGGCCTAGGGTTGTAATTTGTGGGTTAATCGATTTGTATAAATACATATGTAAGGGTTAGTATTTTGGTTGCTAGTCAGCTTGTTATTCAGAAATCTTGTATCAGACACCATTCGGTGTATGCAAGTTGGTTAACCAGAGATTGTTCTTGTTTTGTTAATCTAATCTTTGTTTCCGCAATCGATTAATGGCTGTGATACCGTGTACGTATTCGAATCGGGACTTACAATTGGTATTAGAGTCTACTGTTCGATACAGGCTCTCGGTGTCACGGATTGAAGAACTCGAAGACTTGTTGCTGTTTGTCATCTCGGATTTTCACTGTTGAAGATATATTGAAGATTGTTGTTGTTCTAATCTCGGTCTGCTACTGTTCTGAGAAAATCGAAGGAGATTCAAGCATTTCAGATCCGGAATTGTTGAAGATCCCAAAGAACACGAAGAAGATCATCCATCTCGGATTGATTCCGGACAACTGTTCATCGGCCTTCTCAACAACCTTATCCGAATTACTCGCTTTCCGGATAAGGATCACTGTTTGAATTAACCTGTGTTTATCTGTTGCAGGAATTTCAGAATACTGTTGATTCCGGATAAGGATTCTTATTTCGGATCAGACTATCATTCCGGATAAGACTTTCATTCCATACCAGGCTTTCATTCTGGATCTGTTTCTCTATTTTGGATCATCTCTCATCTCGGATATCTTACAATTCGGATCATTTCTTATTTCGGATTTCATTTCCATTCCGGATTGATTTTTCATCTCGGATTAAGGAAGCCTTTTGGATTTATCCGAGTTACTGTTGCTTTGTCTTTGATAGCATTCTGGATTACTGTTTTGGATTTTCATCTCGGACTCATTACGGACTTATTTCGGACTACTGTTCATATTTAGAATTTAAAATTAACTTTAATTTTACTTGGTGAAATTTAAAAACAAAAATGAACAGTTACATGACAGCTCAGGATGTGACAAATGCCACCCTGGCAGCTTTGCAATCGCAGACGCTGACTCTTTATCAAGAGCTAGACCAAGTCATTGGCACTTCTACAAAGGTGCCCCATCTGCTATATGGTGACGAATATTATGAATGGAAGTTCAGGTTTGAGCAATACTGCAAGGCTAAAGAACACGGGATGTGGAGATGTATCATGAATGGTCCTCGAACCATAGTTTATAGCACTGTTGAAGATCCGGACACAAAGATCCCCAAACCTAGTCATTTGTGGACTCCAGAAGACGTGAAGATAATCGAAGAGGATGAGAAAGCCTCGGCTGTTTTAACAATGGTACTCGGACCCGACATCTCCATATCTGTCAGAATTTGCAAGACGGCTAAGGAGGTGTGGAGTGAACTACATAATCTCTATGAGGGAACCGCTGATATGAAAGCAAGTCGGGTTAATCAGCTGAATCAACAGTTCAGCTCATTTAACCATATATATGGAGAGACTATTGAGAATCAAATTCGAAGATATGTGAAGGTTGTCTCTCAGATGATTTCAGCTAAAATCTCTCTCACGAACAGTGCTATGAATCGACAGTTGTTGAACTCTTTGCCCAAAAGCTGGGATGTTGATGTGGGCATGATCAAGAAGACGAAAAATCTGAACAATGTCACCCTCACGGAAATGATCGCAACTATCAAGTCATGTGAGATAGACAATAAACAGAGGGACATCAATCATCAAGCAGTCTGATGGCAGCTAGTATTACAGGGCAGAACGTGGCACTAATGTCTCAGAATCTTGTCTACAGCCCTCTGCAAGGAAGCTCACACACACACCGGGTAGCTCTAACTTGGTATGTAGTCCTCTCACCTCTGCACAGAAGACTCAGTATGTTTATGGTCTTCAATCTCAGACTCCTACGATGATCTCTGCGGCACAAGTTCAAACACAATATCATGCTCAGTATCCTAACATGGTTTATAGTTCTGCCATTCCTGCTACAGCTCAGCAAGGCGACATTCCTTAATCTGTTGTTCCCGCATCGGCTCCTGCTCCAGCTGTGTCAAATTCTGCTTTTCTTACAAAAGAGAATGAGGAGAAATTGGCCATAGCTGGTTCAATGATTAATAGTTTAAACACTTTCTTAGCAGGTGACTTGACCCTTCCATCTGTTCTGCCAACTAAAGTAGATCAGATCATGGAGGAGGATTTGGACGAGATTGACGTGTCTTCGAATCTTGCAATGGTTGCTTTCCGTGTCAACAAATTTCAGAAGAAGTATGGAAGGAAACCATTGTCGAATCTGAAGTCTGGGCTAACGAAGGATAAGCTCAGGTGTTATAGATGTCATGAGCCAGGACACTTCGCACCGGAATGCAAGAAGACGCCATCTGGATATGTCTCATCCAGAGTGGCAGATATTCAGAACAGTGACAGACAGCTCGTGCCCGTCTTTCCTTCAAAGTCTCCTTCAAGTCCCTCGAGCAGCTCTAGTGGGAAATCAACAGCCTTGGTGGCACAGCAACACTAAGGGTTCAATTGGGTAGACGTTGCAGCTCAGATGGAGACTCTGAATCTTTCCAAGAACAGCAATCATTGTATGATGGCGCAGACAGCTGAGACACCTGATCTTTCAGAAACGGTAAATCGAATTCTCTGTTAAGATAGCTGTCATTTTAAATTATCATAAATGCGCGCCCATAATTCGACGCCGAATGTGAACAAGCTGCATCGCAGAACATCGCCTTTAAACATAAGAACAAACTTCTTATGGAAAAGGTCGAAGCACAGAAACAAGACATAGCTCAGCTAAAGCTTGACTTGAACCAACAGCAATGTTGGGTATACGACTATAAGCTAAAATTAGCTGAAAAGGACGTAGAACTTCAACCAACTTTAGCCAAGCTAAATTCCTTGACAGGAAAGTTTCAAGAAAACAAAATAAATATTAAAAAATTTGAAACTTCCAGTAAGCTGGTCAAGGACTTGTGTGATCTGCAGCTTGAATATCAGAAAAACTATACAAAAGGCCTTGGGTATAATAGGGCTCCTCCACCATATAATCATAACTACACACGAATGCTTGATTTTGAGGCAGAACAAGAAAATGAAGAAAATATGATGTATGGTAAACCCTCAGATTACTTTTCAAAACCGTGGAACCATACTACCCAAAGTTTTCTAAGCCAACTGAACTCAAGAAGGACACTGGTTTTTCAACTTCCACACCATTTTCGCAAGAATCTGGTGACACCCCTCTAATAGTTTAGATGGTTTGGAGAAAATGACGCCTTCAGAAGGGGCATCGACACCACTTAAAGAATCAAAACAAGTAAATCCTCATGAAACTGACACAGTCGACTCTACTAACGCTTCTACTTCATGTGCAGAAGAAATATTAGTTGAGGATATTACAGATGGTGATAAAGAAGAATGTCTGAATTCAAATTCGGACAATTCAGCTGTTGATTATGATTTTATAAAGCCGCTTTTGACATTTTGGATCTTTTTCTTGCTGAACAATCTAAATTCTCGGACAATGTTGGCTGTGTTGATAACTTAGACGTTTTTTATTCTGGTTTTTCCTCTAATGCTAATGTTATGAATTATGAAAATGCATGTGATAACTCTTGTGATGAAAACATATCTTTTGCTACAGGTACAATGTTGACAGATGATTTGGTTTCCTCAGTTCCTACTGTGGAGACTGGAAGTTCTACGGATGAAGCATCGTCTGTTGATGCTATTCCTAGGGTTGACAATGAAGAAATCAACCAACCAACCGACTCTGTGATGAGTGACGCTGGCAAAGTACCAGAAGAATCAGGCGAATCAGATTCTATGTACGCAGGTCGGTTGATTGATTCTGAAATGACAGAAAATGAGCAATCTCCCTTTGCTGATTCAGATAAAACTTTTGAAGCTGAATCTGAATCGGAGTCTCAGACTTTTCAAAATATAGAGATTCCTTTTGCTACTAACGATCAAAGCTCATCTTCTGACAGCTTAGAAAAGGATGTCCCTGCTGAATCACCCGTCTCCTCTGAAGAATCCGCCAAGAAAAATGGTTTGAAATCTAATAAAAGGAAATGGAGAGCACATAGATACAAAAAGCGGAAAACCAAACAGACGCCTCAGCCTACTGAAAAGGGTGCTGTTGATTCAGTTCCTCATTCTGAGAAATTGACTCAGCTGCCCCAAACTGAATTTGTTAAGCCATTAGCTGAACATGAATCAGTTAAAATATTGCCTAATCTACCAAATCCAAATTATCTAATTCAAATCATCAAACTTACAAGTGTGCTGATGGTTGTGAGCAGGTTACAACCAAGACTAAGACCTTGCACCAGTCGTCAGTACCAGCAAGCAAGAAACTGCCAGCCAAGCTGCCTAGAATTTCCCAGGCTGAACAGACTGTTTTCTTCCAAAAGAGGCAGACCTGCTTCAACTACAGTTTTCCCGGGCATATTGCACGAAACTGTCAAAATGCATTTATGCCTTCTAACGCCAAATCTTCGAAAAATCAGAGAGTTATGCCTAATCGCCTACATAAGGCTCGATTTGCTCTGGCTAAGCCCTCTGACCAAGACTAGAACATGGCCAAGAGACTAAATAAAAAATATCTAAGACCTTCAGGTTCTCTGATCCTTCTAGCACTCCGAAGTCGTGCAGAAGTCTGACTCACTAGCCTAGAGGCCTAAGATCTTGACCAAGGCCTGGTTTTCTGTCCCAAAATTGGACAAATCAAAAGCATCACCGGTATCATCCTCAACTAATTTAATTTTTAGTGAGGTTACTTATGTTGATGCAAATGGAACACCCAGATCATCAATGGCCTGGGTTGCAACTTCTAACTAAACCTGTTGAAATATGCAGGAACAGCTTTGGAGGATTCTCGTTAGACTTTGGTATGTCGTGTGACATCCCGGTTTTTCAGGTATCTTAAACGCGCTACTTTATGGTTATTCACTCCTACACTGATTTAATTCGGAGAATTAAATTACACGCTCGCAATAACTACGCTAACTTTGTGAATCTATAGGGCGAATTACGTGCTATGTGTTATTAGACGGGTTGTATCTGAATTACGTGCTATGTGTTATTAGACGTTTGTGATTTAATATTTTATAAACTCCATGTCGCAAATAATATTTTAGTAACTTTTATTTATAAACCGAACCAAGCTTGTGAAACGTTTCGACTTCGCGGCCAAGCCAACCCAACCCGCCACCCACACCCCCTTGTGACCCACACCTCCTTGCGGCCCAAGGAAATAACACAAACTTGCGGCCCAAGATACTTACCCAAACCGCCCCCCTATCGCGACCGGCCCCTCCCCTTGTTATATTTATATGTATGTATGCATGGGATGTTTCAAAAAAAAGAGAAACCTAATACCTAGAAGAATCGACGGCAGCCCCCCCTCTCACGGTCGCAAACCTCACACCTCCCGGATTGATTCCAAGCTTGTCCCGGTTCGCTAATCATCATCGTTTCAAGGTTAGGGTTTAATTGTTTTGCGATTCACACTAGGTTTTGTGTAATCTTGATCATGATTATGTGTTTGTAGAATTATTAGTATGAAAAAGTGTTGTGATTTATGATTAGTTCGGATGAATGTGCGAATCCTTGCGGTTGTGATGATATGTTGAATACTAAATTCGTAGGCTGCGTTTTATCGATAAAGATCATGATATATAATTATGGTTTGCATGAATATTGATATATATGATGATATTTGACAAATTAACCTGCTATTAATCAATACAACTAAGCGCCATGACCGTTTAAACATATTCTAGTGCGATAAAGTCGAAAACAGTAAGCTGATTGGCAATTACAGCCAATTTCAATTGGCTGTAACCTGATCATTATTTAACGAAAAGTAGATTTTCTGAAGCCTAAAACGTGTATTTTTGAAAAAAACTTCAAATGGCGCTGGATTCATATTTTTCTGAGGTCGTTTGCTAGTTTTAAATGGTCATTTAGTGCAGTAGCTGAAGCTGCGTAAATTCTGCAGAATTTGCAGGTTGTTTATCGAGTCGGATCTTATAGTATGTAGGGGGTTAGGTCATGAAATTTGTACAGTAACTGGAGAGGGAAATTTCCAAAAATCTCCCACTGGAATTTTGTTAATTGGATAAATGATGATTTTTAAATAATTTTTCTCGTGGACTGCAGTCAGAAAGCGACGAATCTGACTGTAGCCTAGTATATAAATGTTTATAAATAATTGGTAAAGATTTAGGATTTGAAAATTTTATACAAAATTCCACAATCTAATTGACACCTCCTGTAAAACAATTGGAATTTTTGGAACGTTGGAACTATTTTATAAAAATCCTCGAAAACAGCCCAGTTATGAGCATACAAGCTGAAACATGATAACTTGCGTTTGTGTGTACCTAAGCGTTGTATGAGTTAATCTGTGTTTATGAAAAGTTGGTTTGATCATTATTTTGTATGACGATACTTTTCATGCATGATTATGGTTTCGAATTGGTTATGACGTGTGCCGTAAAGTGTGTTAGTTATGCGTAGGGTTTTGTGTCAGTGTGTTCACACACTAACTTTAAATCGGTTGACATGTTAGGACGCGTTTAGTGGTTCAATCATTTGCTTCTTTTGCGTTATTCTAACCGAGCAATTTAAGGTGAGTTCACGGCCCCTATTTTATCCGGTTTTGAACAACAGGGGGAGAAACATGTACACGCTCTACAACTCTATCTTTTTACGTTATGCGAAATTAACGCCGTTAACTATTCGGTAACTAAGTTAATGTTAATATACGTTATGGTCACTAAGTAGCTTTATCACGGAAGTCCTAAACCAACTCTTGGATCGTTAGTATTGGGTTAGATAGCGAGGAAATTATGGTAGTACTACTGGGCCCGACAAGCCCCACCCGAGCTAGTCGCGCTAGCTGACCGGGAATGGTCAACGGGTGATTAATTTGGCCTAACTTTCGCCATGGTCCGTGATAAACCTGGCAACACTGAGGCAACAACAGTCAGCTTCGATCGCGAACTCTTATGTGACGTAACTTTAGGCTCGCTACCTACATGTTAACATTGAACTTATTAACGAACCAACATCATTATTCCGGGTTAGGAATAATGGAACTATGTCGTTATCCCAGGTTAGGGATAACGGGGAAAACAAACTTGTGAACTTATAAAAACATGTGAACTCACTCTTCTTTAATGTTGACACTTGTTTCTTTACATGTTTCTCAGGACGCTAGGAGCGCTAGGTGCACTCACTTGCATTTATCAAGACATTTTTATCGAGTCTTGTTTACGAATAATGTTTGGGATTTTGGTTTTGGCGTTTATGTTGGCGCCCGTTACTTAATTTTAATGCTTCCGCTACACTTTGAAACTTTGATATTTTGAAAATGACTATGAATGTTTACAACAAATGTTTTTGGAAAACGTTTAAATAAATCATATAGAGTCGTTCGATATTGCTAGTGTCTGATATTCTGGTTTGATCACACGCCTCGCGGTAATACTCCGCAAGTGAAATTGAGGGTGTGACGGATTGGTATCAGAGCCTCTAGCTATAGAGAACCAGGTTTGCATTAAAAGTAGACCTAAACTGTAGCTGCTACACGACACTAGACTTAGTTGGCACCGAACTATGATATCTTGTTATGTGTTATACTACAATTGTTCTATGTGATATAAATATATATATATATATATATATATATTGTGATATACGCAGCTCGTAACTAACTATACCAACCCAGCAGGCTATGTCATCATCATCATCCGACAGATCTCGACAATCAAGGGCGCCGGGAAAGGCACCCATGGTCGAACCCTCACCACCTTGTGGCGTGGAGATACGCTCAGCTGCTAGGAAAAGATTCGCACTAGGAGGGGAGTCATCCTCCCGTCCGACCACCGCTATACCGGTCAAACCGGTCAACTCTTTAGGAGTGGGGGACGATCTACTTAGGGATGTGTTAAGGAAACCACAGGAACAGCTGGAGAGAATGCAAGAGACTATCGAAGCACAGGGATGGCTGATACGTCAGCTAACTGGTAAAAATGGGGAGCTCGTGGAAGAGCAATATGAGAATAAGAGAGTTCGAAACATTTTAGCTAAGGACTTTCATGCTGAGCGGCTGAGGGTTGACTGGCTCGAAGACAGAGTTCTTGAGTCCAGTTGGAGGATTCACAAACTGGAGCAGAACCAAGCACCACCTATCCCAGTACCCGCACCAGCACCGGCCCCTCCAGCGCCGGTAGAGGACGAAGAGGAGGATCCAGAGGAAGACCCGGGGGAGGATCCAGAGGAAGAAGAGCCGGAACAGGACCCGACTGTTGAAGCTGAAAATGCAGCAGAGGATGACGACAGTGATAGCGACTTGGGAGATGGAGACATAGATGACTAACTCGTCTCGCCAATCTCCGTTTTGCTTCCTTTAGTTTGTTTGTTTCCACTTATGTTTGAACTTGGAAATTTTATAATTAAACTGATATGTTTGGTTGGTATTTTATGAGACATTACAATTTATTTAATCGAATGTTCCTTTTGATTGTTTAATTTGTTGGGTTGACATAAATTGTGTGATCATTGAAGTGTGGAATATGATAACTATATTGGATATATACTTATCGGTGTGTGTTTGTGTTGTCTTGCGAAGATCTGAAATGGCAACCGGTCGTCGTGGAAACCTCAATATGTCAACTGAAGAATTGGCCGCTCTAATCCAAGAACACGTGAATGCTGCTCTGGCAGGTGTTCCTAACCCACCAGCAGGTAACCGTTATTAAATTTTCATGGGAAAATCTAATAGTTGGGCTAGTAGACTTTCTCTCTGACTACCTATCCTCTATCTTCAGGAGGGGGTCTTAACCCCTACAAGATGTTCCTTGATGCGAAACCGAGCAAGTTCACGGGTGTTGAAGGACCCATAGGACTGGTCCGTTGGATTGAAAAGTCTGAATCGGTTTTTGAGATGTGCAATTGCCTTGAAGCTAATAAGGTCAAGTATGCTGCCTCGACGTTGGAAGATGGGGCACTAACCTGGTGGAACGCACAAGTCCAAACGCGTGGACTTGTTGCGGCGAACGCAATGGCCTGGACCAAGTTCAAAGCTCTAATCAAGGAGGAATACTGTCCGCGGGATAGAGTTCAGCAGTTGGAACAAGCGTTATGGAACCACAAGATGGTCGGGTCAGAAATTGAAGCGTACACAGCAAGACATCATGATCTGGTGTTCCTTTGTCCCGATTTGGCTAACACGTCGATAAACGACTTGAGTTTTATCTTGGGGGTCTGGTCCCTGAGATCCAGGGCATGGTAATGTCTAGCAACCCTACGACGGACCATAAAGCGATTAGGCTGGCGCATAAACTCACCGATAAGGCGGTGGAGCAAAGGAAGTTGCCACCTAGGGGTGCAACTGAAATTGTCCCTGACAACAAAAGGAAATTTGAAGACTCACTTGCTCGGCAGTCTTCATCAGCCCAGCCACAACAAGGAAACCAGAAGCGGTCCAACAACTTCAACAACAATCGGGGTCACAACAATCAGTCTGCTAACAACACCCAGAGCTTGAGCGGCTATGCGGGTCGAAAGCCGCAATGTAATCGTTGTAACCTCCATCATCACGGCCCTTGCGCCGGAAATCACTGCCAACGATGTGGCAAAGCAGGACACGCGGCAAAGGATTGTCGCGGGGAAATTATGCCACGACAGAATCAGAACCAGCACCAGGTTCAATAGCAGGGTAATAACCGGGGATGATATCAGTGCGGTAGCACTGCCCATTTCAAGCGAGACTGCCCGCAACTTCGCAATAACAACAATGGTGGGAACAACAACAACAACAACAACCACAACAACAACAACAACAACAATGGCAACAATGGAAATGGTGGCACAGGAGGTGCCAAAGGACGTGCATTCACGCTAGGTCGTGGAGAGGCCAGAAACGACTCAAATGTGGTCACCGGTAAGTTTCCACTTAACGATCATTTTGCTACTGTACTTTTTGATACGGGTGCGGATAAGAGTTTTATATCTGAGTCTTTTAGAAAGAACCTAAATCTCACACCTAAACCCCTAGAGACCCCTTACATCATAGAACTAGCCGATGGTAGTTCTGTAGATGTGACCCATCTAGTGACCGGCTGTCAACTTAAACTTGCGGGTCACACCTTTACCATTGATCTGATGACAACTACTCTGGGTAGTTTCGATGTGGTAGCCGGAATGGACTGGCTATCCGACGTCCGAGCTGAAGTTCTCTGTTTCGAGAAAGCTATATGTATTCCGCTCTCTAACGACGAAGTCTTGATGGTGCAAGGCGAGAAGGCAGGTGCCGTCACGAACATCATCTCTTACATGCAAGCTCAGAAGTATCTTCAGAGAAAGAACTCTTTTGCTTTGCTCGCACTAGTCACCGAGCAGTCTAAGGACGAGAAGCGGATTGAAGATATCCCCGTCGTCCGTGACTTTCCCGATGTGTCTAGAGGAGTTACCCGGTCTTCCACCATATTGACAAGTGGAGTTTGAAATCGAATTGGCGAACGTACCGCTTAGCTCTAGCAGAGCTGCAAGAGCTGTCTACCCAACTTCAGGAATTGTTGGAAAAAGGATTTATCCGACCCAGTACTTCGCCATGGGGAGCTCCGGTCCTTTTTGTCAAGAAGAAGGACGGGACCTTCCGCATGTGCATCGACTATAGGGAACTCAATAAGGTTCCCGTCAAGAACCGATACCCCTTACCCCGCATCGATGATCTTTTCGACCAGCTTCAAGGTTCAAGCTACTACTCCAAGATTGATCTACGGTCCGGTTATCACTAGCTACGCGTCAGGGAGGAGGATATCTCCAAGACGGCATTTCGCACTCGGTATGGCCATTATGAGTTCTTGGTCATGCCCTTCGGTCTCACCAATGCACCCGCAGTGTTCATGGACCTCATGAACCGCGTGTGTAAGCCGTATCTCGACAAGTTTGTCGTCGTGTTCATCGATGATATACTCCTCTACTCTAAGGGTGAAGAAGAACATGCTGATTATCTGCGATTATTGCTGGAACTACTTCAACAGGAGAAACTATATGCCAAGTTTTCAAAGTGTGATTTCTGGATTCGGGAAGTTCAGTTCCTCGGGTAAATCGTGAATGAAAAGGGTATACACGTTGATCCTGCCATGATCGATGCTATCAAGAACTGGGAAGCACCCAGGACACCGACAGAGATCCGCCAATTTTTGGGTTTGGCTGGTTACTACAGATGTTTCATCGAGGGATTTTCAAAGATCGCACAACCGCTTACCACTCTCACTCAGAAGGGCACCAAGTATGCTTGGGGTGACAAACAGGAAGCAGCATTTCAATTAGTGAAACAGAAACTTTGCAGTGCGCCCATCTTGTCCTTGCCAGAGGGGACATATGATTTTGTGGTATATTGTGACGCTTTCATTCAGGGATTGGGATGTGTAGTCATGCAACGTGATAAGGTCATCGTGTATGCATCCCGACAGTTGAAGGTCCACGAGAAGAACTATACGACACATGACCTGGAATTGGGAGTAGTTGTGTTTGCACTTAAGATTTGGAGACACTATCTATATGGAACAAGGTGTACAATCTACACGGATCACAAGAGCTTCCAACATATTTTGACCAGAAGGAGTTGAACATGCGACAACGTCGCTGGGTCAAACTCCTGAACGATTATGAATGTGCCATTCGGTATCACCCGGGTAAAGCTAACGTGGTAGCTGATGCCCTCAATCGGAAGGAGCACTTGAAACCTCGTCGGGTACGAGCACTACAGTTCACAATTCATTCGGGGTTACCCGAACAGATACGCGACGCACAACTAGAAGCAGTTAAGGAAGAGAACATCAAGGCCGAATCTGTGGGAAAGATGGAACGCGATTGGGAAGTGAAATCCAGTGGTGCCCGGTATTTCATGAATCGTATATGGGTACCTCTCTACGGAAACCTCAGGAAGCTAGTTATGGACGAAGCTCACAAATCCCGATACTCTGTCCATCCTGGTTTGGATAAGATGTATCAAGACCTTAAAGCCGCGTACTGGTGGCCCAACATGAAAACGGATATAGCCACCTACGTGAGCAAGTGTTTGACTTGTGCGAAAGTCAAGGTGGAATATCAGAAGCCATCAGGGCTACTTCAACAACCTGAGATCCCAGTGTGGAAATGGGATCAGATCTCGATGGACTTTATCATTAAACTCCCGCGAACTCCGGGTGGTTGCGATACCATCTGGGTAATCGTGGATCGTCTAACTAAGTCTGCACACTTCCTAGCAACCAAAGAAACATATAAGATGGATAAGTTGACTCGCATCTACATTAAGGAAGTAGTTTCTCGGCACGGGGTGCCAACGTTCATCATCTCAGACAGAGATGCTCGTTTCACGTCCAATTTTTGGCAGTCACTTCAGAAAGCGCTGGGTACACGCTTAGATATGAGCACAACTTATCACCCTCAGACGGATGGTCATAGTGAAAGGACCATTCAGACCTTCGGGAATAGTTGGGAAATCCATCTGCCTTTGGTGGAATTCTCGTATAACAACAGTTACCATATGAGTATTCAGGCAACACCGTTTTAAGCATTGTACGGTCGTAAATGTAGATCACCGGTGTGTTGGGCAGAAGTCGGTGACAGTCAACTCACAGGTCCTGAGTTGATACTTGAGGCTACTGAAAAGATTGTGCAAATCAGAAACCGCATGGCAGCGGCATGAGATCGACAGAAAAGTTACGCTGATCAACAACGCAAACCGCTCGAATTTCAAGTAGGCGACCGCGTCCTACTGAAAGTGTCACACTAGAAGGGTGTAATTCGTTTTGGGAAACGAGGCAAACTAAATCCACGGTACGTAGGCCCATTTGTGATTTCGAAGCGTATCGGGCCTGTAGCTTATCAGTTAGACCTTCCTGCCGAACTTAGTGGAGTTCACAACGTTTTTCACATGTCCAATCTGAAGAAGTGCCTATCAGATGAGACCCTAGTCATTCCATTGGATGAGATTCAAGTGGATGAGCAACTGCATTTTGTGGAACGACCTATCGAGATCATCGACCGTGAGATTAAGACTCGAAGGCACAGCAAGATACCGATCGTCAAGGTTCGTTGGAACTCTAAGCGTGAACCAGAGTTCACGTGGGAAAGAGAGGACCATATGAAAAGCAAATATCCACACCTTTTCGCAACTGAGCAGCAATCTGACGTTACCTCCAACTGAATTTCGGGACAAAATTCTTTCAACATGGGGATGATATGACAGCCGGGATATACTTGTACCATTCTAACAAACAGAACTTTTGTGCGTTGCATTCTACACCGCGTTTACTCAATTTTCGGGATGAAAATTCTTTCAACATGGGGATAATGTGACATCCCGGTTTTTCAGGTATCTTAAACGTGCTACTTTATGGTTATTCACTCCTACGCTGATTTAATTCGGAGAATTAAATTACACGCTCGCAATAACTATGCTAACTTTGTGAATCTATAGGGAGAATTACGTGCTATGTGTTATTAGGCGTTTGTGATTTAATATTTTATAAACTCCATGTCGCAAATAATATTTTAGTAACTTTTATTTATAAACCGAACCAATCAAACCCAACCCGCCACCCACACCCCTTGCGACCCACACCTCCTTGCGGCCCAAGGAAATAACACAAACTTGCGGCCCAAGATACTTACCCAAACTGCCCCCCCTCCCCTATCGCGACCGCCCCCCTCCCCTTGTTATATTTATATGTATGTATGCATGGGATGCTTCAAAAAAAAAGAGAAACCCTAATACCCTAGAAGAATCGACGGCAGCCCCCCCCCTCTCACGGTCGCAAACCTCACACCTCCCGGATTGATTCCAAGCTTGTCCCGGTTCGCTAATCATCATCATTTCAAGGTTAGGGTTTAATTTTTTTGCGATTCACACTAGGTTTTGTGTAATCTTGATCATGATTATGTGTTTGTAGAATTATTAGTATGAAAAAGTGTTGTGATTTATGATTAGTTCGGATGAATGTGCGAATCCTTGCGGTTGTGATAATATGTTGAATACTAAAATCGTAGGCTGCGTTTTATCGATAAAGATCATGATATATAATTAGGGTTTTCATGAATATTGATATATATGATGATATTTTACAAATTAACCTGCTATTAATCAATTCAACTAAGCGCCATGACCGTTTAAACATATTCTAGTGCGATAAAGTCGAAAACAGTAAGCTGATTGGCAATTACAGCCAATTTCAATTGGCTGTAACCTGATCATATTTATCGAAAAGTGGATTTTCTAAAGCCTAAAACGTGTATTTTTGAGAAAAGCTTCAAATGGTGCCGGATTCATATTTTTCTAAGGTTGTTTGCTATTTTTAAATGGTCATTTAGTGCAGTAGCTGAAGCTGCGTAAATTCTGCAGAATTTGCAGGTTGTTTATAGAGTCGGATCTCATAGTCTGTAGGGGGTTAGGTCACGAAATTCGTACAGTAACTGGAGACGGGAATTTCCGAAAATATCCCACTGGAATTTTGTTAATTGGATGAACGATGATTTTTAAATAATTTTTCTCGTGGACTGAAGTCAGAAAGCGACGAATCTGACTGCAGCCTAGTATATAAATATTTATAAATAATTGGTAAAGATTTAGGATTTGAAAATTTTACACAAAATTCTACAATCTAATTGACACCTCCTGCAAAACAATTGGAATTTTTGGAACGTTGGAACTATTTTATAAAAATCCTCGAAAGCAGCCCAGTTATGAGCATACAAGCTGAAACATGATAACTTGCGTTTGTGTGTACCTAAGTGTTGTATGAGTTAATCTGTGTTTATGACAAGTTGGTTTGATCATTATTTTGTATGACAATACTTTGCATGCATGATTATGGTTTCGAATTGGTTATGACGTGTGCCGTACAGTGTGTTAGTTATGCGTAGGGTTTTGTGTCAGTGTGTTCACACACTAACTTTAAATCGGTTGACATGTTAGGACGCGATTAGTGGTTCCATCATTTGCTTCTTTTGCGTTATTCTAACCGAGCAATTTAAGGTGAGTTCACGGCCCCTATTTTATCCGGTTTTGAACAACAGGGGGAGAAACATGTACACGCTCTACAACTCTATCTTTTTACGTTATGCGAAATTAACGCCGTTAACTATTCGGTAACTAAGTTAATGTTAATATACGTTATGGTAACTAAGTAGCTTTATCACGGAAGTCCTCACCCAACTCTCGGATCGTTAGTATTGGGTTAGATAGCGGGGAAATTATGGTAGTACTACTGGGCCTGACAAGCCCCACCCGAGCTAGTCGCGCTACCGACCGGGAATGGTCAACGGGTGATTACTTTGGCCTAACTTTCGCCATGGTCAGTGATAAACCTGGCAACACTGAGGCAACAACAGTCAGCCTCGATCATGAACTCTTATGTGACGTAACTTTAGGCTCGCTACCTACATGTTTACATTGAACTTATTTACAAACCAACTTCATTTTCCGGGTTAGGAATAATGGAACTATGTCGTTATCCCGGGTTAGGGATAACGCGGAAAACAAACTTTTAAAACGAACTTGTGAACTTATAAAAACCTGTGAACTCACTCTTCTTTAATGTTGACACTTGTTTCTTTACATGTTTCTCAAGACGCTAGGAGCGCTAGGTGCACTCACTTGCATTTGATCAAGACATTTTTATCGAGTCTTATTTACGAATAATGTTTGGGATTTTGGTTTCGGCGTTTATGTTGGCTCCCGTTACTTAATTTTAATGCTTACGCTAAACTTTGAAACTTTGATATTTTGAAAATGACTATGAATGTTTACAACAAATGTTTTTGGAAAACGTTTAAATAAATCATATAGAGTCGTTCGATATTGCTAGTGTCTGAGATTCTGGTTTGATCACACGCCTCGCGGTAATACTCCGCAAGTGGAAATTGAGGGTGTGACATGTCGACAGTTGCTGTCCCAGGCACATGACAAGAGACGTCTCGTAGTTGAATGACATTCAGTTTTTCGATGGTGGTTTTGTCTCCTTCGCAGGTGGTGAAATGGGAAAGATAACAATGAGAGGAACGGTGTGCAATGGAGCTCTCAGTTTCAAGAACGTGAACTATGTCCCAGAGTTGAATCATAGTCTCTTGAGTGTGTCTCAGCTCTGTGATAATCATTTAGATGTGCTCTTTGCAAAGAAAGGTTGCTATGTGTCAAAACCAGGCCTCATTATTCCTGAAGAATGATTCTTCTCAAAGCTTAACACAAAGGAAACACTTACGTCATCGACATAACAAGGCCCCCACCGACAAGGTTACCTGTTTGTTCTCGTCGACCGCTGAGCACGATGCAATGTTGTGGCACAACCAACTTGGACACATCAACATGAAGAACCTCAACAGACTTGCAAAAAGTGGGTTAGTCAGAGATTTGCCTGTTCGGGATTTTATGCAGATTGAAAAGTGTGAATCATGTGCTCGTGGGAAACAACATCGAAAGCCACACAAATCGAAATCCGCACCCTCCGTGTCAAAAGTCTTGGAACTGCTTCATATGGATCTTTTTGGTCCGACCGATATTCTGAGTATTGGCGGGAAGGCATACTGTCTGGTTATCATTGATGACTACTCCCTTTTCACTTGGATATTCTTTCTAGCACAAAAGAGTGAAACAACTGAGTTAGTCAAACAGTTTATCACCATGATGGAAAACCAGACAGACACCACAGTGAAGGCTATTCGATGTGATAATAGAACAGAGTTCAAGAACATCACCTTGAATTCTTTTTGCTCCTCCAAGGGAATTGATCAACAGTTCAGTGCAGCCAGAACTCCTCAAAATAATGGGGTTGCAAAATGCAGAAACCACACACTCATTGAAGCAGGACGTAGTATGTTGGTCGAATCAGAACTACCTCTTATTTTCTGGGCAGAAGTAGTCGATACCACTTGCTACATTCAGAATCATGTCCTGATCAATAGAAGGCACATGAAAACGCCATATGAAGGGGTTGAAGGTCACAAACCTTCGGTCAAACATTTCCGCAAATTCGGATGCCTCTGTGTTCTTCTACTCGTGGATGCTAAGGGAAAATTTGAATCACGTGGAGATCCATGCATCTTCGTCGGCTACTCTAAGAACACTTCTTATCGTGTCTATAACAAGATCAAGAAAATGGTAGTTGAAACCTACAATGTGGGTTGGCTGGAGGAGAATCCCAAGGACGCATGAATTGGTCCCGACTGGCTCTATGATTATTCCTTTGTATTTAATTTTGTTGATGTCTCGTCTGATGTGAATGCAGGTACAGGCACAAGTTCTGAACCCCCACCGATGACTATCTTAACTAAGGATGATGAAGGTGCTGAACAACTTCAAGAATCCTTCAAGCAGCTGAGTGTGGATCTACTTGGATTCAATGAAACTGTGTCTACACCTCCACCATCATCGCAGAATCAGGAAACTGTTTCTGAACAGATCCCTCAGACGGGTTCCCCTGAAGTTGAGGCTCCAAACAAAGTAACTACTGTGGCAAATGAAGGAGCTACAACTCCTGATGTCTTAGGTTCATCTTGGTTTCTGAGACCAACACCTCCAGACTATTCTGTTGATTCATCAGTCAACATTCCCACTGGTGCAACTAATGAGGGGGAGCCATCTAGAGTCGCATCACAGAGCTTTACAAACTTGCAGTCAGATCTCCATGTTTCTGCTACGCCTATACCACAACGTTTACAGCGCGATCATCCAATTGAAAATGTTATTGGTCCTGTTACTGCTGGAGTTCAGACTCGAAGTCAATCAGGAGATGTCAATACTTGTCTTTTCTCTTGTTGTATCTCACAAATTGAACCTAAAAGCATTGATGTCGCCTTGCAGGAACCAGGCTGGGTTGACGCTATGCATGAAGAACTCAATCAGTTTGAGAAACTTGGGGTATGGCTCAGGGAAAACATGCTCTTGGAACTCGTTGGGTATTTCGCAACAAACAGGATGATACTGGTGTGATTGTGAGGAACAAAGCTCGATTGGTTGTTCAGGGCTTTTGCCAGATCGAGGGGTTAGATTACGATGAAATTTATGCACCAGTGGTTAGATTGGAAGCCATTCGCATTTTCTTGGTATATGCATCATACATGGATTTCACAGTCTATCAAATGGATGTCAAGACTGCGTTTCTTTACGGCATGATGAAAGAGGTGATATATGTGGCACAACCACCGTGTTTCACTGATCCTGAAAAGCCAGACTATCCATACAAGTTGTACAAAGCTTTGTATGGGTTGCATCAAGCGCCTCGTGCGTGGTACGCCACCCTAACAGAGCATCTGCTTGCTCACGGATATACCCGGGGAACCATTTATCAGACTTTGTTCATCAAGCGTGTAGACAAGGACTTCATTCTTGTTCAAATTTACGTAGATGATATTATTTTTGGTTCTACGAATGATGGGTTGTGTCGTGAATTTGAAGAGGTCATGAAGAAGAAATTCGAGATGAGTTCATTGGGGGAGATGACTATGTTTTTGGGTCTTCAAGTTCGTCAGAGCTCACAAGGAATTTTGATTCATCAAGGAAAATATGCCAATGACGTTCTTGCCAAACTCAAGCTTATAGATTCAAAG
This sequence comes from Scalesia atractyloides, assembly GCA_947069175.1. Lineage (NCBI taxonomy): Eukaryota > Viridiplantae > Streptophyta > Magnoliopsida > Asterales > Asteraceae > Scalesia > Scalesia atractyloides. The sequence continues at coordinate 30,708,732 of CAMTDV010001632.1, forward strand.
CCTATGGCTTCGCCTATCACTGAACGGCCCATGTTGAATGAAGACGCAGAAGGAACGCCTGTCAATCCAACCATGTACTGGTCTATGATTGGTTCACTAATGTATCTCACAGCAAGTCGGCCAGACATTATGTTTGCCGTTTGCCAGTGTGCACTATATCAGGCTACTCCTAAACTCTCTCATTTACATGATGTTAAAAGAATTTTTAGGTATCTCAAAGGGGCACCGTCACTGGGGCTCTAGTATCCTAAAAATTCTGAATTTGAACTGTATTCTTTCTCTGACAGTAATCTTGGTGGTACAGACAGGGACATGCGATCAACTTTAGCTGGATCCCAATTCTTGGGGGATAGAATGATCTCTTGGCAATGCAAGAAGCAGCAGACGGTGTCACTTTCTACAGTGGAAGCAGAATATGTCGCAGCATCAGCTTGCTGCTCCTAGGTTTTATGGATGCAACATCAGCTTGCGGATTACGGTTTGACTTATCTAAACACAACAATTTATTGTAATAATGATGCCACTATCCAAATTGTCAAAAACCCTGTTTTCCACTCCAAAACCAAGCACATAAACATCAAAGTTCATTTTATTCGTGATTGCTATGAAAAAGGTCTCGTTAAACTTGAGCAAATCCACACCGATGCAAATGTTGCAGATTTGTCGAAACCCGTTAGCAACACGTGTTTTCAAGTGCTTGTGGATCTTCTCAAGATGATCCGGTTTTCTAACTGAGCTTCCTTTATCCTTTCCTTTTAGTTTGTTTTCATTTTCCTTTCTTTTTGTTTGCCTCGTAAATTTGTTCATATATATGCACAAATTTGGGGGAGAAAAATCACAAAAAATTAGAAAAATACCAAAACATTTAAAAAAATTAGAAAAACACAAAAACATTAAAATTTTAGAAAATGACAAAATAGTTTCAAACAGTTTTGCAACGATTGGGAAATGAAATGATTTCTTGTGATAAACGTATTGGCTAACACATGTAAGGTATTGTAACTGGAATGACTTGGATCGAAAGCGATATGTTGATAGGCTTAGAGCTCAAACGGATATTATAAGCTAAATGATATAAACATAAAGAACTATATATCTAGTGGGTCACACACCATCGGCATGTGATTTTATGGTCTTAAATCTTGCGTTGATAGTTGGCAAATAGTTAAGGTGTTAGGTGTTTATACTGTTGACTCATCCAGGATATCTTGGCTGTCCTTCTGTTGCATCCAGATTATATGCAGACTAAGACACGGACACAAAACATTGAAAACTTTGACTGCACGATGGTGCATACTTGTGATCAATGGTCTAATGTTGTAAAGCTAGGATGATTCCAGTATAAGTTACCAAACATCATAAACCGTTGTGCTTACCTTGATCGCCGGGGTATGTCATGGAATGGGACACACATGTTTTATAGTAAAACATTACATTAAGCATATCTAAAGCAAAAAGTAGAAGGTTGAGCCCTAGGTTTAAATGGACATCATATTGGCAATCACTTAGACCAGTTTGACCAAGCTCACACTGAAAAGAGTTCTTTAGTCTGCCTAAAAATGATTTGATCCCATAGCAAGACTGTGTATATGTTGTATTGATTTTGTTTAATCTCACCAATGCACCCGCGGTGTTCATGGACCTCATGAACCACGTGTGTAAGCCGTACCTCGACAAGTTTGATCTTGAATGGTTACGAGATGTTCCACCTGACAAAGCCAAGTAAGGCCGTTAGAACTTGAACACAATAAGTCCAATGTTGCAATTAAGCAGGATTCAATGCACACTGCTTAGTTGCTCGGTTAGTCTAAACTATTGATTTTTGAGCTAGATGATTTATGTCAATGGGTATTTGACTGGCCTACTGAGTTTTGGAATTGGGCTAATCCAATAGAATTTCTGAAAATCTTGAAATTGAACAGTCTTGGACCCATTATGTTAGTGTTCCGGATTGGGCCTTTTGACCCATTCCGAATAGGCCCATTGACCGAATTGGACACTCCTCTTCTGGCTGTCTCGGACTGGTTACTGTTCCGGATTGGGCCCAATTGACTTTGACCAAGCCCATTCCGGATTTTATCCAAATTGGATCTCGGATGATTGGATCCAGATTGACTTGGGCCTAAATTCTTAGGCCCAAGCCCATTCTGGAATAGTATATCAGAGTATCATTGTTTCGTTTCAGATCATTCATTAAAAATTTCTTCTTCCGAAATACTATAATCCTCATCCGGATTAACTTTGTTCACATTCATTCGAATTACATCCGAATTAGGTACAAAGTGCTTCTAAATCATAAAAATTAAATGTTAATCTTCAAATCTTCATGTAATTAAGCATCTCGGATGGCATCTCGGATGGCATCTCAGATAAATCTTCAAATAGTGTGCATTCCGGACTCCATCTCGGATGAGCATTCAACTGGAATGGATGAACTCGGATTCCATTTCAAATGGCATTCATTTGAGATGATAAGGGGTTCATCCGGATTCCTATTTGAACCCTTTTGATTCCGGATCTCAGTGTTTGAACTTTTCGGATTGTTTTTTGAACCTTCCGGATTGAGTATTGAACCTTAACACAGAACCTTTAAGATGAACTCTCAACTGAACCTTGAACCTGTCAAATTCATTAATGGACCTTTTTCTTGACCTGTCAATCAGTTTTGAGCTAATGAGTTTTTGACTCCTTAGTTTGAATTAACTTATTTAACTTGAATATCTGGTCTGATAGTAAATGTTTTGCTGAGTATGATTTAATCTGTTGTTCTTCTGACATAAATGGCTGAAGAGGCTTTTGATGCAATTTTGTTGGTTGAAGAGCAGTGTCACAACCAAGCGGGTTATCTTTTAGATCCACCAGCAGATTTCTTCCAAGAATTCAGGTCTATGATGGTGGGTCTGAATGATTGCAGGATCTCATATGCACTCCGAGTGAATCCGATTATCTATTGCGATCTAGTGCACATGTTTTGGAAGTGAGCAAGATTCATCTAATGGGTGCTGACGGGAAGCCTTACATTAGTTCATCTATTCAGGGGAAGGAAATTGTTGTATTCGAGAGGTGTTGAAGTTTACCAATGTAGCAAGTGTTCCGACTTTATATGCTAAGGAGAAGGTGATACCGGTATTGACAGTGATGAGTTATGAGGGAACTTATCCACCATTGTTGAAGAAGATTTTTCCGGTGTACTGGAGATTATTAGTTCACATTTTTATGCAGTGTGTATCGGAGAATAAGGGTGGATGGATCAGCCGAACCAGACGCATACTTCAGCGATAGTATCTTTGGTGATGGATTGGAAATATAACTTTTATGGTTATATTGTCGAGAATATGAAGAAGATTCTTGAGCAGTCGAAAACGAAGATGTTTTTGTTGTATCCTCGATTCGTACAGCTGATTCTGGATGCACGTTATTTTGATTTGGCTAAAGATGCTTCTTATGCGAACTTGCTGAATATGAAGCCTATGGGTCCGACTATTTTTGGCACGATGAAGAAGAACAGATCGACGCCGAAGACAGTTTTTGTTGGACGCATACCATTGAAGAAGTTTGGGAAGTTTTGTGAGGTAATTGGTCAGGATATCCTAGCACCTAAGCCGGTGAATGCTATGGTGGCTGAAGAACATGATATATCGATTGTGGAGAAAGAGATTGAGATTGAAGATTTAATTTCTGAGGCAGATACTGATGATGAAGAAGCTCTGTTGGAATCTATTACAGAATCTGATGTTCATCCGATTCCAGAGCTATAAGAGCTTACTATTGAGAACTTAGCAGCTCTTATTGCACATCTGAAGGAGATTCGGGAGCAGCAACGGAATCCTTCTCTCGTGTTGCCTCATTCTGATATTCCAGTTGCTGAAGCCGATACAGATGAAGATGTTGAAGAAGAGGAAATACCGTTATTGAAAAGATAATGAACAAAAGCAACCAAGGAACCCATTTATACAGAAGCCCAGATACAAACCGAAGTCCATACTGATGATACTATTGAAGAACCGGTCATGGTTACATCCTTGGTCAGTGTATCTTTGACCGATATTTCCACTGTTGAGCCTGTTACTGCTGAAGAACCGACAGTTCCTTTTGTTGCTACTCAGTCTACTGTCGTGTCTATTCCAGCTGAGTCTGTACTCGAGATGATGGATTTTGGTGGTGGTGGTAGTTCTGCAGGTGCTGGAGGATCAGGGGCAGGGGGTAGTGGTTCTGGTGGTGGTCAGGATGAAGATACTGAGTTTTATAGTCGATCTGAAAAGAGAGCATTTGAATTCAGTGGGGTTGATAGTGTTGAGGAAGATGTGGATTTAGTTGACCTAAAGAAGAGGGTGGTAGTGCTTGAGCAGGAGGTTATTCTTAAGGATGCACAGATAGCTTCATTGCAGACTCGATTAGATGCGTGTGATCAGACGATTGACCAACTTCAGGGTGATGTTTCGTTATTAATGACTATGGTTTTCGATCTGAAGGCGAAGTTGAAGAATAAATTTAGGCGTGAGTTTTCTAATCCGACTGATGATCCTATGAATGTTGAACATCGTCATCAAGCTACTGAAAGCAGAGAAGCTGACAGAATAGCTACTGAATAGCTTGCAGCTGATCGTCAGACTGGATTAGATGATTACTAGAGCAATCCAAAGAGGAAGTTTACCGTGAGCCAGAAAAGACAAACTGCTCAAAAGAAGAAACAGATGGTTTTGATGAAGAATGTTAATGTAAATCCGCTGGACGAGAACTTTCAGTTGAAGGATCCCACAAATCAGTCTGAGAGATTTGTCATGGAGCTTGGATTGAGTTATTATAGTAAGGTTGGGAATAAGTCACGTGCGCTGAGCTGGACTTATGATTATGTTAAGAAGATGTGGCTAATTGTTCGATAGGATGGTACGCGCGAATATTACTCCGAGGAGTCCCAGTTTGAGACCTGGACAAAAGTTACATTGACTGATCTTCTAAGGGCTCCGTATACAGATACTGATATGACTTAGCGTGGTCCAGGGTGGAGATTTTTTAAGAAACTAGAACAGGAGGTGAAGAATGGATTCGAAACAATGAAGACAGCTTAACCGTATCTTCGGACAGCTAAAGGTGTTAGAGATGCAAGGACTGGTAGAAGGTTTAAATTTGTGATATGGCCTCCGACTGATAAGGAACTAGTTATACCAGTTGCTCTAACATTTCCCAGAGGTATTTTGAAGAATTTTAATTTTTGGATGTATGATCCAAAGGTCGGGAGTGTGGCGATTCTGACAAAGGAGAAAGCATTTCGCATGAATGATGTAGTTGATTTTGTGAGCTTTCACGATGAAGACCTGCAGGTTCTAGCAGCGAATCAAATTCAAACTACAGATTGTATGAGGCATGTGCTAAGATTGGACGGCGGCAGTTGCTGGGATCATAGCTGGAAGAATGGGAGTTGATGCGCTACCAAAGGATTAATCGCCTAATGCTGTAAACCTAGGGGAGATTGTTGGGCCTCTAGTAAAAGGTTTACACATTAGTGTTGCATTTTGGGCTAAGGTTGAAAGAATGGGCTTCCTAGAGCCTTATGGGCCAAGGGTTGTAATTAGTGGGTTAATCGATTTATATAAATACATATGTTAGGGTTAGTATTTTGGTTGCTAGTCAGTTTGTTATTCAGAAATCTTGTATCAGACACCATTCGGTGTATGCAAGTTGGTTAATCAGAGAATGTTCTTGTTCAATTAATCTAATCTTTGTTTCCGCAATCGATTAGTCGCTGTGATACTGTGTACAGATTCGAATCAAGACTTACAGATTGTTTATCTCATAACTAAGCCCGCATTGCTTGTGATAAAAAAGTCATTGAAATTAAAACCCTATCTGGTTAAATGATCACCATTCTTGGAGATTCACACTATGGAATGCCAGACAAGATATCGTTATTCAAGGAATCCAAGTGTTTATGGAAAGGTTGTGTCATTTACCTAGCACAAGTAACTATCAATGAGCCTAAGCTAAAGATTGAAGACCTTTCAATCATCTCAAAGTATTCCGATGTTTTCCATGAATAATTACCAGGCCTACCTCAAGATAAGCAAGTGGACTTTAGGAGTGATATCCTACCTGGGTCAACACCTGTAGCTAAGGCTTCGTATCGATTAGCGCCAACGAAAATGAAGGAATTAAGGACGCAATTAGATGAACTTTTAGAGAAAGGTTTCATACAACTGGTTCCTCACCATGGGGAGCTCCTGTTCTTTTTGTTAAAAAGGATGCTTCAATGCGGATGTGCATTGATTACCGAGAGTTGAACAAGATAACGATCAAAAACCGTTATCCTATGCCCAGGATCGATGATTTGCTCGATCAACTTCAAGGTGCTAGCTATTTCTCTAAGATTTATTTAAGACTGAGGATGTTCCTAAGACTGCCTTCAGGGCCCGTTATGGACATTATGAATTCCTAGTAATGCCTTTTGGTCTCACAAATGCACCTGCAGCATTCATGGATCTCATGAATAGAGTCTGCAAACCGTATTTAGATAAGTTTGTCATTGTCTTCATAGACAACATACTTAGCTACTCTCGTAATCAAGTTGATCACGAGAAACACCTTCGATGCATCCTAGAACTGCTAAGACAAGAGAAGCCTAATGCTAAATTTTCTAAGTGTGAATTTTGGCTTAGAGAAGTCCAATTTCTTGGACATGTTGTAAGTGAGCGTGGTATACAAGTGGATCCCGCCAAGATAGAAGCCATAATGAATTGGGAAGTACCCAAAACTCCATCGGAGATTTGTAGCTTCTTAAGATTGCCTGGTTATTATAGAAGATTCATTGAGAACTTTTCAAGGATAGCCACTCCTTTAACTACCTTGACCCGTAAGAATGTCAAGTTTGACTGGGGTCCAAAACAAAAAGGATCCTTTGAAATTCTAAAACACAAGTTGAGCAATGCTCCATTGTTATCTCTACCTGAGGGTATTGAGGACTTTATTGTTTACTGTGATGCCTCACACACTGGCTTGGGCTGTATGCTAATGCAAAAAGGCAAAGTAATTGCTTATGCATCACGACAATTAAAAGTGCACGAAAGGAATTACACCACTCATGATTTGGAATTGGGTGCCCTTGTATTTGCACTTAAGTTGTGGAGACATTACTTATATGGCACAAAGTGTATTGTATACACTGATCATAAGAGTCTCCAACATCTGTTCAATCAAAAAGATTTGAACATGCGACAACGCCGTTGGATGGAAACACTTAATGATTATGATTGCAAAATTCGCTATCATCCCGACAAGGCAAATGTCGTTGCTGACGCTTTAAGTCACAAGGAAAGGGTTAAACCTATTAGTATTAAGGCCAAGAGCATTGAGCTCAGAAATAGCTTGAATGGAAAGCTATTAGATGCGCAAAAGCAAGCCCTATTAGAGGCTAATATTCCTAATGAGGGATTAGGCAGAACTGTTGATTAGTTAATGCCTGGAAAAGATAGAATCCTTAGATTTAATGGAAGAATCTGGGTTCCAATATTTGGAAGACTTAGAGATCGAATCCTCCATTAAGCACATAATACGAGATACTCAGTTCACCCGGGTGGTGACAAGATGTATCAAGATTTGAAAAAGGAATTATTGGTGGATAGGTTTGAAGAAATCCATAGCCACTTATGTAGCTAAGTGTCTGACGTGTTCGCAAGTTAAAGCTGAACATCAGAAACCGTCAGGACTTCTACAACAGCTTGAAATTCCCACTAGGAAATGGGAAATGGTAACTATGGATTTGATTACCAAGTTACCTAAGACCAAACATGGTAATGACACGATTTGGGTCATTGTGGACAGGCTGACTAAGTCAGCGCATTTCTTGCCAATTAAAGAGACCTATAATTTTGACAAATTGGCTAAGTTATATGTGGACAAGATCGTGTCCCTACACGTTGTGCCGGTATCTATTGTATCTGCTAGAGATACTAGATATACCTCTCACTTTTGGAAAAGTTTCCAACAATCTTTAGGCACAAGATTAAAATTTAGTACGACTTACCATCCACAGATTGATGGTCAGACTGAGCGTACTATTCAGACTTTGGAAGACATTCTTAGAGCATGTGTGATTGATTTAGGTGGAAGTTGGGATGACCACTTACCCCTTATAGAATTCTCCTATAATAATAGTTATCATACGAGCATCAAGGCTGCTCCTTTTGAGGCCTTGTATGAGAGAAAATGCTAAACGCCCGTGTATTGGGCAGAAATTGGGGGAAGCCCAACTATCAGGACCAGAAATTGTCCTGGAAACCACGGATAAAATTTTGCAAATCCGCGGTAGACTCAAAGCTGCCCGAGATAGGCAGAAGAGCTATGCTGACAAGAGGCGTAAACCTCTTAAGTTCTGAGTAGGGGACAAAGTCATGCTAAAAGTATCACCTTGGAAAGGTGTAATGAGATTTGGAAAGAAGCGTAAGTTAAGCCCAAGGTATATAGGACCATTCGAAAGAATCGAATGTGTCGGCACTGTAACTTATAAGCTCCAAGCTGCCAGAGGAGCTTAGTGGGATTCATGATTTGTTTCATATCTATAATCTTAAGAAATGTCTAGCCGATGAGTCGCTAGCAATGTCACATCATGATGTGTAAATTGATGAAAACCCGAGATTCGTTGAGAAACCGATTTCGATCAAGGATCGACAGGTTAAGAAGCTCCGAAAGAAATTGATACCTATAGTAAAGGTTAAGTGGGATGCCCTTCGAGGCCCTGAGTATACATGGGAGGTTGGGTCCACTATGCGACAAAAGTACCCCAATCTTTTTGAATAAAATCTCGAGGTCGAGATTTCTTTTAAGGGGGTGAGGATGTAACACCTCGTAAAATTGTGTCCAATAATATAGTGATACGTGTCGTATTTCTATTATAAGTCTATTAAAGGCTAATAAGGACTAAAAGTGTCAACTTGCTTAAACTAAGTCTCTTAGTGACCTTGTGATGTCAACATGCAAAAACCGAGCCTCTGAGTGACCATTAGTGTCAACATGCTTAAAACTTAGCCTTTGAGTGACCATTAGGGTCAACATGCTTAAACTTAGCCTCTGAGTGACCATTAGTGTCAACATGCTTAAACTTGGCCTTTGAGTGACCATTTGTGTCAACATACCCAGCCTCTGAGTGACATCGGAGTCAACATACTTATACTGAGCCTCTGAGTGATCCTTTACGAAGTCCTAACTCTCATACGAGCCACTTGTTGGACGAGAGGGATTAATCCTATGTATAATGTAACACCTTGTAAAAGTCGTGTCCAATAGTATAGTGACACGTGTTGTATTTTTTAAGTCTATTAAAGAATAATGAGGACTAAAGGTGTCAACATGCTCAAACTGAGCCTCTGAGTGACTGCCTAATGTCAACATGCGTAACGTAAGCCTCTGAGTGACTGATACGTCAACATGCTTAAAACAACAGCCTCTGGGTGACTGATATGTCAACATGCTTAAACTTGGCCTCTAAGTAACTGATAAGTTAACATGCCCAGCCTCTGAGTGACATCGGGGTCAACATGCTTATAATGGGCCTCTGAGTGATCCTTTACAAAGTCCTAACTCTCATGCATGCCCGTTGTTGGACGAAAGAGGTTAATTCTGTAAAAATGTGAAAGTTGGATAATGGAGGGATTAAAAGTGTCAATATGTTAGTTATACCTCTGAGTGACCTTTTAACAAACCGAGAGCTTGACAATGTCCAGGCAAAAGACCGGGTACGCCAAGTATTGGCTACGGAGGGCTAAAAAAGCTAAAAAGGTGTTTTAGGAAGGTTTAAGAGGGTTTAACAAGTTGAGGGGCTAAAAATGTCAAAATTTGAAACTGGCCATGGGGCGCGAGAGGCAAGGCTTGTGCCTCTCGTGGGGCGCGAGAGGCCTGTGTCTGCAGAAAATTTGCTTGGCTTCCACACAAATTGCCAAAAACCATTTGATTCGAAACCATGGTCTTCCAAACTGCTATGCCACCTTTTAGGACACTTGTAAGTCTCCTCTTACTGTAATACCTCATAAAATCGTGTCCAATAGTATAGTGACACGTGTTGTATTTTAATTTAGTCTATTAAAGACTAATAAGGACTAAAGGTGTCAACATGCTCAAACTGATCCTCTAAGTGACTGTCTGATGTCAACATGCATAAACGTAAGCCTCTGAGTGACTGATATGTCAACATGCTTAAACAATAGCCTCTGAGTGACTGATATGTAACCATGCTTAAACATTGGCCTCTTAGTGACTGATATGTCAACATGCCCAGCCTCTTAGTAACATCGGAGTCAACATGCTTATAGTGGGCCTCTGAGTGATCCTTTACGAAGTCCTAACTCTCATATGTCTCATTTGTTGGACAAGAGGGTTCAATTCTGTAATTATATAAAAGTTGGACATTGGAGGGATTAAAAGTGTCAACATGTTAATTTATACCTCTGAGTGACCTTTTAACTAACCGAGAGCTCGACAATGTCCGGGCATAATCCCGGGTACGCCAATTATTGGCTACGGAGGGCTAAATATGCTAAAAGGGTGTTTTAGAAGGTTTTAAGGGTGTTTAATAAGTTGAGGGGCTAAAGGTGGCAAATTTTGAAAACTGACATGGGACGCTCGCGGGGCGCGAGAGGCAAGGCCTTGGCCTCTCGCGGGGCGCGAGAAGCCTGTGTCTGCAGAAAGTTTTGCTTGGCCTCCACACATGTTGCCAAAAACCAATTAACTCGAAACTATGGATTCCCAAACTGCTATGCCACGTTTTAGGACACTTGTAAGCTCCCTCTTACACCCCTTAACACCTGACATCACCTCCTTCAAGCTCTCCAACTATAAATAGGTGCCAAGGTTCACCATTTGAACTTGCACCTTTCTTATTCATAACTCTTCTCCCTCCTCTAGAAGTTCCTAACTGAAAGGAGCATCCATCTTAGTTCTATTGCATCCTGGGAACCACTTGTAAGTGTTCCTTGCTCTTGCATTTTTGTTTATAGGCTTTTATAGCCAAAAGTCAAGCGTTTTACGGAAAACACCTTGACTTTCGGTTAAGACCATTATGGTCCAGCTATTGTTCGTATTGAACATGGCTAAGTGATCGTAATAAGGTAGGTGTTATTCCCTATAAAGGGCACCTCCTGAAGATCACGTTTGCAAGACCGATTGACGGGTCAAAGTTATGATATTAAAAAGTCAAACAAGCCATTTTTTGGAAAAAAATATAATTTGATCTTATATATGTTATGAAACCTGTTTTGACACTTAAACAAGTTGGTAATAATTATTAGAACAAGTAAGAACATGTTCGGCTCGCCAATTCCAGTTCTAGGGTAGGTTCGCAACCGAAAGTCACGAAGTTTAACTTCTCCTTTGACTTTCGATTCTGACCCGATTTTGATTAGTTAGATACTAATCTATAGTTGCATTATGATCATAATATAATGTAGCATAACCCTCTGAGGTTATATTACATTATCATAATCAAAATCTGAGTGTATGCACAAGTTCCGTAATTATGCCATTTTTTTTACTAAAATGTCCTTTTTGCATAAAACAAAGTTTAAATGATAATGAACTTAAAAATAAGTTTCCTACTAATGTAATATTATAAGTATGATTATTTGGGATGTTAAATTAGATTATAAACTAAGTTTATAAGCAAGTCCTTGTATTATGTCGGTAAACGACGATAAAGCCCTTATAGCTTATAAAACGATTTTAATTACATCTTTTCAAGGTAAATCTTTTACCCACTGATATGTTATATTAAATAACATATCCAAAACATTTTAATCTGACCTTAACACCAATTTTCGTTAAACATCGCATAAAACGTCATTTTACGACACAAGCGCCATTTCGGCGCATAGTACGGTTTTAAACCATACTAATGGACCAAAACTTGTTACCTACTGATTTTTAAAACTTATTTTAAACATATTTACAGTAGGTACATAATATGAATTCAGAATCCCAAATAATTTATAATATATGTGTAAAATGACCAAAATGCCCTTTCGGTACATAGTTTGGTCATAAAAGACAAATTACACATATAATTAATATCATACTGATATTATATCATAAATAAGTTATTTTTACAAAATTATTGTAGTTATAACATAAAATTATATTCATTTTCCTTTTATACGGTATGAAATTACCGAAACGCCCTTATGAGGCATAGTTTCATTTTAAAACCATAACGGGCATAAAAGTTGATATCCTACTGATATTATAATTTATTTAAAATTTAATGGCATATAGAACTTGTCCATGAATTATCCGGTTACCCGATATCGCTGATATGCGTACGGTTAAGTATATGTAACTAGTTTACGAAAATTAACCGAAACGGGTTTAACCTTGTCATTTAAGTCTCAAAATCAAGAATGTTTATAGTTTATCCATATTACACCAGTCAAGGCACTTGTTGGGATTAAACTACATTCTATCCGATCACCGTTTAATCAAGCGTTATACGTCTTGATCCTGTACATTACACGGTCTAAGTCTATGACTTAAATAAGACTGTTAGTATTAATTGGTTAGTTTATGCCATAATCCAGACTAGAGACTTGCTGGTAAATGCTATCTGCACTTAGTACTTTTATGTACGGCTGAGTTATTAAAATTAAAAGAATAATAAGCACAGATAAATACTCTCGACTTATTTCCCCTATACGGGCTTGGGTCACGGTAAATTATTACCGCTTGGTCGGAAATGTGATCAATCGAATGCAAGATTGTGGTTAGTAAATCCGCATATTCTATTTTAATCAGTTTTGTTTGATAACTTAAACATCGGGGGTTAACTACCGTGTCCTGGATATCCTCAGCTCATTACAATAGAAATATCCACGACCTTAGCGCGGGTGTAGGCATACACCAGATAGACGCTCAAAATACATTCCCACAAGGTTGGGAAGAATTGACTCCTTCGTGAGTCCAAAGTGGTGTGTACGTTAATCATGTATCGATCTCCGTACCAGGCCCTGTATGTATGGACAAACATGTAAATCTGTTAACAAGGTTGGACGGTCAACTTTCCCAAGTTATAAAGGATTTTCTGCTGATACACACTTAAAACATATTTTAAATGTTTTCAAACTGAGTCAGTTGGGTGTATTTACCAACGAAAGTTGATGTATTTTCAAAAGACTAAGCTTGCAGGTACAATACGAAAATAGGATGGAAGTGCTCGGTAGTGATAGAGGATCTTGCAAACCCTAGATCTGCCCAAAGTTTGTTTTATTCTTTCTTTGTACAATTTACGATCTGCCTGTGTATATTCTATTACGAGCCTGTATATTATTTTTATTTCGAACATTTGGTTTGTAATAGTAATTTTACTCCAAGACTTCCGTTGTGCCGTGTTTAATTGACAATGATGTTATCAACTGACGTCACGATACTCCCCACCCGGGCCCACCGTTGTATGGATTTGGGTTGGAAATCCGGGGTGTGAGAGGTTGGTATCAGAGCCAACATTTGAGAGAATTAAACACTATCCTTCTTGTGTTTAATCTCAAACTTACACAAGCACATTCCTTAGACTTCCGAGTTTAGGCTTTGACCTAGGATTACTCATTTCATTATTATGTTATTAGTATTGTTTTGAACTGATTTTTAACAGGAAAATGTCGTCAAGAGTACGAGGACGAGGAAAAGGACCCATGAAGGGAGGACCATCATGACACAACCCTTCACATCCCCATCACCCGAACCCCTATGAGGACTTGGGAGATTCATGGCCATTTGCCCAACATTCGCCTACCCATGCTCAAAGTTCTTACCACTCGTACCATTCGCACCGCTCTCACCACTCTCATAACTCCCATCATTCTTACCATGATGAGTTTAATCCAAACCTATATTTAAATACACTTCCAGCCGATCAAAATCAGTTGGACCAACCAAACCCCATGGACGAGGACTCCGACCCAGAGATGCCGCCGTCAGGATCGCATACGGATCCCATAGAAATCTCAAGCGATTCGAACTCTTATGCCAGATCACCATATCAAGGTCCTAATGAATGGGACCAATATTGGAACCAATTTACCTTCGCTAACACTCATTCCCATCACTCTCAACCACCTCCCTATACAAAAAGACGTTCACATGGACCGCCACCTGAACTACCAAGGAGGAAGCGTGGAGCACGTATGTCGGTACGTGCAGGTCAAAGATCGGGATCGCTGCCACCTTTGCCCAACCCTTACCCCACAATTTAAGAGGACCCACAAATGGGTGAACCCTCTAACACTTCACATGTGGTGGAACCAACACCAACACCTGCGGTTCAACCACCACCATCGGGTTATAATAACCCTATCCCAACATATCCGGATACATCTAGACATGATCCTTTTAACCCATAAACACCTGTTGATTACCAAGCATGGTCGCATGACCCTTACATGCAAGCGGTCTTGCATAATGCACTTTACCCCTCTCCTTTCCCACCTGCTTATCCACCTATTGGATATCCAAGTTATGGGTACCAGTATCCGGTTATACCACAACCACAACCTCCGCCGCCACTTGAGGCCATTAATGAGGCCTTAGAACGAATGAAGGAAATGCAACAACAAGCGGAGAAAACGGAGAAGAAGACAAACAAGTTCTTCAAGAAACTCTCCAAACTGGTTAAGGGAAAGAAGGACGAGTGAAGTTTCTTCTAATATATGTTAGTCCCTGCAAGGACATTGTTAATTTCTTTAGTCCTGCGTGGACATTTTTGTTTCTATAGTCCTTGCATGGACAGTTTATTTCATTGTTTCTAATATTGTAATTTCTATTTGGAATTTAATGAAATATTTTTGGAATTATATATATGCATTCATCCTCTTCAAGCAAGCGTCTCGATTTTATTCGAAATTTATGCTCTGCTATATAATTCCAAAAGACCTTAACGGATTTGATTATGCCAAGTGGCGTAGACCATACATTGGCCAAGAAATGATAGTTAAGGACAAGGAGCCTTCTATCAGGATAGTTAAGGGAAGATAT
Organism: Scalesia atractyloides; assembly: GCA_947069175.1. Lineage (NCBI taxonomy): Eukaryota > Viridiplantae > Streptophyta > Magnoliopsida > Asterales > Asteraceae > Scalesia > Scalesia atractyloides. The sequence continues at coordinate 30,723,732 of CAMTDV010001632.1, forward strand.
CCTTCTATCTAGAGGTGGGGATCTAGGTTCAAGCCTCAAGGTCGTTAAGGTCGAAGGTGACCGGGACCATTAATCAATCATTAAGGTACTCTTATGTTAACATTAAGGAATGTTCATACTCTTGGTAGTGTGACTTGAGGAACCACACTAGCCGTCTAGGTAAAAGGACTACGTCCTAAGACCTATTATATAGCCTATGTAATCAATGTGATCCCGGCTAACGTCATTAATGTGATGACAAATGACAGGCCAAGGTGCCCAATTTATGTCCAATGTGATAGGCCAAGGTGCCCAATTTATGTCCAATGTGACATGCCAAGGTGCCCAATTTATGTCCAATGTGACAGACTGATATGCCATGAATTACATCTGTTATGATATAGGCTGATATGCCATGAATTACATCTGTTATGATATAGGCTGATATGCCATGAATTTACATCTGTTATGATGTAGGCTGATATGCCATGAATTACATCTGTTATGATGTAGGCTGATATGCCATGAATTACATCTGTTATGATATAGGCCAATGTGCCCAATTTATGTCCAAGGTGACAGGCCAATGTTCCCAATTTCTATGTCCAATGTGACCGACCAATGAGCCCAAATATTATGTCCATTAGTGACAAGCTTATGAGCTACATATAATTGTCAATTATGACAATGACAGTTGTGACATTTCGATCCACTATCTAATAATATATGGACTATGTCCAGATTGTAATTTGCCTTTGATGGTCCTATTAAGACCTAGGCCAAATATAGATATGTTAAGCCTAAGAGTTGTGATGTTATTCACACTAGTATAGGCAATAGATTGTTATATCCAATGTTTAAAGCCAACATGGTTATTATACCATGGCTAAAGGAAGTTTTATTGATGTATAGAACCAAAGCTCAAAAGATGGCTAACTCGGACGAGGCACAAAGTAGCCACCAGGATGTTGACTCTAACAATGCCGAAAACAGAGATGTTAATAATGATAATTTCCAAGCTTGCATTGATGCAGCTGTTGAAAAGGCCATGGGAAAGGCCATGGAAAAGCTTAAAGAGTCAAGTGCTACTCGCTCTAGACCATTATCGATTACCCCATCCTCAGCTCATAAGGAGAGCTCAGTTCACTCTTCGAATGCGAAGAGTGAGCCAAAGAAAATAGATTTTGCTGATAGGTCGCGTTCTTTAAAAGACAGATGTATCTATAAATATTTCGTCTCCTGCAAGCCCCGAGACTTTAATGGGGAAAAAGGAGTTGTGGAAGCCTTAAACTGGCTGGATGAGATGGAGACAATCGTAGATATCAGCGGCTGTGCTGATAAGGGTGTGGTCAAATAATTATCACAGTCCTTTAAGGGTGATGCCCTAATCTGGTGGAAAGCTATGATCCAATCTACGGGTAAAGTCCACCTGTACAACTTAGGATGGCCTAAGTTTGTCGATTTAGTCAAGGAAACTTACTGCCCACCTCACGAGGTGGAGAAATTAGACACAGACTTTTTGTCTCTTTCGATGAAAAACCTAGATTGTCGGAAGTATGTTTCCGATTTTAATTCCCTGTCTAGGTTAGTTTCCTATCTGATTACCCCTGAGCCCAAACGCATTGCGCGTTTTATAAATGGGTTAGCGTCCGAGATAAAGGGGATGGTAAAGGCTGCTCAGCCTAGTACCTATAGGTCCGCTGTAGACCTATCTCTCTCCCTCACCTTAGATTTGGTGAGGAAAAGGTCAATTAAGACTGAAGCTGACGGAAAGAGGAAACCGGAGGATAGTAACTCCCAAAGATTCAAAAAAAAGGAAATTTCAAGTTCAAGAAGAACCAGCACGCGTCTAATGACAAACCTCTGTGCAAGAACTGTAAATATAGACATTGGGGACAATGTAGTATAAATCCACAGACTAAACCCTGTGGTATCTGCAAGAGAAAGGGGCATAAGACCCTTGAGTGCAAGGATCTTAAGGATGCAGTTTGCTACAACCGTAATGAAAAATGGCACATTACGTTTAATTGCCCTAATAACCCCAGAAATAATGATGCAAAGCCTGGAGAGGCTAAGAAGGGGAATGCACACGCCTTCCAGATGAATGCCAGGTAGGCCGTTAATGACAACAACGTCATAACAGGTACTTTCCTCATCAATGATGTATATGCTAGAGTTCTTTTTTATTTAGGTGCATATAAGTCTTTTGTTGACCATAAGTTTAGTAAACTATTAAACTTACCCATAAGAACACTAGATAAAACTTATGAGATAGAACTTGCTGATGGAAGTTTAGAAACAACATCTTCCATTCTTGATAGAGGTTTCATATCCATTAAGAATCATTCCATTCCTATCTCTCTTTGCCAATGAAATTGGCAGGGTTCGATGTGGTTTTAGGCATGGATTGGTTATCTCTTACACCCCTTAACACCTGGCATCACCTGCTTCAAGCTCTCCAACTATAAATAGGTGCCAAGGTTCACCATTTGAACTTGCACCTTTCTCATCACAACTCTATCTCCCTCCTTTGGAAGTTCCTAACTGAAGGAGCATCTAACTTAGTTTATTGCATTTTAGGAACCACTTGTAAGTGTTTCTTTCTCTTGCATTTTTGTTTATAGGCTTTTATAGCCAAAAGTCAAGTGTTTTACGGAAAACGCCTTGACTTTCGGTTAAGACCATTATGGTCCATCCATTGTTCATAACGAACATGGCTAAGTGATCGTAATAAGATAGGTGTTAGTCCCTATAAAGGGCACCTTCTGAAGATCACGGTTGCTAGACCAATTGACGGGTCAAAGTTATTATATTAAAAAGTCAAAAAGGCCATTTTTTAGAAATGTTATAATTTTATCTTATATATGTTATGAAACCTGTTTTGACACTTAAACAAGTTGGTATTAATTATTAGAACATGTTCAGCTCATCAATTTCAGTTCTAGGGTGGTTCGCAACCGAAAGTCGCGAAGTTTGACTTCTGCTTTGACTTTCGATTCTGACCCCATTTAGATTAGTTAGATACTGATCTAAAGTTGCATTATGATCGTAATATAATGTAGCATACCCTCTAAGGTTATATTACATGATCATAATCAAAATCTGAGTTTATGCCCAAGTTTCGTAATTATACAATTTTGACTAAAATGCCCTTTTTGCATAAAAAGATGTTTTAATGATAATGAACTTGAAAATGAGTTTGCTACTGATGTAATATTATGAGTAGGATTATTTGGGATGTCAAATCAGATTATAAACTGAGTTTATGAGCAAGCCCTTGTATTATGTTGATAAATGACGATAAGGCCCTTGTCGCTTATAAAATGGCTTTAATCACACCTTTTCAAGGTAAATCTTTTATCTACTGATATGTTATACAAAATAACATATCTAAGACATGTTAACCTGACCTTAACATCAGTTTTCATTAAACGTCACACAAATCGTCATTTTACGACATAAGCGCCATTTTGGCGCATAGTATGGTTTTAAACCATATTTACTAACCAAGACTTGATACCTACTGATTCTAAAACTTATTTTAAATATTTTTACAGTAGGTACATGATTCAAACTCAGAATCCCATATAATTTATAAACCTATGTGTAAAATGACCAAAATGCCCATTCGGTGTATAATTTGGTCATAAAAGATAAATAACACATATAATTAATATCCCACTGATATTATATCATAAATAAGTTATTTTTCCAGAATACTTATAGTTAAAATATTTAATTATATTCAAGTTCCTTTAATATGATATGAAATTACCGAAACGCCCTTATGAGGCATAGTTTCACTTTAAAACCATAACGGGCGTAAAAGTTGATATCCTACTGATATTACAACTTATATAAAGTGTAATGGAATATAGAACTTGTCCATGAATTATCCAGTTACCCGATGTCGCTGATATGCATATAGTTAAGCATATGTAACTAGTTTACGAAAATTAACTGAAACGGGTCTAACCTTGTCATTTGAGTCTCCAAATCATAATGTTCATAGTTTATCCATATTACACAAGTCAAAGTACTTGTGGGATTAAAATACATTCTATCCAATCATCATTTAATCTTGCGTTATACATTTTGATCAAGTACGCTAGTCGGTCTAAGTCTATGACTTAAATAAGACCGTTAGTATTTAATTGGTTAGTTTATGCCATAATCCAGACTAGAGACTTGCCGGTAAATGCTATCTGCACTTAGTACTTTTGTGTACGGCTGAGTTATTAAATTAAAAGAAGACTAGCTTAGGTAAATACTCTCGACTTATTTCCCCTATACGGGCTTGGGTTACGGTAAATTATTACCGCTTGGTTGGAAATGGGACCAATCGAATGCCGGATTGTTGCAAGTAAATCCGGATATTCTGTTTTAATCAGTTTTGTTTGATAACTTAAACATCAGGGGTTAACTACCGTGTCCAGGATATCCTCGGCTCATTACAATAGATAATGGCCACAACCTTAGCGCGGGTGTAGGAATACACCCGATAGAAGCTCAAAATGCATTACCCACAAGGTTGGGAAGAATTGACTCCTTCGTGAGTCCAACGTGGTGTGTACGTTAATGATGTCTCGGTTTCCGTACTGGGCCCTGTATATATGGACAAACATGTAAATCTATTAACAAGGTTGGACGGTCAACTTTCCCAAGTTATAAAAGATTTTGTGCTGATACGCACTTAAAACATATTTAAAATGTTTTTAGAATGAGTCAGTTAGGTGTATTACCAGCGAAAGCTGACGTATTTTCAAAAGACTAAGTTTACAGGTACAATACGAAAATAGGATGGAAGTGCTCGGTAGTGATAAGAGGATCTTGCAAATCCTAGATCTGCCCAAAGTCTGTTTTATATTCTTTCTTTGTACAATTTACGATCCGCCTGTGGATCTTCTATTTCGATCCTGTATATTATTTTGTATTTCGAACATTTGGTTTGTAATAGTAATATAAATCCAAGACTTCCGTTGTGCTGTGTTTAATTGTCTATGATGTTATCAACTTACGTCATGATATTCCCCACCCGGGCCCACCGGGGTGTGACAGGTTGGTATCAGAGCCAACATTTGAGAGAATTAAACACTAGGCTTTTGTGTTTAATCTCAAACTTACTCAAGCACATTCCTTAGACTTCCGAGTCTAGGCATTGACCTAGGATTACTCATTTCATTATTAAGTTATTAGTATTGTTTTTAATTGATTTTTAACAGGAAAGTGCTGCCACGTGTACGAGCAAGAGGAAAAGGACCAATGAGGGGAGGACCTTCAGGACATATCCCTTCACATCCCCATCACCCGAACCCTTATGAAGATTCGGGGGATTTATGGCCATTGTCACAACATTCACCTTCCCATACCCAAAATTCTTATCACTCGTACCATTCACATCATTCACACCACTCTCACCACTGCCATCATTCTTATCAGGATGAATTTAACCCCAACCAGTATTTTAACACACCCCCAGCTGATCAGAATCAGTTGGATCAACCAAACCCCATGGATGAGGACTCTGATCCGGAGATGCCGCCGTCAGGTTCAAATGTACATCCCATAGAGATATCGAGCTATTCGAACTCTTATGTTGGATCGCCATATCAAGGTCCATATGAGTGGGACCAACATTGGAACCAATTTACCTTCGGTAATACTCCTTCCCATCACTCCCAACCACCTCCCGTGCAAGAAGATGTGCACATGGAACCAGTGGAACAACCCTAATCACCACCAGAACCGCCAAGGAGGAAAAGAGGAGCACGCATGTCGGTACGTGCGGGCCAACGGTCGGAATCGCTAGCACCTTTGCCCAAACCTTACCCTACTATTCACGAGAACCCACAAATGGGTGGACCCTCTAATGCGTCACCTGTGGTGGAACCAACACCACCACCAATAGTTCAACCACCACCATCGGGTTATAATAACCCAATCCCAACATATTCGGATACGTTCGGATATAATCCTTTTAACCCAACAACACCTGTTGATTACCGAGCATTGTCGCAAGACCCTTACATGAAAGCGGTCGTGCATAATGCACTTTACCCGTCTCCTTTCCCACCTTCTTATCTACCTATTGGATATCCAAGTTATGAGTACCAGAATCCTATTATGCCACAACCACAATCACAACATCCGCCACCACTTGAGGCCCTTAACGAGGCCTTAGAACGAATGAAAGAAATGCAACAACAAGCAAAGAAAACGGAGAAGAAGACAAACAAATTCTTAAGAAACTCTCCAAGCTGGTTAAAGGAAAAAAGGATGAGTGAAGTCTCTTCTAATATATAATAGTCCCTGCGAGGACATTGATATTTCTTTAGTCCCTGCATGGACATTTTTATCTCTTTAAGTCCTTGCATGGACAGTTTATTTCATTATTTCTAGTATTGTAATTTCTATCTGGAATTTAATAAAGTATTTTTGGAATTATATATATATGTATTCATCCTCTTCAAGCGAGCGTCTCGATTTTACTCAAAATTTATGCTCTGCTATATAATTCCAAAAGACCTTAATGGATTTGATTATGCCATGTGGCACAGACCACACATTGGCCAAGAAATGATAGTTAAAAATAAAAGGTCTTCTATTAGGATAGTTAAGGGAAGTTATCCTTCTATCCAGAGGTGGTGAACTAGGTTCAAGCCTCCAAGTCGTTAAGGTCCAAAGTGACCGGGACTATTTAATTAAACATTAAGGTACTCTTATGTAACATTAAGGAATGTTCATACTCCTGGTAGTGTGACTTGAGGAACCACACTAGCCGTCTACAAGATAGGCCAACGTGCCATAATTTACATCCAAAGTGATGTAGGCCAACGGGCCGTACGTTATGTCCAAAGTGACAGGCTAATATGCCAAACGTTATGTCTAAAGTAACATGCTGATATGCCATACGTTATGTCCAGAGTGACAGGCTAATATGCCATATATTATGTCCAAAGTGACAGGCTGATATGCCATGCGTTATGTCCAAAGTGACAGGCTGATATGCCAAACGTTATGTCCAAAGTGACAGGATGATATGCCATACGTTATGTCCAAAGTGACAGGCTGATATGCCAAACGTTATGTCCAAAGTGACAGGTTGATATGCCAAACGTTATGTCTAAAGTGACAGGCTGATATGCCATACGTTATGTCCAAAGTGACAGGCTGATATGCCATATGTTATGTCCAAAGTGATAGGCTGATATGTCACACCCCGACCCGCAGCGGAATAAGAGTCGGGGCATAATTGGGTTATCACCAAAGCTCATGATGTTTACTAAAATGTTTCATATTTATTAAATTCGAATTACAACTTCAATATTCAAAACAAGTTCATACAATTACAAGGAAAAAGAAACTAAGTAAAACAATCCAAAGCCTAAACTGATTTATTCTTCTAGGCCGTCCTATATGTTTCTTGCTTCAACTGGATCACCTGTATCATGTGTAAAAATGGGGGATTTTGGGTCAACAAAAGTTGGCGAGTGAACCTTGTTAAAAACATTTGTTATTGATTTCTTGTTGTATTTAATATAGAAAAATTGTGAAATAATCATATGTGAGCAAACGTATATAAACAAACAAACACAAACCACCTTGAATGAGTATATGACATGAATGATAATGTATATGTTGGCAACGTCACATTCCGCTCATAGGTAATGGGGAACGGACGAGCCTATGATGATGTATGTGAGATCAAGGCTCAATCAAACGGAGCCGATCGAAATGAGGCACCTGTACTCAACCCGTCTCCCACGGGGAGCTGTTGGGCCTGATGAAATGTATGTACTGAAAATGATAACTTTAAACTAAACATAATCCACACAACAACTGATACATATTGGATACACATTTGATCATGGATATGATGGATGCACAAGTGTTTAAATATAATAAATAATTAAGCGACACATGATAGTCCCCAAAATGTGATTAAAACGGGGAATTGGTAGAGATTCACTCACATTGGGTGCGTTCTTTTGATGATGTTGAATGCGCACGAGTTTTGGGATTTGATTGACGAGGAAAAACTAACCTAAAATAATAACGAAATGGTTCGGTAAATAAGTGGATTTTATTAACAATTTTAATAGGATTTTTAGATTTATTTTTGTGAGTTTAAGGTCATTTTCTAACTTTAAAAATATTTTTTTTGAGTATTTTTAATTGATTTTTAAATTAAATAAAAAAATAAAAAAGATAAAAAAAATTGACTTTTGTGTTGACCGTTGACCGGTCGGACTATGTTTATTCATGCGCTGAGTGAGGTTCGAACCCGGGACCTCTCATACGCGTGCACGCAGCTCTACCAACTGAGCTACGTGTCAAACCCGAAATATTCTATGTTTTAATTATATATAAATACTAATTAAATGTTAATTTATTTGGTTTATATTAAAAGGATTTAAACTGGTTGAACCGGTCGCAGGGAATCCGGATCGAACTCGGGTCCTTTGGTTTGTAAGCGCACAGCCCAACCAGTTGGCCTGTGTGTCTTATCTGTTTAACTTACGGTTTATATTAATCTTATAAACATACTGGGACCTGTTCTGATTCAGTTTTAAAAAATTGGTTTTAATTCGGAAAGTCGGTGCGTTTGTAAGGTTCGAACTCGTGACGTGCGCTATGTGTTTGCACACAGTCCACCGCTGGACTGTGTGTCTAACCCGGTTTAATATCTTGTTTTAATTACACTTATACACAACGTTTGACTTCGTCTTCTTCGTTGAAGACACAGACAAACGATATCCAACTGTTCTGGTTTAAATCGTTCGTCGATCATATAAGTGATTGAAATGTAATGAATAAATAGAGTTACGGAATCGAATGTACCGAACAGAACGCTTTCCTCAGAATTTCGGCAATGGTCGTCGGCTCTGATTTGTGAATTCCGTCTGATTGAATCAATTAACAGTTTTGATCAATTAGTTGTGAAATTGAGTTACTAAACAAGGATTATCAGTGGGTTTAGATGATTGTACCGATTCACAGCGTGATTTCGGAAATTTCCAGGGATTTTCCGGCGAGTGCAGATTATTTGGCAACGTCATCTGGGACCGATTCTGGTTGAAGGATTGAAGTTAGTATAAGTCTAACAATGGATTAAACACGAAAGAGTCGAGAAATTTACCGATTTGATGTAAGTCTCGGTTTTCCGGCGAATGTCCGGCAATACAGAATATCTCCGGCGAGTGTAATTGCTTCGAGAAATTGTGCGATTTTGAGCGAAAAGATTACCAGAGACTTGGGTGTGTATTTATAGGGAAGAATCAGGATGAATTGAGTCCGAATTTGGTCTTGATTCATGGTCAAGGTTTTCTCCGGCGGTTATGACTGAGATCGCGGGATTAGATATCGGTTATAACCGATGTCGAGGTTAATACACGCGTTCAGTCAAAGGAAACCGTCGATAATTGGCGAAATCGTCGGTAATTCCGGTGACTGCGGATTGGGCGCGCTGATGACTGAATTCGATTTCGAGTTTTATTATAAATTTTATTTGTTTTAATAGATATCACAAATGAGTGAAGTGGCAGAGTGGTTGGGTGTTGCTTGTTTCTTCCGGCTGACCCGGGTTCGAAACCCGGCAGCCTCTTTTCTTTTTTATTTAATTTATTTTTACTTTTTAATAATTATAGTTTTTAAATTCTAAAATGTTTATTAATTATGTATTGTTTAAAATTAATATTGATCATAAATACGCAACGAAATTTTATAACTGATTATTCGATTAATAAACGAAGCAGGTTTGGAAACCCGTTTTTCGACGGATGTTACAGTATCCCCTACTTTTAGAAATTTTGTCCCGAAATTTAAGTAGTATTGGTAACAGGAAAAAGATGTGGGTATTTCTCGCGCATTGAGTCTTCACGTTCCCAAGTAAACTCAGGTCCTCGTTTCGACTCCCAGCGTACCCTGACAATTGGAATACGACTTCGTCTTAAACGTTTCTCTCCGAAGTCCATAATTTCTACTGGTCTTTCAATGAAATGCATAGATTCATCGACTTGAATGTCTTCTAGAGGAATATGGAGGTTTTCATCGGCGAGGCACTTCTTCAAGTTTGATACGTGGAATGTGGGATGAATTATGTTGAGCTCTTCTGGTAGCTCAAGCTTGTATGCTACCGGTCCTACTCTTTCGAGTATCTTGAAAGGTCCTACGTAGCGTGGTGCTAGCTTGCCCTTCTGGCCAAAACGAACCACTCCCTTCCACGGTGATACTTTTAAAATAACTTGGTCACCAATGTTAAACTCCAAGGGCTTTCGTCGTTTGTCTGCATAACTCTTTTGACGACTTGGTGCCGCTAGAAGATTGTTTCGAATTTGATGGATCTTGTCGGTTGTTTCTTGAATTAATTCTGGACCGGTGATTTGTGCTTCTCCCATTTCGTGCCAACATATCGGTGATCGGCACTTACGACCATATAAAGCTTCGAAAGGTGCCATGCCGATACTTGAATGATAGCTGTTGTTGTATGAAAATTCAACTAATGGTAGATGAGCGTCCCAATTCCCCTTGAAGTCTATGACACATGCTCGAAGCATGTCTTCAAGAGTTTGGATGGTGCGTTCAGATTGTCCATCAAGTTTGAGGATGAAAAGCGGTACTGAGGTCTAATCGTGTACCCAAAGCGGCTTGTACGGCTTGCCATGTTCGCGAAGTGAAACGACCATCACGGTCTGAAATGATGCTTAAAGGTACACCATGACGGCTTACGATTTCACTGATGTAGATACGAGCTAACTTCTCGTTCTTGAAGTCCTCGCGAATTGGAATGAAGTGAGCTGATTTTGTGAGACGATCAATGATTACCCATATGGTGTCATACCCACTGGAGGTGCGAGGTAGCCCGGTATCCCACTTCCATACAGGTATTTCAGGTTGGGTTAGAAGTCCTGAAGGTCTTTGATGTTCAGCTTTTACTTTAGAACAGGTAAGGCACTTAGAAACAAAAACAGCAATATCCTTTTTCATTCCAGGCCACCAGTAGGTGTATCGAAGGTCTTGATACATCTTTTCGGCTCCTGGGTGTACAGAGTACCGTGTTTTGTGTGCCTCATTCATAAGGAAATCACAAAGGTTATTGTGATCGGGAATCCATATGCAATCTAGATAGTACAGAATACCGTCGGATTTGGTTTCGATTTTGAGTTCTGCTCCACATGACAGCTCATCTCGTACGTCGTTTTCTGTTACAGAAACATGTTGAGCTTCTCGGATTCGATCCTTGATGTCGGTTATGATTTGCGAACATAGAAGACGAATGGAGTTCGCATAACCTTTTCGACTGAGTGCATCGGCCACCACGTTTGCCTTACCAGGATGATACCGAATTTCACAGTCGTAGTCGTTAAGAAGTTTGACCCATCTTCGTTGCCTCATATTCAACTCCTTTTGATTGAAGATGTGTTGGAGACTCTTGTGGTCAGTGTATATTTCACACTTGGTACCGTAGAGGTAATGTCTCCATATCTTGAGAGCGAACACAACGGCTCCAAGTTCCAGGTCGTGGGTAGTGTAGTTCTTCTCATGAACTTTGAGTTGTCTAGAAGCGTAGGCTATCACTTTTCCTCTTTGCATTAGTACACAACCTAGTCCTTGCCCTGATGCGTCGCAATATACTACAAACTCATCGCAACCTTCGGGGAGTGTGAGGATAGGTGCGTCACAAAGCTTTTGCTTAAGGGTTTGGAAGGCTTCTTCTTGTTTAGGTCCCCATATGAAGGGTTTCCCTTTATGAGTCAAAGCCGTGAGTGGTACAGCAATACGGGAGAAATTTGAAATGAAACGGCGATAGTAACCAGCCAAACCAAGAAATGATCTTACTTCGGTAGGGGTACGTGGCGCTTGCCATTCCTGTACTGCTTTGATCTTTATGGGGTCGACATGTATTCCCTTGTCATTGACGACATGTCCAAGGAATTGTACCTCTTTTAACCAGAATTCGCATTTGGAGAATTTGGCGTAGAGCTTTTCATTCCTTAAGAGTGTAAGGATGAGTCGAAGGTGTCGTTCATGATCAGATTTAGACTTTGAGTAGATGAGGATGTCGTCGATGAAGACTATGATAAAGCAGTCGAGATAGGGTTTGCATACCCTATTCATTAGATCCATGAATACAACTGGGGCGTTGGTTAATCCAAATGGCATGACCATGAATTCGTAATGACCATAACGAGTTCGGAAGGCGGTCTTTGGGACGTCTTCTTCATGTACTCTGAGTTGGTGATATCCAGAACGAAGGTCGATTTTTGAAAAATAGGTGGCACCTTGAAGTTGGTCTAGAAGGTCATCGATGCGAGGTAATGGGTAGCGGTTCTGACCGTTAACTTGTTGAGTTTTCTGTAGTCGATACACATGCGAAACGTTCCATCTTTCTTCTTCACAAACAGAACAGGTGCACCCCATGGCGATGAGCTAGGACGTATGAATCCTTTGTCAGTCAGCTCTTGCAGTTGACTTGCCAGCTCTTGCATTTCTGATGGGGCTAACCTGTAAGGAGATTTGCGACTGGTGTAGCGCCAGGTATAAGATCAATGCGGAATTCGACTTCCCTCATGGGAGGAAGTCCTGAGATGTCGTCGGGAAAGACTTGTGGGAATTCTTTCACTACAGGTATATCTTCTAGTTTCATCTCCTTGTTTCCCTTCTTGACGACGTGAGTTAGGAATGCGACATAGTTCTTGCAGAGATACTTTCGGGCTTGAAGGCAGGACATCAATTTGAGTCCTTTCGAAGGGGTTTCTCCAAAGATTCGTAGGGTTTGACCGTCTGCAAGAGGAATGCGAATGAACTTTTCGCGGCATACTACTTCAGCATGATGTTGGCTGAGCCAGTCCATACCGATTATAATGTCGAAACTTCCCAACTTCATAAGAATGAGGTCAACTGGAAAATTGTGATCGTCTAAAGTGAGGGTACAATTTCGTATAATAGAGTTTAATGAGACCGGTTTTCCGTCAACAACTTCCACCGTTATGGATTCCATGAGATTTTCACGAGTTTGGTTGAGGATGGGTTCAAATTCTAAGGACACAAAACTCTTATCCACGCCAGTATCAAATAACATGGATGCATAACTACCATTGATGAGAAACGTACCGTTAACCACGTTGTTGTCAGCCCTAGCTTGATTGGCGTTGATGTTGAAAGCTCTTCCTCTAGCAGGTGGAGGAGCTTGGTTAGCTTGGTTCACCAAATTTGCTTGAGCTTGGGCATGAATGATGTTCACCAAGCGTGGACAAGTGTTTCTAAAGTGATTTGGGTCTCCACAGTTGTAACAAGCCCGCATGGGCTGCATCATGGGGTAGTGGGGTTGGTAGTAGGATTGGGCCGTATGTTGTGTAGGTGGTAGAAGTAAGGGTTGTTGGGCTTGACCCACTATCTGATGGTGGGTTTGGGTTGAGGGTTGGTTGCGGTTCATTCGCTGAAGTGTGCGACAGGTTTGGATGGTGTGACCTGCACAGCCACAGCTGGTGCAATGTTGGCAGGGGTGTTCAGGAAAGTGATGGTATTGGCAACGGTTGCATTTTGGGTATGCGCCGGAGTATGGCTTTTTATATGGTGCAGCTGAGGGGGCAATTTGGGTGATGGGTGCAGCAGTGATTGGGGGGTTTGTTTGAGTGACAGCAAAGTTTCTGTTGTTTCGCTTCCTTTTACCAGTAAACTTCGAAGAGGAGCCAGAATGGTTTGAAGTTTGAGCCTCAATGGGGGCTTTCTTTTTCTCCTCCTTGAATTTACCGTTTCGGATGCGATTCTCGGTAAGTTCGGTAGCTAGTTCCTTTGCGGCTTCAAGTGTCGCAGGCGAAGTGCTTAGAACTGAGTCTTGAATTTTCGAGGGGAGGCCTCGAATGTAGCGTTCAACCAAGCGGTACACTGGGGTGAACAAGTTGGGGATCATTTGGTTTAGCTCGAGAAATCTTTTTTTGTAGGAAGTATGATCTCCTTCCTTTTGTTTTAACGAATGGAATTCATCTTCCAACTTCTTGATTTCGCTTCTTGGATAGAAGCGTCTTGTCATTATTTCCCTTAACTCTTCCCATGTTAAGGCCATAGCATCTTCGACTCCTCTCTTACCCTTTTCTGTGTTCCACCAGGTAAGGGCTACCCCAAATAGTCTCCCGGTTGCGTAACGTACCTTGCGATCCTCGGGACAATCGCAATTGAGGAAAGTGTTCTCCATTTCCTCAAACCAGTGGAGGAGAGCAGTGACACCTTCGGTCCCTTCATACTTTGGGGGATCGCAAGACTTGAAGTGTTTGTAGGAGTACCTTTTGGAGGGAGGGTTGTCGACGTTCTGGTCTTCTTGATTGGGAGCGTTGATGGGATTTGCGGTGAGAGCTTGTTGGACTTGAATTACGATGTCAGGAAGCACCACGGCCATTTGTCTTGCAATTTGGGTGCCCAAGCATTCGTTTGACCTTCCTGACTTTCTACCTCCACGTAGTTGCCTAGCCGACATCTACAGGAACATACATAGGAAGATAGTGAGTTTAAGAAGTTTTTAGGTTTCATGTGTCGTTAAAAGTAATAAAATAACATAATCATAAATAATGCAACTACATCCATAGGATGTCTTGGGTTTGCTCATGTTTGGGCCTCCAATGTCCCCCATACCATCGTCTGTATAGTCATGTGGGCCCCCATGACTATTGGCTTAGTAGGATTCACATTGGTGTTGGCGGTTTAACACTCACATCACCCGAATGAAAACCATGAAATATGTTTGCGTGATGTATGGTAGGAGGGTGTCCAGGTATAGACACAATGACAACTCAAAGTGGGGTTAGCTCACACGACGTTTGGTATAGCATGCTTTGGCCTAATAGGTCCTTCGTACTCTCATCGTTAGTCCCCAGGTAGGCAAACTGGTCCTTTATTTTGGATTTATACGAATGCCAAGCCTAGACAGGACGTTACGACTACCGGTACTCGTACCCTTCCAGTTACTACATGCCCGTCATGAGAACTCACTTTGATGTGATTTGAAAATACAAAAATCGTTGCAAAAATCATAGGAATTGTGAGGTGTGTGCTCTCATGGATATGGTATGTTATGAGGATATGATTCATAATAAGCATTGTATAATAATATGTACTTATGAACATGCTTGCATAACATTGAATGTAACAATAAACACAAAGCATATAAACATCATGAATTTTGAATGTAACACATAAACAAATTTAAAATTTTTAATCAACTATAGTATAGGCTCTAAGGGTCTAATAACCTATCCTATATCCCTATAGTCATGGCTTTGATACCAATCTGTCACACCCCGACCCGCAGCGGAATAAGAGTCGGGGCATAATTGGGTTATCACCAAAGCTCATGATGTTTACTAAAATGTTTCATATTTATTAAATTCGAATTACAACTTCAATATTCAAAACAAGTTCATACAATTACAAGGAAAAAGAAACTAAGTAAAACAATCCAAAGCCTAAACTGATTTATTCTTCTAGGCCGTCCTATATGTTTCTTGCTTCAACTGGATCACCTGTATCATGTGTAAAAATGGGGGATTTTGGGTCAACAAAAGTTGACGAGTGAACCTTGTTAAAAACATTTGTTATTGATTTCTTGTTGTATTTAATATGGAAAAATTGTGCAATAATCATATGTGAGCAAACGTATATAAACAAACAAACACAAACCACCTTGAATGAGTATATGACATGAATGATAATGTATATGTTGGCAACGTCACATTCCGCTCATAGGTAATGGGGAACGGACGAGCCTATGATGATGTATGTGAGATCAAGGCTCAATCAAACGGAGCCGATCGAAATGAGGCACCTGTACTCAACCCGTCTCCCACGGGGAGCTGTTGGGCCTGATGAAATGTATGTACTGAAAATGATAACTTTAAACTAAACATAATCCACACAACAACTGATACATATTGGATACACATTTGATCATGGATATGATGGATGCACAAGTGTTTAAATATAATAAATAATTAAGCGACACATGATACACCCCAAAATGTGATTACAACGGGGAATTGGTAGAGATTCACTCACATTGTGTGCGTTCTTTTGATGATGTTGAATGCGCACGAGTTTTGGGATTTGATCGACGAGGAAAAACTAACCTAAAATAATAACGAAATGGTTCGGTAAATAAGTGGATTTTATTAACAATTTTAATAGGACTTTTAGTTTAAGGTCATTTTCTAACTTTAAAAATATTATTTTTTTAGTATTTTTAATTGATTTTTAAATTTAATAAATTAAAAAAAAAAGATAAAAAAAATTTGACTTTTTTGTTGACCGTTGACCGGTCGGACTATGTTTATTCATGCGCTGGGTGAGGTTCGAACCTGGGACCTCTCGTACGCTTGCACGCAGCTCTACCAACTGAGCTACGTGTCTAACCCGAAATATTCTATGTTTTAATTAAATATAAATACTAATTAAATGTTAATTTATTTGGTTTATATTAAAAGGATTTAAACTGGTTGATACGGTTGCAGGGAAGCCGGAGACTTGGGTGTGTATTTATAGGGAAGAATCAGGATGAATTGAGTCCGAATTTGGTCTTGATTCATGGTCAAGGTTTTCTCCGGCAGTTATGACTGAGATCGCGGGATTAGACATCGGTTATAACTGATGTCGAGGTTAATACACGCGTTCAGTCAAAGGAAACCGTCGATAATTGGCGAAATCGTCGATAATTCTGGCGACTGCGGATTGGGCGCGCTGATGACTGAATTCGATTTCGAGTTTTATTATAAATGTTATTTGTTTTAATAGATATCACAAATGAGTCAAGTGGCGGAGTGGTTGGGTGTTGCTTGTTTCTTCCGGGTGACCCGGGTTCGAAACCCAGCAGCCTCTTTTCTTTTTTATTTAATTTATTTTTACTTTTTAATAATTATTTAATTTATTTTTACTTTTTAATAATTATAGTTTTTAAATTCTAAAATGTTTATTAATTATGTATTGTTTAAAATTAATATTGATCATAAATACGCAACGAAATTTTATAACTGATTATTCGATTAATAAACGAAGCGGGTTTGGTAACCCGTTTTTCGACGGATGTTACATGATATGCCATATGTTGTGTACAAAGTGACAGGCTGATATGCCATATGTTATGACCAAAGTGACAGGCCAACGTGCCAAGCCAACGTGCTGTATTATTATGACCATTAGTAACAAGCCTATGAGTTGCATATAATTGTCTAAATGACAATGATAGTTATGACATTACGATCCACTGTCTAATAATATATGGACTACGTCCAAATTGTAATTTGCCTTTGATGGTCCTATTAACACCTAGGCCAAATATAGAGTTGTGATTGTTGGTGCATATTTGTGACAACAGCTTAGATTTGGTCTATGGATATCTTGTAATTAGTAAAATGATAAACGGTTAGCCGGTTTAGTTTTTGTAATAGTGAATTAGAAGTAATTGGGCTGAACTAGATACAATATAACACATGGTAGGCGAATTGGGCCTTAAACCCATTAGCAGTCCATGTAGGAAACCCTAGCCCATGTTGCATAACCTATCTCTATAAATAGGGAGGTTGTGTTTAGGGTTAAGGTTGCTGGTTCTATTGTTCAGTGCTGAAAGAATTGCTTCAGAGAGATTGAGAGAAGATTCTTGAATTGATTGTAAAACTTTGTGTTTGATAATCAATAGAAGACAGTTTAAAGGAATTGTGTTCGTGTTCTTGTGTTTTCTGTGAAATCTGATCTAGGGGATTCCGCACTCTAGATTAGATAGACGATTCTGTCAAGATCCATACGGACTAGGGGACCTACAATTGGCATCAGAGCATTCGGCTCTTGATTATTTCTCGGTTCAGAATCGTGACAGCAGAAAATTGGGTTTTTGGGCGTTTTTGGAGGCTGTTCTTAGAGTTTGTGACGGCTGTTTTAGGGTTTTGCAAGTATTTCAGATTTTTTGCAGGTATTTCGGATTAACAGCAAGCAATTCGGATTGAAGAAAGGCATTCTGGATTAAAAAGCATAGTAATTCAGATTGAAGGCTTGAATTTCGGACCAGAATCTGCAATTCGGATCTGGAAATCAGTGTTATTCGGATCAGAAAAGCCAATTGAAATTTCGAATTAGAATTGTATTCCGGATTCCATCTCGGATCAGAGTAGTCTATTCCGGATTTCCATTTCGGATCAGAACAGTAAATTCCGGATTTCATCTAGGATCACTATTCCGGATCATCATTTCGGATTGTCAACTCAGATTACTGTTCCGGATTTTCATCTCGGATTGTTAATCAGAGTTTCCATTTCGGATTTTACACTATTCCGAGTTACACAGAAAAAGGTGGAAAGTTAACCAGCTGACATAACCAGAGTTAAACGTTTTCAGACATAGAAATTGATCCACAGATATGTCTAACGAACCGTTTGGACAGTTAGCCTCGGTTGATTTTTAGGACAAAAAAAGGCACGAAATTTCTAAAAATCATAATCAGACATTATATATCATTAGAATCGTATCCTCGAGACGAGTTTAACGGTATAATTAGGTAACCCCTGTTTCGGACAAGTTTTAACGTTTTTATCGAGCTGGTTCGATAAAAATGTCGAATATGTCAAACCTAAATGAGATGTTAAGGATGGAGCATGAGGCTGGAACCACAAATAAACCTCCAAAGATGCTGAAGGTGGAGAACTATCTTACTTGGAAAGATAGGTTTCAATCCTTTATTGAATATCAGGACACACGGATTTGGATCTGTATCAAGATGGGTATGCTAACCCAACTCATGATTTTGAGGGCAGACAACGTGTTACTGCTTACGTGAATATGTCTGAAGCTGAGAAGAGGATGTATGAGTCTGAAAAGAAAGCATTAGCTGCTATCAAGATGTCATTACCTGATGGCATAAAACACACATTCAAGCGTTATACAACATCTAAGGAGATGTGGGATGCCTTAGAGAAGAGGTATGAGGGCAATCCCGATGTGAAGAAGTACAAGTTGATCTACTAAAGAAACAGTTTGTTGTGTTCAAAGGAATGAGGAACGAATCCCTTGAAGATATTATCACGAGATATTATCATCTGATGTCAGAAATCGATAATTATGACATAGAGGGATACACAGATGTGGAGATAAACGACAAGTTGCTGGATGCTTTACCTGCAAAGTGGGATATTTACATGTTGATGATAAAGGGTGAAGCTGATTATGAAAAAAATAACTTGGGGGAGGTTGTTGGAAAATTGAGAGCTTATGAGCTCAATACGAAGAATAAGGAAATGGGTTATGACAGGTTCAAGATCCGGGGATATATAAAGGTCTTACACCTTCATCTTCCAACAATGCTTCCAGTGATACTGTAACGACGTTTCTCTCATGTGAGAATGAGTAGATAGTGACAAATTCTGATGGAGAAGTATGTTTTGTTGCTGCTTCAGAAGGCTCGTCAGGGGCTAAGAGACAACAATCTAGTAACAGCAGTTCTAAGTCTATGCCTCTGAGTGTCAAAAGTGCTGAAGATCACCTGGCATTGCTTGCTTCTTTCGTTGCTTCATACGAGAACTGCTTCATAAGAGTGTGGGCTTTGATAAGTCGAAAGTGAAGTGCTACAACTATCACAACTACGGACACTTCGCTAGAGAGTGTCAAAGAGCTAAGTCTGAGTCTCGTTCTAGTTCATCCTTTAAAGATTCTCCTGGTCATGGTTCAAGCAACAGGAATGTGTCAAACAACACTGGATCAAAGGCCCTGATTTCTACTGCCATAGAGGGTTCTTATGATTGGAGTGTTCATCTGGAGAGTGATAACAATGCCTCACAGGTGTTCATGGCTGAGATAGCTCCAGTTGCTGATGAAGAAGTAAAAGCTTATGCTAAGGGAGAGCAAGAGAAAGTAGCTGAAAAAGCTGATGGAGAACAACATACCACAATGAAGAAGATGACTGCTGATTTTGCTGCTTTCATGGCTGATCTAACCAAATCAACGGGCGAGGTATGTTCTAACTCTGGTAGTTCTGTTTGTTTGAAGTGTCGTGAACTGTAAAGTGAGGTTGACACATTAACCAATCAAAACCAAAGTCTGGTAAATGAGCTCTCGAACCTAAAAGAATCAAATTTTTTCGTAAAACGAAATGAGTCATTATACTTGAAGAAAATTAAAGGTTATGAAGAAGAAATCAATATTCTAACCTGTAAGCTTAACGAAAAACTTCAAGTTATTGACTTAGCTCATGATACGATGAGTGAGAAAAGAAAAGAGGTTTCTCAAAAGTGCAAAGAGTTGTTTGAAGCACAACTTAAAATTTGTGAGCTTGAAAAGAAATTAAATCAATTTAGAGATTCATCTTTTGTCATGAAACACATGATGAATGGCTTGAAGAAGAGTAATGACAAGACGTGTGTAGGATTCAAAGGTTTGAATGAAGTTCCACCACCACTTGGTCATGACTATTCTTTCTTGCCAGATGAAGAAGAGCTTACAGACTTTGTGTCAACTACACCTGGTAGTTCCACAACAGGAGATGTTGATGTGACGGAAAATGCCAAGAAGGAGAATAACAGAGACACTGTTCTGAAAACAAAGAATACACACCCTAAGAATCAAAAATAAATTTTTGTTAAAAAGGTTGATTTTGTTAAGGGTGGTGACATGAATGAAGAGGTCCCTGTTATTACTAAAGAGTCTAATGTGCAGTTTGCTAAGAACAAAAACAAAGAAAAATCTGAAGTTAAGCAAACTAAACAAGATCCTTCAAAGGCATCTTCATCATCATCATCGCCTGATGAATCTAAGCAAGAGGCTTCTGTAAAGAAGTCTTCGGCTAGAAAATCTTGTTTCAAATGTCATGAAAAAGGACATGTAGCCAGCTGTTGTCTTAACAAAAAGAGTGAAGCACAGGTAAGTGAGCGGAAGAGAGAAAAATCACCATCAAAAAGTGGTGATGGTGAGAAGAAGGTTAACTCACCAAAAATATATGTTACCAAGCAACAGAGTGTTGCTGAGGGTGTAGATAAGGCTGAAAAAGGAACTCACCAAGTTCCTTGCTTTCAAAGAAATCAACCAAGATTTCAGCCTGCATCTACATCTGGCAGATATGAAAGACCTAGAAGTAGTTCACCAAGAATGAATAACTTTAATGGTCCATCAAATAATTTCAGAAGTCAAGGTCAATATCAAAATCGATACCAGAATGTTGGTAGTCGAAATTTTTATAACGATGGCTTTAGAAATTATCATCATCAAAATTCATGGAACCAAAATCATAATTTTCATAGGTCGCAAAGTCAAAACATGGTTAGGAAACCTTAAGACCACAGACCTCGTGGAAATCAAAAACCATTTCCATCAACAGGTCTCAGATCCAAGACTCCTGTTAGGAGTGATGGATATTGGATGGATGTCCCGGTGGTTGATGAATCTGGAAGACCCAAGACCATTAAGGCTTGGGTCCCCTAATATAACTAATTTTGTTGGATGGTGCAGGAGCTGCTAAGGAGGATTATCAACTTGTGGTATGTTGATAGTGGCTGCTCCAGCACATGTGCGAGGTTGCTGACTGAGTTTGAGAATATAGATGGTGGATATGTGAATTTTGCAGGTGCTAAAGGCGGACACATTACAGGACGAGGAAAAGTAACCAACAGGAAGATCACACCGGACAAAGTGAACTATGTTGAGCAGCTGAAGCACAATCTGATGAGCGTGTCTCAAGTCTGCGACAAGGGCCACTCGGTCCACTTTACAAAGTCTGAAGATTTGGTGTTGAAACCTGGTTTGGTGATACCGGATGACTGGATAGTGATGAGAGTTCCAAGGAGAAATGACACTTATGTCATGGACATGGGTGCCAAGGACTCGTCTTCTGTGGTGGCGTGTTTACTATCAAAAGCATCTGAGGCTGAGTCATTGTTGTGGCACAGACACATGGCCCATATCCACTATCGAAAAATGAACAATATTATTAAAAATGGTTTAGTGGAAGGGGTGCCAGTGTAGAGGTTTCACGTGGAAGATAAATGTCTTCCATGTCAAAAAGGGAAAACAACATAAGAAACCTCACAAGTCTAAAACAGTAAATTTCATAGATGCCCCTTATGAATTACTTCATATGGATCTATTTGGTTCGGTGAACGTAAGGAGCATAGGTGGAAAGTACTATTGTTTAGTTGTCACTGATGATTACTCACGTTATTCATGGGTTTTCTTTTTAGGTACAAAAGATGAGACATCGGAGATGCTGATTGATCTTTTTACAAAATTGGATAATGTCCATGATGCACGGATCAAGAGGATAATGAGTGATAATGGCACGGAATTCAAGAACCAAGTTTTGGATCTCTATTGTCTTCGCAAGGGAATTGAACATCAATATTCTGCTCCTTATACACCTCAACATAATGGAGTCGCTGAGCAGAAGAACAGGAAGTTGATTGAAGCCGCAAGGACTATGCTATCTGATTCAAAGCTTCCAGTTCTCTTTTGGGGAGAAGCTGTGAACACAGCTTGCTATGTCTTGAACAAAGTTTTGACGGTTAAACAGTTTAACAAAACGTGTCACGAACTATTGTTTAACCGAAAACCAAACTTAAAAGGCTTTGAACCATTTAGATTACCCTGCACCATTTGGCGCAACAAAGATAAGCAAAAATTCGGTGAGGTAGCTGATGAAGGTTACTTTTTAGGCTATATGCCTGGAACACCGAATAAAAGGGTTTTTAATCTAAAAACTGGTAAAATTGAGGTTGTGTTTAACATGGAAATCACTAGTTATTCGCCTCAACAATCAACGAGTGGTCCTGCTATATTATATGATTATGACAGTTTTTTTAAATCATTTAATATTCCTGATTTTTCGAATGCAGATGAGTCTCAAGTGATCCATACTGTGATCAGTGAAGATAGAGAGTGTGACTTCCTGCCTAGATCGAGTGTATCGATGACAAATGCTCCAAAAACTTCTTCCAGTGCATCTCCAGAGGACTCCAGTGATAGTGATTCTGAACCTATTCAGGGGAGGACTTCACTAATCCGTTTGCTACTGCTAATATTCAGGGGAGGTTGGATCTAATCTGGAAGATAATCTGGTTGTTGACACCATTGCTACCACACGAGTACACAAAGATCATCCAGTTGAAAACATCATTGGTGATCCTGCTGCAGGTGTTCAGACGAGAAGAGGTGTGCTCGAAGGTTCCTGTTTGTTTACTTCGATTCAGAAAACTGGGTTGATTCATGAGTGTTTGTATAGTTGCTTCATTGCCCAAGAGGAGCCGAAGAATATTCATATGGCTCTAAAAGACAATTGTTGGGTTGAAGCTACGCAAGAGGAACTAGCTCAGTTCAAGAAGTTGAAAGTTTGGGAGCTAGTTGATCTACCTGAAGGAGAAAAGGAAATAGGCACTAAGTGGGTGTTCAAGTGCAAGAAAGACGACTGAGGGATCATGATAAGAAATAAGGCTCGGTTAGTAGCGAAAGGGTCCAATCAACAAGAGGGGATTGATTACAATGAAGTGTTTGCACCAGTAGCAAGGTTGGAAGCAATTCGTTTGTTCCTAGCTTTTGCTTCATTCAAGGGCTTCAAAGTTTACCAACTTGACGTGAAGAGTGCGTTTCTTTACGGGAAAGTCCAAGAAGTGGTGTATGTCTCACAGCATGACGGGTTTACTGATCCAGACTATCCAGATCGAGTCTATCGACTTGATAAGGCATTGTATGGGTTGCATCAGGCACCTAGGGCGTGGTATGAGACACTGTCAGCACATTTGTTAAAAAATGTTTCGAAAGAGATCAGATTGACAATACACTTTTCATCAAAAGGAAGAAAGAAGACTTTCTGCTGGTATAGGTATACGTTGTGACATCATCTTTGGGTCATCATATGAGAACATGTGTCACGATTTCGAAGAGGTAATGAAGAGCAAGTTTGAGATGAGTGAGATGAGTGCATTATCCTACTTTTTGGGTTTACAAGTTGAACAGAAGAAGGATGGGATGTTCATACACCAGAGAAGTATGTGTATGATATTTTATCTCGTTTCAAAATGGAAGATTGCACTACTTTCAATACACCTATCTGTGAGAATCACAATCTTGGTCCAGATCATGAGAGTGTGGAGGATGTTGATCCAACTCAATACAGGGCAATGATTGGTTCTCTGATGTACTTGACTGCTTCACGACCTGACATCATGTTTGCAGTATGTCTTTGTACCAGATATCAAGCGAATCCAAAGGAGTCCCACATGAAAGCAGTGAAGCAGATTCTTCGTTACTTGAAGGGGAACCTAAACTTGGGTTATGGTATCCAGCTGCTAGTGATTTGAAGTTTGTTGCTTTTACTGACTCGGACTTTGGAGGATGCAAATCTACACGGAAGTCTACCGCAGGTGGTTGTCAGTTCTTAGGAGGGAGGCTCGTGTCATGGCAATGCAAGAAGCAGTCTTGCGTGTCTACCTCGACGTGTGAAGCTGAATATATTGTTGCGGGCAGCTGTTGCTCTCAGGTTCTCTGGATCCAACAGCAGATGCGCGATTACGTTTTGAATTTCACTCGTACTCCTATTATGATAGACAATAATGCCACTATATCAATCACCAACAATCCCGTAAAACACAGTCGCACAAAACATATTGACATTCGTTATCATTTTATACGGGATTGTGCTGAAAAGAAATTAATTGAACTGCATCGAGTCGACACACTTGATAACCTAGCAGATCTTTACACAAAAGCATTTGACAGGGCTCGCTTTGAACATTTAGTCGAACTCAACGGGATGAGGAATCCTGAATAACCATTTTTCCATAAAAATAGTTTGTAAATAATTTACTGTTTTTCAAAAATCAAAAACATAAAAAAATAGAAAATCAAAAATGAGTTTTTCACTGTGTGAAAAAGAAGAAATGATAGTACATCAGCAAGTTAGGTTGTCACACTGAAATTAAAAGAAAATTGCTTAAGTGTGATAGAGGCTTCATCATATGATGTACCAGTAGGAAAAAGGCATGAAATAATCAACTTACCTTTGTGATACAAATATAAAAGAACTGTGTATGAGTGGGGAACATATCAGTGGCGTATGGTTTTATAACCTTAAATCTTGCGTTGATAGATTGCCAAAATCTAAGGTTTTAGGTCTTTATATCGTTATTTCATCCGGGGTATCAAGGTTGTCCTTCTGCTGCATCTCATATGCTGACCTAGGCACAACCTAGATATCTTAAAAGAGCAAAATTGCCAAATCCCAAATATTGAAGAAGCTCACCTAGAGAGTCATTCCAATGTGCAAATTGCATTATTCGTACCAAAATTTGGTGTTTGTCCTAGCCCTCGTTGGATATTGGTCTTTTTGCTGTACGGAAGTACTGACCTGATCACCAATTATCTAACGTTGTAATTCAAAAGGATGATTTTCGGTATACACACCTACTACGATGAATTTTTGTGCATACCTTGATCGCGGGGGTATGTCCTGAAGTGGGACACACTAGTATATCAGTATAACTTATCTAAACAGATCACGAGGTAATGGTACTTGAAATGTTCATGTATTTTGTTTAAGTGGACAAAAAATACTGGTAATCGTTTTGAACTGCTATTCATGAATATTGCATAGAAAATAATCAGTAAGTGTGAAAGCAGTATGATGTTGCTGATATGATCTTCTTGCCGATGAATCTCACAAAAATAGAGTGTTTATTATTTTGTTATTTATTTGCTTTCAGAAAATATAAAAATCCAAAAAATATTTCATTTTCTTGTATATTTTTCATGTACGGCATATTGGTTGTTCATGGACGAGTTATTACCGATAGGGGGAGACGGTATTAGAAGCTGAGTTCAAAATTTTTTTACGATCTTGCAGGTTATGTGTGCTTAAAAATTTTGAGAATGTGGTTTAAGTTAAGAAGTGCTTAATCTGTGATACAGTTTTACTATCTCTTGAATAATAATAATTTGTTTAACTGTTGAATAATTCTTATGGTTTCTCGAGCTGTTTATTTTATAGTATACAGATTGTAGCAGTGTGTTGCTGAGAAGTTTAGTGAAGAGGAGTTTGCTTGGATGCATGGTAGAACCTCCTTTCTACATTGCAGACAAAGTTGAAGAGTTTTGAAGATTGCTATGCAATTACTAAACTGGAGTTTACTCAAACGCTAACGCTTTAAAAGATTTGGTGATTGGATACATCAGCTAAGGGGGAGTCTGTTGCAGACAGAAGTTGTTAAAGCTGAAGCTATCCAAAGACCAACGTTTTTCAAAGATGTTGAAGATTGCAAGAAGACTGAAGACTAAGTTATTTTATGAAGCTAATGTCAAGGGGGAGTTTGTTGGTGCATATTTGTGACAACAACTTAGATTTGGTCTTTGGATATCTTGTAATTAGTAAAATGATAAACAGTTAGCGGGTTAAGTTTTTGTAATAGTGAATTAGAAGTAGTTGGGCTGAACTAGATACAATATAACACATGGTAGGTGAGTTGGGCCTTAAACCCATTAGCAGTCCATGTAGGAAACCCTAGCCCATGTTGCATAACCTATCTCTATGAATAGGGAGGTTGTGTTTAGGGTTATGGTTGCTGGTTCTATTGTTCAGTGCTGAAAGAATTGCTTCAGAGAGATTGAGAGAAGAGTCTTGAATTGATTGTAAAACTTTGTGTTTGATAATCAATAGAAGACAATTTAAAGGAATTGTGTTCGTGTTCTTGTGTTTTCTGTGAAATCTGATCTAGGGGATTCCTCACTCTAGATTAGGTAGACGCTTCTTTCAAGATCCATATGGACTAGGAGACCTACAATGATGTTATTCACACTAGCTAAATAGGCGATGGATTGTTATATCCAATGTCTAAAGCCAATATGGTTGTTATACCGTGGCTAAGAGAATTTTTTTGATGTTTAGAGCTAAAGCTGCAAAATGGTAAACTCGGACGAGACACAGAGTAGCCACCGAGAGATTAGCTCTAACAAGGCTGAAAACATGGCCATTAACAACGATGACTTCCAAGCTCGCATAGATGCAGCTGTGGGAAAGACCATGGAAAAGGCCATAGGAAAACTTAGGGTGTCGAGTACTACTCGCTCCATACCATTATCAATCGCACCATCCTCAGCTCATAAGGAAAGCTCAGTTCAATCTTCTAACAGGAAGAGTGAACCAAAGAAATTAGAAATCACTGATAGGTCCCGTTCTTTTAAAAACGGATGTACCTATAAATATTTTGTCTCCTGCAAGCCCCGAGACTTTAATGGGGAGAAAGGAGCTGTGGAAGCCTTGAAGTGGCTGGACGAAATGGAGACAATTGTGGATATCAGTGGTTGTGCTGATAAGGATGTGGTCAAATATGTATCACAGTCCTTCAAGGGCGATGCCCTGATATGGTGGAAGTAAATGGTTCAATCTACAGGTAAGATACACCTGTATAACTTAGGATGGTCTAAGTTTCTAGAACTAGTCAAGGAGACTTACTGTCCACCGCATGAGGTGGACAAGATAGAGTCAGACTTTCTGACTCTCACAATGAAAAACCTAGATTTTCGGAAGTATGTTTCCGATTTCAGATCCCTTTCTAGGTTAGTTTCCTATCTAATTACCCCTGAGCCCAAACGCATTGCGTGTTTCAACAATGGGCTAGCGCCCAAAATAAAGGGCATGGTAAAGGCTGCTCAGCCTAGTACATATAGGTCCACTGTTGACCTATCCCTTTCCCTCACCTTAGATTTGGTGAGGCAAAAGTCGGTAAAAATGAGACTGACGGGAAAAGAAAGCGGGAGGAGGATAGCTCCCAAAGATTTAAAAAGAAAGGAAATTTTGGGTTCAAAAGGAATCAAGATAAGTTGGGTGTAACGCCGGCATGTAGAAATTGCAACCGCAGGCATTGGGGACGATGCAATATTGACCCACAAGATAAACTCTGTGGTATCTGTAAGAAAAGGGGGCATAAGACCCTAGAATGCAAGGATCTTAAGAATGCCGTCTGTTACGGCTGTAATGAAAAGTGGCATATGAAGTTTAACTGCCCTAAGAACCCCATAAATGATGCAAAGCATAGAGAGGCTAAGAAAGGGAATGCTCATGCCTTCCAGATGAATGCCAAGGAGGCCATTAATGACAACAACGTCATAACAGGTACATTCCTCATCAATGATGTATATGCTAGAGTTCTTTTCGATTTGGGTGCAGATAAATCTTTTGTTAATCGTAAGTTTAGTGAACTATTAAACTTGCCCATAAGAACTCTAGATAAAACTTATGAGATAGAACTTGTTGACGGAACCTTAGAAACAACATCTTCCATTCTTGATGGATGTGTATATCCATTAAGCATCATTCTATCCCTATCTCCTCGTTGCCAATGAAGTTGGCAGGGTTCGATGTAGTTTTAGGCATGGATTGATTATCCCATAACCAAGCCTGCATTGACTGCGATAAGAAACTCTTCGAAATTAAAACCCCTTTGGTGAAACGATCACCATCCATGGAGATTCACACTATGGATTGCCAGAGAGGTATCGTTATTTAAGGTATCCAAGTGTTTGAGGAAAGGATGTGTCATTTATATGGCACAAGTAACTATTAATGAACCTAAGCCAAGTATGGAAGACCTTCCGGTGATCTCGGAGTATTCTGATGTTTTTCCCGAAGAATTACCTGTCCTACCTCCAGATAGGCAAGTGGAATTTAGAATTGATATCCTACCTGGATCAGCACCCATAGCTAGAGCTCCATATCGATTAGCACCAACAGAAATGAAGGAGTTAAGGATACAGCTAGATGAACTCTTAGAGAAAGGCTTTATTCAGCCCAGTTCATCACCTTAGGGAGCTCCTATTTTATTCTTTAAAGAAGAAAGACGGTTCAATGCGAATGTGCACTGATTACCAAGAGCTGAACAAGTTAACAATTAAGAACCAATATCCTCTGCCCAGGATCGACGATTTATTTGACCAACTTCAAGCAGGTAGTTACTTTTCTAAGATTGATTTGAGATCAGGATATCATCAGCTGAAGATTAGGAACGAGGATGTTCCTAAGACTGCCTTCAGGACCCGATATGGTCATTTTGAATTTCTAGTGATGCCTTTTGGGCTCACAAATGCACCTGCAGCATTTATGGATCTCATGAATAGAGTCTGCAAACCGTATTTGGATGGAAACACTTAATGAATATGATTGTGAAATTCGATATCATCCTGGCAAGGCAAATGTCGTTGCTGACGCCTAAGCCCATTAGGATTAATGCAAAGAGCATTGAGCTCAGAAATAGCTTGAATGAAAAGCTATTAGACGCGCAAAAGCAAGCCCTATTAGAGGCTAACATTCCTAATGAGAGATTAGGCGGAACTGTTGATCAATTAACGCCAGGAAAAGATGGAATCCTTAGATTTAATGGAAGGATCTGGGTTCCAGTCTTTGGGGGACTTAGAGATCTAATCCTCCAGTAAGCACACAATACGAGATACTCAGTTCACCTTAGAGGTGACAAAATGTATCAGAATCTGAAAAAGAATTATTGGTGGATGGGTTTGAAGAAATCCATAGCCACTTATGTAGCTAAGTGTTTCACGTGTTCGCAAGTTAAGGCCGAACGTCAGAAGCCATTGGAAATTCCCACATGGAAATGGGAAATGGTAACTATGGACTTAATTACCAATTTACCAAAGACTAAACGTGGTAATGAATCGATTTGGGTCATTGTAGTTAGGTTGACTAAATCAGCGCATTTCTTGTCAATTAAGGAAACGTATAATTCAGACAAATTGGCTAAGCTGTATGTGGACAAGATTGTG
This sequence comes from Scalesia atractyloides, assembly GCA_947069175.1. Lineage (NCBI taxonomy): Eukaryota > Viridiplantae > Streptophyta > Magnoliopsida > Asterales > Asteraceae > Scalesia > Scalesia atractyloides. Next base: position 30,753,489 of record CAMTDV010001632.1, read on the forward strand.
TCCCTACATGGTGTGCCGATATCTATTGTATCTAATAGAGATACTAGATATACCTCTCATTTTTGGAAAAGTTTCCAACAATCCTTAGGCACAAGATTAAATTTTAGTACGGCTTACCACCCGCAGACGGATGGTCAAAGTGAGCGTACTATTCAGACATTGGAATACATGATTAGGGCATGTGTGATTGATTTAGGTGGAAGTTGGGATGACCACTTACCCCTAATAGAATTCTCCTACAATAATAGTTATCATACGAGCATCAAGGCTGCTCCTTACGAGGCCTTGTATGGGAGAAAATGTCGAACGCATGTGTGTTGGGTAGAAGTTGGGGAAGCCCAACTATCAGGACCGGAAATTGTCCTGGAGACCACTGAAAAGATTGTGCAAATCCGTGATCGTCTCAAAGCTGCCCGTGATAGGCAGAAGAGCTATGCTGACAAGAGGCGTAAACCTCTCGAGTTCCAAGTAGGGGACAAAGTCATGCTGAAAGTATCACCTTTGAAAGGTGTCATGAGATTCAAAAACAAGGGCAAGCAGAGCCCAAGATATATAGGACCATTCGAGATATTCGAATGTGTCTGCGCTGTAGCTTACAAGCTTAAGCTATCGGAGAAGCTTAGTAGAATTCATGATGTGTTCTACATTTCTAACCTTAAGAAATGTCTACCCGATGAGTCGCTGTCGCACAAAGATGTGCAAATAGATGAAAACCTAAGGTTCGTTGAGAAACCAATTTCGATCGAGGATCGACAAGTTAAGAAGTTCCGAAGGAAATTGATACCTATAGTAAAGGTTAAGTGGGACGCCTTTAGAGGTCTTGAGTATACATGGGAGGTTGAGTCCACTATGCGACAAAAGTACCCCCATCTTTTTGAATAACATCTCGAGGACGAGATTTCTTTTATGGGGGTGAGGATGTAACACCTCGTAAAAATCGTGTCCAATAGTATAGTGACACATGTTTTTTTAAGTATATTAAAGACTAATAAGGACTAAAGGTGTCAACATGCTCAAACTGAGCCTCTGAGTGACTACCTGATGTCAACATGCGTAACGTAATCTTCTGACTGACTGATACGTCAACATGCTTAAAACAACAACCTCTGAGTAACTGATATGTCAACATGCTTAATCATTAGCCTCTGAGTGATTCATATGTCAACATGCTTAAACTTGGCCTCTGAGTGACTGATATGTCAGCATGCCCAACCTCTGAGTGACATTGGGGTCAACATACTTATAATGGGCCTCTAGGTGATCTAACTCTTATGCGTGCCCGTTGTTGGACGAGAGAGGTTAATTCTGTAAAAATGTGAAAGTTGGATAATGGAGGGATTAAAAGTGTCAATATGTTAATTTATACCTCTGAGTGACCTTTTAACGAACCGAGATCTCGACAATGTCCGGGCATAATCACTGGTATGCCAAGTATTGGCTACGGAGAGCTAAAAATGCTAAAAAGGTGTTTTAGGAAGGTTTAAGAGGGTTTAATAAGTTGAGGGGCTAAAAATGTCAAAATTTGAAACTAGCCATGGGGCGCTCGCGGGGCGCGACATGCAAGGCTTGTGCCTCTCTCGGGGCGTGAGAGGCCTGTGTTTGTAGAAAATTTTCTTGGCATCCACACATGTTGCCAAAAACCATTTGATTCGAAACTAGGGACTTCCAAACTGCTATGCCACGTTTTAGGACACTTGTAAGCTCCCTCTAACACCCCGTGACACCTGGCATCACCTCCTTCAAGCTCTACAACTATAAATATGTGCCAAGGTTCACCATTTGAACTTACACATTTCTCATTAACAACTCTATCTCCCTCCTCTGGAAGTTCCTAACTGAAAGGAGCATCCAACTTAGTTCTATTGCATTCTAGGAACCACTTGTAAGCTTTCCTTTCTCTTGCATTTTCGTTTATAGGCTTTTATAGCCAAAAGTCAAGCGTTTTACGGAAAACGCCTTGACTTTCGGTTAAGACCATTATGGTCCATCCATTGTTCATAACGAACATGGCTAAGTGATCGTAATAAGGTAGGTGTTAGTCCCTATAAATTCAAACAGGTTGCTAGACCAATTGACGGGTCAAAGTTATATTAAAAAGTCAAACAGGCTATTTTTCAGAAATGTTATAATCTGAGTTTATATATGTTATGAAACCTGTTTTGACACTTAAACAAGCTGGTAATAATTATTAGAACATGTAAGAACATGTTCGGCTACTCAATTTCAGTTCTAGGGTCGGTTCGCAACCGAAAGTCGTGAAGTTTGACGGCTGCTTTGACTTTCAATTCTGACCCGATTTGGATTAGTTAAATACTGATCTAAAGTTGCATTATGATCGTAATATAATGTAGCATATCCCACTGAGGTTATATTACATGATCATAATCAAAATCTGAGTTTATGCACAAGTTCCGTAATTATACCATTTTAACTAAAATACCCTTTTTTATATAAAATAAGGTTTAAACAATATTGAACTTGAAAATGAATTACCTACTGATGTCATATCATAAGTAGGATTATTTAGGATGTCAAATCAGATTGTATACTGAGTTTACGTACAAGTTCTTGTATTATGTCGATAAATGACGATAACGCCCTCGTGGCACATAAAACGGTTTTAATCATACCTTTCCATAATAAATATTTTACCTACTGATATGTTATATTTAATAACATATCTAAAACAATTAAACTTGATCTTAACATCAGTTTTTACTAAACTTCGCACAAGTCCTCATTTTACGACATAAGCGTCGTTTCGGCGCATAGTATGGTTTTAAACCATATTTATCAACCAAGAATTATTACCTACTAGTTTTAAAACTTATTTAAAATATTTTTACAGTAGGTACATGATGTGAACTCAGAATCCAAAATAAATTATAAAACTATGTGTAAAATGACCAAAATGCCCCTACGGTGCATAGTTTGGTCATAAATGATAAATTACACACAAAATCATCGTGTTACTGATATTATATCACAAATAAATTATTTTTCCAGAATACTTATGATTATAACATTATAATATATTCAAGTTCCTTTTAAACGGTATATAATTATCAAAACGCCCTTATGGTGCATAGTTTCATTTTAAAACCTAAACAGGCATATAAGTTGATATCATACTGATATTACAACTTATTTAAAGTATAATGACATATAGAACTTGTCCATGACTTATCCGGTTACCCGATATCGCTTATATGCGCACGGTTAAGTATATGTAACTAGTTTACGAAAATTAACCTAAACGGGTTAACCTTATCATTTTAATCTCAAAATCCATAATGTTTATAGTTTACCCATATTATAAAAGTCATGGTACTTGTTGGGTTTAAACTACATTCTATCCGATCATCGTTTAATCTAGCGTAATATACGTTTTGATCTTGTACGCTAATCGGTCTAAGTCTATGACTTCATTAAGAACGTTAGCATTTAGTTTGTTATTTTATGCCATAATCCAGACTAGAGCCTTCCGGTAAATACTATCTGCACTTAGCTCATTTTGGATACGGCTGAGATAATAAATCTTGCATTTTTAATCAAGACTAGCTCAGCTAAATACTCTCGACTTATTTTCCCTATACGAGCTTAGGATATGGTAAATTATTACCGCTTGGTCGAAAATGGGATCAATCGAATGCCGGATTGTGGCTAGTAAATCTGCATATTCTGTTTTAGTCAGTTTTTTTTATAACTTAAACATCGGGGGTTAACGACCGTGTCCTGGATATCCTTGGTTCATTACATTAGATAATGGCCACGACCTAAGCGCGGGGTGTAGGCATACACCTGACAGATGCTCATGCAATTTTTTACCCACACTGGTTGGGGATAACTCCTTCGTGAGTCAATAAGTGGTGTGTACGTTTATCATGTCTCAGTCTTCATACTGGGCCCTGTATATATGGATAAACATGTGAATCTATTAACAAGGTTACAATGTTGACTTTCCCAAGTTATAAAGCTTGCAAGTACAATATGAAATAGGCTGGAAGCTGCTCGGTAGTATCATAAGAGGATCTTGCAAATCCTTAGATCTGCCCAAGTTCTATTATACAATTTTGTACATTTTACGATCCGCCTGTGGATCTTCTGTTACAAGCAGTCTGTATATTATTTTTGTACTTGGAACATTTGGTTTGTAATAGTAATTTAAATCCAAGACTTCCATTGTGCTGTGTTTAATTGACTATGAAGATATCAACTTACGTCACAATATTCTCCACCCGGGCCCACCGGTGTTTGGCTGTAGATATCGGAGTATGACAGGTTGGTATCAGTGGCAACGTTTGAGAAAATTAAACACTAGCCTACTTGTGTTTAATCTCAAACTTACGTAAAAGCACATTCCTTAGACTTCCGAGTCTAGGCTTTGACCTAGGATTACTCATCTCATTATTAAGTTATTAGTATTGTTTTGATTTGATTTTTAACATGAAAATGCCGCCAAGAATACGAGGAAGAGGTAAAGGACCAATGAGGGGAGGACCATCTGGACACATCCATTCACAACCCCATCACTCGAATGCTTATGAGGATTCAGGGGATTCATGGCCGTTATCAGGACATTCACCTACCCATACTCAAAACTGATACCACTCATATCATTCGCACCAGTCACACCACTCTCAACACTCTCATCATTCATATCATGACGAGTTTAACTTAACCATTACTTCAACACACCCCCAGCTGATCAGAATCAGTTGGATCAACCCATCATAATGGATTAGGACTCTGATCTAGAAATGCCGCCATCAAGATCGCACGCACATCCCATCGAAATATCTAGCGATTCAAACTCTTACGCCGGATTGCCGTATCAAGGTCCTAATGATTGGGACCAATATTGGAACCAATTTACTTTTGCTAACACTCCTTCCCCTCACTCCCCAACACCTCCTATGCAAGAAGATGTTCACATGGAGCCGGTGGAACAACCTCAACCACCACCTGAGCCACCAAGGAGGAAACGTGGATCACGTATGTCGGTACGTGCAGGTCAACAGTCAGGTTCGCTGCCATCGTTACCCAAGACTTACCCTACCATCCACGAGGACCCACAAATGGGTGGACCCTCCAATGCTTCACCTGTGGTTGAACCAACCCCATCACTAGTGGGTTATAATAACTCTATCCCAACATATCCGGATACAACCGCATATGACCCTTTTAACCCATCTACGCCGGTAAATTACCAGGCTCTATCGCATGACCCTTATATGCAAGCGGTCATGCATAACACACTTTACCCATATCCTTTTCCACCTACTTATCCACCCACTGGATATCCAAGTTATGGGTACCAGTATCCTGTTATGTCACAACCACAACCTCCACCGCCACTTGAGGCCACCAATGAGGCCTTAGAACGAATGAAGGAAATGCAACAACAAGCGAAGAAGACGGAGAAGAAGAAGAATAAGTTCTTCAAGAGATTTCCAAGTTGGTTAAGGGAAAGAAGGACGAGTGAAGTCTCTTCTAATAATATATGTTAGTCCCTGCGAGGACATTGTTATTTCTTTAGTCCCTGCGTGGACATTTTTATTTCTTTTAAGTACTTGCATGGACAGTTTATTCTCATATATTTATTTCTAGTATTGTAATTCCTTATTATCATTTAATGAAATATTTTTGAATTATATATATGTATTCATCCTCTTTAAGCGAACGTCTCGATTTTACTCGAAATTTATGTTCTGCTATATAATTCTAAAAAGGTCTTAATGGTTTTGATTTACCAAGTGGCACAGACCACATTAATTAGCCAGCTTATAATTGATAGTTAAGGGGAGTTATCCTTCTATCCAGAGGTGGTGGACTATGTTCAAGCCTCCAAGTCGTTAAGGTCAATGCGACCGTGACTATTAATCAACCATTAAGATGCTCTTATGTTAACATTCATGAATGTTCATACTCCTGGTGTGTGATTTGAGGAACCACACTAACCGTCTAGGTGATGGACTACGTCCTAAAACCTATTATATAGCCTATGTGATCAATATGATCCCGACTAATATCATCAATGCGATGATAATTGACATCCATTAGTGATGTAGTGCCTACAGGCCATGATTAAACATCCATTAGTGATGATTTGCCTTTGAGCAATATATTGTCAATTAAGACAATGACAGTTGTGGTTAATATGACCCCTATCCAAATTATGTCCACTAGGGACAGGCCAATATGACATATTTTATGTCCATTAGTGACAGGCCAATGTGCCATATTTTATGTCCATTAGGGACAAGCCAATGTGCCATATTTTTATGTCCATTAGTGATAGGCCAATGTGCAATATTTTAGGTCCATTAGTGATAGGCCAATATGCCGTATTTTATGTCCATTAGTGACAGACCAATGTGCCGTGTTTTATGTCCATTAGTGACAGCCGTATGTGCCGTATTTTATGTCCATTAGTGACAGGCATGTGTGCCGTATTTTTATGTCCATTAATGACAGGCCTATGAGCCAAATTTTAACGTCCTTCGTGACAAGCCTATGAGTTATTTATAATTGTCTTATGACAATGACAGTGACATTACGATCCACTATCTAACGTATACGGACTATGTCCAAATTGTAATTTGCCTTTGATGGTCCTTTTGAGACCTAAGCCAAATATAGATAACATTCATAGTAATGTTAAGCCTAAGAGTTGTGAATATTCACACTAGTTTGAATTAGGCGATGGATTTATATATCCAATTCTTTTAAGCCAAATATGGTTATTAATGTCATGGCTAAGAGAAGTTTAAATTAGGTTTTTACAGCCAAAGCTCAAGAATGGCTAACTCGGATGAGGCACAAAGTAGCCACCGAGAGATTAACTCTATCAACGCCGAAAACATAGCCATCGATAATGATAATTTCCAAGCTCGCATTAATGCAGCTGCAGGAAAGGCCATGGAAAAATTTAAGGAAATGAGCGCTACTCGCTCCAAGCCTTTATCTATTCCACCATTATTAGCTCGTAAAGAGAGCTCTGTTCACTCTTCAAATGCAAAGAGTGAACCAAAGAAATTAGAATTTAACGATAGGTCTCGTTCTTCTAAAGATGGGTGTACCTACAAATACTTCGTCTCCTGTAAACCCCGAGATTTAAATGGAGAAAAAGGAGTTGTAGAAGCCTTGAAATGGCTAGACGAAATGGGGACGATTGTAGATATCAGCGATTGTGCTGATAAGGATGTGGTAAAGTATGTATCACAATCCTTCAAGGGCGATGCCCTGATTTGGTGGAAGACAATGGTCCAATTTAAAGGAAAGGTACACCTGTACAACTTGGGATGATCCAAGTTTGTTGACCTAGTCAAGGAGACTTACTGCCCACCTCATGAGGTGGAGAAGATAGAGTCAGACTTTCTGACTCTTACCATGAAAATCTAGACTGTAGGAAGTATGTTTCTGACTTCAACTCCCTGTCTAGGTTAGTTTCCTATTTGATCACCGCTGAACCCAAACGCATTGCGCTTTTCATTAATGGGTTAGCGCCCGAGATCAAGGGCATGGTAAAGGCTGCTCAGCCTAGTACCTATAGGTCTGCTGTTGACCTATCTCTCTCTTTCACCCTAGATTTAGTGAGGCAAAAGTCAGTTAGGACTGAAACTGATGGAAAAAGGAAACGGGAGGATGATAGTTCCAAAAGATTTAAGAAGAAAGGAAATTTGGGTTCAAGAAGAACCAGCACAGGTCTAATGATAGACCTTTGTGCAAGACCTGTAATCCCAGGCATTGGGGGCAATGCAATACTGACTCACAGATTAAACCCTATGGCAATTGCAAAAGAAAAGGGCATAAGACCCACGAGTGCAAAAATCTTAAGGATGCAGTCTGTTATGGTTGTAATGAGAAAGGGCATATTAAACCTAATTTCCCTAAGAACCCTAGAGGTAATGATGCAAAGCCTGGAGAGGCTAAAAAGGAAAATGCTCGTGCCTTTCAAATGAATGCTAGAGAGGCTGTTAATGACAACAACGTCATAACAGGTACATTCCTCATTAATGACATATATGCTAGAGTACTTTTTGATTCGGGTGCAGATAAGTCTTTTGTAGACCATAAGTTTAGTAAACTATTAAACTTACCCATAAGAACTCTAGACATAACTTATGAGGTAGAACTTGCTGATGGAACTTTAGAAACAGCATCTTCCATTCTTGATGGATGTTCGATATCCATTAAGAATCATTCTATTCCTATCTCTCTTTTGCCAATGAAATTGGTGGGGTTCGACGTAGTCTTAGGCATGGATTGGTTATATCATAACCAAGACTGCATTGCTTGTGATAAGAAACTCATTGAAATTAAAACCCCATCTGGTGAAATGATCACCATTCTTGGAGATTCACACTATGGATTGCCAGACAAGATATCGTTATTCAAGGCATCCAAGTGTTTGGAGAAAGGTTGTGTCATTTACCTGGCACAAGTAACTATCAACGAGCCTAAGCCAAAGATTGAAGACCTTTCAGTCATCTTAGAGTACTCTGATGTTTTCCCTGAAGAATTACTAGGCCTACCACCAGATATGCAAATGGACTTTAGGATTGATATCCTACCTAGGTCAGCATCTGTAGCTAGGGCTCCGTATCGATTAGCGCCAACGGAAATGAAGGAATTAAGGACGCAATTAGAAGAACTTTTAGAGTAAGGTTTCATACAACCTAGTTCCTCACCTTGGGGAGCTCCTGTTCTTTTTGTTAAAAAGAAGGACGGTTCAATGCGAATGTGCATTGATTACCGAGATTTGAACAAGATAACGATAAAAAACCGTTATCCTCTGCCCAGGATCGATGATTTGTTCAATCAACTTCAAGGTGCTAGCTATTTCTCTAAGATTGATTTAGGATCAGGATATCATCAGCTGAAGGTTAGGAATGAGGATGTTCCTAAGACTGCCTTCAGGACCTGTTATGGTCATTATGAATTCCTAGTGATGTCTTTTGGGCTCACAAATGCACCTGCAGCATTCATAGATCTTAAGAATAGAGTCTGCAAACCGTATTTAGATAAGTTTGTCATTGTCTTCATAGACAACATACTTATCTACTCTCGTAATCAAGTTGATCACGAGAAACAGCTTCGGTGCATCCTAGAACTGCTAAGACAAGAGAAGCTTTAGGAAGTGTGAGTTTTGGCTTAGAGAAGTCCAATTTCTTGGACATGTTGTAAGTGAGCGTGGTACCCAAGTGGATCCCGCCAAGATAGAAGCCATAATGAATTGGAAAGTACCCAAACCTCCATCGAAGATTCGTAGCTTCTTAGGATTGGCTAGTTATTATTGAAGATTCATTGAGAACTTTTCAAGGATAGCCACTCCTTTAACTACCTTGACCCGTAAGAATGTCAAGTTTGACTGGGGTCCAAAACAAAAAGAATCCTTTGAAATTCTAAAACACAAGTTGAGCAATGCTCCTGTGTTATCTCTACCTGAGGGTAATGAGGACTCTATTGTTTACTGTGATGCCTCGCACACTGGCATGGGTTGTGTGCTAATGCAAAAAGGCAAAGTAATTGCATATGCATCACTACAATTAAAAGTGCACGAAAGGAATTACACCACTCATGATTTGGAATTGGGTGCCGTTGTATTTGCACTTAAGTTGTGGAGACATTACTTATATGGCACAAAGTGTATTATATACACTGATCATAAGAGTCTCCAACATCTGTTAAATCAAAAAGATTTGAACATGCGACAACACCATTGGATGGAAACACTTAATGATTATGATTGCGAAATTCGCTATCATCTCGGCAAGGCAAATGTCGCTACTGACGCCTTAAGTCGCAAGGAAAGGGTTAAACCTATTAGGATTAACGCCAAGAGCATTGAGCTCAGAAATAGCTTGAATGAAAAGCTATTAGACGCGCAAAAGCAAGCCCTATTAGAGGCTAATATTCCTAATGAGGGATTAGGCGGAACTGTTGATCAGTTAATGCATGGAAAAGATGGAATCCTTAGATTTACTGGAAGAATCTGGGTTCCAATCTTTAGAGGATTTAGAGATCTAATCCTCCAGGAAGCACATAATACGAGATACTCAGTTCACCTGGCTGGTGACAAGATGTATCAAGATTTGAAAAGGAATTATTGGTGGATAGGTTTGAAGAAATCCATAGCCACTTATGTAGCTAAGTGTCAGACGTGTTCGCAAGTTAAAGCTGAACATCAGATTCCATCAGGACTTCTACAACAGCTTGAAATTCCCACTTGGATATGGGAAATGGTAACTATGGATTTGATTACCAAGTTACCTAAGACCAAACGTGGTAATGACACGATTGGGTCATTGTGGACAGGCTGATTAAGTCAGCGCATTTCTTGCAAATTAAAGAGACTTATAATTCTGACAAATTGGCTAAGTTATATGTGGACAAGATTGTGTCCCTACACGGTGTTCCGGTATCTATTATATCTGATAGAGATACTAGATATACCTCTCACTTTTGGAAAAGTTTCCAACAATCTTTAGGCACAAGATTAAAATTTAGTACGGCTTACCATCCACAGACTAATGGTCAGAGTGAGCGTATTATTCAGACTTAGGAAGACATGCTTAGAGCATGTGTGATTGATTTAGGTGGAAGTTGGGATGACCACTTACCCCTAATAGAATTCTCCTATAATAATAGTTATCATAAGAGCATCAAGGCTGCTCCTTTTGAAGCCTTGTATGAGAGAAAATGTCGAACGCCCGTGTGTTGGGAAGAAGTTGGGGGAAGCCCAACTATCAAGACCAGAAATTGTCCTGGAAACTACAGATAAAATTTTGCAAATCCATGATAGACTCAAAGCTGTCGAGATGGGCAGAAGAGCTATGTTGACAAGAGGCGTAAACCTCTTAAGTTCTGAGTAGGGGACAAAGTCATGCTAAAAGTATCACCTTGGAAAGGTGTAATGAGATTTGGAAAGGACGGCAAGTTAAGCCCAAGGTATATAGGACCATTCGAAAGAATCGAATGTGTCGGCACTGTAGCTTATAAGCTCAAGCTTCCAGAGGAGCTTAGTGGGATTCATGATGTGTTTCATATCTGTAATCTTAAGTAATGTCTACCCGTTGAGTCGCTAGCAATGTCACATCATGATGTGCAAATTGATGAAAACCTAAGGTTCGTTGAGAAATCAATTTCGATCGAGGATCGACAGGTTAAGAAGCTCCGAAAAAAATTGATACCTATAGTAAAGGTTAAGTGGGATGCCCTTCGAGGCCCTGAGTATACATGGGAGGTTGAGTCCACTATGCGACAAAAGTACCCCATCTTTTTGAATAAAATCTCGAGCTCAAGATTTCTTTTAAGGGGGTGAGGATGTAACACCTCGTAAAATCGTGTCCAATAATATAGTGACACGTGTCGTATTTTTATTATAAGTCTATTAAAGGCTAATAAGGACTAAAAGTGTCAACTTGCTCAAACTAAGTCTCTGAGTGACCTTCTGATGTTAACATGCATAAACCGAGTCTCTGAGTGACCATTAGTGTCAACATGCTTAAAACTTAGCCTTTGAGTGACCATTAGTGTCAACATGCTTAAAGTCAGCCTTTGAGTGACCATTAGTGTCAACATGCTTAAACTTGGCCTCTGAGTGACCATTTGTGTCAACATGCCCAGCCGATGAGTGACCTAGGAGTCAACATGCTTATACTGAGCCTCTGTATGATCCTTTACGAAGTCCTAACTCTCATACGAGCCACTCGTTGGACGAGAGGGATTAATCCTATGTATATGTAAAAGTTGGATGATGGAGGGGTTAAAAGTGTCAACATGTTGATTTATACCTCTGAGTGACCTCTTAACGAACTGAGAGCTCGACAATGTCCGGGCATAATCCCGGGTACGCCAAATGTTGGCTACGGAAGGCTAAATATGCTATAAAGGTGTTTTAGGAGGTTTTATAAGTTGAAGGGCTAAATGTGACAAGTTTGGAAAGTTTCCATAGGGTGCTCGCGGGTCGCGAGAAACCCTGGCCAAGTCTCTCGCGGTCCGCTAGAGGCCTGTGTTTGTAGAAAATTTTCTTGGCATCCACACATGTTGCCAAAAACCATTTGATTCGAAACTAGGGACTTCCAAACTGCTATGCCACGTTTTTAGGACACTTGTAAGCTCCCTCTAACACCCCGTGACACCTGGCATCACCTCTTTCAAGCTCTCCAACTATAAATAGGTGCCAAGGTTCACAACTTGAACTTGCACCTTTCTCATTCTTCACTCTATCTCCCTCCTCTGGAAGTTCCTAACTGAAAGGAGCATCCAACTTAGTTCTATTTCATCCTAGGAATCACTTGTAAGCGTTCCTTTCTCTTGCATTTTCGTTTATAGGCTTTTTTAGCCAAAAGTCAAGCGTTTTACGGCAAACGCCTTGACTCTCGGTAAGACCATTATGGTCCAGCCATTGTTCGTAACTAACATGGCTAAGTGATCGTAATAAGGTAGGTGTTAATGCCGATAAAGGGCACCTCCTAAAGATCACGTTTGCTAGACCAATTGACAAGTCATAGTTTTAATATTAAAACGTCAAACAGGCCATTTTTCGGAAGTATTATAATCTGAGCTTATATATGTTATGAAACATGTTTTGACACTTAAACAAGTTGGTAATAATTATTAGAATATGTGAGAGCATGTTCGGCTAGTGAATTTCAGTTCTAGGGTCGGTCGCAACCGAAAGTCGCAAAATTTGACTTCTGCTTTGACTTTCGATTCTGACCCGATTTGGATTAGTTAACTGTTGATCTAAGGTTGTATTATGATCATAATATAATGTAACATAACACTCTGGGGTTATATTACATGATCATAATCAAAATCTGAGTTTATGCACAAGTTCCGTAATTATACCATTTTGACTAAAATACCCTTTTTATATAAAATAAGGTTTAAACAATATTGAACTTGAAAATGAATTACCTACTGATTTCATATCATAATTAGGATTATTTAGGATGTCAAATCAGATTGTATACTGAGTTTACGTACAAGTTCTTGTATTATGTCGATAAATGACGATAACGCCCTCATGGCACATAAAACGGTTTTAATCATACCTTTCCATAATAAATATTTTACCTACTGATATATTATATTTAATAACATATCTAAAACAATTAAACTTGATCTTAACATCAGTTTTTACTAAACTTCGCACAAATCCTCATTTTACGACATAAGCGTCGTTTCGGCGCATAGTATGGTTTTACACCATATTTATCAACCAAGAATTATTACCTACTAGTTTTAAAACTTATTTAAAATATTTTTACAGTAGGTACATGATATGAACTCAGAATCCCAAATAAATTATAAAACTATGTGTAAAATGACCAAAATGCCCCTACGGTGCATAGTTTGGTCATAAATGATAAATTACACACAAAATCATTGTCTTACTGATATTATATCACAAATAAATTATTTTTCCAGAATACTTATGATTATAACATTATAATATATTCAAGTTCCTTTTAAATGGTATATAATTACCAAAACGCCCTTATGAGGCATAGTTTCATTTTAAAACCTTAACGGGCATATAATTTGATATGCTACTCATATTAAAACTTATTTAAAGTGTAATGGCATATAGAACTTGTCCATGACTTATCCGGTTACGCAATATCGCTTATATGCGCACGATTAAGTATATGTAACTAGTTTACGAAAATCAAACGAAACGGGTTTAACCTTATCATTTTAATCTCAAAATCCATAATGTGTATAGTTTAACCATATTATAAAAGTCATGGTACTTGTTGGGTTTAAACTACATTCTATCCGATCATCGTTTAATCTAGCGTAATATACGTTTTGATCTTGTACGCTAGTCGGTCTAAGTCTATGACTTAATTAAGACCGTTAGCATTTAATTTGTTAGTTTATGCCATAATCTAGACTAGAGCCTTCCGGTAAATGCTATCTGCACTTAGTTTATTTTGGGTACGGCTGAGATATTAATCTTGCATTTTTAATCAAGACTAGTTCAGGTAAATACTCTCGACTTATATTCCCTATACGGGCTTATGATACGTTAAATTATTACCGCTTGGTCGGAAATGGGATCAATCGAATGCTGGTTTGTGGCTAGTAAATCTACATATTCTGTTTTAATCAGTTTTTTTTATAACTTAAACATCGGAGGGGGGTTAACGACCGTGTCCTGGATATCCTTGGCTCATTACATTGGATAATGGCCACAACCTAAGCGCGGGGTGTAGGCATACACCTGACAGATGCTCATGCAAATTTTTACCCAAAATGGTTGGGGATAACTCCTTCGTGAGTTCATAAGTGGTGTGTACATTAATCATGTCTCGGTCTTCGCACTGGGCCCTGTATATATGGACAAACATGTGAATCTGTTAACAAGGTTACAATGTTGACTTTCCCAAGTTATAAAAGATTTTTGTGCCATGTGCACTTAAAACCATTTTCAAATGTTTTCAAAATGAGTCAGTTGGGTGTATTTACCAGCGAAAGGTGACGTATTTTCAAAAGACTAAGCTTGCAGGCACAATATAAAATAGGCTGGAAGCTGCTTGGTAGTATCATAAGAGGATCTTGCAAATCCTTAGATCTGCCCAAGTCCTGTTATACATTTTTGTACATTTTACGATCCACCTGTGGATCTTCTGTTACAAGTCGTCTGTATATTAGTTTTGTACTTTGAACATTTGGTTTGTAATAGTAATTTAAATCCAAGACTGTGCTGTGTTTAATTAACTATGATATCAACTTACGTCACAATATTCCACCCGGGCCCACCGGTGTTTGGCTGTAGATATCCGGGTGTGACAATGACATTGGTTTAAACAAGACATCTCAATTGTTGGCTCATGGTAAGTGATTTAAATGACGAGACGTGTGTAATATGATAAAACCATGGTGGACACGCCGCTGGTACTTCCTATATATAAGTGATTTCATTATATTACATAACGTAGCGTTATCTAAACCACTTCAAACAAAATACAAGACATGACATATTTTATACAAGGCATGAGTTATTTAAGTTATTAAGTTAACCATGCATCATTTCTTTTAAATCATTTGATTTTCATATGATTTCATAAAAGAAACATTTTTGTAAAGGATCATGGCTACTTTTGTAATAGTTGAACATTTCTTTTAACTTTCAAAGGCATGAATCTTTATCACAAAACCTATGTTACTCACAAGCATTTTTATACTGACGTTTTATTTTCACATATGTTTTAGTACTAATGTTTGACTTTGAGCATGCTTCACATAGGGCGGACTTGGGCCTTAGTGACTTTAAAATTTGCAAGACAATTGTTATGTTTTTTATTTCATTCTCCCAAGACAATGTAAACAATTCAATTCAATAATACAAAACTTTATGTACCATGTGTTGTGAAATAATAGTTCTGTGACATGACTCCCCGACGTTTACGCCATGGTTTGATGTTTTACTTGGTTGGGGTGTTACAATAACTCATAAATTTTGAATGGAACGTAAAGTAAAACGTAAAACGTTGAACCACACATGCATGATGTGTCCTATTAACTGGAAAAATTTAGAACAAAACATAAAACAAAAATTTTAGAAGGATGAAAAGCATAGTGTACCAAAGTAGAAGATAAAAAGTTATAAGGTTAAATTGTAATAATAAAAAATTTTGGTTTAAAAATAAAATAACAAATTTTATTATATTAAAATTTCAAAAGATAAAATTTGGCTTAAAAGTAAAAATGTGGGTCGAGAAAGCCAAATTCAGAGTTATGTTAAAAAAATAAATCAACAATAGATTTAAGAGTTGTTCATGGTTGTCCATAGTGGGTTATTGGTTATTGCTCCTTCTATAAATGGGTCGGGCTTCCGGATAAGACACAACGGGTAATCGCTACCCGTCATAACACATCGCCGCTAGTGGTGCGGGAAAGGGCAGACGGGTATGGGTTGGGTTAAGTTGTTGTCGAAGGGTGATATTGTTGGTTGTTGATATTTGAATGCTTTTGACCGTTACAATCATCAATTGCATATTATATATATATATATATATATATATGAGAACTACCACGAGTTGTAAGAATTGTGGGAACTTTTTCTTCCCGCACGAGTTGGGTCAATTTTTTTTTGCACAAACGCAGATGAAAATATTATAAACACATCTTTAAAAAAAGTAAAAAAGAATTTGTCGAGTGAGTAGTATTGACTAATGCAAGTTTTTTTAAACGCCGATGTAAATTTTGTATGAAGATAAATATTTTTTTACACCTTACGTAAATATGGGTATGTGGCATTTTTTCTTTAATTTATTTTTTTGCTAAAACAAGGGATTTTTTTTTGCTAAAACAAGTGATTTTTTTTTTGCTAAAACAAGTGATTTTTTATGACTTTTGAGAAAAATAATTCGGAAAAATCCGTTGGATGGCCTAGTTCTCATAACTCAAGATCGTTCTCATTTTAACCCATCCATATATATATATATATATATATATTATATATATATATATATATATATATATATAATATATATTATATAAAACACTTTAATGTTACCCCAATATATATATACATATCTCAAACCATTTTTATAAAAAATACTCATCCATACATATACTCTCAAATACTCTAAAAAATGGCAAGACATCCATGGAATGTAGATAAGGAACTAGCCTTGGTCAACTCTTGGTCGCACGTGACCGATAACATGCGAGGAGGCGTTCGATTTAGTGTAGCCTTATTTAAAGAATTTCATCAACGTGTAGGTGTGAGTCCCAAAACAGATTCAGATCACAGTGGTTGATTGTTATCACTCAAACAACTATAGACTAGTTGTTTGAATGTGTAAAAGTTAAGAAAAACCAAAACATGAAGATGAAGATTCTTGAATGGATCAAACAACTAGTGTTGTATATGAAATCACAAAAATATGTAATCAATAACAACACCTGAATATTCGAATTTAAGCACAATAACAAGAATCACAACACAAGAGTAATCACCAAAATCTGTCCAAGAAGCTTGGACAAAACATTCATTCAAGAACATATATATACACAGTCTGACTACCTAACGTATTTAACAAATACGTTGGGTTATTAATTACGCCGCTAACATACAACTTTCACATAATTGCACTTTTGACCCTTTTAGATTACCTAACTATTACAAACTAGCTCAAACTATGAATACTCAAGTACCAACGGTCTCAAAATGTCCTAACAATATCCCCCCTAGACCGTTGCGTACTTGTGTTTCTTCAGTCTTGTTTTGGAGCTTCAGGGTCTGCGGCTGATCCTTGATCCTTTTCTTGCGCAGCTTGATCGGTAGGTTGGTCGGTTGTTGCTTTAGTGGGTTGGTTAAAAAAAGCTTCATTGTGGTTTGTTGGCCCTCCTTAGTGACTCCTTATGTGGATGAAGTCGGAGGTGGTGGAATGATTTGAAGATCGGAGTCAGATGATGGATCTTTGCTTGGTGGAGAGGATGGTTCAATCTCAGCTGATTTCTTCTTTCTGGATTCCTCCTTTTCTTTCTTTGCGTCCATCCTGAGCAGAATTTCCATCACTTCAATCTTTCGCGCCCGCACACGCTCAACTGCCCTTTGAAAAAGCATCCCTTCCTCTAGATATTCGTTTCCTGCTCCAACGTTGATCTTGTGTCCGTACAGAACATTTAGATCGGAAAGACAAAACATAAATACTTCCATAGGATCCAGGATACGGATGTCTTCATTTGAGTTTGACCTGATGACTGCTTCACCCGTCTTGCCGTCATAAAACCACTTCTTGAAGTTCGTGAGAGTCACAGGCTGTTCAGGAGTAGCTTCACCCTAGTTACTACTTTCACAGGATTGATGACCCATGTAATCTTTCCCTTTCTGGTGAACGGGTCTTTGGTGGTCTTAGATACACGTCTTCTAGGGCGTTGAGGCTTGAACACTGAAAATCCTCGCATGCATTCTCTTTGAATTAATCTTTCTAGATCTCCGCCAATGCTGCTATTTATCAGATTTACCAGATCGTGCTTGCTGAGCTCTCGTATATCCCATTTGGTAAGCTTTGCATGTCGTGGGCATTTCAAAAGTATTGAATGACTCCACCTCGTCGTTTTACCACAAACCATCCGGTAAGATTGCAGTATTTCCAACTGATGATTTTATCCGTGATCTTAGTTTTCTCAATTTTGATCACTTGATAAAAGTCTGGCATTTTCCCTCTTTCCTTCTTAAACCATTCCGGATGCTGCGGTTCAAACTCATCTCCGCCATCCGTCTCATACAACACATCCTCTTCCAATCCCCATTCGATAAATTTCGCAGGCATCTCAGATTTGTCTACTTCTTCTTCATCAAGACTAACATCAACTGCTGATTCAAGACGTTTCTTTTTCCTTTCGGCTCTGTCAGCTTTCTTTTTCTGTTCTCTTTCTCTAAATAAGTCAAAGTTGAAAATTTCTTCGCTCGAGTACTTTTGCTTTCTATTCGCAACACCATATAGCTCCTGCACTAGCTCATGCAGTTTTTCGAGACCCTCCTGTTGAAATCTGATGAATTCTGATTGCTTGTGGACGTAAGAGTGCAATTCTTTATTCTTCTTTCTCTGTTCTTTCAACTTTCTCTTTAGCACATCAGTGTCATTCACTTGATTTTTCAGCAAACAGAACTCCTTAGTAGGAAATAGACCAATTTCCTTGGATAAACGGTTATAAAGCTCTTGAAATGGTCTGGGTCTTGATGGAACTTGCTAAGGAGGAGGTTGAGCCGATACAGGTGGTTTGGGTGGAACGTTTGCTGATGATCCTTCGCCTGTATTTCTTTTCTTTGGCGCAGCAGCCTCGCTTGGAGAGGGTTCTAGTGGATCAGTCAAAAGTCCTTCCACAAATCTATCCAACTGTTCTTGTTCTGACGTAACAACCACGGGGGTTTCAGATTCTGTCATTTCCCTTCTCTTCATTCTTCTTTCTCGTTTCTCAGCCTCCGCAACCGCATGGATGGCTTGCATTCTTTCAATTTCTTCCCTAGTTGATCCAACGCGAATGCTATCGGCCATGATTCATTCTGGATTGAGTGCATCTTTCTTGCTTTTCTTCTTTGACGGTTCCTATTCGACCACTTTCTTTCCTTTATCTTTAAGCTTACGAACCAGTGGAATTTCTTCTCCTAATTCAGCCTCTTCAGCAACATCAACGGGATCACTTCCACCTTCTCTATTTTTTCTTGCCTTTTCTCTATACTTGTTGTATGCAGCTAGAACCAGTGGAAGTCTTTCTTCATGATACATCCAGTTGTGTAACATCACCCATTCTTTGGTTTTCAACTCTGTGATTTGTTTTCCTTTAGGTAGTTGAAACTGATGCGTGTTTCCATCATGTGGTAGGTTCCGATGCTAATCGTCAATAAGCAATTGCACAAATCTAGGATACATTGCCCATGCACCTTTATTTACGTTGTCGATCATGCAATAGAAAAATAATCCAGAAATGTTGAACGGCTGATTCGTGCACAGATTTAGCATAGCCGCGGACCACTCTAAATTCAACCCGTCATAACCGCCTTTTCTATGACAAATACTCATACAGAATGTGTGTAGAATGAACCTCCGGTCTTTTGTAAGCCCTAATTTCGTGATCTCATTCTTGTGGCGAAAGTCTCCAATGTAGTTCATCCCACGAAAGCCTTCTAGAATTTCCTCTTTCCTGAGCTTTAATGGATCACTGGCGTTGTCTCCGAGGCTCAGAACCTTTCGAATTCTTTCCTCAGTCACTATTATTTCCTTGTTCCACACTGTCGTTGTGATGTGCTTGACATTGTTCAGCGTTCTTGCCCTTGCAGTTCTCCAGAATTCTTCTATGTAGATTGAGTAAATTGTGGGATGTGCCTGGATTGCATAGCTTATTTTGCTCCGCGATAGCCAGTCCATCACGTCTTCAAAATCGGGCTCTGGAGGAACTAGAGTGATGGACTGATTGTGCTTTCTAGTACCGTCCCATACTAATGGTTGAGCCATTCCTGAAATGTGGAAACGAGCCAAGTTAGATTTATATACATAATATGTATATATAGAAATAAATATATAAATATATAAAGAAATTTGAGAATATGTATACATAATATTTTATACATAAAACATATTAAAAAAATAGAAAAGAAATTTAAGATGAAAATTTTAAAACTGCTATTATCTACGTTGGTTACCAAAGTTATATACACAGGACGCACACAAATATATACTTGTGACACAGTGACAATTTCGCCGAAGAAAAATTATATACGCAGATCATTTAATGGCGAATTTAAGTAAAACCGGCGTAGATGTTTAACTACGTTGGCTTGACCGGTGTATTCTCCAATAAGCCGGTTGCTTGAACTCTCGTTCAAGACTTAAAACCGCCATTTTGATGCCTCATACACATACGTTGTCGACAAGAAATAATTATGCTTGATGAAACATATATACGCTGATCATAGATTGGCGAATTTAAGTATAGCCAGTGTAGATATCTATCTACGCTAGCTTAACCGGCGTATTTGTCTAATACGTCGGTTTGCTTGAACTCGCGTTCAAGACTTAAATTCACCAACCGATGTTCTGATCAAATACGCTATCTTCAAAAGCAAATATGCCATATTCAAAAATTTCTTGTTAAACCCACAGAATCCCCATTAAACCCAATCAATCTAAACTATATACAAGAACAGAACTTGAAATCGATGCAATAACACACTCAATCATCAAGCAATGAACATTTGAATACTAAAATCATACCGATATCGATCTTTCGGTATCCGATCAGATTTAAGTGTGAATATTTTGAGAGATTTAAGAGTGTGGGTTTGAAATGAAGAAGACCATGATTTAGAATTTTGAAGATACTTACATAAAGTGAAAAATGAAGTGTATATACAAACTTACATTCCAGCGTAATTAATAATTACGTTGGAACAATAAATATGCCGCCCAGAGGATTTTTAAGGTTTCTTCAAGTCTAAGAATCTTGAAATCAATTACGCTCGAAAACCTCAAATTTTCTCGAAAAATGTGCCCTTTTTGGTTTAAAATAGTGCAAGAATTTAAAAATAAACTTAAGTATGGAAAATTGCAATTTGGATCCTGAAAATTATTTTTAGGGCCAGGAAGTTTCCTTTTTCACATAAAATTTATGCTTACTGATTCGGATCCTGTGACTTTCCTGCAGAAGATCATACTGGTAACACTTCGTTAGGTTGAGATAAATTATTAGATATTTTGAATAATCAAGGCACAAGAAAAACTGTCAGTATGTTTGTCCTTTTAAATCCATGCACCTATCTTTCAATATGTGATCAGAGAGCCTTTTATCATGTTGTGGTAATATTGACAAGAAATTCGATGTTCCCCCACTCATGCTGAACTGTCAGAATGTTGTGCCCGTGAGTCCCACATCAGGACATACCCCCGCGATCAAGGTATGCGCAAAGATTCCTCATAGAAGGTGAGTACATTGACGTCATTCGTATTTGAAATTTCAACGTTAGACAATTGGTGTTCAGGTCAGTACTTCCGTACAGCAAAGAGACCAAAGTCTAACGAGGGCTATGACAGATACCAAATACGGTACGATTTAAGCACTTGAATGATTCTCAATGAGAGCTTCATTTGTGTAGGGTTTTGGCCGTGTTGGCTTTTTTGTAAAGATATCATAATTGTGTCTAGGTCAGAATATATCTGGATGCAGCAGAAGAGTAACTATGATATCCCTGAATGATTAGTCAATATAAAGACCTAAAATCTCGGACTTTGGCAATCTATCAACGCAAGATTTAAGACCAATAAGCCATACGCCGCAACGTGTTACCCGCAAGTTGCACAACATTGTGGGTATCCAGAATTCTTGTGTGATCATTAGCTTTTGCCTCCTTTTCGCAGTTTACTTCAAGGTATTGCTGAATCTACTGACACGTCGTTGCTTTGGGCCTCAATCTATTTCCGTTTTAAGATCAAACAAAGTGTTAGCAGTTTTTCTATCATTTCTCATGCAGGAGTCAAACAAGGAATCTTGTTTCAACAATATTTTCTGGAATTACTTCCCCCTTAAATTTTTATTTTCGATGATTCATTGCTTGAAAAGAAATATTAAATTTGCAAAAAAAATCTTTTTGGTGGGCACATTTTATGAATTGTTTTTAATCACTTCCACACAAGGAAGTTGACCATCTCCAACAAGGTTACCAACTGGTTGAAGCGAGTTTTATCGAAGGCTTTCGTGAATATATCAGCTTTCTGTTGCATCGTATCCACCAGCACCACTTGAATATATCCTTTCTCATACTCACATTTGATCGCATGAATGCGAATTTCGATGTGTTTAGTTCTGGAGTGATGGATAGGATTCTTCACAATTCCAAGACACGCTTCGTTGTCAAGGAATATAGGAGTCTTCATAACGTTGATTCCATAATCCAACAACTGATTTTGTATCCAGAGAACTTGAGAACAACAACTGTAAGTTGCCGTGTATTCAGCTTGAGCAGTTGATGTGGAGACTATTGTATGCTTTTTGCTTTGTCACGAAATGAGACGATTTCCTAAAAATTGACAGCCTCCGGAGACGGACTTTCTATGAACTTTACAACCTGCATGATCACTGTCAGAATAATTAATTAAATCAAAATTACTATCTTTAGGATACCACAAACCAAGCTTGGGAGTTCCTTTTAGATAGCGAAAGATTCTTTTGACAGAAGCTTCATGAGATTCTTTCGGATCCTTCTAAAATCGCGCACAGAGACAGACAACCCACATAATGTCAGGCCTACTTGCGGTCAGATACATTAACGAGCCTATCATTGATCGATAGAAAGATTTATTTATGGGTTTTCCTTGAAGATCCGAAGTAAGTTCTGTCTGAGCAGCAAAGGGAGTACTGGCAGATTTGCAATCACTCATGTTGTACTTGGAGAGAATATCTCTGATATACTTAGCCTGATGAATGAGTATGCTGTCTTCTCTCTGCTTCACTTCTAATCCCAAGAAAAATGTAAGTTCTCCCATCATGCTCATCTCGAATTTTTCCTTCATAACTTGCTCGAATTCCCTGCAAAGAGCTTCATCAGTTGACCCAAAGATGATATCGTCTACGTAGATCTACACCAGCATCACGTCATCTCCGATTTGCTTTGTGAAAAGTGCCATATCAATTTTCCCTCTTGAGTACCCACATTCCAGAAGATATGTTAACAAAGTCTCGTACCATGCTCGAGGAGCTTGATGAAGACCATAGAGAGCTTTGTCAAGCTTATAGTACTTCGCAGGGAAGTGAGGATCTTCAAAACCAGGAGGTTGACAGACATAGACTTCTTCTTTCACTTTCCCATACAGAAATGCACTCTTTACATCCATCTGAAACACCTTAAAGTATAGGGAAAATTTACCGTATCTCAAGCCCGTATAGGGAAAATAAGTCAAGAGTATTTACCTGAGATAGTCTTGATTAATAATGCAAGATTTAATATTCTCAGCCGTATTCAAAATGAAATAAGTGCAAATAGCATTTACTGGAAGGCTCTAGTCTGGATTATGGCATAAGCTAACCAATTAAAATGCTAACGATCTTAATTTAAGTCATAGACTTAGTACGACTAGCGTAATAGATCAAAAACGGTACGATACGCTAGATTAAGCGATGACCGGATAGAATGTAGTTTAAACCCAACAAGTACTTAAGACTTGTATAATATGGGTAAATAGTTAACATTATGGAATTTGAGATTAAAATGATAAGGTTAAACCCGTTTCGGTTAATTTTCGTAAACTAGTTACATATACTTAACCGTATGCATATAAGCGATATCGGGTAACCGGATGAGTCATGAACAAGTTCTATATGTCTTTATACTTTAAATAAGTTGTAATATCAGTAGGATATCAACTTATATGCCCGAAAAGGTTTTGAAACGAAATTATGCCTCATAAGGGGGTTTTGGTAATTGTATGTCGTATAAAAGGAACTTACATGTATTCTGATGTTATGATCATAAACATTCTGGAAAAATACTTAATTTGTGATATAATATCAGTAAGATAGCACACATAAGTGTGAGTTATAGTTTAAGACCAAGCTATGCACCGAAAGGGCATTTGGTCATTTAAAAGTATAGTTTACGATTTAAATTAAAATCAGTTTATGATCGGAATATTAACACCATAATATGTTAATTACATTAACATATTAGTAGGTACTTCATTTGCAAGTTCATTGTAGATTAAAACCTTGTTTTATGTAAAAGGGCATTTTAGTCAAAATTAGACATTTTACGGAACTTGTGCATAAACTCAGATTATGATTATGATCATGTAATATAACCTCAGAGAGTTATGCTACATTGCATAATGATCATAATGTCACCTTAATCCAGAAGTTAACTAATCTAAGTCGGGTAAGAATCGAAAGTCAAAGCAGAAGTCAAACTTCGCGACTTTCGGTTGCGAACCGACTCTAGGAGTGAAATTGACGGATCGAACATGTACTAACATGTTCTAATAATTATTACCCACTTGTTTAAGTGTCAAAAACATGTTTATAACATACATAAACTCATATTATGATTTTTATGAAATCTGACCCGTTTGACTTTTTAAAACAATAACTTTGACCGATCAATTGACCTAGTAAATGTGATTCTTAGTAGGTGCCCCTTTAAGGGGTTAATACCTTCCTAAATACGATCACTTAGCCATGTTCATTTCGAACAATGGCCGGACCATAATGGTCTTAACCGAAAGTCAAGGCATTTGTCAAAAATGCTTGACTTTTGGCTATTAAAAGCTTATAAAAAGAAAAGAGCAAAGATGGAGCACTTACAAGTGATCCAAGGGAAACTTAGAACTCAAAGGGAAGCTCCCAAATGGTCAGGAACTTCCAAGAGTGTAATAGAGAGGAAAAGAAGTGAATGAGCAAAGAATAAAGTGAACTAGGTTGCTATTTATAGTGTAAGAAGTGCAAGGAGATGGAGCCATGTGCTAGGTGTGTTGTAGGATCATTACATGTGTCTAATTAGGTGTCAAGAACTGGTGGAGTGTGGCAATTTGCAGGCTAGGTGGCTTCCTCACAAAGATTTGGGGTTTTTAACACTTTTAGTCCCTCAAATATAGTTTTATTAAATGTCATGAATTGTCCCGTGACTTATATTCCATGACATAATGACACAACTAGTTCTTTATGTTTAATACAAGATGTATTGAAGAAGGGTACAAATAACCGAACGTTAAAGGGTGTCACACTATGTGTTTTCACGGCTTATAAATTTTTACTAACTTAAAAGTGAAAGATACAATACTTATGGTTTCATGGATTAAATTACCCAAACTATTAAAGTTAGAGGTTTGGTAAAAGAGCAGAATGCTCGAGGATGGTAAATAAAAATATATCATCTCAACCAAGAGACATTCGGGTCTTAAGGTGGCTTAGTAATATAAGAAATATGAAAATAACAAAGTCTAGGGGTCTCTGGGTAATTTTCTAAAACTTAAAATATAGAAAAATATAAGGTTCGGGGGCTCGCCGAAGGCTACGGTCGCCTGTCCGTAGCTTACGGTCAATGTTATTTAGTTTCAGCAACATCAGACCATAGCCTACGGTCCTAGAGCGTAGGTTACGGTTAGTTATACATAACATTTTTGTGAATTTTGGACTTGTTTTAGGTTTAGTTGAGTGGCTAACTTTTAAGGTATGATCCGAGGGTATGTACACGTGTCGGTATATTACCAAACACGAATTTCACAAGGTGTTACATAATCCTTCCATTGTTCAACATTAGCGTATTTTCAGGATTAATCCCTCTCGCCCAACTAGTGGCTCATATGAGAGTTAGGACTTCGTAAAGGATCACTCAGAGGCTCAGTATAAGCATGTTGACCCTGATGTCACTCAGAGGCTAGGCATGTTGACACTAATGGTCACTCAGAGGCCAAGTTTAAGCATGTTGACACTAATGGTCACTCAGAGGCTAAGTTTAAGCATGTTGACACTAATGGTCACTCAAAGGCTAAGTTTATGCATGTTGACATCAGAAGGTCACTCAGAGACTTAGTTTGAGCATATTGACACCTTCAGTCCCTATTAGTCTTTAATAGACTTATAAACAAATATAATACGTGTCACTATATTATTGGACACGATTTTTCGAGGTGTTACATCCTCACCCCCTTAAAAGAAATATCGACCTCGAGATTTTATTCAAATAGATGGGGTACTTTTGTCGCATAGTGGACTCAACCTCCCATGTATACTCGGGGCCTCGAAGGGCATCTCACTTAACCTTTACTATAGGTATCAATTTTCTTCAGAGCTTTTAACCTGCCGATCCTCGATCGAAATTGGTTTCTCAATGAACCTCAGGTTTTCATCAATTTGCACATCTTTGTGCGACATTGCTAGCGACTTATCGGCTAGACATTTCTTAAGGTTGGATATGTGGAATACATCATGGATTCCACTAAGCTCCTTTGGTAACCTGAGCTTATAAGCTACAGTGCCGACACATTCGACTATCTCGAATGGTCCAATATATCTTGGGCTCAACTTGCCCTTCTTTCCAAAACGTATCACACCTTTCCATGGAGACACCTTTAGCATGACTTTGTCCCCTATTTGGAACTTAAGAGGTTTACGCCTCTAGTTAGCATAACTCTTCTGCCTATCCCTAGCAGCTTTAAGACGATCATGGATTTGCACAATCTTTTCCATGGTCTCCAGGACAATCTCTGGTCCTGATAGCTGGGCCTCCCCAACTTCTGCCTAACACACGGGCGTTGAGCACTTTCTCCCATATAAGACCTCAAAAGGAGCAGCCTTGATGCTAGTATGATAGCTGTTATTGTAGGAGAATTCTATTAGGGATAAGTGGTCATCCCAGCTTCCACGTAAATCAATCACACATGCCCTAAGCATGTCTTCCAATGTCTGGATAGTACACTCACTCTGACCATCAGTCTGCGGATGATAAGCCGTACTAAAATTTAATCGTGTGCCTAACGATTGTTAGAAACTGTTCCGAAAGTGAGATGTGTATCTAGTATCTCTATCAGATATAATAGATACCGGCACACCGTGTAGGGACACAATCTTGTCCAAATATAGCTTTGCCAACTTATCAGAATTATAAGTATCTTTAATTGGCAAGAAATGTGCTGACTTAGTCAGCCTGTCCACAATTACCTAAATCGTGTCATTGCCACGTTTGGTCTTAGGTAACTTGGTAATCAAATCCATAGTTACCATTTTCCATTTCCAGGTGGGAATCTCAAACTGTTGTAGGAGTCCTGACGGTTTCTGATGTTCGGCTTTAACTTGCGAACACGTCAGACACTTAGCTACATAAGTGGCTATGGATTTCTTCAAACCCATCCACCAATTGTTCTTTTTCATATCTTGATACATTTTATCACCACCAGGGTGAACTGAGTATCTCTAATTATGTGCTTCTTGGAGGATTAGTTCTCTAAGTCCCCCAAAGATTGGAACCCAGATTCTTCCATTGAATCTAAGGATTCCATCCTTTCCAGGTGTTAACTGATCAACAGTTCCGCCTAACCCCTCATTAGGAATATTAGCCTCTAATAGGGCTTGCTTTTGCGCATCTAATAATTTCTCATTCAAGCTATTTTTAAGCTCAATGATCTTAGCGTTAATCCTAATGGGCTTAACCCTTTCCTTGCGACTCAAGGCATCAGCAACGATATTTGCCTTGCCGGGATGATAGCGAATTTCACAATCATAATCATTAAGTGTTTCCATCTAACGACGTTGTCTCATGTTCAATTCCTTCTGATTGAACAGCTGTTGGAGGCTCTTATGGTCAGTGTATATAATACACTTTGTGCCATATAAGTAATGTCTCCATAACTTAAGTGCAAATACAGCAGTACCCAATTCCAAGTCATGAGTGGTGTAATTCCTTTTGTGCACCTTTAATTGTCGTGATGCATAAGCAATCACTTTGCCTTTTTGCATTAGCACACAGCCTATGCAAGTGTGTGAGGCATCACAATAAACGACAAATCCTCAATACCCTCAGGTAGAGATAACACAGGAGCATTGCTCAACTTGTGTTTCAGAATCTCAAAAGATTCTTGTTATTTCGGACCCCAAACAAATTTAACATTCTTATGGGTCAAGGGAGTTAAGGGAGTGGCTATCCTCGAAAAGTTCTCAATGAACCTCCTATAGTATCCAGCCAATCCTAGGAAACTACAAATCTCCGATGGGGTCTTGGGTACTTCCCAATTCATTATGGCTTCTATTTTGGCGGGATCCACTTGGATACCACGCTCACTTACAACATGTCCAAGAAATTGAACTTCTCTAAGCCAAAACTCACACTTAGAGAATTTAGCATAAAGCTTCTCTTGCCTTAGCAATTCTAAGATGCACCGAAGATGTTTCTCGTGATCAACTTGATTACAAGAGTAGATAAGTATGTCGTCTATGAAGACAATGACAAACTTATCTAGGTACGGTTTGTAGACTCTATTCATGAGATCCATGAATGCTGCAGGAGCATTTGTGAGCCCAAAAGGCATCACCAAAAATTCAAAATGACCATAGCGGGTTCTGAAGGCAGTCTTGGGAACATCCTCACTCCTAACCTTCAATTGATGATATCCTGATCTTAAGTCGATCTTGGAGAAGTAACTAGCCCCTTGAAGTTGGTCAAATAAATCATCGATCCTGGGCAGAGGATATCTACTCTTGATTGTTAACTTGTTCAGCTCTCGGTAGTCGATGCACATACCCAATGAACCGTCTTTCTTTTTAACAAAAAGGATAGGAGCTCCCCAAGGCGAGGAACTAGGCTGAATAAAGCCCTTCTCCAAGAGTTCATCCAATTGAACTCTTAACTCATTCATTTCGGTTGGTGCTAGCCTATATGGAGCTCTAGCTACATGCTGACCCTGGTAGGATGTCAATCCTAAACTCCACTTACCTATCTGGAGGTAGGCCTGGTAATTCTTCTGGGAATACATCGGGATACTCTGAGATAACTGAAAGGTCTTCAATATTTGGCTTAGGCTCGTTTATGGTGACTTGTGCCATGTAGATGACACAACCTTTCCCTAGACACTTGGATGCTTTAAATAATGACACTTTGTCTGGCAATCCATAGTGTGAATCTCCAAAGATGGTGAGCATTTCACCAGATGGGGTTTTAATTTCGATGAGTTTCTTATCACAGGCAACGCGAGCTTGGTTATGGGATAACCAATCCATGCCTAAGACTACATCAAACCCCGCCAATTTCATTGGCAGAAGAGAGATAGGGATGGAATCATTCTTAATGGATATAGAGCATCCATCAAGAATGGAAGTTGCGGTTTCTAAGGTTCCAACGGCAAGTTCTATCTCATAAGTTTTATCTAGAGTTCTTATGGGTAAGTTTAATAGTTTATAAACTTATGATCAACAAAAGATTTATCTGCACCTGAATCGAAAAAAACTCTAGCATAAATATCATGAATGGGGAAAGTACCTATGGCGTTGTTGTCATTAACAGCTTCCTTAGCAGTCAATTGAAAAGCATGAACACTCCCCTTCTTGGGCTCTCCAGGCTTCGCCTCGTTGCTTCTAAGATTCTTTGGGCAATTAGGCCTAATATGCCCTTTCTCATTACAGCCAAAACAAACTGCATCTTTAAGATTTTTGCACTCGTGGGTCTTATGCCCTTACTTCTTGCAAATACCACAGGGTTTAATCTGGGGGTCAGTATTGCATTGCCCCCAATGCCTGCGGTTACAGGTTTTGCACAAAGGTCTATCATCAGACCTGTGCTGGTTCTTCTTGAACCCAAAATTTCCATTCTTTTTAAACCTTTGAGAGTTATCGTCCTCCCGCTTTCTTTTCCCGTCAGTCTCAGATTTGACTGACTTTTGACTCACTAGATCAAGGGTTAGGGAGTGAGATAGGTCAACAGCAGACCTATAGGTACTAGGCTGAGCAGCCTTTACCATGCCCTTAATCTCGGGCGCTAACACATTAATAAAACGCGCAATGCGTTTGGTCTCAGGGGTGATTAGATAGGAAACTAACCTAGATACGGAATTGAAATCGGAGATGTACTTCCGACAATCTAGGTTTTTCATCGAAAGAGACAAGAATTTTGTCTCTAATTTCTCCACCTCATGGGTGTGGGTAGTAAGTTTCCTTAACAAGGTCCGCAAACTTGGTCCATCCCAAGTTATACAGGTGTACTTTTCCTGTTGACTGGACCATGGCCTTCCACCATATTAGGGCATCGCCCTTGAAGGATTGGGATACAAACTTCACCACATCCTTATCAGCACAACCGCTGATATCTACAATAGTTTCCATCTCATCAAGCCATCTCAAGGCTTCTACTGCTCCCCTTTCTCCATTAAAATCTTGAGGCTTGCAGGAGACAAAATATTTATAGGTACATCCGTTTTTAGAAGAACGGGACTTATCATCGAATTCTAGTTTCTTCGGTTCACTCTTCGCATTTGAAGAGTGGATAGAGCTCTCCTTTCGAACTGATTATGGTGGAATAGATAAAGGTTTGGAGCGAGTAGCGCTCACTTCCTTAAATTTCTCCATGGCCTTTTCCATGGATTTTCCAATAGCTGCATTAATGCGAGCTTGGAAATCATCATTATTGATGGCTATATTTTCAGCTTTGTTAGCACTATTATCACGGCGATTACTTTGCGCCTCATCTGAATTAGCCATCTCTGATGTTTGGGTACTATATACGAAATTAAATTTTTTTAGCCATGGTATTAATAACCATATAGGCTATAAAGTTTGGATATATAATCCATTGCCTATTTGAACCAGTGTGCATGGAATCACAACTATCAAGCTTAACATTTTAAATGAATGTTATCTATATTTGGCCTAGGTCTCAAAAGGACCATCAAAGGCAAATTACAATTTGGACATAGTCCATATATTATTAGACAGTGGATCGTAATGTCACAACTGTCGTCACTTGGACAATTATAAATAGCTCATAGGCTTGTCACAAAGAACATTTGAAATATGGCTCAAAGGCCTGTCACTAATGGACATATGATTATGGCACACGGGCCTGTCACTAATGGACATATGATTATGGCACACGGGCCTGTCACTAATGGACATATGATTATGGCACACAGGCCTGTCACTAATGGGCATTAATTATGGCACATTAGCATGTCACTAATGGACATAAAATATGGCACATTGGCCTGTCACTAATGGACATTAGTTATGGCACATTGGCCTGTCACTAATGGACATAAAATATGGCACATTGGACTGTCACTAATGGACATAAAAATATGGCCCGTAGGCACTACATCACTAATGGATGTTTAATCATAGCCCCAAGGGCAATACATCACTAATGGATGTTTAATTATAGCCCCAAGGGCAATACATCACTAATGGATGTTTTAAATCATAGCCTCAAGGGCAATACATCACTAATGGATGTTTTATTCATCACCGCACTGGTGATATTAGCCGGGATCAAATTTGATCAAATAGGCTATATAAGGTTAGGACATAGTCCACTACCTTGAAGGCTAGTGTGGTTCCTCAAGTCACACTACCAAGAGTATGAACATCCTTGAATGTTAACATAAGAGTACCTTAATGGTTGATTAATAGTCCCGGTCACATTGACCTTAACGACTTGGAGGCTTGAACTTAAGTCCACCACCTCTGGATAGAAGGATAACTTCCCTTAACTATCATGATAGAAGACCCCTTCATACTTAACTATCATTTATAAATTGGCCAAATGTGTGGTCTGTGCCACTTGGCTAATCAAAACCATTAAAATCTTTTTGAATTATTTCACAGAGCATAAATTTCGAGTAAAAACGAGACGCTCGTTTGAAGAGGATGAATACATATATATAATTCCAAAATACTTCATTAAATGAAAATAGAAAGTACAATACTTGAAATAAATAAATAAAACTAATTATCCATGCAAGGACTAAAAGAAATAACTTGTCCACGCTGGGACTAAAAAATAACAATGTCCATGTAGGGACTAAATATAATAAAAGAAAAGACTTCACTCGTCCTTCTTTCCCTTAACCAACTTGGAGAGCTTCTTGAAGAACTAATTTGTCTTCTTCTCCGTCTTCTCCGCTTGTTGTTGCATTTCCTTCATTCGTTCTAAGGCCTCGTTAATGGCCTCGAGTTGTGGCGGAGGTTGTGGTTGTGGTTGTGGTTGTGGCATCATAGGATACTAGTACCCATAAGTTGGATATCCAGTAGGTGAATAAGCAGGTGGGAAAGGAGACGGGTAAAGTGTGTTATGCATGACCGCTTGCATATAAGGGTCATGTGAAAGTGCTTGATAGTCTACCGGTGTAGGCGGGTTAAAAGGATCATATCCAGACGTGTCTGGATATGTGGGGATTGGGTTACTATAACCCGATGGTGGTGGTTGAACCAGTGGTGGTGGTGGTGTCGGTTCCACCACAGGTGAAGCATTGGAGGGTCCACCCATTTGTGGATCCTCTCGAATGGTTGGGTAAGGTTTGGGCAAAGGTGGCAGCGATCCCGACCGTTGGCCCGAACGTACCGACGTACATGCTCTTTTTTTTTCTCCTTGGTGGCTCAGGTGGAGGTTGGGGTTGGTCCACGGGTTCCATGTGGACATCTTCCTATATGGGAGGTGGTTGAGAGTGGTGGGAAGGAGTATTAGCAAAGGCAAATTGACTCAAATATTTGTCCCACTCATTAGGACCTTGATATGGTGATCTGGCATAGGAGTTGGAATCGCTCGAGATTTCAATAGGATGCGTGTTCGATCCTGATGGTGGCATCTCCAGGTCGGAGTCTTCGTCCATTGGGTTCGGTTGGTCCAACTGATTTTGGTTAGCTGGAGGTGTGTTGAAATAGTAATTAGTGTTAAATTCTTCATGGTAAAAGTGTGAATGGGAATGATGGGAATGGTGAGAATGGTGTGAATGATAGGAGTGGTGAGAGTGGTAAGAATTTTGAGAATGTGGGGGCGAGTGTCTATGAGAGACAAAGTGTCTCGCTGGTTGCCAAGGAGACAAATCTCCTGATTCTTGGTAGGAATCTGAGTTGTGAGGTTGTGAAGGGATGTGCCTCGATGGTCCTCTCCTCATTGGACCTTTTCCTCTTCCACTTTGTCCTCTTACTCTTGGCGGTATTTTCCTGTTAAAAATCAAATTTAAAACAATACTAATAACTTAATAATGAGATGAGTAATCCTAGGTCAAAGCCTAGACTCGGAAGTCTAAGGAATGTGCTTGTGTAAGTTTGAGATTAAACACAAGAAGGCTAGTGTTTAATTCTCTCAAACGTTGGCTCTGATACCAACCAGTCACACCCCGGAGTTTCAACCCAAATCCATACACCGGTGGGCCCGGGTGGGAGTATCGTGACGTCAGTTGATAACATCATGGTCAGTTAAACACAACACAGCGGAAGTCTTGGAGTTAAATTACTATTACAAACCAAATATTCAAAGTACGAAAAATAATATACAGACGGCTTGTAAGGAAAGATCCACAGGCGGATCGTAAAATGTACAAAAATGTATAACAGACTTTGGGCAGATCTAAGGATTTGCAAGATCCTCTTATATCTCTACCGAGCAGCTTCCAGCCTATTTCGTATTGTACCTGCAACTTAGTCTTTTGAAAATACATCAGTTATCGCTGGTAAATACACCTGCCTGACTCATTTTGAAAACATTTTGAAAATGATTTTAAGTGCACAAGGCACAAAATCTTTTATAACTTGGGAAAGTTGACCTTGCAACCTTGTTAACAGATTCACATGTTTGTCCATACATACAGGGCCCAGTACAAAAACCGAGACATGATTAACGTACACACCACTTAAGAACTCATGAAGGAGTTATCCCCAACAAGTGTGGGTAGTTGCAATTGAGCGTCTGTCAGGTGTATGCCTACACCCCGCGCTAGGCCATTATCTAATGTAATGAGTCGAGGATATACAAGACACAGTAGTTAACCCCTGATGTTTATGTTATCAAACAAAACTGATTAAAACAGAATATGCAGATTTACTGGCCACTAATCGGCATTGATTGATCCCATTTCCGACCAAGCGGTAATAATTTACCGTATCCCAAGCCCGTATAGGGAAAATAAGTCAAGAGTATTTACCTGAGCTAGTCTTGATTAATAATGCAAGATTTAATATTCTCCACCGTATTCAAAACGAAATAAGTGCAGATAGCATTTATTGGAAGGCTCTAGTCAGGATTATGGCATAAGCTAACCAATTAAAATGCTAACGGTCTTAATTTAAGTCATAGACTTAGACCGACTAGCGTAATGGATCAAAAACGGTACGATACGCTAGATTAAGCGATGACCGGATAGAATGTAGTTTAAACCCAACAAGTACTTAAGACTTGTATAATATGGGTAAACAGTTAACATTCTGGAAATTGAGATTAAAATGATAAGGTTAAACCCGTTTCGGTTAATTTTCGTAAACTAGTTTCATATACTTAACCGTATGCATATAAGCGGTATCGGGTAACCGGATGAGTCATGAACAAGTTCTATATGTCGTTATACTTTAAATAAGTTGTAATATCAGTAGGATATCAACTTATATGCCCGAAAAGGTTTTGAAACGAAATTATGCCTCATAAGGGCGTTTTGATAATTATATGTCGTATAAAAGGAACTTGCATGTATTCTGATGTTATGATCATAAACATTCTGGAAAAATACTTAATTGGTGATATAATATCAGTAAGATAGCACACATAAGTGTGATTTATAGTTTAAGACCAAGCTATGCACCGAAAGGGCATTTTGGTCATTTAAAAGTATAGTTCACGATATTATATTAAAATCAGTTTTTGATTGGAATATTAACATCATAATATGTTAATTATATTAACAAATCAGTAGGTACTTCATTTGCAAGTTCATTGTTGATTAAAACCTTTTTTTATGTAAAAGGGCATTTTAGTCAAAATTTGACATTTTACGAAACTTGTGCATAAACTCAGATCATGATTATGATCATGTAATATAACCTCAAAGGGTTATGCTACATTGCATTACAATCATAATGTGACCTTAATTCAGAAGTTAACTAATCTAAGTCGGGTCAGAATCGAAAGTCAAAGCAGAAGTCAAACTTCGCGACTTTCGGTTGCGAACCGACTCTAGGAGTGAAATTGACGGATCAAACATGTACTAACATGTTCTAATAATTATTACCCACTTGTTTAAGTGTCAAAAACATGTTTATAACATACATAAACTCAGATTATGATTTTTATGAAATCTGACTCGTTTGACTTTTTAAAACAATAACTTTGACCCATCAATTGACCTAGTAAATCTGATTCTTAGGAGGTGCCCCTTTAAGGGGTTAATACCTTCCTAATTACGATCACTTAGCCATGTTCATTTCAAACAATGGCTGGACCATAATGGTCTTAACCGAAAGTCAAGGCATTTGTCGAAAATGCTTGACTTTTGGCTATTAAAAGCTTATAAAAAGAAAAGAGCAGAGATGGAGCACTTACAAGTGATCCAAGGGAAACTTAGAACTCAAAGGGAAGCTCCCAAATGGTCAGGAACTTCCAAGAGTGTAATAGAGAGGAGAAGAAGTGAATGAGCAAAGAATGAAGTGAACTAGGTTGCTATTTATAGTGTAAGAAGTGCAAGGAGATGGAGCCATGTGCTAGGTGTGTTGTAGGATCATTACATGTGTCTAATTAGGTGTCAAGATCTGGTGGAGTGTGGCAATTTGCAGGCTAGGTGGCTTCCTCACAAAGATTTGGGGTTTTTAACACATTTAGTCCCTCAAATATAGTTTTATTAAATGTCATGA
The DNA here is from genome assembly GCA_947069175.1 of Scalesia atractyloides. Classification (NCBI taxonomy): domain Eukaryota; kingdom Viridiplantae; phylum Streptophyta; class Magnoliopsida; order Asterales; family Asteraceae; genus Scalesia; species Scalesia atractyloides. The sequence goes on from CAMTDV010001632.1 coordinate 30,789,324, forward strand.
ATTTTCCCTTGACTTATATTCCATGACATAATGAATATGTTCAATACAAGATATATTGAAGAAGGGTACAAATAAATGAACGTTAACGGGTGTCACACTATGTGTTTTCACGGCTTATAAATGTTTACTAACTTAAAAGTGAAAGATACGATACTTATGGTTTCATGGATTAAATTACCCAAACTATTAAAGTTAGAGGTTTGGTAAAAGAGCGGAATGCTCGAGGATGGTAAATAAAAATATATCATCTCAACCGAGAGACGTTCGGGTCTTAAGGTGGCTTAGTAATATAAGAAATATGAAAATAACGAAGTCTAGGTGTCTCTGGGTAATTTTCTAAAACTTAAAATATAGAAAAATATAAGGTTCAGGAGCTCGCCGAAGGCTATGGTCGCCTGACCGTAGCTTACGGTCAATGTTATTTTGTTTTAGCAACATCTGACTGTAGCCTATGGTCCTAGACTGTAGGTTACGGTTAGTTATACATAACATTTTTGTGAATTTTGGACTTGTTTTGGGTTTAGTTGAGTGGCTAACTTTTAAGGTATGATCTGAGGGTATGTACACGTGTCGGCATATTACCGAACACGAATTTCACAAGGTGTTACATAATCCTTCCATTGTCCAACATTAGCGTATTTTCAGGATTAATCCCTCTCGTCCAACTAGTGGCTCATATGAGAGTTAGGACTTTGTAAAGGATCACTCAGAGGCTTAGTATAAGCATGTTGACCCTGATGTCACTCAGAGGCTGGACATGTTGACACTAATGGTCACTCGGAGGCCAAGTTTAAGCATGTTGACGCTAATGGTCACTCAGAGGCTAAGTTTAAACATGTTGACACTAATGGTCACTCAGAGGCTAAGTTTATGCTTGTTGACATCAGAAGGTCACTCAGAGACTTAGTTTGAGCAAATTGACACCTTCAGTCCCTATTAGTCTTTAATAGACTTATAAACAAATATAATACGTGTCACTATATTATTGGACACGATATTACGAGGTGTTACACCTTATCCTGCCGAAAACCTTGAACTACCAATCTTGCCTTATTTTTTATAACTACACCATGATCGTCCATCTTGTTTTGAAACACCCACTTGGTACCAATTGGATACTTTCCATCTGGTAATCAACGAGTTCCCAGACTTTAAGTTTCCGAAATTGGGCTAATTCTTCTTGCATTGCTTTTACCCAGCTGGAGTCTTTAATTGCTTCTTCGATATCTCTTGGGACAGACTGCGAGAGAAAAGCTGCATATAGTCCTGTGTTGATGGTATGTGTTTGACCGCGTGTTCGAACTCCATCTTCAACAGAACCGATGACATTTTCAATTGGATGGTTTCGTTTGGCCTTGTACCCTGCATTGGTGTGAGTTTCGACTTGTTGAGGCAGATTAGTGAAATGTTCATCGACGTAGATAATTGGAGTTTCGTCTTCTTTAGGAGGTTCATCCACAACTTGTTGTGAAGAAGAATCATCATGTGCGGATGCATTCTCAGCAGATGTGTCACCATTTACTTCGATAACAGGAAGAGTAGGAGAGGCAGAGGCTGGAGTGAAACGGGTTGTAAAAGGAGTTAAACCAATGTTTGCATGATCAAACAATGGCTCTAATGGGGTGGATTCTACAGGTTCGGATTCAGTGACAGGTTTAGCAATGTCGAATGTGTTGAATACAATGTCTACGTCATAAAACCAATTTGGAGCGCTTCCAGTGTTAGTGAAGTTTCCTTCTTGAAAATCAACATAGTACGATTTGGTCACCATCTTTGTCCGTTTATTGTAGACTCGATATGCCTTTTGAGAAGATGAGTGGCCCATGAAGTAGCATATGTCACCTACCGCTTCAAACTTGATGAGATTATCTTCAGTGTTGAGAAGTGTGCATGAGCATCTGAACGATCTGAAGAAATCTATCAGAGGCTTCCTTTTGAAAAGTAGTTCATAAGCTGTCTTTCCGTGAGGTTTGACAATGAGAACACAATTCAAAACGTAGCATGCTGTGTTGACCGCTTCAGCCCAGAAGATTATGGGAAGCTTGGAGTTGACAAGCATAGTTCTAGCAGCTTCGATGAGAGTTCTGTTCTTGCTTTCCGCTACCCCATTTTGTTGAGGAGTTCTGGCAGCACTGTATTGAAGACGAATTCCTTTTTCTTCACAGAAGGAGACAAACGTATGATTCTTGAATTCTGTACCGTTGTCGCTTTTTACGAATTTCACCTTCATCTTGATTACGTTTTCAGTCATATGGATGAAGCTTTTCAAAACGGAAGCTGTCTCACTCTTCGCTTCGAGGAAATAAACCCTTGAGAATCTGGAGAAATCATCTATAATACCAAGCAATAAGATCTTTTAGCTAAACTTTTACACTTATAGGGCCGAAAAGATCCATGTGAAGTAATTGCAGTGGGGCAGAAATCGTATTCACTGCTTTGGATTTATGAGGCTTTTTATGTTGCTTTCCTTGGGCACATGCGATGCATTTTTCTGAAAAAGGAAAATCTTTCATAGGTAAACCTCTTACTAGATTTAATTTAGAAAGCTTATTTATGTTTTTAAAGTTCACATGCCCCAAATGCCTGTGCCACAACAGTGATTCCGATTCAGATGCTCTTGAAATAAGACATGTCATTTGCTCATTTGATTTGGCAGTTTTCATATTCAGCACATAGGTATTATTTTGACGGGGAGCTCTAAGCATGATCATTTCTGCAGGGACGGAGTATTCGGGTTTGAGGAATAAGCACTCCGTGTCATTGAACAGCACCGAAATTCCTTTGTCACAGACTTGTGATACACTCATGAGATTTTAACACAACTCTGCAACATAGTTTACATTCTCCAGCGTAAGTGCTTCCGACACGATGTCACCCATTCCGACGATCTTCCCTCCCTTTTCGTCTCCGGCAAAGGACACAAAATCACCATCGATAACTCGAAAGTTTTTAAGCAGATCCTTTAACCCGGTCATATGCCTGGAGCATCCGCTATCAACATGCCAGATATATTCCATAAGCATCCGAAGCCATTTCTGAATTTTATTCTGTTATACAACAACAACAACAACAAAAGATATGTACAGGTTAGCTAGCTTTTGGAACCCAGACTTGCTTTACGTTAGTTCTATCATGATTTTGAGCAAGAGAGTTCTCTTTTCTTTTCCAAAAACAAGTTGAGTCAACTATGCATTTTACTGATTTCTTTAGATTATCAAATTGATCAGTAAAACTCTTAACGAGATCTTGATTAGGTTTAGAAAATTTCTTGCTTTTGCAATGTTTCGCAGTATGTTTAAATGACCACAGTGAAAGCATTGTTTGCAGTTAGATCTTTTCTTCCTGGGTGCTGAGTGCGAAGATGATGTATATGATGAGAATCTGGAGCTGCTTGAGGAATTTGATGACGTAACATGGCTTGAATCCTTGACTTTCTTCAATTTCTTGTCAGGATGATGTTTATCTTCAATGTTGTCTTCACTGTGCTCACTGTCTGATGACGAGGTTGATTCTTGACTTTCATTTGACATTTCTCCATCACTCTCTGAAGTTGTTGTGCTTGAATCATCTCTATTGCTTTCTTCAGTAAAGTCTTTATCAGTCTCTGAAGTACCTGCAACTGATGGAACAAACTCGGGAATTTCCTCTGTAAGGAACATTCCAAATTTGTTTTTCTTCAATTCTGGCACAAATACAAGAGATTCAAGCATAACATTTTCATCATTAAAAACAGAGCCATGACTCTCAACCTCAGCATGCACTTGGTTGTGAGTCTTAAGTGTAGGCGCAAGGCCATTACAGTCATCCCGAATGTTCAATTTTGGCACAAAGCCGTTACAGTCATCCATCCTAAATAAACTATTACAGTTATCCTGAATAGAAATTTTGTTTGTCTTATTACAATTCCAGGCGAACCAGTTAACTGTTGAATAACTGTTGCCTGAGTAACCGATTCCTATTTTTGAACCTCCACAATCATCTTCCTCATCGCACACATCTTCTTGACCCTCACACAGATCTGCATTGCTTTCAGACATGTTAGTATTGATTTGTAGTTTGTAAAAAGCATTTTGATCCAAAAGATCATTTTTATCGATTAAGTCATTTTTAGGATGAGGAGATGGCATAGGGACATAATTTTTGCTGTGCGGAGGAGGATATAATTTTCTTTCGTTTCCGAATTTATCCTTATATCCAATTCCATCCTTTATGAATGTCGGTCGTTGGCAGTTTACAATATCAACCAGTGCTTTTTGACTAATTTTCCATTTATCAATAATGATTTGCAATTTGTTATTTCGTTTTGTGATTTTTCTAGTTTTTCGGTCAAATCATTTATGATAAAATCTTTTCTGAAAACAAATTCTTTTAAAGTCTGCATTTCAGTTATAGTTGAATTCAACTTTCGCTGATATGCAGCTTCATTTTCTTTTAGTTCTTGATTAATTTTCAAAATCTTCTTTGATTATGTCACGGTTGAGAGATTTGTAGTGTGCCACGACGTTCAAACATGGTTTGGAGCACAGTTTCGCTTTAAATTCATATAGTATGCTATTTACCAAATCCTTATCCTCAGCTTCTGACTTCATGGCGGTGGTAGAAGTTCCAACCACTTCATTCTTGTTGTTATTGATGGCTTCTTGAACTGCAGGCTTCGACTCATTCATTTCAGCTTTCTGTTTTCCCTTCTCTGAAGTTTGTTCAGCAGGATTGATGATGCTTTTCAGACCCGTGTCATCTTTTGGAATCCTGGTGGTTTGCTTTTCAACACAATTTGAAGCTAACGTGACTGAAACAGTGGAGATGTTTGCCATGAGGGCTTTGTTAACTTCACCTTTAGCCTCAACTATTTCCTCCGACCAATCATAATCTTCCACAACTAAAGCCTTTTGGTTATTTTGAGCAATACTGTCACTCCCTTCAATAGCCACCGGCTTTCTTGTCTGGTTGAGTTCGGCATTCTCGTTCTTCACCAACGGACACTCCCTCTTGAAATGGCCCATATTTTTGCAATTATAACATCTCAGCTTGGACTTGTCAAATCCAGCTTTTCTAAGAGGCAGCCTTTTTCCTGTTTTATCTTGGAATTTCTTCAATCGAAGAGTTATCATTGCCATCTGCCACTTCAAATCCATCTCCTCCATATCGTCAGGATCCACTTGATACATGTCCTCAGCTGTGAGGAAATCTCTCTTCAACTCTCCTGACATGAGAGCCTCATAGCTGCTTAAGAAGGTATTAAACAGAGCGACATGTTCTGTGGATATTTTAACTGCTTGAGCGTCGCTGGCCACGGTAGTCTTCTTGGAGGATGACGAGGCCTTCACAGAGCTTGCGGAAGCATTGGGATAAGATTCGACAGCACTTTGAGGATTCAATCCACATGAGGTGATAGGAGCAAGAAACGCCATATTCTTGGGAGCCGAGGTTGCAGCAGCTTGCTGAGTAAGCTTCTGAGAATACCCAGTTTGATTCATTTCTCTCTTGACAATGTCCATTTCAAAGGCTTTCAGAGTGTTGATCAATTCCGAGAATGTAACAGGAGTTGTGCTGGTCAAGAAAGTTCTCTTAATCATCATGCATTGAAGGCTCCATTCTTTAGGGAGAGAATCTAGCAGCTTCTTGATTGATGCATAATTTGCAACAGGATTTCCCACTTTCTTCATCTTAGTCAGCACTCCTAGAAATCGACTGATGTGGTCGGATAAGCTTTCGCCACGAACACTTCCAAACATGTCATACTCTTTCTGGACCATGTCTCTTTTGTTGTCCATGAGCTCCTCGTTTCCTTCATAGTGGTCGATAAGAGCCAACCACGTTCATGAGCGGAGGTGTACTCTTCGAACAAGTTGTTATCGTCCTTGGACAGGGCCATAGTAAGAGCAGCATGAGCCCTCCGGTCACGTTGAATGAGAGTTCTATCTTCTTCTGTGAACGTTGATGGATCTTCGTTGATTGTACGAATGTCGTCACGAATTATCATTGGAATGTGTGGACCCACTGTGACTGACATCCATTGAGTATAGTCGGTATACTCAAATCCTGTTTTTCCAACTGCTGAAGTCTTCCGATCCTTTCAGCTTCGGTGGTCTTGTAGCAGTTCCAGTTTCCAACTCGGCTTGGACAATCGGATTGAGTTGATTGAGAGACATTATGGTTGATCAGTGATTAAATACGCTGGAGAGTATTAAATCAGGAGACAATTACGCTGCAAGGGAGACAAATACGCTGCAGATGAGACATATACGCTGCACTTGAGATCAAATACGATGCACTTGAGATCAAATACGCTGATGATCTATGGCGACTTTAACTTGTGAAAAAGCTAAATCCGCTGGATATTGAAACACAAACAAAAGCTGGGTTAATTTCGCTGATCACCGTGATAAAATCGCTGAGGATTTTTATCACTGACTTTGAAGTCGCCTTCGATCAATTACGCTGGCACTATTACGCTGAAACTCAACAAATCCGTTGGTTTAAACCCAGCGTATTTGTTAAATACGCGATATTCAAGTTAAATACGCTGTATTCAAGATTATTTGCGCCAACTTCAAAAACAAAATACGCCCAGAAGGGTTTTAGTACGAACAAAAACCCTTTAATCACCCAAAAACGACTCAAAATTCATGTTTCTTTGCAGCAAAATGACCAAAATGTTTATCAAACCACTTATTAACAACAACCCAATGATTAAACACACCAGATCAAGCCATTTAAGCCCAAAATTTTCAAAAAAAAACCCTTAAAACTTTAAAAACTTTTGAAAAACCTTCAAAACTTGAAGAATCTTAACAAAAACTCAAACAATCAAGAGCACAAAGGCTCTGATAACAAATTGTGAGTCCCAAAACAGATTCGGATCACAGTGGTTGATTGTTATCACTCAAACAACTATAGACTAGTTGTTTGAATTGTGTAAAAGTTAAGAAAAACCAAAACATGAAGATGAAGATTCTTGAATGGATCAAACAACTAGTGTTCTATATGAAATCCCAAAAATATGTAATCAATAACAACACCTGGATATTCAGATTTAAGCACAATAACAAGAATCACAACACAAGAGTAATCACCAAAATCTGTCTAAGAAGCTTGGACAAAACATTCATTCAAGAACATATATATACACAGTCTGACTACCCAGCGTATTAAATACGTTGGGTTATTAATTACGCCGCCAACATACAACTTTCACATAATTGCACTTTTGACCCTTTTAGATTACCTAACTATTACAAACCAGCTCAAACTATGAATACTCAAGTACCAACGGTCTTAAAATGTTCTAGCAGTTGTTGAACCAATCGCTCTGTAAAGGAAGTATACTCAAAGTTTTGTGTTATTTTTAAGAAGGTTTGCAAATTTCATCAATTTTACAACATTACGATGGCCAAGGGTCATGGCTTAACAGAGACAAAGGATTGCCTAAGCTCGTTGTGAATACTAGATTAGATACAATTGAATATTTACTTACATAGAACCCAGGGAATTACTAAGAAACCAATTTACGTTTTTTCTCTAGTTTGTTTACGTTTAATTATGTAGTTTGTTTACATTTTATTATTTAGTTTATGTCCGTTTAATTATGTAGTTTATTCACATTTAACTATCTATAATGTATGCTTTTTAATTTTAATTATGCATTTGATATTTTCATTTATGTAAGTTTTATATAGTCTTTTGTTTTTTTTATCCTTTTAAATTCATATGATATATTTATTTATGTAAAAAAGGAAAAAGAAGGAAGGGGTAGGACGATCTAAGTAGCGCCAATAAATAGGGTAAGAGAGGGTAGTGGATAATTTAAACGGTGTGGCATAAGGAAATTGGTGGAAGTTAGGATAGAGGGATTAAGTTCCCCTCCCCCTAAGTTATAAAAATTGTAAGGTTACTTTGCAAACGTAGAGCTCAGAACGTTAAAAATGTTCAAGATTGTGATTAAAGATACAACACAATTCAGTTGTAGTTTGATTTTTCATTTGGAATCCAAGCGGAACGGATAGACAACATAATTGAGGAATGTTGGATTATTTGATCGTTACCGAGCCGACATATATTAAAAAGCAACTTGGTGCTATAGTATTTTTTTTTGTCTTTTTGATGTTTTTTTTCTTGCATGTTTTTGCCTTTTTATGTTCTTATTTTTAGTTTCAATCGCACTCTTATACTTTAAATAACTTGCTTTGTGAATTATAATGACTATCGGTATTACATAGTAACGAAACGAACCTGACTGATACCGACTGAACAACGTCGGTAGCGTTGCGTCTACGTTTACGTTTCCATTCAAAATTTGATAAAAATCAAGTCGCCCTCGCCAGAGAGCGTGAAACTAACCCACTAATTATAGATATTTGTTGTAGATATTTATATAATTAATTTGGAAGCTTTTTTTTTGCATGGCAGGGTTGTAGTGTTTTACCCAATGCTTGGCAAGTGTTATCTGCTTGAAAGATTGTACTCACATGTTTGGTGGGTTGTGCCAACTTTTTGTTTTTTTTTTCTTTTTTATTTTATCATTAATTTTTTACTTTTAATTTTGTATTTTTACATCTTTTACGATTTAACCTAATAACTTTTTCAATTTGAAGTTTGGTCCTCTATATTTGTAAGTATAAATTTTTCATATTACGTTTTGGTCTGAGTTTTACAAGTTAACATGCCGTAACATATGTGTGTGGTTCAATATTTGTATGACTATTTTTCTCATTTAATAGCCCATCGCAACGTGCTTGTCTAGATCGACTTATTACTATTTTCTATGTTTTACATTTCGAGTGTGTGGTTCAACGTTGTTTCGCCTACTTTTCGTTCGATTTTTTTTTTGTTTCTTATTTATATGAGCTTTTCCGGTATTAATAATCACTAATAATTATGTGATATTGATGCTACTTGATATGATTTTACGCTCTCATCACAATACATGAGACTTAATACTAGTCGTATACTCAATTATCAACCTTGGTTCACGTGTGCTTTTTCACTATTATTTTTTACAACTCTTGTAGCATGGTGTCCGTATTTGGCAAGATATTTTCTCCATCGTATATTCAATAAATCATACACGCACACCGCACACGTGCCTTTCTCTGACATATAATCTGTTTATATATTTAGGTTAAAACTATATTTTAAATAAGAATAAAAATAACTATGAAGATGCGCGATACCACGTGTCCATGCTATCGATCTGCCTCTCTTATGTGTTAAAAAGTCATATTTTCCATCAACAACGTAGCCTGAGCTACAATTATTTTAGTTTCCTATTTTTCTTTAATATTTTCTGTTTTTTTAGTTCCGATCGCGTAATTTGTGTTCGTTAATTATATTCAATGGCGGTATGTCGGATTGTACAGGTAATGAAATGTACCAGATCAATATCGACCAGTGCTTGTATTCATTTTAATTTTTCTGATCGATGTAAACACGTATTAATATAATTTTGGTCATATCATGACTTTAGCTTTTTTATTTCTTTTTCGGTTGTTATAGCAAGTGTCAGCATCGTAACGAACCGAACCAATACCACCAAAGTCTTTACAATAAAGATTTACTTTTTTTTATTATTATAATTAATTTTGAGTGTATTTTTTTTTTACTTTTAATATACAATGTTTTAAATTACGGGCATGCCATTACGACATGTCTATTTTTATCTATGCCTCGATATAACCTTTTCCTAAAATAGTATTGTCAGTAGTAATGTACAAGTAAATGAAACGCAAACGTACACGTTATCAAAGTGACCTCACGTTAAATTAGCGTCGTTTACTATCTTCGCTATTCTAATAATGTAATATAATGTTTTATAAAATTTATGAATATATCGTTGCGACGTGTTTACTTTTATGCTCGTATAAAGTTCGTTGGAAACAGAGTTTTATTTACTATATTTTTCTATCGTAAGCCATAGTAAGTGTTAGTACAATATTGATACTGCGGCAACTTGAACTTATGTTGTCAACTGAAAAACATCGGTATCGTTATTATCAAAACCGTTACTGGTACCGTGGCGAAGCAAACTTATGTTATCAACCTTAAATATGTGTCGGCATCTCTTTTTGGCTTATCACAACTTTAGTTTTTAAGTTTTTTTTTCTTCCGGTTGCTATGTTGAGTGTCGGTGTCGTATTCAGTAGCGGATCTAGGAATTATTTTTAGATGGTGTGAACGAGGGGTTCAATCAAACTTTCAAGGGGTGTGATCGAGATTTTTACCTATAAAACACACTAAATTGTTTTAGGGGGTCGTCTGCCGACCCTCAACCCTATTGGATCCACCCCTGATCGTATTGATATTGTCATGAGCCAAACCAATATCAAACGAGTTTCTGCCATCAACGTTATTTTACCATTGCGTCTACATTACATTTAAAATTTGTTAAAAATCGGCTCACCCCACCGAAGAGCGCAGATGTAAACAATTGTCCACTAATTTAAATAAAAAAAATAAGCATAGAGATGCATGATACCAGAGAGTATATAGTTACAACGTACTTATTTTTATCTACGTTTTAATATTTTAATATTTCTTTAAATGATTTCTGATTATGTAAAACATTTATTGATACCCTTTTGGACATATTACTTTTTAAATTTTATATTTAACTTTCTATATCAAATGCTAATACTATAATAAACTGAATCAATATCGACTAAATTCTCGTCATGCACGTATTTTTCCTTAGTAATTTACTCAGTATAACGCGAAGTCGGGAATACGTGTAACGTAGATAGAAATTATGCATTGAATATTTGAATATGCTATTGTACTCTATTGTCCTTTTCTTGGATAAGATGGCAGCAGGGATACTAGAACCCACAGAGGGACCACCCTTCACTCCCACCAACATCTTCCGCCCCCAATTCAATCACTAATCAATTGTAGTGATGCATTGAATATTTGAATTACATTTCTCAGATTCCATCTTCTTCAAGAGACATACAATAGTAAATTGAAGTATGGTTATTTTAAACGATTAAAAAATAAAAAAGAAAAAAGTTTCCTTCAATTCAACAAATAGTGATTAAGACTGATAGGGTTTGGGTTTGATTTCGACAAAGGAAGTTTTTTCCTTATATTTTTTGGATTTTCTTCTGAATTTGTATAAATACATTATGTCTAGTAGAGATGGATATAATCAGATAATTCTGTTAATAACACACTAATATTCTAATGGTCTGTTAATGATTCAGATTTGCTGTTAAAAAAAACAAATAGTGATTCTCGCACCAACACACTGAATTATCACCAGAGGGTTTTTGTCTATTTCTCTCACTTTGTCTTTTACTTTGACATCACCTTCGAGTGTTGTGCGGCTGCATGACTTTTGGCTTCTTTCTTGCCCTTTAAGTACCTCATTATTTAGTGAAATCTTGATTCATAACCAAGGGCAAAATTGCCAACTTTTAGTGTAGAGTTTAATTAATATATAAAGTTTAAGTACCTCATTATTTTGTTTGATTGTGAATAGAAAAGGTTGAGCTTCATATTGATCTGGCTTCTAGCTTGTTTCTTGGTATGATTCTTGGCTATAAAGTTGTATTTGATTGAATTTTAATGTCTACTTTTAGTTGTATGGTTGTGTATTATTGCTGGAGCTTCATGGGTGTTAATCTTTCTTGTTAAAAACCTGTTCTTTTTGGTGGGTATTGAGCAGAAATTGATCACTTATTATAGATACTAGTCATTTATGGTTTTGATGTGCAAGAAAGCCTCATATTTTGAGTAAAAATTGAATCTTTTTTTTTATGTATCTGGTTTGCAGCTTAGATTTGTGTATCAGTTGTTGCTGCTGCTTAGTGGGATTGAATCTTTACCATAAAAGGTATGCTTCTTTTTGTTTATATTTGAAACTTTTTTATTGATTTTCCAGAAACTATGATAATCAAACTTGAAGTTAGTTATATCAAGTTTAAATCTTTGATCAACTGGTTGGTGATGTGATCCAAGAACCTTTTGGTAAGTGCCCTTTTTGCTGTGTAGATCTTTGTTTGAACATGATTCAAGAATGGCCAAAATGAGCCACCCCTTGACTCAGCTTGTGTCAGTTGTATCGTTGCTCGACTCGTGTTGACGTGTACTCTCTGTTTTGTTTTTTAAGGGGTGGTTTAGCACGATAAAAATGTTTCATAGACATAAGGTAGAACATATGTTATTTAACGTGTAGTCGTGTACACAATAATTTTATTCGTCTGAGAATCGCCTTCCCTTGTAACATTAAAACTAAACACTTAAAGTAAAACTTGAAGCAAACCAACTTATGACACTGGCACTTAACAACCAACTTTAAATTATATGTAACCAAAAAACTTACAATTTATTACCAATCTTAGCCCTCCACCATATTTTAACTGATAGTGTGGCAGTATGCCATTGATTGATGTCATACAAGCCGACCCGTACATGTTTATGCAAAAACAGTCAGTTACAAGTTTGCATAAGTGATCTTTTCTTAGAGACCTTGCATTTATCAAATGTCACGCGACGTGTAATCTCAAGCATTTTCTGAAAATTGGTAAAAATGAAGCATGGTATCGTGTTGAACAAGTCATTCAGTTTAGAAAAATCACAACAAATGAGTTATGTGACTTTGCAAGCTTGGTTTATCAAAGCGTGACTTAATTAGACATGCAAGTTGTTAAGTCTAACCATAGATAAGCTTGAAGTATGGGGTTTTTGGGATTGATTAGTAAAACTGTGATATAGCATATAAACAATTTTGAGGGTATTTGGGATTGCTTATCTTTACTTAAATATTAATCATTACTATGTGAAATAAGGTATTTTGCATAACCACGGGTATGGGTGAATTTTTGACATGACACAAAATCTCAAGCATTTTCTGAAAATTGGTAAAAATGAAGCATGGTATCGGTTGAACAAGTCATTCAGTTTAGAAAAATCACAACAAATGAGTTATGTGACTTTGCAAGCTTGGTTTATCAAAGCGTGACTTAATTAGACATGCAAGTTGTTAAGTCTAACCATAGATAAGCTTGAAGTATGGGGTTTTTGGGATTGATTAGTAAAACTGTGATATAGCATATAAACAATTTTGAGGGTATTTGGGATTGCTTATCTTTACTTAAATATTAATCATTACTATGTGAAATAAGGTATTTTGCATAACCACGGGTATGGGTGAATTTTTGACATGACACAAACCTAAAATGAAATCCAGGGTTAAGTCTAAGCAGGTTTGAGTCGCTTTTGGATCGAATTACAAACATATGTTTAGCTAAACGGGTCTTTCTTTTTAAACATGGCGGGTTCGCGGGTTGTACCGTTTAACACATTTATTATATATTTTTAGAAAATGTGTTTTATGTAGTAACTTAAACTATTAGGGTATTTTATAAATAAGTTGGAATAGTTTAAACAAAATTGCTACAAAAACAAGTAAAAATTAAAAAGAACATTTTAATTTTATTATGTGAATAAATTTAAATAAAAATTCTTTCTATGGGTTGAACAATTCTTGTTGGTCTCAACCCGCGAATACATGTGTCGTGTTTGGGTTCAAAAATCTGACACGATTTCGTGTTCGACCCACCAACCCACTAACATGACGCGCGTAACATGCCAGCTTTTATCCTTTATAACAATATATATTTTCAGGCCTCCCGTCCCTATTCCTATCTCTTTAACGTTTTGTCTTCTTTGTCTTGCTTTTGGTTTTGGCCTTCTTCCTTCTTTCTAGTGTGCTATAAATAGATCTTCCCCCTTTCTTAGAGAAAATCATAAATTCACTTCAAGATTCATTTCGTTGGCCGTTAGACTACACACGGTTTTTGATCATCATCTCCAATTATCAATCAAACTCAAGATTTTATTCCAATGATCTCCAATTCGCCTTTTCGTCCACTTTTTAGCTTAAATTTTCTGTTTTGATTAGCATAAAGCAGGTTCTCTTGCTGATATAGACATGGGCTTTCCAAAGTACTCATATCAAGTAATGGTGAATTCAGACTCTCAAGAATGGGGCTTCATCTTTTAGAAAAGACCATGGACACTCCAACCCGTTTGGAAAACGGCTACAACGGGCCAACCCACAACTCCTATTACCAACCCGGCCCAAAGTCATCTCTAGCATGGCTAGATTTAAGAGTTTTCTACATTAGAATTAGCAAATGTGACATCAACAATGAATCAATACCCGAGTTTCTCACACTTAACCATGTCCCACTTAACCGCGATACTTTACTAGAAGTTAATGGTGCTAGAACTAGCATATACTCGGACGGTGTAACAACCCTTTTAAGAAGAGACCGAATAGACAAAAAATCCGAGGAAGTTACGTTTGTTAGTACAGACAGTCTTAGGACGACAGGAAGTTTGAAGTTTGAGGTGTTTGATAAGGATGTTCTTCTAGTTTCGGGTGTTTTTGATTTGTGTCATAGTAATGGAGTGCATGGTGAGTCGAACAATGGTTATGTTTCGAAATGGAGAATGGAATGTGAGACGGATATGGTTGCTGGACATGGGTTTTTGAAAGGGAAGCATAATATGGGGCTTGAGTTGGATCCGCCATCGATTGAGGTTTGTTCGGCGGGTAGTTTTGCGGGTGACCCGATAATATTGACGAAAACTTTACAACTTAGTTGTAGAAAGAAGCAAGCAAAGAAAGGTGTTCTTGAAGCCATACCAGAAAATGAAACAATGACAAATGAAGATGAAGGTTCCTCATCTGGCTCTAGCCTTGTATTGAAGGTATGTTCTTGTTATGTTTTAAGTTTTTTATGAATAATTTGTATATTTATATCGTTAATATGATACTAATTTTAAGTAAATGTAATTTGTGAGGTTTTAAGCATTTGATAACACCACAGGGGATTTTTCAAACCATTTAGGTCTTGACACAGAAATGCAAGCACAATCAAAGAAAGAGGAACAAAACTATAAGTTTTCTAAATGAACAATCATTATATTAAGTTTATAAGGTTATTATATTTTTGGTAGCTATTGTTAAATCATAGGTGTTTATAATTGATTGTTTAGACTTAAAAGGTTAAATACCTAAATTAATAGTGTGTTGTTATTGGTACCCCACATCTATAAGTGCACACCAACGCATCTGTCATATCATACGAGCCGTGTAGGTGGCGAAAAAAGATTATACACGCCGCACCGTATATGAGTAGTTTTAAGCTTGAGTGGAGCCTAGGGTCTGCTCGTTTATCATTTATCAATAAATTAATTTTGTAGTTTTTTTCTAGCTACTCACATTTGTACTTTTTACTCGAATATATATAACATGATATATGGTATTCATTAATTGTTTTCATAATATTTATAATATAAATTTATTTAATGTTTTTGTTGTTATTATTATTATTATAATTATTATGTGAATGTATATTTAGTATATTATATAAACAATAAATTCCTTTAGACTATATAAAAATAATTATTTTTATAAACCATGGGCTCGAGGTTGCTTGTTAAACCGTGAGGTGTGGGCTTGGCTTGGCTGGCCCTTTAACGCCAACTGCTCGAGGTTGAGTCTTTTTAACGAACTGATCTTAAATATCACACGAGGTAAGATGACTAAAGTACTCGTGTAAAGTGTGAACCCTGATGGGACCAACAAAAACTCCACTTTTACTTACCCCATAGAAAATTGTTTGCCTTTTTGGGAGTAAAGACAAGTGCTTCACATGTAACGAGGTTCTGTAACCTTATCTTGATAGGGTCCGGACCAGCATGGCTTCTGGCACTTGTTTCCATGTTCAATAATGCATGCCTTACAGCAGGTTAACAGACCACGGAGTGGGTTTGAGTTAAAACTCTTCCAACTTTTACCAAAATGTGTTACTCAGATTTAACGTAAATTCTGAACCGAACCACTGACTACAGTTTTCAAAAACGATAAAACCATTTGGCTATTACTAGCTTCTTAAGCTATAAATAGTGTAGGTATGCACAATTGCATATTCTATGTGTGAAAAAAAAAAGTTAACGAATATAGACAATAGGTTTGCTCAACTATTTTGGTGGCCTAAAGCGAATTAAAAATTAGAGACCTATATTCCAAAAAAAAAACACTATTTAAGAAAAACTCTCCTTTATTGGAGCTTGGGACCGGCAAAATAAACAAAAAGGTTTATTGCTGGCGAAGCTAATTTAAATTTTTTTGTATTTTTATGTGTAAAGATAAGTTCAGTCGAGCCCAAATATCATATATAATTTTTTTTAAAGTTGGAGGCCTTATTGATTTGAAGGTCTAAAGCCCAAGCATCAAAATACTTGGGTTTGGGCCGGCCCTGATAGACAAACATGTAGGGTTCCCAAACTGTTAAATCGGGTTTCTTTTCAAACGTAAACTGAACCACATCAATCTCGAATTGGCTAATATGCTTGTATTTAGGTGACTCGATCGGTTTCAACGATAGCATGAAAAACTTTTTGTCAATTTAAAATTTTCCTCTTTTGAATTAAAATTTTCTGCTCAAAATGAAATACTTAAACGATTGTTATATGTTTACATAGTGATATAATATTTCTACCAAATTTGCTGGATTAGAAAAAAGACTCATAGGTTAGCTTGCTTCTCTTGCTTGTTAACTCATTTCTTGTTTGTTTATGTCATATTGCTTGATGATCATAAAGGACCAAGATTACCCGAGCTACAAGCCGGAACACGAGCATCATAGTCTTTACCCGAGAATGGAGTACTATGAAAATGAAGATGGGGAATTATCATGGTTCAACGCTGGCGTGAGAGTGGGTGTCGGGATTGGTTTAAGCGTTTGTCTAGGGGTCGGGATTGGTGTCGGGTTACTAGCCCGAACCTACCATCGTACAACTAGAAACTTCGCAAGGCGGCTTATTTGACATGGGTTTTTACAACTCTACCCCTAGACAACACAACTGCAAGTGCACACGCTTTCGAGGTTTTTGGTTGAATCCGAGGAGTTTTAAAGTAGTTGGTCTCGTAGTTGTAGGTTAGTTACTAACAGGGTTGGTATCGTCGTCATGTAAATAGCTATGATCAGTCATGGTTCTTAGTTGTTTCGGTGTACGTCTTTGGTCACCCTCTGTTTTTTGACTTCTGTCACCAAATGGTCAATGGGAATAAGGTTTCGTCGATGGAAGTCTGTTTACTATATGAATTATCAAAATAATATAGATCGTCCAATTGATCGTTTTGTTCCAAAATATAACAATTTTTTTTTGTTTTTAATGCTACAAATAATCTTTTTTAACTAAAAAGTTATTATTTATAGAAAATGTATTTGGTTTTAGTTTTATGTCATCGCTCATATGCTTATGGCAGAATCACAGGAAAAAAAGGTTCCATTGCCGGGAATCGAACCCGGGTCTCCTGGGTGAAAGCCAGATATCCTAACCGCTGGACGACAATGGATCAATGTTTTGGTTACCTATTTTTAATTATAACAATATTAGTTAAGTTGTATTAAAATGCAGTTAATTTTAACAACAGAGTAAGGTTGGTTTAAAATAGACTTTTTCATTTGTAGTATTTAAATTCCTTTAAGATACACTTACTTTTACAAGAATTTCTTTAATCAAATTACACAGTATTATTTCATACATAGAATATACAATTTCTTTTAGTCGTTCTTCTTCTTTTGCACCCATCTTCGTAAGCTGCTTGACCATAGGACAACTTTTGCACACATCTTCATAATCCGCTCGACCATAGGACATCTGACTGAGTGACTTCCACTTCAAAAGTTCTACGTTGGCCTACCCATGTCCTGGTGGTTTAGTTTTGACATCTCACAAAGACAATCGAAAGAAATTTTTGAATGACGTTTTTAATGGTAGGCACGTCATATTCTACTTGATTTTTTTCTCCATGGTTTGCTATTTAGATTTTAAACTGATCATTATAGCTCACAAAACCTTTACACTATATCATGTAAAACCCAGTGTAGTGGGTTGACGCCTTAGCCCCCAAACCACCTCACCACCTTTGCCTCTGCCAAACCAAAACGCAACGAGGCGCCAAGCCACATCACCATCTTCAGCCTTTGGCCACCACCCTCATTAACGCCTCCTTGCCCCTCACCCACCTTCCATTTAATTCCACATCCCATAAAAAAATTATGCCTCACATATTTTGAATTAATTTATTTTTGTTTGTTATTTTATCATAACATTATTTTAATAACATCTTTTGTTAAAGTACTGCACGCTTTTCAAGGTTTAGTTACTTAAAGCCTCATTGCATATATGTATCATAACGTAACGTGGCATCAACTTTTTCACTTTTTAGTTTAAAAGAATGTTACTTTGGTGTTTAATTCACCCTTGGAATGGACATCCGATATTTTTTGTTAAATATTGAAGATTAGCTTACGTTGTTACTAAGAACATCCATATCCCATTCTTCTTTTTATATAGACATAATTTAACAAAAAAAAACATTTTTTTTTTCAAAAAACTGTATATTTTTTTTATAAACCTCACACATCTCAATCTTCAACTCTATTTGTATCTTTATCTTATTCAAAAACACTTGTTTTATTATTTTTTTTCTCTTTCTTATATAATCACAAGTCATAATACATTATAAAGGCTTTGTTTAAGCCTCTAAATATTGAGGTTTGTTTTTATTTTCTTTAAATTGTTCTCTATTATAGACAATGAGATGAAAATAGTGTTTTGGATGGTTTCTCTAAATCATTCTTTAAGACTAGCGATAAAGGGTATATATAGGGCAAGATGTGAATGCTCTAAGGTTTTTATTGGATACCAGATTGGTGAAACTTGAAGTATCTTTATTCGATAATCTACAACTTGGTCAAAATGTCAAACATCTAAGCCACTTGTTTTAACTGTAAGAACCGATCTAACACCCTTTAAACAACATCGCCACCGGTATCGTATTTGTTTATGAGGTTGTCTCGACAAATCGAACCGTACCGCCGAAACAAATTGGTGTTGAAATTGATATTCATTTTTATTGTTTTCGATCGATATAAAACGTGTATTGATATCTTGTCAAACATATTTATTTTGGTTGCTATATTGATCGCCTGTATAATATTGGTAATGTAACAAATTGAAAACATAATAAACCGAACCAATTAAAAACCCGCTACAATCATAGAATATCCCATTAAAATTAGAGTTAAATGCTTGGTTGGTCCATGTGGTTTGTGAAAATTTCAGACTTGGTCCCAGTGGTTCACTAATTACACGCTTCGTCCTAATAGTTGTAATTTTTGCACTCGGGTGGTCCTTATCACTAACATATGTTAAGATTTTCAGTTAAATACGTGCAAAATTACTAACTTGCCCCTAAACAAAAAAAAGAACTGAACCCCCTTTATCTTCTTCATCCTCTCCCCCTCCCTCTCTCTCTTTCTCTAAAACCCACCACCCACCTCCACCGTCAGCCCATCACCACCACCGCCGCCACCTTCAACCCACCACCACCTCCGCCATCGCGTCCTTCAACCCATCACAACCATCGGGTTGTATCCCTGAAACCCGCAAAATTAACCAAGCTAAGCAAGCCGCACGGGTTGCAGGTACTGCTCTCAATGCCACAGCCGAACGTAGTTCGTCAACTTGCTCACAAGAACAACGTAACGACTCGCAAGACAACTGCAACCGTGGCCGTGGTCGTGGCAGAGGCCGTGGCCGCGGTCGGAACAACTCGACCAGGGGACGCGACAACCAACCTCTCTGTATCCCACTTGGGCCGGTCCGCAACCAACCTACTCTCCGCAACAATGGGCACCATGGATGGCTCCCCCATGTCCGTACCCGACTGCCGCAAAACCCACTAACACAAGTCAGGGAATTCTCGGCCCACGACCCGCTCAGAAAGGGGATACAACCCGATGGTGGGGATGGGTTGAAGGAGGCGATGGAGGAGGTGGAGGTGGGTGGTGGGTTTTAGAGAGAGAGGGGTGAGAGGATGAAGAAGATAAAGGGGGTTCAGTTCTTTTTTTTGTTTAGGGGCAAGTTAGTAATTTTGCACGTATTTAACTGAAAAACTTAACATAGGTTAGTGATAAGGACCATCCGAGTGCAAATATTACAACTATTAGGACCAAACGTGTAATTAGTGAACCACTGTGACAAAGTCTGAAATTTTCACAAACCACAGGGACCAACCAAGCATTTAACTATTAAAATTATAAACCACTTAAATCTTAATATTTTTTAATTAATTGTTATGACTAGGATATTCATAAAACTTTGATTTGTATCTAATGATATTTTTATGTTCATGAATTGTTTGATTAGACGAGATTCCTTCTTATCCACTTAAAATAATAATCGTTCGCTAACCTCGCCTCCACCATACTTATCATGTGGACCTAACGATCACCAACAATCAACCACCACGTGTACATCACCAGAACCTTCTCCAATATCCAACGGCCAAAAAACCCCATCAAACCCGTCACACAAATCACAACTCCACACACTAACTAAACCGCTCAAACAAATAACATTCACGATTAACATTCATACACAGCGTTCTCCGTTTCACTGTTCATTTAGCAACCAATCCAAACACAATGATCGGCAACACCACCGGAACCAAAAAACGACACCGTATCGCCACCAACAGCCGCCTCTCCTCCACCGCTGCAATCATCGACTCCTCCCGCCCCGACGGAACCCTAACGGAAGTCTCACACAAACCGTTACCGTCATCCTCCTCCATCCGCCGTTCAACCACACGTCATCATCCACCTCTCCCTCTCGCTCCAACCGTTTCCAACGGTTTCAACGATCCTACCTCCGCTGACGTCATCCTCCGTCTCTACCTCGATCAATCCTCACCGTTCGATTCCGACGATTCCGAGACGCAACTCGCCGTTGATTCCTCGTCGGAGTTTCAGATCTACCTCCATTCCTCCGTTCTCCGGCGATCGAAGTACTTTTCCGCGCTGTTATCCGACCGGTGGAAGAAAGATTCCGGCGAAATTGATTATTATCGGTTTAATCTGGCCGTGACGTCGTCATCGGTTAACAATTCGGTTAGCAATTCGATTAATAATCATGTGACGGTTTTGCAGTTATTGTATAGTAATGATTTGTCTAGTGCGATTGATACGGCGTCAACGGCATTAGAATTGCTTCCGATTGCTTTAGAGTTGTTGTTTGAGGACTGTGTAACGGCGTGTGTACGGTATCTAGAGGCGGTGCCGTGGACGGAGGAGGAGGAACGGACGGTGTTGAGTTTGATTCCGTTGTTACGTGAAGAGGAGAGTGTAGAACTGTTGGCTAGGGTTTCGCCTCCGAAATCGGATCTATCGGAAGAGATGTTGCACGGATTGATACTGACAGCGATTCATAATCATCCGAATATGGCGTTTGCGAAGGCGTTTGTGGCCAAACTGTTGCGAGACTTTTCGTCGAGGGAGTCGGCGAGGAGAGTGTTGGATACGTCGTTTGAGACGAGTTTGAATGTGGTGAAGGAGTCATTGGAGGAGTATTCGAGTCCGGAAGTTTTTCGTGGCGAGGTTAATGAGATGGAGGCAATTCAGAGGTTGAATTTGCATACGGCGATGACGAATGGGAGGCATTTGTTGTGGTTGATTGAGAGGATGATTGAGTTGAGAGCGGCAGATACGGCGGTGAAGGAGTGGAGTGAGCAGGCTTCTTTTACTGCGAATTTGCAGCGCGCGTTTAGGGATGATGCGTGGAGGAATATTGTTCCTGGTCTTCCTTCGGTTGTTATGCGGTGTACTTGTAAGCTTGCGAATGCGGTCGCTGCAGGGCTTATTTTGGCGTCTAGACAGGTTTGGTTATCCCTTTTGGGTTATATTTTAAATGCTTGTTCTCTGCATATTGGTTGTTTATAATCCTATAGGATTTTGTAGTAGCTCATTGATCAGGGTACCAATTATCTTGCAACTAGCATTCACAGGTTCTGAGTATGATCCAGCAGAGCTTTGTTCATGTCTGATTTGATGTTATCCTAGTTATAGTATTATTATCATTCTTCTAGTGGAAAATATGTTACTATAACTTTACCAATTAATGTGCAAGTCACTAGTGGAGAAAAAATTTCATGTTGTGTTAGTTTGTCTTGTTTCAGCACCTAAGATTTGTGTCTGTTTGACTGTTGCAGTTAGCTGTTTTTTGGTTATTGATATTTCTCTTTTCTAGAACGTAGAAAAGTTTCATCTACACAATTACTTTTTAGTGAGATCACTTTTGCTATCGTATTTTTGTTATCTTGAGAACATCCAATAAAAACTCATGGTCCCCACCAGTACCCTGTTAACCAATGGGGCGGGTAAAATTTGTTGTGCGCATAGTAGTCAAAGGTGTGTGCCTAGGTGCCCGGGCGCAAAGGGGTATAAAAACTTGGAATGACGGGACAAAATGTGAGAAAAAACTTGTTTGAATCGGCCTAAACTTGTCTAGAAAAGTCTAAAACAAGCCAAAAGTAGTCTGAACTAGTCTAAAACAGCTAAAATGACCTCTTTATACTGTGTGCCTTGCCTATAAGGCCAAGGGGTCCTTTTTTTAGAGCTTTGCACCCAGGCGACATGCTCACCGACGTTCTTTGAGTGTGCTGAGCATCTTCGACTACCTCTGCTGTACAGGTGGTTTTCATGGGGTTAAAGACATAAAGCAGTGGAAGCTGGATTCGCCCTTACCATTGTGCCACTCCTTAAAGGTTTTCTGCCATGCTTGGTTCACAGAAATTCGACATTGTGATGAGTTCTTATCAAGTGACAAAGAGAGATAGATTAGTTGCTCTCTTTTATAGTTAAAAGCTATTATTCTGGTATTTGTTATAACCTGAGCTGTAATGTAACTAGATGGTTGAAATTCAAGATGTCTACAATTCACATAAATCTAAACCTGTATGTACCAAAGGACATATGGCCTAGCAGTATCATGGTGTAGGACATAGGTGTAGATTTAGGAGTAGGTTTAGAAGGGTGTGTGAATTAGCCGTTCAAAATTTGTTTTTTAACCCATATAGTAATCCATTTAATTTGCCATAATGAATACCGATTGGCACTTTTAGGTTTTTAGCATATGTGCATGAAGGGAAAGAGTTTTCCTTGAGAACATGAAATAGTTGTATACTGTATGGATTATTTGATTAACATCGCCTGCAGGTTAGAATGAAGCTGGTGAAAGATTGGCTGCCGGTGCTGATTGTATGTAAAGACAACATGACACCAATGCTGACAAATCATAAATCACTGTACCTCGAGCTGGAAGAAACATTCTTGAAAATCATATCAACACTACCCATGTCTGAAGCCCAAGAATTGTTGCAGCAATGCTTGAGTTTTTCAACCAGAAACTTGGAGGACTGCCCTCATTTGGTCTCCGCATTCACCACCTGGTTCCGTCGTGCGAACAGACAAGTACAAGGTGATCAGTACCAACTTTCTTGAGGCCTGATTTAGTGTGATCAAAATCCATGAAGTTAGCTCAACATAACTCTGGTTTTGGAAGCTTGTATCGTGTGTGTACAACTGCTTTGTTGGGTATGTAACGTATCTTGAAGAATCTATTGGTGTCTTTGTAAATCTTGGGAGTTATTGGCATGGATAGTTCTCAAGTTAATCATATATAAACGTCCGGGTGGCGAAATTGGATGGTGGGATTAGATAGTCGTTAGTTGGTACCAAATAACACGCCTAATCTATTTGTTATTATGATAAATTTGGTTAGTGGTTTTGGATTAGTTTTGTGTATATGGTACCAGTTTAAATGTTTGGTTTCAGGTTTGTGTATATTAAATCTCTCTTTTCAAAATCCAGAAGTTATACTTACTGTTCTCACCGTTGATTTATGTTAAGTTCGTTGATTTATGTTAAGTTCTTATCACTAGCAGTGTCAAAAAGTTGATATAAAATGACTATTTTACCACTAGTAAAAAAAAACGGTCACCCTAAGAGTCCTTACTCATCCAGTCATCCTTGTGAAATAGGATTAAGATACATTGAAGGCTATACCAACATAGTGAAATTAGTCCGATAGCTACCGAACCGAGTTTTCTCATAGCTGAAGTACCCATCATCTTCAATGCCGCTTGTCTAACCTGAACAACGGCTATTGTAACACTAAAAATAGCGTGGACATGCCCGAAATCAACAATGGAACCCTAGACACGCTCTGTAGAGTGGGTTGGAGACAATAGAGGCTGTTATGAGGGTTGATTTAATGAATTGTGATAGACTACCATAAAAACTGAACAAAATCGAATTGTAGAACTGAAAAAACAGAACCGTGTGTTATATTTAAGTGAAGAAACCGAACACGACTACTGTTTTTCAGAAGGTTTGGTAACCCAAGGGGGGTGTATATTACCCGTACACTACCTATTTAACACCTCATTATGAACTGCGTAATATGCCAAAGTGCAAACTAAAAACTTGCTAAAGTCAAAGGCAAACTTTATATGGCTGAGCCTCAAAGTCAGGCTTCCTTTTTTTCAGTTTTTTGGCTGTTTAGAACCCCCATTTAGCTCTCAACTCGAATTCACTAGAAAACAATGTACAATATGAATTAAATTTTTAAGCATATATGTACATGTGCATTCAAAATTTCTACAAATCCAACAAATGACTTTGCAATCTGACTGGTCTAAGGCTCAAAGCAATCTATTCTACTAATCTAACAGCTAGGCGACCCCTACCACTTGCCGCAAAGAAATTCAAGCCAACCCTCACAACAAGATTCTTGCACAACACGTCTATGAGATAAGTTGCTATAACAATGCTCAATGTGGCATTCCTGCTATAAGTTTTTTTGCGTATTCTTTTGGCCGATTAGGTGTAGTTCTTCGTCAAATCGGCCGAGCTCCCTGCGCTTGACATGCCATTCGTACCTCCCACAATTAGATCATCCAATGTAGCTTCACCTTCTAGTGCACGCACAACCTGTTGTGATTGATTCATGTGTTACACAACACTTGTTTTGTTTTCTTATTAGCGGGCCACTTTTGGTCTTCTTTTATTTCAAAGGGGCCAAATGAAAAAAACCAGCTAAAAGAAAATATTTTAAATGGATCGATTCAAGCCGCCTAATGTCTAGTTTTCTTGCATTCGAATCAACTTAATCCACTCACTCTGTGATCTGGACTAGAAATGATCTGTTAAACATATAACATACCTGACTCATTTTGGGCCGTCTTCTTGCAGAGTATTGAAGGCAAGCCGATGCACATACCACCATTCGATTCATGTCCTCATGTGTATACTTATTCTCTATACGTTTATCCACCAACTCTACATAGCTTCCACCCTCTACTGCTTGTTCTAGTATAGGCCTAGCCTGAATGACATAAACATAAACAAGAACGTATGAAACGAATACATATATATAAAAGAAGATGAGTCATCTGATACGGTATAGGTCACTCTTACCCAATCAATTAAGCTATCATCGTCACTATTTGAATCTGCGGGTCGTCTGCCTGTAATCAATTCCAAGAGTACAACTCCAAAGGAAAAGACATCTGACTTGTCTGTAAGCTTACCCGTGGATGCATATTCGGGAGCCAGGTACCTTCATTTGCATACCCGTTATTCTTTTTCTTTGTTAGTCTTTAAGTAGTAACTCAATAATAATTAAACTTACCCAAATGTACCCATAACGCGTGTTGACACATGCGTGTTGGTGTCTGTTGAAAGCTTCGCTAGTCCAAAATCTGCTACCTAGTTCATAAATCAATATCCTTATTTATATGCATGGTTCTTTTGTGTATATAGATTTTTTTTTTTACTTTTAAAGTAATTTTTCCATGGTACTACGTAAATATCATTGGTACCTTAGCTTCATAGTGTTCATCAATCAATATATTTGCTGCCTTAACGTCTCTGTGGATGATACGAGGCTCACCTACATGCCATAACAGCTCATTAGTCCTCCCTACATATGCATACGCACACACATACGCATATGTATACACATCCACATATACATAAGTGAGGAGTGGGACTTACAATCTTCATGAAGATATGCAAAACCTTTGGCTGCTCCCAATGCAATGTTTAACCTTGTTGAGCCATTCATAAGTGGGGAACCTTTTCCTGTAAAATAAACAACTTATGAGTAACATGTATGTGTAGAGTTTGTGGATATATATATATATATGATATATAAGAAACCAAAAAACATATATAGAATGTGGTTCCAAAATCATACCATAAAGGTGATAATCAAGGCTTTTGTTGGAAATGTATTCATAAACCAACAATCTTTGTCGTCCCGCGATACAATATCCAACAAGAGATACAAGGTGTCGATGATGCACACGACTAATAATCTCGACCTCAGACTGAAACTCACGCTCCCCTTGACCACTCGTAGATATAAGGCTCTTAATAGCTACCTCTTTTCCATTCGGTAGAATTCCTTTGTACACATACCCAAAACCACCTTGTCCTATAAGTAGAGAATTATCAAACCCTCGGGTGGCTGCGGCTAACTCATCATAGGTAAAAGTGTTCTTATTGAACCCAAGAGCCACAGTTGGGTGTGGAGGTGGCAAGGGGGCTTGGTATGGCCCAGAGAATGTACTGGAGTTGAACTCACTACTAAGCATCCCAGGTGGCGGTGGTGGTGGTGCCGCCACCCATGAAAACTCAGAACTTACTGGTCCACTAGCTGGTGGTGGCACTGGCGGCATCTTTAGATGAATGTCGTTTGGTGGTTGAGGTTGGGTCGAATGATTTTCTTGTATGTGGTTATCTGCAACAAAACATTCACACCACAAATTCCGATTCATTACTACATTTTGCCACAATTACTAAAAAGGTTGTGCTAAACGTACCCCTTAGTAAATCCAGTTGGGTGCAGTTAACATATTCAGGGTACGTTTAGCCTCAACCTTATGGAAATTAACATCCAATATGCACTATCATAAACTGATGGAATAAAATTTATACCGTTTGTGTGAACATTGTCTTTAAAGTAATACATCTCTTCAGGCCGTTTTCTTCTTCTCCTCTTGAGGACTGCCATCACACATAGTATCATGATAAAGAACATCAATCCGGCCGCAGCTACTGCTCCTACTGTTATAAAAATGTCATTACTGGCTTCTTCAGACGAATGATGACGTGGAGGGGATAACTTAGGATGTCCAGGTGGTAGTGGGGGTGGTGGTGGTGGAGGTGGCGGTGGAGGTGGTGGCGGCGGCGGTGGTGGCGGTGGAGCCTTTTGATTTCTGTTGTTGCTGTTGTTGGCGTTGTTATTATTATTATTGTTGTTGTTGGAGTTGTTATTGTTGTTGTTGTCGTTGTTGTTGTTATTGCCGTTGCTGTTGTTGCCGTTGTTGTTATTCTCGTTGTTGTTCTTGTTGCCGTTGTTGTTGTTATCGCCGTTGTTGTTGGTGTTGCCGTTATTGTTGTTGTTTGCGTTGTTATTGTCGTTATTGTTGCCGTTGTTGTTGTTGTCGCCGTTGATGTTGTCGTTGCTGTTATAATCCTCATCCGAGGGCATTTTGAAATCAAAGTTGTTTAGATTCTAGTCTACCCTTCCCCTAAAACTCGATGACCTCGGTCAAGATAACGACACATCATGAGAAGGAAAAGAATCGAACGACGATCAATCTTGGAAAACCCTTGCATAAAATGACATAAATTTCTTGTAGAATGGACAAAACCTGCAAATTAGCATGCAGATCTTTGATTGAAATGAATAGGTGGTCTTGATTTGCAGGGGTGCAGGAGAGAAATAGGAAACAAATGAAGGAGAAAGATAGCCGTCGGAGAAGGTTAGGGTAGTGCTGATTCTCAAGGGAAGCAGGGAGAAAAACATGTTGCATGGTTTCCTGCTCAACAAAGAAAATGTGTGACTTGTTTCTATCCCCATAAACCTCCTATTAATAAGCTTCCTAAATTTTTGTTTTTCTTTTCCATTTTTAGCTTTTGTTTCTTTACATGATGGTTACCATCTAAATCCATATATATAACTGATCACTTCCTATAATATAAGCCTAGCAAACTCAGTTGATTTGGATGACGGTTTAAAACAGGTCGAGTTAGAATGTGTTTGGGTCAATATGGCATTCGGAGAATGAGTTTGGGTCGTCAAAATGAAGTTGGGTTAACATGAGCCATTATAGAAAGAAAATAAAAATACCAAAATACGTTAAAATGGCTTTATTTTTACGGTGGCTAGTGATGACATTGTTAGAGGCCGCTGCTGTGGCGGCAGTGCCGGCAGCAATGGTGGAGGCGATGACGATGGTGGTGGCGTTGGTGACGGTAGGTGGTGGAGGTGGCAGACGCGATGGGCCTGTTGGTGGTGGAGTGGCGAACCGATGGTGGTAGGCGAATTGATCGCTGCTAGTGGTGGGCACATTCACATGGCTATGGAAGTGGCGGTGGATTTCCGGTAAAGGTGTGGGCTATGGGTGTGTCGATGGTGGATTGGCGAAAGCGGTGGTGTCGGTGCAACGAGTTATGTGGTAGAGGCAAACCCGTCATGGGTGATGCTAACCCATTTGGACTCTTTTCAAGTTAGCGACATTCAATTGTGAAAACATGTTAAATAATTGAAGACTTGCAATTTATAATTAGGGAACTTTCACATGTTAAAACGAGGGATCTCTTTAGGGTGAGTAGAGAACAAATAATCAAGCTGAAAAAAAATCAACTGATATAACCGGACCGAAAAAACCAAATCATACGAAAGAAATCTTATAGTTCGGTTTTGGTCTTGTAATTTATGAAAATCTAAAATTCAGTCCAAGCCGAATAACCAAAAAAAATATGAATTTTACGGTTAGGTGTCGATTATGGGCAATTATCATTAGAGACTACAATTAGAAATCTAGAATACTTGTTTATAATTTGGAGAGAGTAAATTACAATTTGGCCCTTGTGGTTGTATCACTTTTACCCCAAAAATAAATCTTTTAACATCTGAGCCTCAAACGTCTTTTTTCTAACTCTTTTGGCCCCTAACACTAACCCCGTCCATTTACTTTTAGGGGCCAAAAGTGTTAGAAAAAAAGACGTTGGAGGCTCAGATGTTAAAAAAAT
Organism: Scalesia atractyloides; assembly: GCA_947069175.1. Classification (NCBI taxonomy): domain Eukaryota; kingdom Viridiplantae; phylum Streptophyta; class Magnoliopsida; order Asterales; family Asteraceae; genus Scalesia; species Scalesia atractyloides. The sequence continues at coordinate 30,818,291 of CAMTDV010001632.1, forward strand.
TCCTTTTTGGACTGAAAGGGTAAAAATAATATAACCAAAGGGGCCAAAATCATAATTTACTCGTTTGGAGAAAAAAATGGTAGTAATGTTTTCATTATTTTTACTATATGATTTTATTTTTACTTAATTGTTAATGCCTATTTTGGGCCAATTTTTTCCGGCCCAAAATTTCAAGTTTGAATGATAAAACTTAAAAACAAAATCAAACTCAACCAAGAAAACAAAAGTAGAGTAAAATACAGTTTCAATCTCTAGGGTTTACACCCAATCACAGATTCAACCATTATTTGAAAAAATTCAATAGTTTGATCTTTGTGATTGTCAATTGCTAACAATCAAATCTCTGAAACAAACATGCCAACGTTAAATGAACAAGCATCTGTTCATTTAACGTTGGCATGTTAAATGACTTTAATGCCGCTTGGGGACTGAAATTAGAAGTTAAATTAGTCTTGTCTTCATTATAAAGAACCCAAACACCCACCCCCAGTGGCTCTCTCACTATAATGACTTTTAGCAATAATCCTATTAAAAAGCTCTCCACCTTTACACACCTCCATAACCAAATGCACATATTGCTTATCCTCATAAGCCCCTTTAGACTCAATAATATTATTTTGAACACTCAAATGTTGCATAATCTGAATCTCTCTCGTATCCTCCTTATCATTCTTTGAAATCAACTACTTTCTAGATACAGATGAATATGTTACACCAAACTGACACCTACCCAATTCTTTACCCATAGTGTAGTGATCCTTAACATCTTCAAATAAGAATGTGTTTGATTTGAATACCCTTTTGGGGCTGGGTGGTGGTGATTTCTTGGGTGGAATTTCGTCTGCTGGAGCTGGTGATTTAGTGTACACAATGTTTGGCTCACCAGATTTGTGATTGTAAGTAATACCCACTTCAGTTCTTGATGAATTCTTGATTTTGTTTATGTATACACCTATTTTTTGGGGTGAATTTGAGATACCCAGATGGGTTTTATGAGAATTTAGTCTAAGAAATTGAAAACCCAGGTTTAAAGGTAGGAAATTGGATCTTTTTGGGAATTGAGTTCAAGAAACTGAAAACCCAAGTTGAAAAGTATGTGGGAAATTGGATAAAGATTGGATTTTTTTTTTGAGAATTGAGTTCAAGAAATTGAAAATACTGGTTGAAAAGTATAAAATTTTTGTGAAAAGTCGGTTTTTTTTTTTTTTGAGAAATTGAAGACCCAAGTTAAAGGTGGTGAGATTTTAGTGAAAAATTAGATAAAACTTTCTTAACTAATTGAGTTCAAGAAATTGAAAATACAAGTTTAAAGTTGGATGGTGGTGGTGGGGAAAGGTGGAGGGTGGAGGTGGTGTTATGGAGAAGAAATGCTGGCTGTTTAAGGTTATACATGACAAAAAGACAACTTTCCCCTTGATTTTCTAAGTAAAAAGACACAAATATCCAAGTCAACTAACAGTTAACTAACATAATTTAGTGAGAGGGACTTGATTGCTAGCAATTGACAACCACATGGATCTGACTATTGAATCTTTTCAAATGAGGGCTAAACCTGCGATTAGGTGTAAACTCCAGAGACTGAAACTGTAACCAAACCAAATAGTTTTATAAAAAAATCCAATACCCAAGTTCTTTTGATTTGAGTGCGTAACTGACCCATGCTCCATTGTGCACCCTAGACCCTTTCATTTTGGGGTGAGTAACAAAATAATAGCCACACCGGAACCCAAATAACCGAACCAAAATAGCCTATGGAAATTAAAAGAAAAACCGACGGTTCGGTTGTACTAATTTCTGAAAACCGACCTTTTCAGTTCGATTTCAGCTCTATACATGTTATCTGAACTGAACAAAACTGATGTCACCAAACTTGCAACCAATCCGACTCGTACTTGGTAGCAAACTAGTGTAAATATCAAGAGAACTGAGAGACTAGGCAACACTCAAACGAGGTTACTCTAGAACATTTTTTCACTTCACTATGAACAACACAATTTTCTAGTTTCTTCATAAACTTAGACACTAACTTTTGTAATCTTCCTAAGAATCAAGAGTTCATTTTTTCTTTTAGGTTTAAACTATTATGGTGAGTATGCCTTCTATAGGAAAGCATATACTAAATTTTCCATTTAAAGGTTACGTATAACTTCATTTGTTAAATCTCTTGATTCTTATTTTGAAAGCTTGTTATATTGATGAAATTGGAAATTTTTGATCCTTTAGTTTGAGGACTTGCTTTTCTAGGTGACACCCTTAATCTACACATTATGAAGGTTCGATGTCACCGTTAAGGTGTGTGTGTGGGCAAGTAGTTTGACATAACGGTATCATTTACCTGAATTCTCATAAAGTGATTAAAAAGTCAAACTGTACTAAGTTGCACTACATACTTATGTGTGTGGTGCAAGTTAAATCGTTAGGAGTTCCACATATACATTTGGTTTGTTTAATGAGTCAAATTGCATCGTTTATCCATGTACACAAAAAATAACTCATTAAGGGTGATTGTGGTAGTTAATGGTTATTTATATAGGTAAGTAAGTGTAATTGAAGGCCTTGACCTTCCTAATTGAGGTCAATAAAAATCTTCTATAGGTTTGAAGGCTTTGTACTTCACATTTGAGTCCAATGAACCTCACAATTGTGCTTCACCACTTTAACATTCACGAGTTGAATGAAGAGTAGTAAACGTTGCAAGTATTTCATTTGAGTTGTAAGTTGTTGGAAATCAGGCCCTTCGATCGGACACAAAAACACCGGATGAACGTACTCGTTCGACTCCTTTATTTATTTATTTATCAATGAAAGCACACTAATTACAATAACCCTAAACCTCTATTTATACTAAAACTCATTCTAGTCCTAACCCGACTCGAACTCTATTAATATAAACCTATCTAATAAACAAATAATTCAAACTAATTTTATCTCTAACTAACTTGAATTATCTTTAACACATACTAACTTTATGGATAATCCTTCAAATCAGAATTATCTCTTCATTCACCCCCTTAATTTTGATTTGGACCCATTTCTCATCCAGTCTTATCCGAAAATCTGATCGCAACAACCATGTTGTGATTTAACTGAGTCGAATGATCAAACTACACAAGTTGATCCGTTGTTCATCGACTATGAACTCTTCCTTGACGTTGATATAAACTGTTTGTGGTAACAACAGGTTTCTATAACGGTAGAAACTTTCCACAAAATACCAACTAATGTGTAAGTGATCTTGCCGGATTCGACTACTCCTTAATCGAATTACAAGATTTTGCGCCTCCTTCGATTCTTGGCCCTGATCTTGACGGATCCGATTGCCACATCTCTTCTGATCACTTAAACGGAGTGATTAAACTTCTTCAATTTCGACGAGATTGGCTGCTTCTACACAACCTAAAACGGTCTCATCTTCTCGGTACTTTCCTACTCTTGATCGTTAATCTTCTCCTTGTCTTCACACTGATTTTTCGACTTAGCTATTAACGAATTCAATCTTCTCGTTGATTGAATTACAGCTTTGCATGGACACAACCTAACTGGTTACAGATTCGACCACCACCTTTGATCGAATTGACTTGACTTTCTTTATGAGAGTTCCACATAGACCCGGTTCGTCTTGCTTCTTGTTCTTCGTTCCCGGTTGGTTCGTTTCAAGAAGCCGAAACGAGTCTTCTTTTTTTGTTCAGCCTACTACCCCGACATACGGAGATTTAACCATCCCGACACACCGACATACGGAGATTTAACCATCCCGACACACAGTGACGACACATCATCATTGAAACCTTCAACTTGCTCTTGAATTAATACAAGTTCTTGAATTAATCCAATTGACGTGTAGCACACCATATTAGCTGCTTGGTTACGTGCTTTGATTTGATACTCCTATATGCTTGCTTTCTTTTATTTTTCCACTTGCCTCGTAACCTAAATATTATAATACTCATGATTTGCACACAGAACTTGCGATTACAATTTGGCTTCACACATCATCCGATGATCTCTGGCTTCACATGGAAACGAACTCAAATCACTTTTCATGATCTCAGCCACTATTAGTTTTACCACCGTTGCAGCCCCGCGAGGGGCTGCTCCCTTCTCAGAAAACGACTCTCAAAACCGCTTGCACGAAGCTCTGATACTAATTATTGGAAATTAGGCCCTTTGATCGGACACAAAAACACCGGATGAACATACTCGTTCGACTCCTTTATTTATTTATTTATCAATGAAAGCACACTAATTACAATAACCCTAAACCTCTATTTATACTAAAACTCATTCTAGTCCTAACCCGACTCGAACTCTATTAATATAAACCTATCTAATAAACAAATAATTCAAACTAATTTTATCTCTAACTAACTTGAATTATCTTTAACACATCCTAACTTTATGGATAATCCTTCAATTCAGAATTATCTCTTCATAAGTTAACATATTCTTGGAGATGAAGAATCTCAAATTTAATCACGAAGACAAGATCTTCACGAGTTAGTGCGTAGAAGTTTACATGCGTGACTTAGATTGAAAAGTATGATCTTCGAGACAAGAGGTATTGGCGAACCTCACAACATAGTTATAATGTATGAAATAATGGTTGTGTAAGTATTGACAAAAACATACCAAGTTTATTAGGTGTATAAGTTGGGATTCTTGAATATTAAAATCGTGAAAGGAGTGAGCGTGAGGTGGGATGTTGCACAAACCCATTTATATTCCTTTTTTGTGTAAAACGACTAAGAAAATTGTGAAATTGGGATCAAATAGGTATTTACATGTAAGTGTGTAGCTAAGTTCGTCACCCAAATTTGTTCGAGTTCACGGTGAACCAACGTTGGTTTACATTTGAAGCCAAAAATTTGTATCTATTATCTATAGCTTAGTTTAAGGTAAGTTTGAGCCGTAAAGACCACCTAAATATAAAGTGATAAAAGGGTCACCAAAACGTAATGTGACAATTGAGGGTTCTAATCCTGTTGTGGATAAAGGTGTTGTTTTATGAGTAATACTAGTATTAAGCCCCTGCATTGTAGCTTTTGTCGTAAACTGTGTCAGGTAATACCCATGCTATACCACTGTCTGCAACCACTATCACTAGAAAAGCTCGTAAAAACACAATAAATAAAAACAAAAAAAATAACTTCGAGCGAATAGCAGACGTAAAATCTTTGAATAATGCACGCTCGTTGCAGAGAAATTAAACCGATACGTAAAACATAGAAAAAATAACTAAGTCAATCTAGGACCTGTGCGTTGAACGAACTTGTCAAACAGAGAAAATAAATGTGTTGCGACAGGCCATTCAAACGGGAAAAAATATGCGATAAAATGTTGAACCCCACAAGCATGTTGCGGTGCTTTAACTCACAAAATTTAGAACGAAACGAAAAATTTGCGAAATATGAAAAATGTGGTGGACCAAAATTGAAAATAAAAAGTGTTGTGATTAAATTGCAAAAAATGAAAAAATATGGGTTAAAAGTAAGAAAAACAAAGGGTCTGATTGCAAAATTGAAGTTATTTAAACGGCCAACAAAATCAATCACGAGCACTTTCGGGGCACCCACTAAACAAACCGGAGTACTCAGAGAGGAACCCGAGCCCACCACCAATTCCGGGAAAAACCCGGTAACCCACCCACACGCAGACCGACACTGAAATTACCGGTAAAACCCATTTGGCTCAAGGACCAAACCCATGTTTCCCTGAGTCTTCTATCATTACCCATCAGTAGCTCACTCTATATTAAGTGAAAGTTAAACTTGCATCTCCTAAAAGAAATGCAAACCTTCTACCACTTGATGTGGCGGTGTAAATCCGTTCTTACATTGAACACTTCATATGTTTTCTTTGACAGGGCAACTTAATTAAGGAGATGCAATCCAACATATACATATATTCCAAAACTTTAACATGCATACGATTCGTCCTAAAAATCTAAAAATCTTGACACAATGTCTATATATAATAAACATCGGGTAGCATACCACACAAGGGTCCCTTATTTTTAATACGAAGGATTTTCGTAGCTCTTTAGTTATTATACTTGGTGAAAATTGTTATTTTGTTATGCTTAAACACAATAGGTGAAAAGAAGTTAGGGATGTAAATCGTGTTGGGTTAACGGGTTGCAGGTTGAAAGGTTGAAATGTGCAACCCAAATCCGACCAATATCATATTATCATTATTCGGGTAAAAGATTTCAACCTCAATCCATGCACACATAAATTCGGACGAACCCGAACACAACACGTTTAATCCATATTTTAAATGAGTCATACATGTTAACAAGTTAGAAGCATGTTGTTGGGTTGTAAGCGGGTTATCCATAACGTGTTTCATGTCGAGTATGAATGTGACAAGTAAATAAAATAATATGACAAAATTAACATTATTATAACTAACAATGTAAATTGAAAAATGAAAAAGAAATTATAAAAGTTCCTTTTTTTCCTAAAAACCTAAGAAGGTTAACGTGTCATCCAGTTTATTAAATGAGTCAACCCGAGTCCGATCGGTTTTCAAAACAAGTTAACCCAAACAAGACCTATTTTTTAAAGCGATCATGTTAAACGGGTTAACTCGAGCCCAATCTGTTTTTAAACAAGTTAATCCGAACAAGACAAAATTTTAAAGCGATAATGTTAGTTGGACCCAAGAACCTTTGTTTCATTGGTGTTCGAGTCGTATCAAATACATCCGCCCTAAAAATAGAAATAAGAAGAAAAATAGAAGTGCCAACGAGGTGGTGGTGGAGTGGTAAAGGAGAGACTTTATGTTCTAAGGGACACATGTTTGATTCCTGCCCTCCCATTATTTTTTGAGGCACCGACCTCACGTGATCGCTAGTTTGATTTTTGAACTGAGCGGGTTTTACCTCACCGTGCTGTCGTGCCTTCGAGCTAGTGTTCACAGACTTCGTCCCTAAATGAGGTTTTTTCAGTTTAAATGCGAGTAACCCATTTAAAGAATTCGTTATTAGTTTAAAGAAGAAAATAGAAGCTGACCCGTTCTAGAAAGTTATGTCCAGCAATGCATATGTTTTTTTCCTCCAATAATTTAAACATATAAATTAAAAAAAAAATAAGCAATTTGAATTCGATAAATCCTACGCCATACAAAGATCCAATGGTGTTCTTGAATTAGTTTCTACTGCATTTCAATTCAACTCACATATATCTGTTTCTCTCTCTAGATCCGATCCAATAACACAACATCCACCCATGGCTTCACGCAGACGAACTCTACTTAAGGTCATCATCCTCGGTGACAGCGGGTCAGTACCTCAATCTAAATCACTTTATATATATATTCAGCTTGCTGGATATTGATCTGATCTGATCTGATTTACTCTTGTTTAGGTCAAATTGATTGAATTCGTTTTGACTAGCGTATACGTAACTGTTTTTGGTGATAATTACTGTGAACTTTGTGGTTTTGAATTGTTAGATTGATTACTGTTGCAGTTGTTGATTGTTTGTAGGTTTAGATTGTGTTAATTCTTGTTTACTAGGGCTTCTGTGGTAGTTGTTAGTTTAGGAGGTACGGTTTGCTGTGAATTTAACTTTTTCAGGAGTTTTTTTGTTCGTTATTAAACAATTAGGCTTATCAATTCTAAATATTAGATTATTTAGGGTTTCTGTGAGATGATTGTTGCTTTTGGAGATACAGTTTGATGTGAATTTGACTTTTTCATTAGTTTTTTGTTCGCTTTTTAACAATTAGGATGCTTAATTCTAAATATTACATCATCTAGGGTTTCTGTGGGATAATTGTTGCTTTTAAAGATACAGTTCGATATGAACTTAACTATTTTGATAATTACTTATCCGTTTCATGAGTTTTTTGTTCATATTTTTTTAAAATTAGGCTTCTCAGTCTTGCGTATTACATCATTTAGAGTTTCTGTGGGATGATTGTTGCTTTTGGAGATGCTGTTAGATGTGAATTTAAATTTTTCATGAGTTTTTTGTTCGTTTTTGAACAATTAGGATGCTCAATTCTACATATTACATCCTCTAGGGTTTCTGTGGGATGAATGTTGCATTTGGAGATGCGGTTCGATATGAATTTAACTATTTTGATATTAACTTTAACTGTTTCATGAGGTTTTTGTTCATTTTTTAATGATTAGGCTTCTCAATTTTGCATATTACATCCTCTAGGGTTTCTATGGGATGATTGTTGCTATTGGTGATACAGTTCGATATAAACTTAATTTTTCACGATATTTTTGTTTATCTTTTAAGAATTTAGCTTAGCAAGTTGTACATATTACATCCTCTAGGGTCCCTGTGATACTTTTATAACATATTCATGATTGACTATTTTACTTGCTGACCAATTTGTCATCCTTGGTTGGTGCAGGGTGGGGAAGACATCTTTGATGAATCAGTATCCATATTCCTTTGTGACTTGAACTAGTAATGTGTAAGATCCTAACTAATAAAAATTCTTCAAGTGACTGAAAAATTGGAACATAGAAATTATTATTCGGTGTTTATTAGCATAAACTCTGTTAACTATTTGAAGAATTTTTGTCAGTTAGGATATGTTTGCCCTTTATTTGATCTGTATTGCTTATTAGCATAAACTTCTTTTTAAAAATTTGAACCATAGTCGACAAAAGGCGTGATTTAGGAGTAGGATTAGTGCTTTTGTGAGTAAGCCATTCTAAAAAATATTTGAAAATTTGATAGCATTCAGGCTATGGCATGGTGGAGTATAACTTTTTGAACATTAAGTATTTACATCCCTACCAAAACTAATGTGATTTATGAGAAGTAAACCTATTGTCGTGGATGGTTCTTGTTTGTCCATTATATCTGTCTTTAGATATGTCAACAAGAAGTTTAGCCCTCAATACAAGGCAACAATAGGAGCTGATTTCTTGACAAAGGAAGTGCAGTCTGATGATAGGCTCTTCACTCTGCAGGTTAGTAGTTATGACTCGTTGATGAGTGATAAACTTTTTGAAGTTTGTTTTTTTTTTACTTTTGATGTTACTTGGACACTTCTGTAACAGACTAGTAAGATCAGACAATTAAAATTCTATGATTATAGCTCATTTCGTTATTTTTAGTTTTGTGCACATGTGTAGAAGGTGAATTATGACAACCATCAACTTCACCCGTACAGTATAATTTTGTTTTTCATTCTTTGAACAAACAGAATCCGAGTACGCAGAAAGATATTATAATGATGACTTCCCATATAAGCTTTTAAAACAGAAACAAATCATGGTGATATTGGTGGTGGTTAATGATTTTCCCTTTGTGCTAGTATGGTAGGTTGGAAGAAATTATGTACAAACTAATAATATCACGAGAATCACGTTAATGCTTCATTGTTGTAATAATGTAAATCTTTGTATCTTGCCATGCTAAAAAGCCCCAAAAAGGAAACTTTGACTACAAATGGTGAAATTTAATCATGACTATCTAGACAAAAAAAGCTTGATTTTATCGCGAAATCGCAATGGGTCATATGTTATCAAACATGGAAAACGTTATCCTATTATCAAGCATAGTTTAAATTTAAGAACATGACCTTTAAATCCGTTATCTTTTTATCTTAGATCTGGGATACAGCCGGGCAAGAGAGATTTCAAAGCCTCGGTGTCGCTTTTTACCGAGGTGCAGATTGCTGTGTTCTTGTATATGACGTGAATGTGCAGAAATCCTTCAATAATCTCAACAACTGGAGAGAGGAATTCCTTATTCAGGTATGTATATAATCTTTTACGTCATGTATGTTGGCATTTTAAACATGAAATATGGTTGCATGGCTCATTATGAACTCATGATCTGATAATATCTTCCAGGCAAGCCCTTCGGATCCCGAAAATTTCCCATTTGTTGTTTTAGGTAACAAGGTTGATGTTGACGGAGGCAATAGTCGAGTGGTACTTTCACCTTTAAATATAATAAATCTTCAGTTTTCACCTAATTTATCGTCAAATTTACTCATTTTGTCATGATAACACTTTCATTACAGGTTTCTGAGAAAAAGGCGCGGGCCTGGTGTGCATCAAAAGGAAATATCCCGTATTTTGAAACCTCTGCAAAGGATGGAATTAATGTTGAAGAGGCTTTTGAAGTCATTGCCAAGAACGCGTTGAAGAACGAAGAGGAAGAAATGTAAGTTTCGAATTCAGCTTCCAAAATTTCAAAAAATGATAAAACCGTAACTACATTGACGCGTTGGTGTCTTTTTTTTTCTATGAAGATATCTGCCGGATACCATTGACGTAGGAAACACAAGTCAACCAAGGGCCTCGGGATGCGACTGCTAGAAGCGAGTTTCTTTGTTAACGGTTTGTTTTGATGCTTAGTTTGTAAATTTGGTTTCATCAAACTAGTTTTATGAATGGATTGGTTTTATTGAGTGGTCATATTGAGAAGATGGGGCTAGTACAAATAATCGAATGAAATGCTGGTATATTCTCAGAAAAGAGTTTGTTTACAATAAAGTTGTTCCATTGATTGTATCATATAAGGTTTTATTCAATAATTTTATATAAATATTGATATGAGTTCGAAACCTAATATATACTTACATCTATCTATATATGCTGTATGCAACTATGCACAGCTTACTTGATATATTTTGATATACGTTTAATAATGCAATTACTGGTATTCTAATTCTGTCATTTATTCATTATATTACTTTTCAACTCTCCACACTTTTACGAACCACATGATTATTGTAAAGATTTTATTCCATTCATTGCATTCTGTATGCAACATGCTTGTGTAGATTACTTGCAATCCTATGTTGTGATCATAAATTCCAATTTTTCACAAGAGACCAAGTTTAATTCAGAATTTATGTACAACATACCAAAAACACATTTTAGCCAAATTTGATCAATTATGGCAAGAATCACCAACATGTAACGATAATTATTTGCAGAGTATAAAATCAAATTAATCTAGCAAGTATTAAATCTTCCGTGAACCATTTCTAGGAGGGAGGGCATAATCGGGTTTTCTTAGTAACCGGAAACGGTTCCAAACCGAACCCGGTTCCATTTGGTTGACAATGGAACCCGGGTTGATGTGGAACCGAGTCTGGTTCCTACCCGGGTTTACACAACAAAATCTGGAACCGTTTGGAACCGGGCACGGGTATTCCGGAACCGGGTATAGTAGGAACCGGGTACGGGTACTGTGTGGAACCGGTTACGGGTACAATGGGGAACCGGTCATGTGGAGATGTTTATTATGTTTAATTTTTACTAATGTTTAGTGAGTTTAGTAAATTTAATGTTTTTTTATTCATTGATAATAAATTAGTTACATTAAAAACATTAATAATAACTAATTATTAGGAACCGGGACCGGGTATGGGTGGAACCGGGTACGGTTTGGAACCGAGTACGACCCGATTAAAATTAAAAAATGTGGAACCGGGTAGGAACCATCGGGTATTTTGAACCCGGAACCGGTTCTACTTTATGTCGGGTAGGAACTGGAACCGGGTCCAGTTCGGTTCTACCGGGTCGGGTTTGGAACCGGTTATTATGCCCATCTCTATCCAAACGAACCATACACTCATAAACCATTTGGCGGGAAGTTTATTTGTGTTCCTTCATTTATTAAACAAACGAACACAACAAAAAATTTTGTTCGTTTAGTTGTGTGAACAAACAGGAACAGAGATCGCGTTCATTCATTTATGTTCATGAACGTCCGGTAATGTATTCGTCTATGTTTGATAATTCATTAGTAATGTATTCGTCTATGTTTGATAATTCATTAGTGTATTTAGTTTTTATATTTTATTTAAATTCCCCAAAATTCTGACAAATAAAATATTTGATAAGTGTCGGCGTATTATATATTCTGTTCATGAACGCTTGTTTGTGTTCGTTTGTTTCCATTTATGCTCATGAACATTAGTTTGTGCTCATTTGTGTTCAACAACGTTTGCATTTGTTCGTTGCCTAAATTAATAAACAAACGCAAACGAGCATAAACAAGTTCATTTCCTTAACAGACCAACACGAACATAAAATCTCATTAGGCAAATGTTCATGAACAGTTCGTGAACACATATATTTCTTAACAAACGAACACGAACAATGTGTTATTTGTGTCCGTTCGGTTCGTTTGCAGCCCTAGCTAAGAGGATGAAATTTACATTGATCTTATACTTTCTAAACCTTAAGGCAAATCCTACTTCCTAGCGATGTTTATAACACTTCTTTAATGCATGGTTGCAAAAGTCGTTAAGCACTCTCTAGTCGGAGTTGAGAGTACTCGGGGAGTACTCAGCCTAGGCGGAGAGTACTCGAGGAATACTCGGCCTAGGCTGAGAGTACTCGAGCCTCGATAGCCAACCTTGTAACGATTACTCGGGTAGTACCTGGCCTCCGAGACCTTGTTTTACAACATTTAAGGTTGAAATCAATGAACTTTAAGCTTCCTTGCGCACTTTGGACCGCATGAGAGAAACACAAAAACACGGTACACTTCTCTTTCCCTTTCCAACTCACTATCCCAAACACCCCAAGTGTATGTACTTATTGTGGTTGATGACGGGTCCAAGAATTTTTTTCAAAGTATCACAACTGACACCGTTGTTTGTATGTCAACTAAGAAGTATTTGAATCGGACCGGGTCACCAAATGTTTTTGCCATGGAGCGTCGGGTCACTAGAAATATCTTGGGTTTTGAGTGTAGGTAGGATGTTCTTTATTTGATATTGAGAAAGTATGGGGTCTTAATTATGATTTCAACTTTTTCTAAAACGGGTTTTGTTTTAAAGGTAGAATTAAGTTTCAATCGTTTTATATTGTTTAATATTAACAAGTATCAAGTTTATGCTATAATATGAACCAGGATCACCAAAAAATAGATATAAAAAAATTGAACCACACACGTGTGTTACAACATTTTACTCGCAAGGTTTAGACCAAAACGTAAAACAACAATTGTGTAAAAGATAAAAACTAAGGGAACCAAAATTAAAAATTGAAAAGTGTTAGGATTCAAAATGGAAAAGTAAAAATTAAAGGGGTTAAAAACTAAATGATGAAAATTAAAAAAGTTATATGAAAACTAAAAAGGTTGATGTGTATAAAAAGGAAATTTGAGAGATCAAAATATGTAAATAAATTGAATAGTAAAAAGCTCTTACAAAGTAAATTAAGGATGAATAATATGAACATTTTAATGATTAATGAATGAATGTATAAAAGCAAGATGTCTCAAACAACAAAAACTAGCCATAAATCACATTAAAATTACAAACTATTTGTAAGATCTTTATGCATAGAAAAGTTGTATCAAATGTTTTTCATTTTTTTGTTGATATTACACTTTTTAACTCATAATTTTTGATTTTTTTAGTTTTAAACCAAAAATCTTTATTTTTTGCAATTTAACCTCACATCGTTTTTACTTTTAACTTTGTTACTCCGTACTTTTCATATTTCACAAATTTTTTTGTTTTCTGATTCATTCTAAATTTTTCGAGTTAACACGTGCTTGTGGTTCAACGTTTTTATGGTTTATTCTAATTTTTGCGAGTTAACATGGCGCAACGTCCGTATGTGGGTTAAATTTTTTTACATCGCCTATTTTTCCCATTTGACAAGTCTGTTGCAACGTGCGAGTCCTAAATCGACTTAGTTATTAATTTCTATGTTTTATGTTTCGGTCTAAAAATTTTGCATTAACACGCTGCAACTTAAGGGTTAATGGTCGCTGACGGTTGTGTGACATTAGTGTTATATGGCACGGTTTTACGCCCCTACCGTAACACGAGAGAGCTTAATACTAGTTGAAATTAATTTGCAAAAAAACTAAACCTTATGGCTTATGAAATTCTTTTTTTAACATTCAATTCAAGTATCTAATATTTAAGTTCAAATCATTCTAAAATTTTTATTCTAACCAAGTAATTGTCATAATCACTAAACCTAAGTTCAATACAAATATCAAAGTTCAAGTCATTCTAATATCCGTTTTAAAAGAACGTAACTATATCATCCCTAAGTTCTAATGAGTACCAATCAATTTCAAATCGATTTACATGTCTAGAGGTTAACAATTCAAGTTTCAAATTTTAAGTGTCTAAGTTTAAGTATGAAGTATTTTCAACGATAAGTAATTTGGATTTTAAAGTGTCTAGAATTAAAAAAACCAACGTGGATGGTGGTCGAAGCACTAGAGCACTGAGGAACACATGAGGGATGTCGAGCTAGATGGAGCGAGGCCAGGAGAGTTGACCACCCAAACGTGGATGGTGTTTGATTTTTTACTAATCAAGTTTAGACTGAATAAAATATATGTATAGGCAGGGCAGGGTGGGTGGGTGACCATCCAGATTCACTCTCTCTGGGTCCCATTTAAAAATATTTATTTTATAACAAACTATATAGATTCCATGCTTTAAAATTTGTGATATATACATGCTAAATCAAAAGCGGGCATTGATAAGCGCTTGGCCTGGTTATTGCTAGGTTACTTTAGAAAGACACTTTTACATGATCTCTTATTACAATTTTCTAAAATTACAATGCAAGTCTTCCCTAATTTCCGAATATACTTTTTCCAACGTGTTTTGTTCTACGTTTTAATGTGCAAACATGAGTGTGACATTTATTTTATCTACGTTTTCATCTAAATTTTAGTTTAAACGAGCTCCCTACAAACACGAATGATTCCCACTAGTTCTAATATATATATATATATATATATATGGGAAGATTCATTTGAGAAGAAACTTAATGTGAGAAGAAAAAAAATAAAGGGCATAATGGTAAAACATTAAATAATTTATAACTCCTCTTTTAATTATAAGTTACGAGGGTAGATATATAAATTGTAATCTTTCATCTCCCACTAGTTCTATATATATATATATATATATATATAGGTTGGGGTTCCTAAGTGAACAATGGTGTATTTGTGAACAAAAAGAAAAATCTTGTCCATTGATTATGGATATCTCTGGTTATTAGATGAATTGCAAGATTGTAATTATTTATAACTTCTCTTTTAATTATAAGTCACGAGGGTAGATATAAATTGTAATCTTTCATCTCCCAGGGAAATAATATTTCCTTCTTTGAAATATACACACTCCCTTTAAAGTCGCAATTTTGAGTTATTGATTAATAAGAATCATTTTATCTAAGAAAAAGCATCCCTCGTTCTTTCTCTTCCCAACAAAACACGAAACCCTTGCTTACAATGGCGTCTTCTTTTCGGCTAATTGGGCGAATTTCTTCTTCCGGTGACATATCAAGGTAAAAGATTGTGTGTATTTAGGTTTCGTGTTACTTTGGTGTGCCTGATTGTGTTTATTCAAGCTGTTTCTTCTTCCGGCAATATATCATGTAAAATTTGGGGTTTGAGTTCATAGTTCATATTAAAAGCTTGCATTGTTCATTAAAGTATGTTTAAGTAGCCACAATTGTCGTTCGATGTGGTTGTTTTGTTGAAGTTTTTTGGTGATGCTAAAACAGATAGTTAGATATTTGTTGTGGTATAGTAGGTTTGTTTGATAGTATACATCTGTGTATAAGAAGTTGTTTTGTTTTTTTTTTTGTGTACATTCATCTGGTATACATCTGTGTATAAGAAGTTGTTTTGTTTTTTCTGCCCGTTCACCTGATAGGTTATGTACACATGTGTATTACGTGGTATTATACATTAACGTATTAACTTTGGTTGATGCTAAAACTTATAGTTAGATATTTGTTTTGGTATGGTAGGTTTGTTTGATAGTATACATATGTGTTTAAGAAGTTGTTTTGTCTTTTTTGTCCGTTCACCTATGTATAATATTATATACACATATGTATTACGTGGTATTATACATTGATGTTTTAACTTTGGCGATGAGGAGGTCTTCGATAGAGGTACCACTAAATTTACTCTTTTAATTGTTTTAGTGATTGATTTATTGTTGAAATTAATAGTTATTTGCTGAAGCATGTTAATTTTTTTAATGCTAAGGGGTATGTAGCTAACATTTTTTGTTTGTGTAACGAGGTTAAAGAGATTAAATCGAAGTTGGATGGTGCGATAAACAGTTTTGCTACCAATTATCCTCATAGTGATGAGATGTTACCATTACTTGAACGCTATCAACATATCTTTAACAAATGTGTTGTTGTAGGGAAGAAAACGTCCGACGATTTAAAAAATGGGGCTGAGATTAGGATAGGTATTTTTTTGTGTAACTAGTATGGCATTCATAAATTATACACACATGTACTTTTATGTGTAACTAGTATGGCGTTCATAAATAACCGACGGTGGAAACATCATGGCGGGATGAAACAGATTGCTCGAGTCAACATAAAACTAGTTTGCGACAATAGTTAAGATAACAAAATTTCATTTCATTTCAAAATTTTTCAAGTACAATATAAGAAATTTCAAAGTATAACATTTAGAGGATTCAAGTACAACATGATTAACAATATGCAACATAGAGTCTAGTAATTTCTCAGTGGGTTTCTAGGAAGTCCCTACTAAGTTTCATCAATGGCGTCATCCTTAACCTGCAACATGTTAAAAGTATAGTTCAACACAAAAGCGTTGGCTAGTACGCAAGTTTGATATAGCATAAGTATGATATAGTTTAAACGAATCCACATGTTAAAATAGTATACTAGATTAATGTAAACAAGGCATGCGATTTTACAAGTCAATCCTCAAATGTCACCGCAAAATAGAATAAACTTAACATGACCTCAAGAATACGGGCGATGCGTTACTCCTATAGCGGTATACATGTTAAGGGGAGGCTCGTACGAAGTTAATGACAAGTCGTATCACATAAGAATGTTCCAAGTATACAAATCATGTATCACGTATCTTTAGCAAGTAATAATGGATTGTTTGTGTGTTTGCATAAAGTATAAGTGTGATTGTGTGTATTTTTTATAGATTAAACATATTGCACCCAAAAGTGTAAAATGAAAAAGGGCGTTCGAGTGTTCTCACGGTTATGCAAGCTTCCTAGTATTCCGTGCGTAGAGTGTTCAAGTGATGCAACCCGAAGTTACCCTACATGGGGTAAACAGGTGGGCGTGAGTATACTGAGTCGGACTATAGATCCAGATTCTGAAGTAGAAAGTACGGAAAGACAACGGGAAAAATGCCACTTCGTACGAAGTGACCACTTCGTGCGAAGTGACTGTCCACTTCGTGCGAAGCGACTGATCACTTCGTACGAAGGGTCTGTTTTTGCAACGTTTTAGCTCATTTTGCTCCCGTTTCGACATTGATTTTCGTGAATAGGGTATTAGCAATGAGGCAGAACAGTCTAGAACCATTTTACTTAATCAGAAGCAATTTAAGATTTTGTTCTGACTAGTTTACTAAGAAAGTACGATAGTTATGTATAGTTTAAGTATTCAAGTTGGTCATAGATGTTAAGCATGGGGGTGCGGACACCTCGTTATAGGATTAACCAAAGCATAAGGTTTATCAACCCGGTTGGTCATGAATTACATAATTTAAAGTCGTCTAAAACGTTATCAGCCGAGTGAGCGAGCTAGGTGCGTGCATCCCGAACATAATGGTGTTTGGGACGTGTCGTAGCCTTGTCACACTAATGAAGACTGGATCAGTTTTAGGAGTAAAACATGTACAAACAGTGGTGGAACTTAATTCGGAAAGCCTTAGCTCCCAACGTTCTCACACTAGCTTAACACTTAGTTACTTATAACTTGAGTTAGCTCACATGTTTGTACGAAAGAAAAATCAGAGGAAGTATGAAGAATTTGGAGAAATTTGTAAGTAAAGTGAGCTAAAACTCACTTAAAAGTCGAGAACAATCTGTCAAGAATCAGTAATTTCGAGTGGTAATGAGAGAATTTTCGGAAGGTTGGAAATGGATGGGAAGTGTCTGATTTTATAGGAGAAGGGGGCTAGCAGAAGCATTCGTGCGAAGTATCACTTCGTACGAGGTGTGCTTCACCTTGTGCAAGGTGAGCACACGTCGTACAAGGTGAACTCAACTCGTACGAGTTACTGGGTTTTAGGCTTAGCTTTTGCGTTTTAGTCAGTTTTAAGCATTTTCATACAGCGGTAGGTATCGTGCATGCATAGCATGTACCTTGTATGTAGTTTGCATAAGAATCACGTATTTAGACGATTGTTTGCATGAATACTCGAGTATGAAAGTATTAATAGCATACGTTGACATGTATATTTTGCTTGAATAACAAGTATAAAAGTATGCATAAAGTTTAATTGTCTATTATGATCGATGTCTCGGACTACAAGCTAGGGATAGAAATACGAATAAGGCACGATACAAGTTTCCAAAAATAGAAATACGATTACACTTTGTAAATAAGGAAAGTACAACAATGCGAAGCGTTACATGAATCATGACCCCTTATCATTTTATTACCTAGCTATTGCTTTTTCTATTCTACGGAATCAGGCTCTGATAAATGGTTTGAAACCGGCTGACACCTTTGGTGTCTAATACCTAGTCCCATTGGGACTTTCGTAGACATTACTAGCAAGCGACTCTACACGTGTAGATAAAAAGACGAAATTTAGGAATTGAATGCATTATAAAAAAACATTAGAAATATGATAGTGACAACCGATATAAGCGTATGTAACACATCTATATATGCATACGAGAAATTGTGGGTATACACAAAAAAACACTAGGGGAAAAACGTTAATGAAATACACATATGCGTATAAACAATAAACACAAAAAATTCTTGAAAACCAAAAACCTACAGTACACATTTGTGTATAACAAACAAAAACATAAAACCATTGAAAAACCTTACATATACTTTATAATCCGTAACTTTTATGTTGGAGCGACGTGTTGGTGAATTATCATTAACGACCGAAGATTCACCATCTTTACCTTTAGGTTTGTTATCTTTAGAACACAAAACATACCGTAGTTTTGTTACTACTTTGTCTTCAACTTTTACTTTCTTTGAAGTACCTAAACGCGTACAAAATCCTGCTAGTTGTGCATATTTCTCGTACATTGCAATTGGTGCTTCTATTGTACCAAATTTGGCTCCTTCAAATGGTTTGAACCCGGGTGGCACATACCTAGTCCCAATAGGACTTTCTTATACGTTACTAGCAAACAACTGCACATGTTTATATTAAACAAGAAACAATTGCATGTAATATAAAACATAGGTATGATGATAATAACAGCCATATATGCATGTATATGTAATCTATGTATGCTTGTGAGAAATCGGTTAAGTAAGCGTAAAACAACTACGAAAAAATAGCATATTACAATATACATAAGTGTATAAACAATATACACAAAAAACCAGTTAACAAACAAAAAAACTATCTGTAATATACACATGCATATAAAAGGGGAAAACATAAAATCATATGTAAGACCCTTGCTCATTAAATTGAAATTTTATTATAAAAATCTTGCTTTTAAATGTATTTATAAAAATACACGTCTGTACAAAATTTTGAGTTTCATAAAACTTTATAATATTTAAACATTTCAACATATTATCGTTATTTAATTTTGTAACGACTAAACAAGATGCGAAAGCTTGAGCTTTGATCGTGTTCGATTCCTGGTTGAGCTTGATCGCCATCCGGTGTCTTAAACCATCACTTATATTTCATAAATTATAAATACGTTAGTTATAAGAAGTTTATAACGTATCTAGATATCCCCGAAATCCAAAAATAACGAAATCAAAAAATCTTCAAAACTGCCCGCCGTAGCTTACGGTAGCTTCTGGCTGTTTTCAACAGTAGCTGCTTGCCGTAAGCTACGGCAGGCCACCGTAGCTTACGGTAGGCTGCTGCAGCCTTTTCCAAGTGTGTCGTTCTTGTTACGAAAACTTTCGTAAATTGTTCAATTTTCATCCGTTTCACTTGAAACTTGTTTCTAAATGTCCGTAAATTTTTGCCTACATATTTAACCTGAAATCCTTAACCCGGATTCATAACTTTCATGAATTAAGTAATCATTACCCGGTTTATGCGTATATTCATTTTGATCCGTTAAGGGATTTAAGCACTTAAGCTTAAATCTCGCTCCTCCTTTCCTTACCTCCTATTTTCACACTAAGACTTCTATTTATCTTCCACCATAATTTTATTTGTGAGGATTTGTTATAATAAATCATATATTTTCGAATTCCACCCTTCGGTTTGACAATTTACGGAAAAGACCTGTAAGAGGCATTAAACCAAAATGGCTTATGCCTTTTGCTTTTACACTACCGAAAGGGTGTACTTACTTACAAAAATCATTTTTAAACTACCCTCAAGTCGTTTGCTCGATTAATCATTCGAGTACGTTTTGACCAAGTGGGCATTTTTAACCATAAACTATTTAAAATCATTATGTTCCTAAGAACATATGTCTACAATTTAATTTATTAGATTTACATTACTTTAAGTACTCCAATGTTCAATCATGACTCGTTTAACTCGCATCGGACCCTAAGTCCTCATTGAGAGTTTGACCCATTACACATACCTGGCTCGGGATACCATCTGTCACGTCCCAACCGATGGCGGAAAGATCGGGGCGGGGAGGAAATAGATTGCTCGAGACTTCATAATGCTAAAATATGACAAGTAATTTAAATAACAAGATTCCAATTCATTGATTTAATAGCAAGTACATAGTTTCAAATTTGAATACAACATCAAGAAAAACGAAATACAAATAAAACAACTTTCTAATGCATTTTAGGTGAGTATCTAAGTCTTCCTACTTGATTCCATGAGTTTCATCATCATTATCAACCTGCAATACATGTTAAAGTATAGTTCAATACACAAGGCATTGGCGAGCATACAAATTAAAATAGATAACATAGTATAAGTTTTAAACGAATCCCTATGCATCAATGTCTATTCTCGAGGCTAACATGTAATATACGAGCATGTGAATATACTAGTCAACCCAAAGTTTACCGCTAGTGTAATCTAATCATAGCAATGAATAGACCGGTATGTGTTTAACTTAACATGAACGCACGAATACGAGCGGTGGGTTACTCCTATAGCGCTATACATGTTAAGGGAGGCTTGACCAAAGTTAATGTCTGAGTATGAGAATTCAAGTATAAGCATGTGTGATTTCAAGTTTAGCACAAAGAGCATGTATAAATATTGTTTTGTAATTTATGAATAAGCATGTTTGTGTGAATTGATATAGTACATGTATTGCACCCAAATGTGTAAAGTAAAATGGGGTCAAGCATACTCACAATTTTGCGAGCTTCCTAGTATTCCGTGCGTAGAGTATTCAGGTGATGCAACCCGAAGTTACACTGCATGGGGTAAACAAGTGTGCATGAGTATACTGAGCCGGACGATAGGTCCAGATTCTAAAGCAGAAAGTACGGAAAGAGAACGGGAAAAATGCCACTTTGTACGAGGTGACCACTTCATGCGAAGTAACAGTACACTTCGTGCGAAGGGTCTGTTTTTGTAACGTTTTAGCTCATTTTGCACCCGTTTCAACACTGATTTTCGTGAACAAGGTATTGGCAATGAGGCTGAACAGTCTAGGACCATAATACTGAACCAGAAAGTGATTAAGATTATGTTCCGACTAGTTTATTATGAAAATTATGTGTAGTTTAAGTATATAGATATTCAAGTTGGTCATAGAAGTCAAGCATGGAGATGTCAAATCTCGTTATATGATTCACCAAAGCACAAGGTTGCAATAACCGGTTGGTCATGAATGTACAGAAAGTAAATGCAAACTGTTCAAGTGAGGTGTGGAACTTAACTCGGGTAGCTAAAGCTCCCAACATTCTCACTAGCTAGAACGCTAATCCAATCCTATGAGGATGATGAACTAGGTTAGCTTACAACACTTGGTACAAGGAAAATAGTAAAAGAAAAAGTTATATAATTGCAAAGTATTAGTGAGTTAAACTCACTTAGAAGAAGACAGTTCTACCGAAAATCAAGAAATTCGAGAGTGAGAGTGAACGGAAGGTTGGAAGTGTGAAATGCGTCTGTATTTATAAGAAAATGGCTGCCAACTCTGCTTCGTGCGAGGTGTGCCGCTTCATGCGAAGTGTGCTCCACTTCATACAAAGTGTGCATACTTCGTGCGAGGCATGTTCAACTTCGTACGAAGGGGTCAATTGAGGCTGGTTTTTACGTATTTAATCGGTTCTAAGTTTTTTGAGCATGCATGAATGATGTATAAGTGTAATTGTACATAAAACTGAGTATTTGAATATTCTAAGTATGAATCTCTTGCATATAATCATGTATTCAAGATTGTAACGTATAGCTTAGGTATGTAGCATGTGTAAGTATCAAATAAGTTTCCATAATGATCAAAATCTCAGAGTACAAAGGTTGAAAATTGTAACACCCTGTAAAAATCGTGTCCAATAGTATAGTGACACGTGTCGTATTTTTTTATTTTTAGTATATTAAAGACTAACAAGGACTAAAAGCGTCAACATGCTCAAACTAGTCTCTGAGTGACCTTCTGATGTCAACATGCATAAAACATAGCCTCTGAGTGAGCGTTAGTGTCAACATGCTTAAAATTTGGCCTCTGAGTGACCGTTGTGTCAACATGCCCAGCCTACGAGTGACATCAGAGTCAACATTCTTATAATGAGCCTCTGAGTGATCGTTTACGAAGTCCTAACTCTCATACGTGCCATTTGTTGGACGAGAGGGTTCAATTCTGTAAATAAGTGAAAGTTGGATAATGGAGGGATTAAAAGTGTTAACATGTTAATTTATACCTCTGAGTGACCTTTTAACGAACCGAGAGCTCAACAATGTCCGGGCATAATCCCGGGTATGCCAAATATTAGCTACGGAGGGCTAAATATGTCATAAAGGTGTTTTAGAAGGTTTTTAGAAGCTTTATTAAGTTAAGGGGTTAAAGTATCAAAATTTGAAACTGGCCATAGGGCGGTCGCGGGCCGCTAGAGACCAGGCCTGGGTCTCTCGCGGGGCGCGAGAAGGCCTCTGCTGCAGAAAGTTTTGCTTGGCTGCCAAACAAAACTCCAAAAACCATTTACTCGAAACCATGGCTTCCCAAATTGCTATGTCACGTTTTGGGACACTTGTAAGCTCCCTCTTACACCCCTAAACACCTGACATCACCTCCTTTGAGTTCTCCAACTATAAATAGGTGCTCAAGTTCACCATTTCAACTTGCACCTTTCTTATTCATAACTCTTCTCCCTCCTCTGGAAGTTCCTAACTGAAAGGAACATCCAACTTGGTTCTATTGCATTTTAGAAACCTCTTGTAAGTGTTCCTTGCTCTTGCATTTTCGTTTATAGGCTTTTATAGCCAATAGTCAAGCGTTTTGCAGAAAACGCTTTGACTTTCGGTTAAGACCATTATGGTCCAGCCATTGTTCAGAATGAACATGGCTAAGTGATCGTAATAAGGTAGGTGTTATAAAGGGCACCTCCTGAAGATCACGTTTGCTAGACCAATTGACGGGTCAAAGTTATGATATTAAAAAGTCAAACAGACTAATTTTCGGAAAAATCATAAATTGATCTTATATATGTTATGAAACCTGTTTTGACACTTAAAAAAGTTGGTAATAATTATTAGAACATGTAAGAACATGTTCGGCTCGTCAATTTCAGTTCTATGGTCGGTTTGCAACCGAAAGTCGCGAAGTTTGACTTCTGCTTTGACTTTCGATTCTGACCCGATTTAGATTAGTTAGCTACTGATCTAAAGTTGCATTATGATCATAATATAATGTAGCATAACCCTCTGAGGTTATGTTACATGAACATAATCGGAATCTGAGTTTATGCAAAAGTTCCATAATTATGACATTTTTGACTAAAATGCCCTTTTTGCATAAAACAAGGTTTTAATGATAATGAACTTGAAAATAAGTTTCCTACTAATGTAATATTATAATTAGGATTATTTGGGATGTTAAATCAGATTATAAACTGAGTTTACAAGAAGGTCCTTGAATTATGTCGATAAATGACGGTTTAGCCTTTGTGGCTCATAAAATGGTTTTAATCAAATCTTTTCAAGGAAAATCATTTACCTACTGATATGTATTATTAAATAACATATCCAAGACATTCTAATCTGACTTTAACATCAGTTTTCATTAAACATCGCATAAGACGTCATTTTACGACATAAGCGTCGTTTCGGCGCATAGTATGGTTTTAAACCATAACTATCAACTAAGACTTGTTACCTACTGATTTTAAAATTTATTTTAAACAGATGTACAATAGGTACATGTTATGAACTCAGAATCCCAAATAATTTATAAACTATGTGTAAATGACCAAAATGCCCCTTCGGTGCATAGTTTGGTCGTAAAATATACATTACACAGATAATTGATATCCTACTGATATTATATCATAAATAAATTATTTTTCCAGAATACTTATAATTATAACATTTAATTATATTCAAGTTCCTTTTATACAGTATAAAATTACCGAAACGCCCTTATGAGACATAGTTTCGTTTTAAAACCTTAACCGGCATATAAGTTGATATCCTACTTATATTACAACTTAATTAAAGTATAATGGCATATAGAACTTGTCCATGACTTATCCGGTTACCCATTATCGTTTATAAGCGTATGGTTGATTATACGTAACTAAGTTTACGGAATTTAACCAAAACGGGTTTAACTCTATCACTTTAAACTCAAAATCCAGAATGTTAATTGTTTACCCATTTTATACAAGTCAAAGTACTTGTCGGGTTTAAAGTACATTCTATCCAATCATCGTTTAATCAAGCGTCATACGTTTTGATCATGTACACTACTCGGTCTAAGTCTATGACTTAAATAAAGACCGTTAGTATTAATTGGTTAGCTTATGCCAAAATCTAGACTAGAGCCTTGCTGGTAAATGTCATCTGCACTTAGTACTTTTGTATACGGCTGAGTTATTGAAATTAAAAGAATACTAACTCAGGTAAATACTCTTGACTTATTTTCCCTATACGGGCTTGGGAAACGGTAAACTATTACCGCTTGGTCAGAAATGGGATCAATCGAATGCCGGATTGTGGCTAGTAAATCCGCATATTCTGTTTTAATCAGTTTTGTTTGATAACTTAAATATCGGGGGTTAAATTACCGTGTCCTGGATATCCTCGGCTCATTACATTAGATAATGGCCACGACCTTAGCACGGGGTGTAGGCATACACCTGAAAGACGCTCAAATGCAAATTACCCAAGACGTTGGGGATAACTCCTCTGTGAGTTCTAAGTGGTGTGTATTTAATCATGTCTCGGTCTCTGTACTGGGCCCTGTATGTATGGACAAACATGTGAATCTGTTAAAAAGGTTACAAAGTAACTTTCCCAAGTTATAAAAGATTTGTGCCCTATGCACTTAAATATAATTTCTAAAATGTTTTCAAAACGAGTCATTTTGGTGTATTTACCAGCGAGAGCTGACGTATTTTCAAAAGACTAAGCTGCAGGTACAATACGAAATAGGCCGGAAGCTGCTCGGTAGTGATTAAGAGGATCTTGCAAATCCTTATTCTTTTGTACATTTTATGATCCGACTGTGGATCTTCTATTAGGAGCCTGTATATTATTTTGTATTACAAACATTCGGTTTGTAATAGTAATTTTACTCCAAGACTTCCGTTGTGCCGTGTTTAATTGAGAATGATATTATCAACTGAAGTCATGATACTCCCCACCCGGGCCCACCGGTGAATGGATTTGGGATGGAAATCTGGAGTGTGACAAAAATGAAACATATGATTACGATACAAGTTTCCAAAAATAGAATTACAATAATACTTTCTAAATAGAGAAAATACAGGAATACGAGGCGTTACAATAGCATTGACCCGTTTTAATACCTTTCACTATTAATTGCTAATTTATAGCAATGCAAGCCATATACTATCCTTCCTGTGGGTACAAAACTCGACATGCGTCCATTAGACATTATTGTCAAATGATGATAACATCACCATTTGACCCGTTTGGCCTAAATGACCATTTTAATATTGTAAGGTGGTAATTATTTGTCATCTCACTCATTTAGCCCGTTTTAGCTTGCACCATATGATCATATTACTTAAAAATAATTTCTTAGTTTGACTCATCATGGCTCACGCTTTAAGGTGTCTTTTTCAAACTATTTGTTTGTTCGTCAACACATGACCAATTTACCGTATTACCCTTTTTACCTATTATGATCTATACCATATGGTAACTTTTCAAAACCTTTGTTTATTTGTCATCACATGACCGAATTACCGTTTTACCCATTTTTACCATTAATATGGTTTCTCGCCAATTTTCACTTGTTCCGACCCATGTTATTCCGCGTTGGAACATCATATTTCAAATACTGAATTACCTTGTTTGTAACCAATACAAAAAGTAGGTTTTCTATTTAAAGATGTAAGCTTTATTTACCTTGCATCCGATTATACTTTTCCGCGTACTTGATCCGTGTGACCCGTTTGACCCGTTTCTTCCCAAACTTCCATCTTACTTGTCAAATGTCAAACTATCATTCGCAAGATGGTTAAATTAGTCATTATTTATCACGACTATCCCACCTTACAGATTTCATATCAAATTACCATTTGATCTTAATATAAGTCAGTTTGACTTTTAAAAGTCAACTGCCTATTAACATCTGCAAATGCACGAATAGGTTTAACAAACTCATTTAGGCATTTCATCAATCACCCGGTAGGCGTTATTCTTAGGCTACCATTTTAACTATCTTCCTCAACCAAGTTTATAAAATTGTTAATATCTGATTAACATTGTATTAATCATTGTATGCTAATCTATCAATCATTATACAAAAACTTAGGATTGTTTCATCACCATGAAACAACCTATTGCATCATATGTTTGAAATTACCCAATTATCAAACTTAGCCAAAGGCTTCAAACATTCTTATACACATGATGATTTTCAAGCATCTATTAACATGCATATAACATCAATTTCATCATCATGACAAGTATGAACATGTACTCAAACATATAAATTGTTCAAGTATCTTCCAATTACTACCATGTGTGATGATTCTAAACATAAGTTTATCATCAACTTCATCATATTATCAAAACTCACTTCATAAACTACTTGTCAATCACTTACAAGTAATCTTACCTCATTATCTCATATTTCAAAATGTCTAACGAAATTAAGCATACATGAATACTCAATTTCATCTTTGGATCATAATCCAACAATCTAATTGCATGTATTCTATTTGTCTCAAGTTATGACTTTCATCAATCTCAGTTTTTAAACATACCTTATGATCCTCTAGTCTAAGTGATCGATTATTCATGCTCATTCACGGAATTGGTGTTCAACTTCTCCTTTAATTTCGATGTTCTTGGTTAAACAAGGGTTTGCCCTTGTTGAACCTCCTGATGATTGACATATACACACACTACGCGTGTTATGTGTTAATTTTTATGTTTTAAAAACACAAGTTTCCTTTTTGGCAGCTTTGGTCCCTTAAGTTTAGTTTTGATTATATATGAGACTACCACTCATTGTTTTGTTACTTATATATATGTTACTAACTAGGTTAATTTGTTCCTAATTATTTTGTTTACGGGTTCACTTTTTACCACTAACGATATTTTACCCGCTCTTTAATATTAATGTGGTTTGATTACCAAACCCGTTTTTGAGATGTTACACCATAGTATGTAAGAAGCTTTTTAACACTATACATAAGTGTATATAATGACAAAAATGTTGAGCAGACATCAATATGCACAAACGAAACCTATTTTCTTACTGATCAAACCAGAAAAACCCTATTTTCTCACTGATCGAACCAGAAATGCCACCTCTAACATGGAAGAAAATAATTTACATATAAAACATTGTGTTGATTGTTGAACAGAGAATAGTTAATAGATATATGTATAGATATATGTATGTTATGATATTCCTTTTGGTCAAAGGAAGGATCTAACTGCAGATAGATATCTATATCTAAAACGTAAAAAATACCTGGACACTTCATCGTTGTAATGTATGTATGTTCGGTTTCTTGAGTTCGATGATAGTTGCTATTTAAATCCGCCATATAATTACGTGAATATGAAAGATATTAATATCAAGGAAAAAAGAAAGATGAAGAAAAACGTATAGGATACGATCCGGGAAATTGTGGACGATAGTCTAAATAAAGAGATATGTCGATCTCTAAAAATTTTGGTTGAAAATTGATTTAGTATGTTGATGAAATTTACATGATCTTTTGAAATCACAAAAATATAGGATCAAGAAACTAAACTGATTGTGGATAATTAACTACTGATGATACAATATAGTTAATGACTTCATATTAATTTACATGTATAATCACAATCCTACCCCTTTTTATCTTAAATTAAATTAAAGGTTAGGATAAATTCACAAGATTCACTAGTAAGGGTGGTGTTCACAAATGAACCTAACCCTATATATACAAATATATAAATAGAGGTGGGGGTAACGTACAATATTCCTTAACATACAATATGTACGAGTTGAAACTACGCATGTCATAAAACTCAAAACCATAATCATGCATGTTGAAAAACCATAAATCACGCATGTTGAAAACTATAATCACGCACGTACAATATCAGAAATCACGCATGTGGTAAAAACCTAATCACGGATATTATAAAACTTGTTACGCATGTTATAATTTTATCTCATACGTATTGTACGTTAAGCGTATTGTATTTGACACTTTATATATGTATGTATATATATATATATACACACTTTATATGATTGAAACTTAACTAAATCTAATTTAGATTATTACATTAACGTATAAATGAAATTGCAAAGTAATATAAAATCAGATTTGTTTTTTATAAACCTTATTAAGATAGTCAAAACATAACCCGAGCAAGCAAAATATAATATCTACAACTTGATCCAAGCATAGAAGTTTAACAAAATAAAAAAGTATATTTTAGATATTAACAATAATTATTATTATTAATAAAGTATGAAACATGTATAAAAACTTTTAATTTTATTAATAATACAACTTAGGACACTAAAATTACAAGCGAGTTATCTAAACCAAGTATCAAATTGTCTTTAGAAAACTATTTGACAGTCATAAAGGTGTAATACACATGTTTAGTTAACCAGAGCAATACACAGGTTATTAGAAAAAATATAACACTTTTTTTGTTGTTATGTATTTACAATTAAATTTACTAAACTCGTGTAATACACAATATTCTAAAGAAAAAATATAAATAAAACCAAATAATAAATGAGTATACATTATAAATATATACCAAAGAAAATTTTCTATAACTGAGTTATCTAAATTGAGTGTCAAATTGTCTTTAGAAAAATATTTCAGTCATGCAGGTGTAATATGCATGTTTACTCAAATCAGAGCAATACACGGATTTTTAGAAAATAAAATAACATTTTTTTGTTATTATGTATTTATAATTATATTTACTAAACAAGTATAATACTAAGAATTCTAAAGAAAAAGTTATAAAATAAAAACAAAATAATAAATGAGTAGACATTATAAATATATACCAAAGAAAATGTTCTGTGCTATAGTGCTATGGATCCAAATTACAACTTTACCCTTAGTACCGTTCATTAAAAAAATACAAAATGTCCTTCAAATTTACCTTTCATTTTTTCTTCTTTTTCAAAAGTAGTGTGAAGAGGGGCATTTGCATTGAACCTGTGGGTTTAAGTTGTGAACCATTGTTTCATTGGTAGGCTATATTCTTATCATTTAAGTGTAGCACAACTATTTAAAAAAAAGAGAAGATAAATGTTTATTTTCTTAATTATACGTTTATTTTTGTAAGAAAATAATATTACTTTTCCAAATGTTTTTTGTTTCAAGACAAAATCCCTTCAAATTAATATTATTGAACTTACAAGATCTAACTTAAATAATCATAAGACCTAATTTAAATAATCATACAATTCTTAACCAAGAAAAAAAATTACACAACACATTAGCTATTGCTTTTTAATTGATGTGAGACGCTTAAAATACTTCACATTCTTTTTCAACAACTTCATCATTTTAAAATCTTTATCAGAGGATAAGAAATATATAGGCCCCATATTAAATTAATAGAACATAGCAAACACAACAAGGCTTTCTGGTTCTAGGCTATTTAAGAAAAGTCATAAATTTGTTTCAAACTGACACACAAAATGACTTTTATGTGTAAAAAGTTGTTAAGTGTCTTTTATAAAGAAAAAAACTGATGCTATAGTGTTTTTTATGTAAAACAATATAGAGTGACTTTTGTGAGAGAAAAAAAATAAAAAGTCTAGTGATTTTTATGACATTTCATCTTGTTGATATTTACTAAGTTATTTTAGTCAAAATTTAAATTAAATTAAGATTTTTAATACATATAACTTTTTAAAATGTTATATTATATTAGAATAATAATTTAACTTTCTAAGATCATATAACACACAAAAATAATTTATAAAACTAAAGTAAGAACACATTACCAAAAGCATGAATCACTAATGAAAACATTTAATGTTAATGTGATTACCCATCTTATGCAACATGCTCATTTGGCACATGTGAATGACACCCATAAGTATTTACTACTCAAGCCACATGTTCTTTTTATAAATACTACCAAACTAATTGTATATTTTCCCTTGTCAAAGTTTTCAAATAATAAAAAATGAGATATCTCTCTATTTTTTTTAGTTCTCTTCTCGCTTATTTCGGTAAGAGTTCATGTATATGTTATTGTTGGCATTAAATACATACTTTATTCGTAATTCATGATTTGGTCTAACTTTGTTATGTATTTTTTTCATGGTTAGCTAGCAAGTATTCATGAAGCAAGAAAAGACCCCGAAGATTAGAGAAATGTAATGAAATATGAGCCTATGCCCTCAGATGCTCTAAGCCAATATTCAACAACATTAAATGATAAAGAGATCAAGAAGGTCCAATTCCTAAGAGATTTTGATAAACAACCTAATCTAAAGATGTTTGCAAAATTCTTTAATACAAAACCTAGTTCCTTGATAAGCAATGCATGTCCACCTAATAGTAATGCGTGTCCACCTAAGCAGATCTAGTCTTGTTCAAATATCATGTACAAAAATATCTATAATAATAAATGAAAATAAAGTTTGGATTTAGTTCTGCGTTTGAATAAAACTATAAACTATGTACTTTGATATGCTAGCAGCTATCTTTTAATTAATCTTATATTTGATTGAATAGTAATTAATATCTCATTTCATAAATAATAAAACTTAAAAAAAAATAAAATGAAAACTATAACTTACTCCAGACGTGCTTCTATCACTTTGATTATATATAACAACCTTAGACATAGTATTTTTTACCATTCTAATTTTTATTTTTTGGTTTATTTTCATCAAATTTTAAATAGTATGTCACAACCATTGACCGACAGATGCTTACTATCAATGATCTTATTTCATATTATAAAAATATATATTAACTTTTTTTTTTGTTTTGAACAAAGCATTGTATATATGTTCTAATAGCATCCGAGAATTAGATGGAGCATGCATGTTATAAATAAAGAGAAAAAATTAGAGCTAAAAATCTATAATGTCACGAGTACTAATCTTGTATTGAAGAAGTTAGCATGAGTAAAACATTTTGTTTAATGAGGTAAAGGGTAAGATTAATTAATGAGTCGAGTAATATAATTTATTTTTATTAAGTTGTTAACCAAAAGTCATTAAAAATAGATTGGTAAAACATATAACCTTCTATGCAACTATTAAAAAAATAATTATTACATTAATAATTATACTTAGTAGAATCATATTTCACACGTTATCATATATAGTAATATTGTATTATATAATATTATATTACTAGTGATAAGGCTCGCACGTGTGGCAGGTACACCTGTTTTGTCACGTCGTAATTAGTGTCAAAATATAATCAACAAATAATATAATATATCATATCATATAATATTGTATCGTATCGTATCATATTATATTATAACTTTTTGAACATGTGTCACACTCTTAAAGCTTCCTCACCCTTAAATAGTAATATTAAATAAAAAAAATTATACAGTTTATCATATATAAATATCAACTCTCTCCTATTAAATAATAATATTCTTTATACATGATATATATATGTATATACTATCTTATAATAAATAAAAAATTTAAACAAAAATTTAACTAAATCTTGTTTGGGTTATTACATTAACGTATAAATGGCATTACAAATTAAGATAAGATAGGATTTGTTTTCATACACATTATTAAGATAGTTCAAAAATAACCCAAGCAAGAAAAAAAACATCAAAAATTTGATCCAAGCATAGAAGTTTAATTAAATAAAATATATTTTAGATATAAACAATAAGTACTAATAAATTATGAAACAATACAAACACTTTAAATTTATTAGAAGTATAACTTAGGATACTAAAATTATAAGTGAGTTATCTACATCAAGTGTCAAATTGTCTTTATAAAAATTTGATAGTCATGCAAGTGTAGTACTCATGTTTACTCAACTAGAGCAATACACAGGTTTTTATAAAAAAAACATAACATTTTTTTGGTTATTATGTATTTATTATCACATTTACTAAATCCGTATAATACACAAAATTCTAACCTAGTTAGTTATAAAATAAAACCAAAATAATAAATGAGTATACATTGTATTATAATTATAAATATATACAAAAGAAAAAGTTATGTGCTTTACTGCCGTTAATGAAAATTTCAACTTTACCGTTAGTCTAAAATTACAAGCATGCCTTGTATTGAAAACTATAAAATGGTCCTTCATTTTAGCCGTCCATTTTTTCAAAAGTAATGTGGTGAGGCTTTTGCATTGAACCTGTAGGTTTGAGTTGTGGCCCTATTTGTTTTATTGGTAGGCTATATTCTTATCATTTAAGTGTAACACAAATATTTTCCTAAACAGAGAAAATACGTGTTTATTTTTCTTAATTATACGTTTATTTTTGTAACAAAACAATATTACTTTTCCAAGCGTTTTTTTTTTGCAAGACAATCCCTTTAAATTAATTTAATTGAACTTACAAAGCCTAATTTAAATATCATACAATTCTTAACCAAGAAAAAAAAACTACATAACACATTTGTCATTATCTTTTTAGTCGATGTAAAACGGTTAAAAACTGAACTTTCTTGTTCAACAACTTCATTTTGAAATCTTTATATGAGGATGAAAAACTATTAATCACAATCTTGTTCAACAAATAAGCAAACACAACAACGTTTTCTAAAAAGTCACAATTTTGTTTTAATAGAACAAATAAGCAAACACAACAAGGTTTTATGGTTCCAGATTATTTAAAAAAATCACAAATTTATTTCAAACTGACATGTGGGGTGACTTTTATGTGTAAAAAGTTGTTAAATGTCTCTAATGAGGAAAAAAAAGAAAGATGCTATAGTGTTTTTTTATGTAAAAAAATGTTAAACGACTTTTGTGAGAAAAAAAACAAAAAATCTAGTATTTTTTATGAGTTTTCATCTTGTTGATATTTACTAAGTTATTTTAGTCAAATTTAAGTTAAATTAAAAATTTTAATACACATAATTTTCTAAAATGTTATATTATATTAGAATAATAATTTAACTTTCCAAGATCATATAGCACACAAAAATAATTTATAAAACTAAATTAATATAAAGAGTGCATTTTAACTAGAATATATTTTTCGTGTTAATTACACATTACCAAAAGCATGAATGACTCATGTTGACATTTAATGTTAACTAGGATTTCTCTACTGTACGTTGTGGCTGATAATTCGCGTATGATTAAACGATAAAGACCAGTATAAAGCTGCAAAATAGAAATATGTAAAAAAACACAAAACGAAATAAAATGTAACGAATAGAAAAAAAATGGTGACGTGGTACCTATGACGTGGTGTTGCGATTCGACACGCCGAAGATTACCAACCTGCAAGAGCCACTATAGGGGGCGCTCACGGTTGTAGCTGACAGAGTTCACTGACCAGAAAGCTGTGTTTTAATATTATTTATTATAGCAGTGGGGGAGACCCGAGTTTTAATATAAGTCAATCGAAACATGTTTAGTAAAAAATATAGAAAATATAACACATAAATTGTTTAATAGATTTAATACGTAGAAAAAAGTATTTGAGTACAAAATTATGAGTTATTTATATTACCTATTTGATTTATAAAAGAAAAATAAAATACGCTTAGGTTTTATGTGACTAAAATGAAAAAAAAAACTTTTTGATAAACAAAATAAAAAAGAAAAAGACATAACTACAGCTAAGATGATGTAATTTATAATATAATATTGCAGCATGCCTATTTGGCATAGGTGAGGAAACCCATATATATAGTTACTACTCAAGCCACATGTTCTGTTTATAAATACTACCAAGCTAATTGTATATTTTCCTTGTCAAAGCTTTCAATAAAAAAATAAGATATCTCTCTATTTTTTTGGTTCTATTCTCGCTTATTTCGGTAAGAGTTCATGTATATATTATTATTGGCATTAAATACATACTTTAATCGTAATTCATGATTTGGTCTAACTTTGTTGTGTATTTTTTTATGGTTAGCTTGCAGGTATTCATGAAGCAAGAAAAGACCCCAAAGATTGGAGAAATGTAATGAAATATGAGCCTATGCCCCCAGATGCTCTAAGCCAAGATTCAACAACATTAAATGATAAAGAGATCAAGAAGGTCCAATTCCTAAAAGATTTTGATGAACAACCTAATCTAAAGATGTTTGCGAAATTCTTTAATCCAAAACCTAGTTCCTTGGTGAGCAACACGTATCCATCTAAGCAGAACTATTCTTGATCAAGAATCATGTACAAAAATATTTATAATAATAATGGAAATAAAGTTTGGGTTTAGTTTTGCATGTGAATTAGCTATCTTTTTATTAAACTTAAATTTGATTGAGTAATAATTACTATCTCATTTTATAAATACTAAAACTTAAAAAAAAATATGAAAAATGAAAAGTTTAACTTACTCCGGACGTGCTTCTATCACTTTGATTATACGTAAAACCTTAGATATAGTATTTTTTTACCCAGTGTCGTCTCCGAAACTCACAAATAAAAGTTTGGCCTTGTACGAGATAAAATAATTGAGTCCTATTCACAAATTTTTTTTGGGCCCAGCAGCACCTCTCAAGAACGTAATCAGATTTTGTTAATGAATATCTACTATAGAAAAAATAATTTATCATCAATCTCAAGGTTACATCTTCCACTCTTTAAGGGTACACTAGTACGTAGATAGCCTAACTAAATCATAAAACCAAACTTAATATATATACAACAATAAAGCAGCAATATAGCAATATATGGCACTGGCTTTTCCTAAACTATGTAAGCTTTAATTAACTTGCTGATAATTTAAGCCATCAAGTGGAAGGAATATTAGTAATAAGATATAATGCAATGCTTATTAACTCTGCAACATTGATTATATACCCTGCACTCACCCAAGTCTTAGCATTCTGCATATGCTCTTCAAAATCTAGACCCTCTATTTCCTTCATTGCCACCATTGATTTCTTCATCTCATCCACCGAATCATTCATGTTTTTCAAACAATATGCCATCGCCTAACATAAATGTTTCAATTTTCCAATATGTATTTAAGAACTTATAACTAAAAGTTCCAAGCAAGTCATAAATACTCTAATTTTTGTATCAGCTTTTGGTTTTGCGTGATCAAAACAGATGTTTTGAAACAAGGCCCTTAAAGATGGGGGTGGGGTGAGACGAAAAAGGTTTAAAAATTATAGGGGGTACCTAGTTTCGAACTTGCATCTCATGAATTAAACGAAGCGGCCAACCATCTGAGCTATATCCATATTTTAGCGGTGTTTTGATTCGTATTTAATTTAAATATAAAACAGGAAATTTTTATGGGTCCTAAGAAACTTTGTGCCCTGTTCGGTGGCTCACCCTGCACATCCTACAAGTTGGCCCAGTTTTTACTATTGTAATTTTTTTACTTGTTCTTCAAATTATAACTAGTATGTCACAACCATCGACCGATATATGCTTACTGTGAAGGATCTTATTTCATATTATAAAAACATATTAATAGATTTTCTGAATTAATTTTTTTATTTTAAACAAAGCATTCTATACATGTTCTAATAGCATCCGAGAATTAGATGGTGTATGTATCTCATAAGCATGTTTCAAGTAAAGAGAGAAAAAAATAGAGATAAAATTCTATAGTATCACGAGAACTAATCTTGTCTCGCAGAACTTAACATGACAAAAACATTTTGTTTTATGAGGTAAAGGGTCATATCCATTGATGAGTCGAGTAATATAATTTATTATTATATCAAGCTTGTAATCAAAAGTTATTAAAAATAGATTGGTAAACATATAACGTTCTATGTAACTCTATTAAAAAAAGGATTATCACATTAATAATTTTACTTAGAAGAATCATATTTCACACGTTATAATATATAATAATATTATATTGTAGTGTTTTATATTATATAATGTATATTATATTTTTAGTAGGAAGGCTCATCCGTTACAGCGAGTGTACCTGTTGTGTCGCCTCGTAATTAGTGTCAAAAAATGATTTACCAATATTACGTTATATCAATATTGTATTATATTAGATCTTTTTGGACACTTCTCAAACTCTTAGAACTTCCTTCCCCTTAAATGATAACATTAAACTAAAAATTGTATACATGTTATCATATATACATATCAATTATCTCTTTCTAAATACTATATTAATATTATATAATGATATTCTTTATATATATATATATATATATATATATAGGAAAAGAATAAATAAAAACCCACCTGAGTTATTAAAATCCAGAAAATTTCATCTCCATCATTTATCTTATGTGATCAATGGTTAATATTAAAAAGTATACAAAATGTTACTTTTTAAGATAATGCTACAATCTGACAAAGAGTATAACAACTTTACACTTTTTTGTCTTCTCTCTCATCTGACACAAAAAGTGTGACAGTTACAGTGTTACATAAAAATTCCTGTTACACTAAAACTTTAGACTTTTTGTCTCCTCTCGCATATTACAAAATAAAAACTTCGTAAGTTATAAGTTCTAAAATCCATACAGTTAATATAATCAAAAAACCTGCTAGCAAAAATCAATAAAAAAAGTGTTACAGGTGAGTTATAAAAAATGTATACAGTTGAAAAACTGTAACACATTCTTTCTCCTCTCTCCAATGTTACGAAAAGTGTGTCAGCATCAGAAAACACTACAGGTGTCAATAAAAATATTGGAGTGAAAAAGTGTAACACGTGGCAACATGATATCCATCCATTAGGTTTTCAGAGTTTTTGTAACTCACATAGGATTTCTCTCTATAATTCACACACACACACACACACATATATATATATATATGGTGGGGTTCGGCTACAAAGTTCGATTTTCCTACAAAG
Source organism: Scalesia atractyloides (assembly GCA_947069175.1). Classification (NCBI taxonomy): domain Eukaryota; kingdom Viridiplantae; phylum Streptophyta; class Magnoliopsida; order Asterales; family Asteraceae; genus Scalesia; species Scalesia atractyloides. Next base: position 30,855,769 of record CAMTDV010001632.1, read on the forward strand.
TGTACAAAGGCATAAGACACCACAATTTCAGCCATAAAACACACTCAAAATCCACAAATAACAAAGTAAAGATCACTAAAACACAATATCCAAACTCTAACAATCCCTAAAACTTCAAACACACAATTGTAAAACTATGAATATAAAACACAACATGATATTCAACATAAAACACATTAATGTTTGTCAATCAAAGCCTTATCATCCAAAACACAACACAAAACCCACAAATATGGCATTTTAGTAATTTTCACTTTGTTATTTGTGAGTTTTAAGTGTGTTTGATGATTGACATTATGGTGTTTTATGACTTTTTATACTTATATATATATATATATATATATATATATATATATAATATCTTCTATCTTAAATTAAATAATACATTTAACAAAACTTAACTAAATCTAATTTATATTATTATATTAACGTATAAATGATATTACAAATAATATAAAATAGGAATTTTTTATTTATACACGTTATTAAAATAGTCAAAAAAGCAACCCTATAAAAACAACAACAATTTGATCCAAGCATAGAAATTTAAGAAAATAAAATACATTTTTTAGATATAAAAAATAATTACTAATAAAGTGTAAATGCAATAACCTGCAAGTAACTATGGCTTTATCAATCCTGATCAACAAAGTCAAATTTCGTGAAGAACACAAAAGTGTGGGAAATTAAACCCTGACAAAGGTTATCCGGGCTTAACAAGCCATGAGGGTTTATGTGTTGAACTCTGAAAAAGTCAATAGTAAAACCCTTACATGTCTAAGGGTTAACATATATGTGGGGATTTAAGACTTAAACCATGACAAATCATGTCAGGGTTCAATACAAAGAACTTTTCAGGCTTTAGTTCTAACCAATACATGTGTATTAGGATAGATTTCATTAAGGACTATCAGCTGAGAGTGTTACTACAAAAGTTTCTTTAAGACCTTTACATGCAATGATTTATTGTGGATGAATATATGGTTGTGATATAAATGATTTTTTAAATTGTTAGAGCACTAATAAATTCATGTTGGAAGCATTTAGTTTAAGTAACATGTTGTGGACTTATATGACATATATTAGAAACTTGTACAAAAGGTTTTGTGATGATTTGATAACTTTTATAAAAAACTGACTTAGAATAGGTTTTAAACATGAAATTGTATGGATAAATCATGTGATATGATGATATAGGAACATGTCATAAGTTTGGTAACTGTGCATGTTGTACATGATGCTTGAAAAGTGGTAAAATGGGTGAAAATGTATATTTATATGGTGTACATGAAATCTGAGCTAATATGACAATGATGGACATTTTATACAGTAAATAACATGGGTTGTGTTAAAATATGAAGTATTGATGATTTATGATGGTTATGATAATGTTCAGTACAAGACTATGAATTAAAAATGGTAAAATTAGCTTTTTTAAAGTGATTTATGAAATTGAATTCAAATAGGTTATAAAATGTTATTTTTTACGACAAATGTGTATATTTAAACTAATATTAAGTATCCGTGGTGTTCGACTAGTTGTATGTGGTTTTCGACGCCTAAAAACGTTGATAAAACATTGAAAATACGCATATTTCAACATACAAGAAATAAGTTGTTTAAGCGTGCTATTGTATGATGGAATGTGTTAAATGAGTATTCATATGTGTTATGTAATATACTAACTACAAACATGATAGTAGTATGTAAGACTATGGATGCATATGAATACAATTATATGTGAGGATTTAAGAATTAAACCATGACAAATCATGTCAGGTTTCAATACAAAGAACTCTTCAGGGTTTAGTTCTAGCCAATACATGTGTACTAGGATAGATTTCATTAAGGACTATCAGTTGAGAGAGTGTTTCTACAAAAGTTTCTTTAAGATCTTTACATGCAATGATTTATTGAATATATGATTGTGATATAAATGATTTTTTAAATTATTAGGAGCACTAATAAATTCATGTTGGAAGCATTTAGTTGAAGTAACATGTTGTGGACTTATAAGACATACATTAGAAACTTGTACATAAGGTTTTGTGATGATAAAGTTTTATAAAAACTGACTTAGAATAGGTTCTAAACATTGAAATTGTATGGAATATGATGTGATATGATGATATAGGAACATGTCATAAGTTTGGTGATTGTGCTTGTTGTACATGATGCTTGAAAAGTGGTAAAATGGGTGAAAATGCATGATTTATGTGGTGTACATGAAATCTGAGCTAATATGACAATGATGGTCATTTTATACAGTAAATAACATGGGTTGTGTTAAAATATGAAGTATTGATGATTTGGGATGGTTATGATAATTTTCGGTACAAGACTATGCATTAAAAACGGTAAAATTTAGCTTTTTTAAAGCGATTTATGAAATTGAATTCAAACAGGTTATAAAATGTTATTATTTATGACAAATGTGTATATTTAATCTTATATTAAGTATCCATGATGTTCGACTAGTTGTATGTGGTTTTCGACGCCTAAAAAAGTTAATCAATCGTTAAAAATACGCATATTTCAACATACACGAAATAGGTTGTTTAGGTGTGCTATTGTACGATGGAATGTGTTAAATGAGTATTCATATGTATTATGTAATATACTAACTACAAACATGATGGTAGTATGTAAGACTATGGATGCATACGAATACAATTATATGTAAGGATTTAAGAATTAAACATAACAAATCATGTCAGGGTTCAACACAAAGAACTCTTTAGGGTTTAGTTCTAGCCAATACATGTGCATTAGGATAAATTTCATTAAGGACTATCAGCTGAGGATGTTACTACAAAAGTTTCTTTAAGATCTTTACATGCAATGATTTGTTGTGGATGAATATATGATTGTGATATAAATGATTTCTTAAATTATTAGGAGTACTAATAAATTCATGTTGGAAGCATTTAGTTGAAGTAACATGTTGTGGACTTATAAGACATACATTAGAAACTTGTACATAAGGTTTTGTGATGATTTGATAAGTTTTATAAAAAATGACTTAGAATAGGTTCTAAACATGAAATTGTATGGAATATGATGTGATAGGATGATATAGGAACATGTCATAGGTTTGGTGATTGTGCATGTTGTACATGATGCTTGAAAAATGGTAAAATGGGTGAAAATGCATGATTTATGTGGTGTACATGAAATCTGAGCTAATATGACTATGATGGTCATTTTATACAGTAAATAACATGGGTTGTGTTAAAATATAAAGTATTGATGATTTGGGATGGTTATGATAATGTTCGGTACAAGACAATGCATGAAAAAACGGTAAATTCAGCTTTTTTAAAGTGATTTACGAAACTGAATTCAAACAGGTTATAAAATGTTATTTTTATGACAATGTGTATATTTAAACTTATATTAAGTATCCATGATGTTCGACTAGCTCTATGTGGTTTTTGAGGCCAAAAAACGTTAATAAAACGTTACGAATACGCATATTTCAACATACACGAAATAGGTTGTTTAAATGTGCTATTGTACGATGGAATGTGTTAAATGAGTATTCATATGTGTTATGTAATATACTAACTACAAACATGATAGTAGTATGTAAGACAATGGATGCATACGAATAGAATTAAACGATTCTTTCATTACAAAAACACCTTATAATCGAACTTATATGTCAAGGCAAGAAATTATACATAGGTTAACTTGTAAATTTATTGCTTGTATATAAATGCTCTAGAATGATATAAATATAAGTGAACTATCACGCCCTCAAAATCCACATGCAGAGTTTTACCACGAGGTGTGCGACTGACCAGGATCCAGCCACTAATCATGTTGAACATATACTAAAGTTATTAAAAATCATCACAATCAACTCAATTAGTGATTAAGGTTTAATGTCCAAAAACATCGTTTAATCAACAGCGGAAGCAAAATATAAAAATCCAAACAATAATTAAACACCACAATGTTTAATTAAATTTAAAACTAATAGTTTATAGCAGCCACGTCACTCTAACTACTGCAAGCTCCCATGTTGTACCTAATGTCCTGCAAAGCATGCACAAGTGTATCAACAAAAAGTTGGCGAGTTCACAGTTTCAGTTTTGAAGCAAAGTAAGTTTCAAAATACATTAGTTTATTAAAACATGTCATGGGTAGCTAACCCACGGTTAAGCTAATAGATTGTGTAGTACCGAACACTTCATTGTAGTATGTTGTTGTGCCTCATATCAATGTTTATCGTCATTGATATAAAGTCAAGGTCAAACGTTCACGCCCGGGTCCCAGCACGGTGTGAGGTTTGTTGAACCTAATAGCGCTATTAACTAGTACCCTGTTTGCCAAACTCGGCAACTAATCAGTATAACGTGTACGTACTTTTCAGATAGAGTTTCATTTAGTTCGCTAAAGACATGAAATGTAAACTATGGTATTTAATTGGTAATATTCCAACCCTGGAATATAAAGTAGTCCCAATCAAGGGATAGTGTAGTTCCCAAACCCAGGAATACATGCTTTTAGTAAATGTGTGAACTCAACTTTGTTTAGCTCGGTTAGACTTATATAGAGAAATAATTAAGATGGTCAACCACGTCCTAGAATGGTTACCATTTAATTCATTAGGGTGTGTTCATGCAAATTTATATAATTCCTACACGTATCTAGCACTTAACATGCGACAAGTTGTCACATAATATCTCATTGTGTGATTTTCATGCACATGTTCATAATATAATCTACGGCATATCATATATCATTTATACAATCATTAAACAAGTGCGGACACTAAAAGTAGCAAATTCGACTCTTATAAGCTTATAAATCATGCATAGCAAAATTCACTGAAATTAGGGTGTTTTAGGAAGCTCGTTTATCGTACTTACGGAGTTACAAAAATTATGATCTTTTTATGTGACGTACCTCTCGGTGGGGTTGGTCTTATCTTAAATTTTTAAGGCCTAACTCTTTACCAAAAAATTAAAAAATCTTTTACTATGCAGTTGCAAGATTCGTCACTTTCTGACTACACCTTATGGAAAACTTCATTTAAAAATCATCAATTACCCGATTGAATCTACTGCATAAATTTCATGACCAAATTCTAAGTATTCATCAAGATATGACGTAAAGTACAACACACAAAATCTGCAGAAAAATGCAACTTTGATAACTTAAATGAAATAATTCGTTTAAAATATCAAACGACATCTAAAAATTATGATTCGAGTGCCATTAGAAGTGTATTTTGAAATACCACGTTTTAGATTCAAGAAAATCCAGCTTTCATTATGTTATGACCTGGTTACAGCCGATTAAAGGCGGTTGTAACTGTTGGACATATTCTGTTTTCGTTACCCAATCACGCAAACAATTATCTAGTGATCTCAACGATATATAAACATTAATCACAACATGTTATAAGTTGTTTATATCAGATTTATCATGCTCAAACATCAAGAATATAAACCCTAACAACATAACTGAACACGTAAGTGCTTTAATAGCCTTGAACCTATAATTCCGTATCAACATATCGTACATGTGTCATCATAACCTCAAAAACAAACAAATATTTCAGATTCACAGCCAAGATATGAATGGTTACATCCTAAAAACATGTATGAATTAAACAAAACATCAAGTATAACTCAAGTATTGTACCTAGTGATAAGGAGAAAGTTGATCGAGCCTAGATACTGATTTGTTTCTTGGATTCTAGTCCTTGCTTGCGTACACATGAGAAAGGAGAAGGAGATCACAGTTTTAATGTAGGTAGGTTAGGGTTTTTAGAAGCTGTGAAGAGTTATAATAAGAAAAAAACTTGTATCTACGTAAAAAGGTTTTAGGTTGGGGTAGTGTGGGATAGTTTGTGTGGGGTTGGGCCGATAGTCAAAGAAAAGAGGAAGGGGGGGGGGGGGGGGGGGGGGGCATATATTTTTAAGTAAAATTAAAATGAATTTTTATATTTAAGAAAAACTAAAGTAAAGCATTATATTTTTATGAAAAAAAATGTAACGTAAAAAAGTTTTTGAAAATACGAAATAAATTTATATTATAGTAATTTCTTACTTATGAATAAAGATAAAGAATAGAAAGTAAATACTCTAATTTCATATCACTACATGGGTAATAAAGAAAAAAACTTTTGATTCGTGGAATTTAATATAAAATTGATTGTAGGTTAGAATTTTGGACTATTTTTATAAGCAACTCAATTATATTATTAATTAGGTTACATGGGTTAAATAAATAAAGTATCTTACGTAAGTTAAAGATAATAAATATCATATAAAAATTGCTTAAAACCATTCGTAATCAAGAAATCGTCAAATTTTTTTCTTTGAAATTTAGAAAAAAATATTATAATTTTGAAAATTTTACACATATTAATTGGTCAATATATAACGGATAATTATTGCTAATTGTTATTAAATACATAAGTTAAAACTTGTAATTTAAAAAACTTGAATTATACATAATTTGAAATGAACACTAACATGCATAATATGCTAGTATTTCTAAATGTTAAACATCAGGTTGAGCATATATTTCATTAATGGTTTTCACTTTAATATAATATTTTCTTTTCTTTTGTGTTTTTTTATAAGAACATAAAAGTTTAAACATTTTTTAAAATACCACAAAATTTTTATACTCTGATGTTAAATGAGTTTATTTCTTTGGTTTTTTCCTTTCATTTGTTATACAGAGTGTGATTGTCGTAATGGACCAAAACGATATCGATTGAAATTGAATTCCTGCTAAATCGCACAGGGATTTCAGTAATTATTACTTCAAATTATATATTTGTTATTGTTAATAACCAAAGCAAATCAAATGTGCCACGTTAGTTTATACCATTAATCAAATGTAAACTCAAAATGCTATATAATTCTCTACAATAATTAGAAATAACATAATTATTATTGATCATAAATTAAAATATAAGTTAAAAAATTATATACAATTTAATTTAAATACTCATTTAAATATATGTTTATAATTTAAATATTTTAATGAAAAAAAGAAAACAAAAACAAAATCCATGTAATCTTTAAAAAATAAAATTTAAGAAATTGATGCAAAAATAAATAGGGATAACGTATAACAATTATTTATATTTATATATTATTAGATATATCAATAACTAATAATATTAGAGATTCATCTAATATACTAATTTAGTATATAATCGTTAACAAATAATGTTTAAGAATTGATGCAAAGATAAATTGGGATAACGTATAACAAATATTTATATATTATCAGATATATTATATATTAATAATATTGAAGATTAATATTATACATTAATAGTTAAATTATAATATATAAATTAATTAAATAAGAGAATGTCACATGGCATTAGATGAAAATAAATTAAATGAGAGAATGCGACATGTTATTAAATGTATTTTAAGTTAGGATAATGTATAACAACCATTAATATTTATATATTATTAGATATACTATATATTAATAATATTAGAGATTAATCTAATACATTAATAGTATTGATTAATTTAATATATAAATGAATTAAATAAGAGAATAACACATGACATTAGAGGAAAATAATGAAATAAGAGAATGCAACCTAATGTATTTTAAATTGAGATAATGTATAACAATCATTAATATTTATATATATTAGATATATTATATTATATATTAATAATATTAGAGATTAATATAATACATTAATAGTATTAATTTAATATATAAATGAATTAAATATGAGAATACCATATAACATTAGATGTATTGTTTTATTAGTATTAGATTAGATTATCATTATTAAGTTACATTTCAATTCCAAAACTATACTTATACATAAGAAGGTTATCATAACTGATCATCTTGTTTCATTTTTGTATCGATCGAATTTAATTTTTAATAATTTCAACAGATCTTAAAAAACATTATATGCACCAAGTGCTTACTTTAGTTTATAGTTTACTCATAAAAGAAAAAAGGTGTTTGATGAATAATTAATTGATTGAAAAGTAATTTTAACACTAACTTCAGACTCTTATAGAGTTTAGGTTCTTTCATTTTGGTACCCTTGTATCTAGTAGCGTAATTTCCTACTTCTTTTTTTGACAATTCATTGTTCAAATGAACCACTTTCACCGACTTTGACTAAAACTCTAGTTCAAACCACTAACTAAGCTTTCCGGTTTGTGTCGACATCTGATCTGGCTGGGTTCACAGGTTTGATGTTTGATGAATAATTAATTGATTGTTTGAACGACTTTTATTATTTTTTTTGTTAAACTTGTATTTTGTATTAGAACTTTTATGATGATAAAGGATGGTTGACAGGCATAGTACCTATGTAATTATATCGCTACATATTTAAAAAACTAATGAAAAAAAAGGTTAAACGTCTGATTCTATACGCACACTGGTTACTTCAAAACCTTATGTCGGGCCATTGAATCCTCGAATCATCAAAACTAAACCATAGCGCACTGTATCAATATCAAACCAGCCGAACTAGCCTACTTACTTTGATTTAAACTCGTTTTACTAGTGTCTAACAGTTACATTCATATTCATTTAACTTTTGACATGTAAAAAACTAATTAATTCAACATTCTGTATGCAATTAAGCATAGATTTACAGCAATAAATCCAACCACAATTATTCATTTATTATTACTCATACAAAACAAAAAATTGTGCAAAAGGTTATCGATGGGAATAACATGGCACACCGGACTGCTGCCAGGATAGCCTCCGAGCAACCGGAGCAACCGGAACACCACGTGGTCAGCGTCCTACATGGTCGTGTCCTTGTGGCAAACAGAAATAGATTCAATTCTCTAATTATTATCCCCACCTAAAGCAAGCTTAAAAATCCTAGTGATATGACCCTTGTGCCCATGACAATAATAAACCAAAAAAGGGTAAGCCATGGAATGACAAGCCACCACTTCAGATGTATTGACCTCTAATGGCTTCTCAACCAAAGTATAGTTTTGGTAAAGGGTATGATTAGAACTCAAAATCTTGGTGGTTAAAAGTTTAGGTTTGACCGAACCAAAAAACTCTTGTGTCATATCCATCATGGACTCCAATGATGTCACACACCACTTGAACTCATCCCCTTCAGGTTTGAGCTCACATTGCCTGAGTGATGCTTCCATCGCTTTGACTTGTGAAGAAGTGTTAGAGAATTGGAAGTATTCAAGAAGGTATGGGAGTTTTGATAAGGAGAAAGGGATCGAATCAGCTTGTGGTCTAGGGAGTAGATGCATAGGGGCAGAATCGTTTTTTGACGTAAAATAAAGTGGCATCCTTTTGCCTTGGTATAGATCGGTGACCTTGAAGAAGACATGTACAGCAGGGTCATTAACCGGATCTTCTTTGGGTTTGACAACGTTGTTATAGTTAAGATTTCCAAGGCATTGCTTCCAAGAGAGAACTACAAATTTTAGAAAAATAGATTCAGATGTTCTTCCTTTATTTGATATCTAGAATTTGAAATTCTGTTATCATATAATTTACAGCTAAAATAGAATTTAGTTATTAATATATATTATAATATAATATAATGGGTTGGCTAAGCTTACCCTTCGAATCTACGATCATTTAATTTTCATCATACGCTACCATCAAAACGTTGAATCATTTTTGTTTTGTCTGTTACTGTGAAAATCTTTACTAAGTTGAAAGGAGTAAGTTGAAGGCAGTAGTAGAACTAGTAAAAAGAAAATTCAGTGAGGTAAGTTTAGCACCACTACATATTAATATACACACCAATATATTAATACACACGTCCATAGAGGATAACACTTGAAAGCTATTGATTGATGAAATTTAGGGAGTTGTAACGTTTAGCTTTTTCTTTCGGATTTTGATCAATTATCCGCTGATACCTATTGAGCATTACTGATTTTTTTCAACAATATAGAGATTTACATGCAATAAAATATTAAAGCTAGAGAGAATTGAATAGTCACGGATGAATACCTGAAGCAACAATGCAGACAAGATGGAAAAAGCAAATGCCATCTCACTAAGACGTGATGCATTTTCTTTTGAGTTATGGTATATATATAGGGTTGTTTAATTATCACATTAATAAGATATTCCCATTATTTAAAATGTAATTATATGACTGGTATGCAAAAAAAAATCCATGAGAGGTGTGCCCTCATCCTAAGCCATAAAAGATGTATCCATGCTTTCATATTTAAAATATTAAGTATAAAATGTTTTATTGTATTATTATGTTACTAGATATCATATTGTATCGCATTGTATTATCTCATACTATATTAGATTGCATAAGATTAAATCATATTCCATCACATTACAGATAAACTATATTAAATTACATTACCTGATATTAATATTAAACACACCCATTTTACACCCTCTAAATTTAGATACTACCTACACAGATATATCATCAAACCATTTTTGTACGTTTATTCATTGATAATAAATACTAAAATAACATATTATTATTATTATTATTATTATTATTATTATTATGATTATTATTATTATTATTATTATTATTATTATTAAGGTTCTGAAACAAGTTTAAATTTTATTTGCATTTAAAAAACAAAAGTTTGAAACTCATATTATTTTTCTTTTCTTTTTATTTTTGTTTTTGGTTTTATTTAATAAAACGATACTTTGAAAATATTTTTGAAACATTTTTTTAGTTTTTCATATTTTTATATCGTTATATTTTCATTTCTTCTTTCTTTTTTATGTATTTTTTGGAATTAACATTTTCTTAAATTATATTTTATATTTCAGCTTTTAGTAAAAAGGTTTCTTTTAAAAAAAAGAACATCATTATTGTTATTTTTAAGCTTTCTTCCTTTATTTTATAACAGTATTAATAAAGGTTAAAAAATTAAATGATCATTAATGACAGTTTTCTTATAATTTACTAAATATTAAAACATGCGTTTATAATAGATCATCATTTTTTGGTCTCATTTTTAATAAAATAATAATAAAGTTGGTATATTTTAATTTAAATTTATAGTATATCTGGAAGCTATATTGTAAACTTTAATGAAAATATAATAGCAGTAATATACATAATAGAAAAAGACCATCGAAAAAATGGTTAGTTAAAAATAAACAAAATTAAATTTGTTTTTAATAGTAGACGTTAAAGGTATGATATAATTTGATATTTTAAATGCACAACCATTTGGTAAATTATTTAGTAACTAGCAATAAAACCTGCGCGTGTTGTAGTGCTGGTACATCACAAATATTGTATGAATTATTTCAAAAGTTACGTGATACATTAACCATATAAAAACACACGTTTTGAAGTATCTGACTGAACCCAATGTGACCTATATAAGCATTGCAATTGTATCTAAAGTAAATCAAGCTTAGATCGTATAATCATAACGTATTATATGTGAACCAACTCATAAATAGAAAACATCAACTAGCATAAAGGAAAAACCGACACGTGTAATCAAAAGCGATTAGTTGGAGCTTTTGAAAAAAATGAGGAAAAACACAATTTGACTCCACTCGGTTCGAAATTTTTTTTACGAAACATATATAAAAAGGCGAAAGCATATTATATTTGATCTGACTCGTTTTCCAAAAAGTTTATGTTAGAATGTAGACCAACTCGGATTTATACCAAACGTACATAAAACTTGCACTTAAAAATGTTTTTTTTAAATGAAAATATATTATATCTGACCTGATTCGTTTCGAGAAAAAGTTTATGTCGAAACGTAGAGCGAATCGAATTTATACCGACACATACATAAACATGCACGTAAAATTTAGTTTTTTAATTAAAGGATGTATAGAGGTAAACTCGAAAATATTATTAGTAAAAAAACTTAATAGATTAAAAACGTTCGTAAAATTGTGCCAAGTAGCTCCAATGTCATTGCACTGTAAGCAACCACAAACATCGGGAAAACTCGTAAAACTAAAACAAATAAAAAGGACAATTTAACACCGAACGAAAAGAAGACGTAAGATTGTTGAACCACGCACGCCCATTCCGGCGTGTTAATGCGATGAGATTAGAGCGAAACGTAAAACATGGAAAAGAATTAATAAGTCGATCTTGAACCAGCGCGTTGCGACGAATCTGTAAAAGTCAAACGGGGAAAGATAGACGTTTTGCGATGAGCCTGTCAAAAGGGAAAAAACAGACGAGAAAACAATGAACCTCACACGCACGTTGTTATGTGTTAACTCGTAAAATTTATAACAAAATGTAAAACGAAAAAACTTGCGAAAAATGAAAAATAGGAGTGACTAAAGTTAAAAATAAAAATGTTGTTAGGATTAAATTGAAAAAAATGAAAAACTTTATGTTAAAAGTTTAAAAAAATCAAAGATGCTAAAATACAAAAAGTAAAATTCTTTACATTAAAAGTGAAATACAACACCAATAATCAATAACTTCATACTAATTTATAATATCAAAACACATAATATTCAATTAAACCTTTACATCACAATTTTACACAAGCCACATGACCTATATTAATAGAATCTAGTAATCTTACACTTCTATTAAAATAGCTTTTAATAATAATATAATATTACCTACTTGGGTTATAGCTCACTTGTAAGAATCAAAGCTTTTTTAGAGAATAAGCTTTAATATCGGGTAAGATGTAATTTAGAAGTAGTGTGGTAAGTGTGTGTTAGCCTTTCAAAAAGAAAATAATTTTTTTGAATGGAAAATTTCTTTTATTCATGTCGTCTGTCAGACTTAAATACAAGACCTTGCCCTCTAAAGGTGTTTAAAGGTTTTGCATTTGCCAGTGGAACACCACTTGATTGAACATCACTTGATTGGTAATAATAATGATATTAAGAGCATAATATGCATATATGTAACACCCCAAAAAGGGGTTTGGTAATCAAACCACGTTAATATTAAAGAGCGGGTAAAAGACCGTTAATGGTAAAAGTGAACACATAAACAAAATAACTAGGAACAAATTAACCTAGTTAATAACATGTATATAAGTAACAAGACAATGAGTTGTAGTATCATTTATAATCAAAACTAAACTTGAGGGATCAAAGCTGCCACAAAGGAAAACTTGTTTTATTAAAACATAAAATTAACACATAACACACACACACACACACACTTAGTGTGTGTATATGTCGATCATCAGAGGGTGCAACAAGGCCAAACCCTTGTTGATCAAGAAACATCAAAATTGAAGGGTGAATTATGGCTAAATCTTATGCATTAACATACAATAGTGATCATCTAGGTTCGGAGATCATGAGGTATGTTGTAAATTATGTTTTAGTAATGATAATTATGTGAATGAACTTGAAGGTGATAACCTTGAGTTCAATACTTTGTTAGTATGGTGGAATTGATAATGAAATTATGTGTATAATCATCATACTCACAAGTAAATGTGAAATACTTGAATAATTTAGTGATTTGAATAAGTGTTCATGTATGACATAAAGTGGGTTTTTGATTATATGAAAATTGATAATGTATGAGTGTTTATGATCATCATACTTGTATGTATGTGTAAGATACTTGAACAAATTAGGAATTCAAGTAAGTAATCATACATGACTTGAAATGGACTTTGTATGATATAATGAAACTGATGCGATGTCAATGTTAATAGGTGTTTGAGATCATGTTGTCTACTAGTTAGTGTGTAGAATTTGATTATATTAGGTATTCGGATGAATGTCTAGTAATATGATGAAATGGGTTGTTACATAAAGATGAAAACCCTTAGTTCTAGTACAATGAATCGATAAATTAGCATTGATAATCGAAAGTTAAGTTAACTTGATATTAACAATTGCTCGAACTTGTTTAAGTGAAAGAAATGACATGAACTTGGTTGGGAATTTAGATAAGAGGGTAGCTTAAACATATCGCATGTCGGGTAATTGATAAATGCCTAAATGAGTTCGTTGAACTTAATTGTGTGTTTACAAATGTTAATAGGCAGTTGACTTTTAAAAGTCAAACTGACCTATAATAGGATCAAATGGTAATTTTGATATAAAGTCCCGTAAGGTGGGATAACCTTGATAAATAATGACTAATCTAACCATCTTGCGAAATGATAAAAGGTACTTTGATGCTTGACAAGCTAGGTGGAAGCTTGGAGAGAAGCGGGTTAAACGGATTGAATACGCGTGGAAAAACATAAACGGATTTCAAGTAAGTAAAGCTTGCATCTTTTAAGTAGAACACATACTTGTAGTATTGGTCGTGAAAATGGTATGAAACCATGATTTATGGTAAAAAGGGGTAAAACGGTAAATTAGTCATGTGATGGCGAATAAATAAAGAGTTTTTGAAATATTACCTTATGGTGTAAACCATAATGGGTAATAAGGGGCAAAATAGTGATCAAGTCATGAGTTGATGGATAATAAAGAGTTTTGAAAGAGAAGCCATATGGCGTAAGTCATAATGGGTCAAGCGAATTAAGAAACAATTTTTTAAGTAGTATGATCACACAGTGTAAACAAAATGGGCTAAATGGGTGAGATGGCAAATAAGTGCCATCTCATAATGATAAATGGTCATTTAGGCCAAACGAGTCAAATGGTGATATTATCACCATTTGACAATAATGACTAATGGTCGCTTGTTGAGTTTTTGTTCTCATAGAAAGAATAGAGTATGACTTGCATCGCTATTATATAGCAACTAATAGAGCAAGGTATTAAAACGAATCAATGCTATGAGCCGAGCCAGGTACGTGTAATGGGTCAAACTCTCAAAGAGGACTTAAGGTCCGTTGAGGGTAAATGTGTCATAAATGAACAATTGATTACCTAAGGTAAGGTAAATCTAATAATCTAAACCGTAGACATTATATTCTTCGGAACATAATGATTTTAAATAGATTATGGTTAAATGTTCATATTTGGTCAAAACATGATATTGAAAGTCCTTCCTCCTAAAAGAAGGGCCTAAGTTGACCAAAATGCCCTCGTGTGATAAAATAAGTAAATGACCCTAAGCATAGTTTAAAAATGAGTTTTATAATTTAGTAGACCCTTTCGCTAGTGTAAAAGCGAAAAGCATAAGCCTTTTGGTGTAATGCCTTTTAACGGTTCTTTTCCATAAATTGTCGAACCGAACGGTAGAAATTGGATAAAATGAATTTACGATAACAAATCCACCACAAATATAGTTGTGGTGGAAAGTAAATGGATATCTTAGTGTAGAAATGATAAGATAGATAAGGTTTGGTTGAAATAAGCGTTGGATTTCGCTAAGACAACCAAACGAGTCAAAATGATAAAATAAATAAAGGTTTGGTTGAATAAAGCAATGCATTTCGCTACGGGAACCATACGGGTAAAAATAGAGTTTTAATGCATACCGAAATGGATGCGTAAATGCGTAGTTTGGTTTAAATGTGGTTAAAGGGTAAAATCGGAAAATCTGAGCATAAACCGGGAATGGATGCGTAATTCATAAGAAATAAGAATCCGGGTTAAGGATTTCAGGTTAAATATGTAAGAAAACATTTTACGGACATTTAGAAACAAGTTTCATGGGAAACAAATAAAAATTGAATAAGTTACGAAAGTTTTCGTAATAAAGACGACAAGACGGAAATACTTGCGGTAGACCACCTTAAGCTACGGTGGCCAGCCGTAGCTTACGACATTTAACCGTTGAATGAAAGCAGAAAGTTGTGTTATACGAATACTGTAGCCTCCGTCAAAATGGACTCCCACAATCCGACCCGTTTTGAAATTTTCGAGTTTTTATTTTTTTCAACCTTGCATTTAAATAACCAAAGCGATTGAAATTTGCCTTATAATGCACTTGTGTATATATATATATGTATCTAAATATACATATAAAACATATACCTATTTTGTATATATAAAAATATATATACTCACATATAAAAGTTTTCTTATGACTACATAAATCTCATAAAAACCAACTAGAGGGACTGTTATGGTATTTTTTCTAAAGATGAAGTTCAGGGGCTAATTATGTGAATAATGAAAAATATAATAAAAAGAAAACAGAGATCACGGGACTCGAACACGGGTCTCAATGATACACCTACAACAAACAGACCACTGCACCACTTTGTTGTTTTGGTACAAGTCACCTATATAAACAGGTTAAATACGCTCATTACACAATATAATCCTTTCTTTTTGCCGCCCAAAACAATTTCCAACGAACCTCTGGCTGTATTTCCATATATTGTTGATTGAATTATTTCCGCGTTTCCTTTTCGAAAATCATGAACCCAGACACCATTCTGTACACCCTTGAACTAATCTTTGTTTCTTAAATCGGAAACTTATTATTTTTTTCTAAAACTAGCATTCAAATGATATAAACTGAAAGGAAGAATACACCAGCCAATTTCGACACAATCACTATCTGTTCCTCGATGAAAAGTTCACCGGAACTTCAAGACTCACCGGAAAACTCAGACGCAGCCGGAATAACCAAGTTCACCGGAAAACGTCAAGCGTTCACGTCACATGTCTCAGTATAATTCCTTTTATTTCAAATCGATTAGTCTTTGTGTTACTTTATGATCAGTAGTGATCAAGTTGAATAAACTGAATAATGGGCGGGTGTTATTTCCGGGTTTCTTTACGTTTGTAATGTAATGGAGAAGATGAACACGTATAACTGGTTTCAAATAGATTATAAACTAAAAATTTTTCAGAACTGATGATGTGGTATAGTGGTTGATTATTCGTTTGAAACACACAAACCAGTCGAGGTCACGGAGTCGAGTCCTGGCCCCGACATACTCGCTACACTTTTTTTAATTAAACTAACCAATGGAGGAACATAGTATCAATATAAAAGAAATAAAATCTCGATATCGACAGGTTAGACGCATAGCCCAGTTGGTTGGGCTGTGTGCACGTAACCGAGAGGTCGCCAGTTTGAATCCTGGCCCCTGTTCCTGTCGCTGCACTTTTCTCCTTTTTAGTTAAACCAACAGATGGATGAACTCAGTTTTAGTATAAAATTAATTAAAATCTAAATATCAACAGGTTAGATACATAGCCCAGTTAGTCAGGCTGTGTGCACGTAAACGAGAGGTCGCTGGTTCGAATCCGGGCAGACCTGTTTTTTATATTTTATTTTTATTTTAATTCCTTCAATAATAATGAACAACTTTTACTATCATTAGAATTATTATTACCATTTTCTTTTGTATAATAAAAACCGAAATATAACCTAAGTAATTAACAAATTATTAGGATTCTTTTCATAACAATAAAAATTTTTAATTGAGTAAATAATAATGTCAAAATGATTAACTTGTAGACCATAAACATTAGGAATTAACATATAAATATTAACTAGATCGTGTTGGTGTATTTTTAACCTTCAGGGTAATCGCTTCCTTTCTTACGGGTTTCCCGATCCTTCCTCATGTGTTATCTTCAAGGAATTCTTATACCCAACTACCGTGAGTGAATCTTATAACTCCCCTTTTTATTACACACTTTTGGGGTGTATCATGTGTTGTATTTCATCATTACATTTTTCAGAATTTAATTATGTGCAATTACCATTTCGTGAAGTATACGTGTTACGTGTTAATTGTTTGCTTGTCACATGGTGCATTACATTCGTTTCAGCAATTACATCATCATAAGCTCGTCTGTTCCCCATTACCTATGAGCGGAACTTGACGTTGCCAAACATACGATATCAGCTCCGTTTGGTTGAGCTTAGATCTTGCAGCACACCATAATACCATGCACATTTGCATACAATTGATTGGTTATTATTTGAGATTGTTTGTTGAGGTTAACATAGGACATACAACATATTCACTTACATTGGTTAGTGCACATTTTCTCAATAAATGAATTAAACCTATTATTTTCCTAATAACAAAGAGATTCACTCGCCCACTTTTGTTGACCCAAAAATTTCTTTTCTTTTCTTTTTTTACACATGATACAGGTGAACAGGTTTGAAGAATGGATCTCTTAGGATTGGGACTTAAAAGGATAAATAAGTTATTTGAATTTTATTGCGAACTATGTAGTTGATTTGTTTGGATGATTTGTTTATGGGATTTACTTTTAAATTGAATTAATAAATATTTGAACTTTTAATAGTATGTCATAAGCTTTGATGAAACACCAATCATGCCCCGGATACCTTATCTGTTGCGGGTCGGGGTGTGACAGATACGTCTCCGTAAGTCCCGGGTTGTGTTTATGTCACACCCCGGATTTCCTATCCAAATCCATACACCGGTGGGCCCGGGTGGGGAGGATCGTGACGTCAGTTGATAACATCATTGTCAATTAAACATGGCACAGCGGAAGTCTTGGAATAAAATTACTATTACAAACCGAATGTTCGAAAATACAAAATAATATACAGGCTCGTAATAGAAGATCCGCAGGCGGATCATAAAATGTACAAAGAAAGAATATAAAACAGACTTTAGGGCAGATCTAAGGATTTGCAAGATCCTCTTATTTCACTACCGAGCAGCTTCCGGCCTATTTCGTGTTGCACCTGCAAGCTTAGTCTTTTGAAAATACGTCAATTTCACTGGTAAATACACCCGACTGACTCATTTTGAAAATATTTTAGAAATTAGATTTAAGTGCACAGGGCGCAAATCTTTTATAACTTGGGAAAGTTACTTTGTAACCTTGTTAACAGATTCACATGTTTGTCCACACATACAAGGCCCAGTATAGAGACCGAGACATGATTAAATACACACCACTTAGAACTAACAGAGGACTTATCCCCAACATCTTGGGTAATTTGCATTTGAGCGTCTGTCGGGTGTATGCCTACACCCCGCGCTAAGGTCGTGGCCATTATCTAATGTAATGAGCCGAGGATATCCAGGACAAGGTAATTTAACCCCCGATGTGTAAGGTATCAAAGAAAACTGATTAAAACAGAATATGCAGATTTACTAGCCACAATTCGGCATTCGATTGATCCCATTTCTGATCAAGCGATAATAATTTACCGTATCCCAAGCCTGTATAGGGAAAATAAGTCAAAAGTATTTACCTGAGCTAGTCTTGATTTAAATGCAAGATTTTAATATCTCAGCCGTACCCAAAATGAATTAAGTGCAGATAGCATTTACCAGAAGGCTCTAGTCTGGATTATGGCATAAGCTAACCAATTAAATACTAACGGTCTTATTTAAGTCATAGACTTAGACCTAGTAGCGTACAGGATCAAGACGTATAACGCTTGATTAAACGACGACCGGATAGAATGTAGTTTAAACCCGACAAGTACTTTGACTTGCATAATATGGGTAAACTAAAAACATTCTGGATTTTGAAACTTAAATGACAAGGTTAGACCCGTTTCGGTTAATTTTCGTAAAATAGTTACATAAACTTAACCGTACACATATTAGCGATATCGGGTAACTGGATAAGTCATGGACAAGTCCTATATGCCATTATACTTTAAATAAGTTGTAATATCAGTAGGATATCAACTTATATACCCAATAAGGTTTTAAAATAAAACTATGCCTTATAAGGGCATTTTGGTAATTTCATACTGTATAAAAGGAACTTGAATATAATTAAATTTTATAATTATAAGTATTCTGGAAAAATAAATTATTTATGATATATTATCAGTAGGATATCAATTCTATGTGTAATTTATATTTTATGACCAAACTATGCACCAAAGGGGCATTTTGGTCATTTTACACATAGTTTATAAATTATTTGGGATTCATAGTTTGTATCATGTACCTACTGTAAAAATACTTAAAATAAGTTTTAAAATCAGTAGGTAACAAGTCTTGGTTGATAGTTATGGTTTAAAACCATACTATGCACCAAAACGACGCTTATGTCGTAAAATGACGATTTATGCGATGTTTAACAAAAACTGATGTTAGGGTCAGATTAAAATGTCTTAGATATGTTATTTAATATAACATATCAGTAGGTAAAAGATTTACCTTGAAAATATATGATTAAAACCATTTTATAAGCCATAAGGGCTTTATCGTCATTTATCGACATATTACAAGAACTTGTTCAGCAGCTCAGTTTATAGTCTGATTTAACATCACAAATAATCCTACTTATAATATTACATCAGTAGGAAACTTATTTTCAAGTTTATTATCATTTAAACCTCATTTTATGCAAAAAGGACATTTTAGTCAAAATGGCGTAATTACGGAACTTGTGCATAAACTCAGATTCTGATTATGATCATGTAATATAACCTCAGAAGGTTATGCTACATTATATTACGATCATAATGCAACCTTAGATCAGTAGCTAACTAATCTAAATCGGGTCAGAATCGAAAGTCAAAGCAGAAGTCAAACTTCGCGACTTTCGGTTGCGAACAGACCCTAGAAGTGAAATTGACGAGCCGAACATGTTCTTACATGTTATAAATTATTAGCAACTTGTTTAAGTGTTAAAAACAGGTTTCATAACATATATTGAAGGGTCAAAGTTATGATATTAAAAAGTCAAACAGGCCATTTTCCGAAAAATGGCCTGTTTGACTTTTTAATATCATAACTTTGACCCTTCAATTGGTCAAGCAAACGTGATCTTAGGAGGTGCCTTTTATAGGGACTAACACCTACCTTATTACGATCACTTAGTCATGTTCATTACAAACAATGGCTGGACCATAATGGTCTTAACCGAAAGTCACGGCGTTTTCCGTAAAACGCTTGACTTTGGCTATAAAAGCCTATAAACAAAAATGCAAGAGCAAGGAACACTTACAAGAGGTTCCTAGAATGCAATAGAACTAAGTTGGATGCTCCTTTCAGTTAGGAACTTCTAGAGGAGGGAGACGAGTTATGAGTAAGAAAGGTGCAAGTTCAAATGGTGGACTTGGCGTAAGTCCCGTAAACGGATCAAACAGGTATCACTAACCTAATCAGTAGCGGAAATTATGATTAGGAAGAAGAACAACTTGAACAACTTTGAATAATTCTAACTTGCATACACCAAAGATGTCTGATACAAGTTTTTGCTTTTAACTCTCTAACCTTTTCTCTATGACCTAGACCCTCTATTTATAAGCATCATTAAGCCCATAATTACAACCCTAGGCCCATTAGGCACTAGGTAGCTCACATAAACCCCATAAGCCCAAATACATCCCTAATGAATAAACCTCTAATAATCCAAGCCCAACATTCTCCCCCTAGGTTTACTTCATTAGTCTTTCGGTTGAGCATCCACACCTAGTCTTCCAGCGATGATACCAGCAACCGCACAGTCCAATCCTTAGCACAAACCTCATACAGCTCAGCAGTTCTAGTTTGATGCGACGTAAGAACCCGCAAGTCTTCGTCGTGAAAGCTAACCAAATCCACCACATCGTTGACCCTAAACGCTTTCTCTTTAGTCACAATAGCAACACTTCCGACTTTAGGATCATATAACCAAAAGTTGAAGTTCTTCATAATCCCTCGAGGAAAAGTAGGAGCAACCGGATAACTAATTCTTTGTCGGTTGGCGGCCACATCACCGACTTGAACCTATTGCCCGTATGTGCATCGCGAACTCCTTTAGCCGCTCTCAAATATGGTTCAGCAGTCTTCATAGTCTTGAAGCCACTCCTAACCTCACGTTCAAGCTTCTTGAAGAATCTCCACCCCGGTCTACGCTCTGTAGTGTCATCATCAGTGTATGGAGCTCTCAAAAGATCAGTCAAAGCAACTTTAATCCACGTCTCGAATTACGACTCTTTAGAATAGTACTCACGGGTTCCATCCTGGGGCACGATAATCCTCATATTTTTAACATGATCGTACATCCAACTGAGCACCTTGGACTTGTTTCCCACCTTACTGTAGTAACTTGACCCCAACTCCATCACATATCTCTCTGACTGATTGGTTGGATCCTTCAGCTGAAAATTCTCATCAAGTGGATTCACATTAACATTCTTCATTAAGACCATTTGCTTTTTCTTCTTCTGATCAGCAACACATTTCTGACTAGCAGTAAATTTGCTGCGTAGATCGCTCATGTAATCGTCCAGACGTGCTTGGCGTTCAGCTGTCAACTGCGCAACTGCCAATCTTTGTTCTTCAGTTTCTTCAGCCATTCTCTGTTGTGCCGCTCGATGTCTAGTCTCAACGTTCATCGGGTCATCAGTAGGATCACTAAACTCCCTTCCAAACTTGTTTTCCGGCTTGCCCCTTAAATCAAACACCAGAGTTATAAGCATTGTGATATCTCCTTGCAGCTGATCAATAGTCTGATCTCTGACGTCCAAACGATTCTACAGAGAGGCAATTTGAGCATCCTTCAGAATGACCTCTTGTTCCAAAACAACCACCCGTTTCTTCAAATCAACTACTTCAACCTCTATATCATCATCGTCACTATCTAATCCGCCGAACTCGAATGCCCTTTTCTCTGATCTTCGTACATAATCTTCATCAACATCATCAGTATAACCAACTCCACTACCACCTGCTTCCGAACCACCAGCACCTGATGAACTGCCTCCAAACTCCATCATTTGTAGAACCGTGTCAGCAGGAATCGACACAACGGTAGACTGTGTAATAATAGGAGCGGTTTGCTGTGCAGATGAAACATGTGTGTCAACCATCGAAGTATGAGCAATAGATCCAGCAACGGTAACCTCAGTAACAGTAGACGTGATCAATGCAGATTCAGCAACAGTGAAAACAACAGAAGCTTCAGGTGTACAGGATGGAATGCTCGGCCCAGTTCTTCGCCTTTTGATCAATGGCACCTCATCTTCTTCATCTTCGTCATCTTCTTCAATCTGAGTAGTAGGTGCAGCAATAGATGGAATGTCGAGTGGAGGATCACCCTATTTCTCCTGGTATCTTTCAAGTGAGCAATCAAGGCTTCTAAGTTCTCGGATGATAACTCTGGTAAAGCGGTAGTCAAAGTGGCATTGAACTCATCGAGATCATCAAGAAAGGCTTGCCCAACATCATCTTCATCATCAGTAACTAAGTCTTCGACCTCTATCTCCTTTTCTTTGGCAGGTACATCATGTTCTTCGGCCACTATAGCGTTAACTGGAGGCGGAGGAGGTGGTGGAATATCCAAACCAACCACTTCAGAAAACTTCCTGAACTTCTTTAAAGGAAAACGACCTGCAAACACTGTCTTGGACGTAGAGCGGTTCTTCTTCATTGTGGCAAAAATAGTAGGCCCCATCGGCTTCATATTAAGCAGGTTGGCATTTGTAGCATCCTTCGCCAAATCAGGATAACGGGCATCTAGTATGATCTGGACAAAACGTGGGTACAAAAGAAACATCCGCTTCTTGGACTGTTCTAAAATTTTCTTCATGTTTTCGAAGATATAATCAGAATAGTTATACTTCCATTCCATAACTAACGAAACTATAGCAGATGTCTAGGCTTGATTTGGCTGATCCAGACCACCCTTGTTCTCCAACACACACTGCATGAACATGTGAACGAGCAACCTCCAATAAGCCGAAAACATTTTCTTCAATAGTGGTGGATAAGAACCCTCATATCCCATCTCCATAAGCATAGGCAGCACCTTCTCTTTGGCGTAAGTGGTTGGATCCCTGAAAGTATCGGTAAGCTGCAGCACCTCTCTCACACATGCCTTGTTCACCACTATCTCCTTGCCCTGAATCTGTGAACGGATAAATGGTCTACCATCTTCACCCCTCGGCTGAATACGTGCCCTTTTCCAAAACGAATGTACTAGATCTCTATAAATCACTGGGTTAGCACGGAGGGCATATGCGATCTTGCAAGCGTTGAGCCCCACAATTATAGCCTGAAACTCCTGGAAGAACTCTGTTGGCGGGTCTGAGAGATACCCTACTTGGTTGTGGAATTGCTCCTCAACCAACATCACCGCGTCAAATGCTTCTTCAACCATATCTGTCAAAAATCAACCAAGTTAAATCTAACTAACAGAAGTGAACGGAGTTTAACAATATAGCAGTTAAAAACTAACTAGATAGGTCAAACATAAGTCAAGGTTCAAATTAATACGAGTTCAAATTAATTATAGGGTTCAACAGTTGAAAAGGTTCAAAACGGATAAAAGGTTCAAAACCTCAAATCCGGATTATTGACAGTTCAATATGAATCCGGATGAACCCTTTCATCAATCCGGATTGAAGGAGGTCAAACAGCATGGTCACAAATGCAATCCGGATTATTTATAGTATCTCGGATTGATAGTCATTCCGGATGAAGATCTAATCCGAAATGAAATCCGAGTTCATCATTTCGGATGGATACCAATCCGGAATGTAATCCGAAATGCCTAAGAAATTGAAGATCAATCCGGGATACAATCCGAAATGCATTAAATATTCATAATTTTCATCCGGAATACATATGTTTAATGCAGTTATACCTAATCTGGAATGAGCTATCTGAAATGCACAATTCAAAAAGAGAGAATCAGAGAAGAAAAATACTATTTCGGAATTTGGATAATCCAAAATGAAATCAGAGATGCCTATATATTTCTGAAATGGGCTTGGGCTTGGGATTTTGAATCCGGATTGGGCTTGTGACATGCCCAATCCGGAACATTAATACAGTGGGCGTGTCCGGAAAAGTCCAAATGGGCCTTTCCGAAAAAGCCCAATTCGGAGCAGTAACCCCTTGGGCCCAAAGAAGCCCAATCCGGAACAGTAACTTGAGTTTCCAATTTTTAAGACTTGTAACCAATTTTATTAGGCTGGCCGAAATCCCAAAGCACACTGGGCCAGTCCAATATCTCTTGACAGAAACTATCCCACCAAAATTCATCAAGTAGACTAACCAAGCATCCAACCACCTTTTAACATTTCACAAGGAGGAACTATTTAAGACAGACGTAAATATTTGACACAGCCTTGCTAAGGGATCAAATCGTTTCAAAAGCTAACTAAGGAACATTTTTCAGTATTAGAAGGTTCAGTTGGTCTAAGGGAGTGTCAATATACTTGTCCATTTAAATCTAAAACTCAACCCTTGTAGTTCAGGCATTATGATACGCTTAAGGTAATATTATACTATGATACTCGTGTGTCCCATACCATGACATACCCCCGCGATCAAGGTAAGCACAACAATTCATCCTAGAAGGTGAGTATACCGTGGTCATCCTTTATATTTTACAACATCAGGTTATTGGTGAACAGGTCAGTACTTCCGTACAGTAGAGAGACCAATAGTGACTGATGAGGGTTAGGCAAATACCTTATGAGGTACGTAAGAACTTATGAAGAAACTTCTGTTCTCTTAGGTTTTGGCCTTTCCATTTTGGCTCTTTTACAAAGATATCCTGACTGTGCCTAGGTCTGCATATAATCTGGATGCGACAGAAGGGCAGTCAAGATATCCCCGGATGACTCAACAGCAAAAAGACCCGAAACATCAGATGTTGGCTATCTATCAACGCAAGATTTAAGACCATGAAATCATACGCCTATAGTAAGTGACCCACTGAGTACATAGTTCGTTATGTTTATATCATTTGACTTTCCCTATCTGGTTGAGTTTTAGACCTACCGACACATCACTTTCGATCAAAATCTTTTCCGCTTCGACACCTTACATGTGTTAATCAAACATTTTATCACGAAAAAGTATTTCATTTCCCTATCCTTGCGAAAATTGTTTTTTTTATTTTTTATTTATTTTTTTATTTTTATTTTTTTAATATTTCTCCCCCTAAATTTGTGCATACATATGAACCAATTTATGAAGAAATGAAAAGAAAATAAGAACAGTAAACAAAACACAAAGACATCGGATGCCTAGGTAGAAAACCGAATCATTTTGAGAAGATCCACAAGCACTTGAAAACGCGCGTTGCTAATGGGTTTCGTGAACAAATCCGCCACATTTGCATCTGTGTGGATTTGCTCAAGCTTTACGAGACCCTTTTCATAGCAATCACGGATAAAATGAACTTTAATATTTAAGTGCTTGGTTTTGGAGTGGAAAACAGGGTTTTTAACTATTTAGATCGCGGCATCATTATCACAGTAAATTGTTGTGTTTAGATAACTCAAACCGTAATCCGCAAGCTGATGTTTCATCCATAAAACCTGGGAGCAGCAAGCAGAGGCTGCGACATATTCTGCTTTTGTAGTAGAAAGCGAAACCGTCTGTTGCTTCTTGCATTGCCACAAAATTAAGCGATCTCCCTGAAATTGGCAACCAGCCGAAGTTGAGCGCATGTCCCTATCTGTACCTCCAAGATGACTGTCAGAGAAAGCAAACAGTTCAAATTCAGAATTTTTAGGATAACAGAGGCCCAGTGATGGAGCCCCTTTGAAGTACCTAAAAATTTGTTTAACAACATGTAAATGAGAAAGTTTAGGAGTAGCCTGATAACGAGCACACTGGCAGATGGAAAACATGATATCTGGCCGGCTAGCAGTGATATACATGAGTGATCCAATCATTGAGCGATACATATTAGGATTAACAGGCGTTCGTTCAGCATCTTCATTTAGCAGAGGCCGTTCTGCGATAGGTGAAGCTATAGGCTTGGAATCTGTAAGCTTGAATTTGGCAAGAACATCATGGACATATTTTCCTTGATGAACTAGAATACCCTATGGGCTCTGACGAACTTAAAGTCCTAAAAACATGGCCATCTCCCCCAATGAGCTCACCTTAAATTGCTTCTTCATGATTTCTTCGAATTCGCGGCACAAACCATCATTGGTGGAACCAAATATAATATCATCAACATAGATTTGGACATGAATAATGTCCTTATCAACGTGTTTGATAAACAAAGTTTGGTCTATGGTTCCCCGTGTGTAGTCATGAGCAAGCAGATGCTCTATAATAGTAGCGTACCATGCACGAGGCGCTTGATGCAACCCATACAAAGCTTTGTTTAGTTTGTAAGCATAATCTGGCTTGTCATTATCAGTAAAGCCCGGTTGTTGTGCCAAGTAGATTTCCTCTTTCACCTTGCCGTATAGAAATGCAGTCTTGACATCCATTTGATAGACAATAAAATCCATGTAAGATGCATATGCCAAGAAGATGCGTATAGCCTCCAAACGCGCGACTGGTGCATAGACCTCATCATAATCTAAACCTTCAATCTGTCAAAACCCCTGAACCACCAGTCTAGCTTTATTCCAAACGATAACTCCAGTGTCATCCTGCTTATTGCGGAAAATCCAGCGAGTTCCAAAAGCATGCTTTCCTTGAGGCGGCTTCACCAACTTCCAGACACCAAGCTTCTCAAATTGATTGAGTTCCTCGTGCATGGCATCCACCCAGCCTGGTTCCTGCAAGGCAACAATTTGGGAAATAAAGCAAGAATAGAGACATGTATTGATATCCCCAGATTGGCTGCGTGTTCGAACAACAGCGTTGACAAGACCAATAATATTCTCAACGGGGTGATCACGTTGTAAAAGCTGCGGTATTGGTGTAGCGGGAACGAGAACATCTGTTTGCAAGTTGGTGACACTAGTTGAAGCGACTCCAGATGCCTCCCCTCAATAGAGGCACCAACAGAAGTATGTGGTGAGAAATCCACCGAACAATTAAGTGGAGTAGGCTCAGGAAACAGAGAGGAACCCAAAACATCAGGAGGAAGGCCTTCATTTGTTGTAGAAGGCTCTGGATCAGAAACCACAACTGCAGGAGGATCCGTCTGAGCAGGCAAAGAGATAGTTGGTTCTTGAGAATGCGAAACAGTGGAGGAAGGCGAGACAGTGTCATTGAATCCAGGAGGATCCACACTTAGCTGCTTTAAAGTCTCATTTAGCGCGGCAGCGTCAGCATCGTCTTCACAAGAGATGGGCACCCTTGGAAGGGCATAATTTGAACTATTACCTGCAGGCACATTGGAAGACACATCAAAATGATTAAATAAAGTGGAGTAGTCATACAATCAGTCAGGACCAATGCGTTTGTCCTTGGGATTTTCCTCCAGCCAACCCACATTGTAGGTTTCAACTACCATCTTCTTGATCTTGTTATAAACGCGATATGACGTATTTTTAGAATAACCAACGAAAATGCAAGGATCCCCGCGTGCTTCAAACTTTCCTTTAGCGTCCATGAATAGGAGAACACATGGGCATCTGAATTTGCGGAAATGCTTGACTAAAGATTTGCGACCTTCAACCACTTCGTATGGAGTCTTCATGTGGCGTTTAATGATCAGGGCATGATTCTAAATATAACATGCAATATTGATTGCTTCTGCCCAGAAGATAAGAGGTAGCTCGGATTCAACTAGCATAGTGCGTGCAGCTTTAATGAGTGTGCGATTTCTGCGCTCTGCAACCCCATTTTGTTGTGGGGTTCTGGCTGCACTGAACTGTCGGTCAATTCCCTTGGAGGATCAGAAAGAGTTTAAGGTAATATTCTTAAACTCTGTCCCATTATCACACCGAATAGCCTTCACTGTAGAATCTGTCTGGTTTTCCATAAGCGTGACAAATTGTTTGACTAACTCAGCTGTTTCACTTTTATGTGCGAGAAGGAAAACCCAGGTGAATCGAGAGTAGGCATCAATAATAACCAAACAGTAAGCCTTCCCGCCAATGCTGCGTATGTCTGTTGGACTGAAAACATCCATATGTAGCAGTTCTAATGTCACACCCCGACCCGCAGCGGAATAAAAGTCGGGGCATAATTGGGTTATCACCAAAGCTCATGATGTTTACTAAAATGTTTTATATTTATTAAATTCAAATTACAACTTAAATATCCAAATCAAAATTCATGCAATTACAAGGAAATGAAACTATGTAAATAATCCAAAGCTTAAACTGGTTTATTCTTCTAGGCCTTCCTATGTGTTTCTTGCCTCAGCTGGATCACCTGTATCATGTGTAAAACGGGGGATATTTTGGGTCAACAAAAGTTGGCGAGTGAACCTTGATAAAACATTGTTATTAATTTCTTGTTTTATTTAATATGGAAAAGTTGTGCAATAATCACATGTGAGCAAACATATATAAGTAAACAAACACAAACCACTTTGGATGAGTATATGATATGAAT
Source organism: Scalesia atractyloides (assembly GCA_947069175.1). Lineage (NCBI taxonomy): Eukaryota > Viridiplantae > Streptophyta > Magnoliopsida > Asterales > Asteraceae > Scalesia > Scalesia atractyloides. The sequence goes on from CAMTDV010001632.1 coordinate 30,884,763, forward strand.
GATGATGAATGTGAGATCAAGGCTCAATCAAACGGAGCCGATCTTATGAGGCACCTGATGCTCAACCCGTCTCCCACGGGGAACTGATGGGCCTAATGAAATGCGTGCACTGAAAATGATAAATCCAATCTACATATAATCCACACAACAATTGATACACATTTGGTCACGGATATGATATATGCATAAGTGTTTATATATATGATAAAAGAATTATACGACACATGATACACCCCAAAATATGATTAAAACGGGGAATTGATAGAGATTCACTCACTTTGGGTGCGTTCTTTGATGACGTTGGATGCGCACGAATTTTAGGATTTGATCGACGAGGGAAAACTAACCTAAAATAATAGCGAAATGATTCGGTAAATAATTAAATTTTATTTGAGATTAATATTTTTAATTAGTGCCTTTAAATGGGATTTTTAGATTTATTTTTGTGAGTTTAAGGAAATTTTCTAACTTTAATAATCTTATTTTTAAGTATTTTTTAAATAATTTTTCTTTTAAATAAATAAAAACAAAGAAATAACAAGTTGACTTTTTGACCGTTGACCGTTGACCGGGCCTTGACCGTCAGACTGTGTTCTTTTATGCGCTGAGTGAGGTTCGAACTCGGGACCTCTCGTATACGTGCACGCAGCTCTACCAACTGAGCTACGTGTCTAACCCGAAATAAACTCAGATTTAATTATATTTATATACTAATTAGAATATTTCAGAAATTAGTTATTTTTAAAAAGGTTTTAAAATCTGCAGAACCGGTGCGTATAACCCGCATCGAACTCGTGACCATTGCTTTGATTTGCACCCAGCCCAACCAACTGGGCTGGGTGTCTAACCCATTTAAATTAAGATTTGTATTAAACTTAAGTACTATTTGAGGGGTGTTCTGTTAAACTTAAAAGAAAAAAATGTTTTGTTATTGCGGGAACCGGATACGTACACGAATCGAACTCGGGACTTGAATGTTATAATTGCACACAGTCCACCGCTGGACTGTGTGTCTAACCCGTTTAGTTTTCTAGTTTTAATTATATTAATACACAAGTCAACTTCGTCTTCTTCATTTATCGAAATACCGAACAGTGAAACCGACTGTTTGTTTAATTGACCAACAACGCTTATAATTGATTGAATTGAAATAGAAGAAGGAAATTAAGGAATAAGATGTACCAACACAGAGTGTCTTCTTCAGATTTTCCGGCAAAATTCGTCGGTTCTGATTTGCGGATTCCGGCTAAGTGAACTGTTTTAACAGTTTTGATCATTGGTTTGAACAATTAAAGTATAAATCAAAAGATAGCAAGAAGGTTTAGATGATTTATACCGATTAGGAGTAAAGTCTCGGCTTTTCGGTGAAAGTCCGGCGAATGCAGAAAACTCCGGCGACGAGCTTTTGAAGAAATGAAACTTCGGAAACGAACGTGGTTCTGAGCGAAAGGATTTTCAGAGTGTTCAAGCGGGTATTTATAGTGGAAACAGGCTGAATTGGGTTTGAATTGAGTCTTGATTCGCGATTGAAGACTTTCCGACGGTTATGACCGAGATTGATGGTTAGACATCGGTTATAACCGATGTCTAAGTCGGTTATCGTGTTTTAGTCAAAAGGAAAATGGCAAAAATCGCGGATTGCCGATTTTACCGGTGATGACTAGTTCTGGGCGCGCTTATTACCGGATTTGACTTTCGGATTTTATTATAAGTTTTATTTGTTTCCGTGTTTATCACAAAAACAGTGTGTGGCGGAGCGGTGTGTTGTGTGTTTGGGTTTGTGGGTGACCCGGGTTCGTAACCCGGCGTCTCCAATTTATTTTTTATTCACTTTTTATTATTAATTATAAATTATGGTTTTCAAATTCTAATATATTTATTAATTATGTATTGTTTAAAATTTATTTAAGCATTAAATACGCAACGAAAAATTATAACTGAATATTTGATTAATAAACAAAGCGGGTTTTGAAAACCCGTTTTTCGACGAATGTTACATCTAAGACTTGAGAAGTGGAGGGAAAGGCTTTAGACTTGTGCGGCTGTCGATGTTGTTTCCCACGCGCGCATGATTCACACTGTTCGATCTGCATGAAGTCACGAACTTGTAGATCTCTGACTAAACCACCTTTTGCAAGATGATTTAAATTCTTCATGTTGATGTGACCCAGTCTGCAATGCCATATCATGGCGTCATGTTCGGCTGTCGAAGAGAAGAGGCAAGTGAGCTTGTCAGAAAGAGCCTGGTTCATATCAATAACATATGCATTACGTTATGTGCAGCTTTAAGAAGAATCCAATCATCTGGAATAATTAAACCCGGTTTTAGCACATACCATCCTTTCTTGGTAAAGAGAACATCCAGATGATTGTCGCAGAGTTGAGACACACTCAATAGACTGTGTTTCAATTCTGGTACATAATTGACATTCTTAAAGCTGAGGGCTCCATTGCAAATAGTTCCTCTCATGGTAATATTCCCTATTTCTCCACCTGCGAAGGAAACAAACCCGCCATCGAAAAACTGAATGTCATTCAACTGCGAGATGTCTCCTGTCATGTGCCTGGAACAGCCACTATCAATGTACCATAATCGAACAAGAGCGCGCCAGAGCTGTTTCTGCACATTTCAACAGGTTTTAGTTAGAAACGGGAACCCAGGCCATGGAAAATCTGGGCTTTCCATTAGCATCAATATAAGTAACCTCACGAAAGATCAAATTAGTTGAGGATGAGATTGATGATGCTTTTGATTTATTAGTCATGGGTGTAGCAGACTGATTCTTGGCCACTGACTTAGGCCTCCAGGTTACCGAATCAGACCTCTGCATAATCCTTGGAGTGCTAGAGGGATTATGGGAAACTGAAGGTCGCAAGGGTTAATAGATTATTTCTTGGCAAGTTCCAGTCTTGATTAGAAGACTTAGCCACAAATCGAGCCTCAGGTGGGCGATTAGGCATAGTTTTCTAATGTCTATAATACAAAGTTTTGAAAGAGGTAAAAGTCTTTTGACAATTTCGAAAATGTGCCCGGGAGATCCACAATTGAAACATGTCTGCCTCTTCTGGAAGAAAACAGTTCGTTTAGCTTGGGAAATTCTGGGCAATTTGTCTGTCAGTTTCTTGCTGGCGGTTACTGATGGCTGATGCACGGTCTTGGTCTTGACGGTGTCCTGCGCACAACCATCAGCACACTTGTTAGTTTTGTGATTTGAATTGAAAGATTTTGAACATGGAGATTTTGGCAAAATTTTAACTGATATCTGTTCAGCTGGTCGCTTAACAGATTCAGTGTGCGACTGGTGAGTTAATTCCTCAATTTGATGAGAAGACCCAGTAGTTGCCGTTTCAGTTTTTGTAGACGCCTGTTTTGTTTTCTTCTTTTTAGATTGGCATGTTCTCCGCTTCTTAGTCTTACTCTTCAAATCACACTTCGTGACAGATTCTGTTAGAGGACACGAGTGGCTCTACAAGGACGTCCTGTTCTGGAACTTCAGCAGATGACTGCGGAATCTCGCAATTTTGAAAAGTTTGAAGTTCGGATTCAAGATCAGGTTTTAGATTTTCATTTGAACCATGAGGAAAAGTGTGTTCATCTTCTGTCATTTCAGAATCAGTCCCTTGTGTTGAGTCGCCCGAGTCTTCCAGGATTACGTCTCTATCAACTTTTACAATTGGTTGGTTGATCTTCTTTCACAATGTCAACCCTAGGAGATGCATCAACAGACGCAACCTCTGGAGATGATCATTCGGTATCCTCAGCTGAAGCTGATGAAACCGAATCATCTGTTGATGCGGAACCTGCAGCTAAATTCATTTTCTCATCACACAAGTTATCACAATTATTAGCATCGTTCAAAACATCAGTATTTGATGAAAAACCAGAATTAAAACTGTCTAAATTCTCAACCCAACCAACACTGTTTGAGCTTGTAAATTGTTCAGCAAGTTATAAAATGCATAATCATCAGCTGAATTGTCTGAATGTGTATTCAGACATTCCTCTTCATCACCCTATGTGATATCCTCAACTAAAATTTCTTCGGCACATGAGTTAGACACATTAGTATCGTTCAGAAATTTAGTTTGAGTATCAGAAGATTCTTTTTTGTTAGATTTTGTGGAGGATGTGGATGTTTCTGCCTCAGGCACTTCTTTCTCCAATTCATCTATACTTTCAGAGGGACGATTACCAGTTTCACGAGAAAGTGGTGTAGAAGCCACAAAGACATCATCCCTCTTGAGTTCAGTGGGTTTGGAGAACTTTGGGTAATAGGGCGTCCATGGTTTGGATAAATAATCTGACGGTTTACCATACATCATTTTTTTCTGCATTTTCTACCTCTTCCTCAGATTCAAGCATTCTAGTATAGTTATGATTATATGGTGGAGGCGCCCTATTGTGCCCAAGGCCTTTAGTAAAATTATTTTGATAATAAGCTGGAGGTCACATAAGTCCTTGACAAGTTTACTAGAAGTTTCAAATTGTTTAATATTTATTTCATTTTCGTGAAGCTTCCCTGTCAAGGAATTCAGCTTGGCTAAGGTTGCTTGAAGTTCTACGTCCTTTTCAGCTAGTTTTAGCTTGTAATCGTGGACCCAACATTGCTGTTGGTTCAAGTCTAGCTTGTAGTCGTAGACGCAGCTTGTTGATATTCAGCCACTAGAGTTGAATTGTGGGTGCGCATTTGTGATAATTTAAAACGACAACTATCAGAACAGAGAATTCGATTTACCGTTTCCGAAAGATCGGGCGTCTCAGTTGTCTGCGCCATCATGCAGTGGTTGTTGTTCTTGGATAGATTCAATGTTTCCATTTGAGCTGCAGCATCTGCCCAGTTGAAACCCTCATGATGTTGGGCCACCAGTGCTGTGGACTTCCCGCCTGAGCTGCTTGATGGACTCGTAGTTGACTTGGAAGGAGAGACGGGAACCAACTGTCTGTCATTGCTCTGTATATCAGCGACCCTGGATGATACATACCCTGACGATGGCTTCTTGCATTCCCTAGCGAAGTGTCCTGGTTCATGACATCGGTAACATCTAAGTTTTTCCTTGGTGAGACCAGTCTTCAAATTTGACAAGGGTTGCCTTCCATATTTCTTCTAAAACTTGTTGACCCGAAAAGCAGCCATTGCTAAATTCCAAGAGACATCGATCTCGTCCAGGTCCTCCTCCATGATCTGATCAACTTCGGTTGGAAGAATAGATGGAGGGGTCAGATCACCTGCCAGGAAGGCGTTTACGCTTTTGATCATTGATGCCGCAATAGCCTGTTTCTTTTCGTTTTCCTTAGTGAGAAAAACAGAGTTGGATGCGGGTTGAGAAGGTGCAGGCACTGGTGTAGCAGTTTGAGGAATGTTGCCTTGTTGCACTGTTTGAGGAGTTGCAGGACTGAAAACCATGTTGGGATACTGAGCATGGTACTGTGTGTGAACTTGAGCAGCTGAAACGGTTGTCGGATTTTGAGATTGAAAACCGTACACATACTGAGTGTTCTAAGGCATGGCTATAGGACTGTAAACCACGTTTGATCCACCCGGTGCTTGTGCATTTCCTTGCAGAGGACTATAAATGAGATTCTGTGACATTAAAGCCGCGTCCTGCCCTATCATCCCTGCGGCCATCAAACTGCTTTGATGGTTGATTTCCCTCTGCTTGTTGTCAATCTCACATGATTTGATAGTAGCTATCATCTCAGTGAGAGTGACATCATTCAAGTTCTTCGTCTTTTTGATCATGCCCACGTCTGCATCTCAACTCTTGGGCAGTGAATTCTAACTGTCTGTTCATGGCACTGTTGGTGAGGGTGATCTCAACTGAAATCATTTGGGAAACCAGATTGACATAGCGACTTATCTGGTTTTCGATAGTTTCCTCATAGATGTGATTGAACAAGCTGATTACTGATTCAGCTGATTCACCCTGCTTGCTTTCATGTCGGCATTACCCTCGTAGAGATTTTGCAACTCACTCCAAACCTCCTTTGCTATCTTACAGATTTTGACCGCTATAGAGATATCAGGTGCTAGAGCCATAGTCAGAGTTCCTGAAGCCTTCTCATCTTCCTCTATGATCTAAATGTCCTCTTGAGTCCATAGTGCATGGGCTTAGGAATTTTCGTTTCTGGATCTTGCTCAGTTCTGTAAACTATGGTTCTTGGACGATTCATGATACATCTCCACACCCAGGGCTCTTTAGCCTTGTAGTATTGTTCAAAACGGAACTTCCACTCGTAGTATTCATCCCCATACAATAGACGTGGCACTTTGGTGGAAGTGCCAATCACTTGATCCAGCTCTTGATGGAGAGCCAGTGTTTGCGATTGCAGGGCAGCCAGAGTGGCATTTGTCAGATCTTGTGCGGTCATGAATCCAGCCATCATAATTAAATTAATTAAAAATTTACCAAATCGATTTAAATATTAATTAATTTTAAGTGTTTCTGATGAACAGTACTGAATCCAAAATGGTCAATCCTGTAGTCAATGATGGTCAACCCGGAAAGAAACTAATCCAAAATGGCAATCCTGAAGTCAAAGATGGTCAACCCAGAAAGAAGCTAATCCGAAATGGCAATCCTGAAGTCAAGGATAGTCAACCCGGAAAGATTATCCGAATTGATAAGTAATCCGGACTAAGAATCCGAATTGAGTAATCCAGATTGATGAATCCGACTTGAAAAACCAGACTTGAAAGATCTGAAATGGAAAACCCGAAATAAGATGGATCCGAAATGAGAAGACCGAAATGCAAATCCGAAATGGAGAATCCGAAATCAAAAATCCGGAATGGAGAGTCCGGAATGCTTGTCTTATCTGATGAGTCCGGAACAGTGATCCTTATCCGTAACAGTGAACCCGCCTTTTCTGCAACTGAATTCCGAGATTCAAGGAATTCAAAAACCGCAGCAGTAACTCCGATTACAATTAGGAACGAGCAACAGTCCGGGATCAATCCGAGATGGATGATCACCTTCGTGTTCTTCGAAATCCGGAACACTGGTTAATCCGAATTGTGAGAACCTTCTTCGTGTTCTTCGGAATCTGGAATAGTACCAGATCCGAATTCTTCAAAAGTTCTTCGAGTTCTTCGGAACAGTAGCCTTCCGACGATGAACAGTAATCCAGAACAAACAAAAAACGATCCAAACAGTAGCAACACACTTCAAAAACTTCTTCAATCAGCAATACCCGGAACCTGTATTTGAACAACAGGGTCTGATACCAATTGTAAGTCCCGTAAATGGATTAAACAGGTATCACTAATCTAATCAGTAGAGGAAATTATGATTAGAAAGAAGAACAACTTGAACAACTTTGAATAATTCTAACTTTCATACACCAAAGATGTCTGATACAAGTTTTTGCTTTCAACTCTCTAACCTTTTCTCTATGACATAGCCCCTCTACTTATAAGCATCATTAAGCCCATAATTACAACCCTAGGCCCATTAGACACTAGGAAGCCCACATAAACCCCATAAGCCCAAATACATCCCTAATGAATAAACCTCTAATAATCCAAGCCCAACACTTGGGCACCTATTTATAGTTGGAGAACTCAAAGGAGGTGATGCCAGGTGCCAAGGGGTGTAAGAAGGAGCTTACAAGTGTCCTAAAACGTGGCATAGCTGATTGAAAGTCCATAGTTTCGAAAAATGGTTTTTGGCTACATGTGTGGAGGCCAAGCAAAACTTTCTACAGATACAGGCCTCTCGCGCCCCGCGAGCGTCCTAGAGGAAGTTTTGAAGTTTGCCACATTTAGCCCCTCAACTTATTAAATACCCTTAAAACCTCCTAAAACACCCTTTTAGCATATTTAGCCCTCCGTAGCCAATATTTGGCGTACCCGGGATTATGCCCAGACATTGTTGAGCTCTCGGTTCGTTAAAAGGCCACTCAGATGTATAAATTAACATGTTGATACTTCTAACCCCTCCAACGTCGAACTTTTACATAATTGTGGATTTAATCCCTCTCGTCCAACAAATGGGACATGTGAGAGCTAGGACTTCGTAAAAGATCACTCAGAGGCTCATTATAAGCATGTTGACTCTGATGTCACGCAGAGGCTAGGCATGTTGACACAACGTTCACTCAGAGGACATGATTTTAGCATGTGACACTAATGGTCACTCAGAGGCTTGGTTTATGCATGTTGACATCAGAAGATCACTTACAGACTTAGTTTGCGCATGTTGATGCTTTTAGTCCTTGTTAGTCTTTAATAGACTTAAAATAAAATACAACACGTGTCGCTATATTAATGGACACGATTTTACAAGGTGTTACATCCTCACCCCCTTAAAAGAAATCTCGACCTCGAGATTTTATTCAAAAATATGGGGGTACTTTTGTTTCATAGTAGACTCAACCTCCCATGTATACTCGGGACCTCTAAAGGCGTCCCATTTAACTTTTACTATAGGTATAAATTTCCTTCAGAGCTTCTTAACCTGTCGATCCTCGATCGAAATCGGTTTCTCAACGAACCTCGGGTTTTCATTAATTAGCACATCCTTGTGCGACATTGCTAGCGACTCATTGGATAGACATTTTTTAAGGTTACTGATGTGGAACATATCATGAATTCCACTAAGCTCCTCTGGAAATCTGAGCTTATAAGCTACAATGCCGACACATTCGATTATCTCGAATGGTCCGATATATCTCGGGCTTAACTTGCCCTTCTTTCCAAAGCGCATCACACCTTTCCAGGGTGACACTTTTAACATGACTTTGTCCCCTACTTGGAACTTAAAAGGTTTACGTCTCTAGTCAGCATAACTCTTCTGCCTATCCCTGGCAGCTTTGAGACGATCACGGATTTGCACAATCGGTCCTGATAGTTAGGCTTCCCCAACTTCTGCCCAACACACGGGCGTTCTACATTTTCTCCTATACAAGGCCTCAAAAGGAGCAGCCTTGATGCTCGTATGATAACTATTATTGTAGGAGAATCCTATCAGGGTAAGTGGTCATTCCAACTTCCACCTAAATCAATCACACATGCCCCAAGCATGTCTTCCAATGTTTGAATAGTACGCTCACTTTGACCATCAGTTTGCGGATGGTAAGCCGTACTAAAGTTTAATCGTGTGCCTAAAGATTGTTGGAAACTTTTCCAAAAATGAGAGGTATATCTAATATCTCTGTCTGATACAATAGACGCTGGCACACCATGTAGGGACACAATTTTGTCCACATATAACTTAGCCAATTTGTCAGAATTATAGGTTTCTTTGATTGGCAAGAAATGTGCTGACTTAGTCAGCCTATCCACAATGACCCAAATAAAGTCATTTCCACTTTTGGTCTTAGGTGACTTGGTAATCAAGTCCATAGTTACCATTTCTCATTTCCATGTGGGAATTTCCAATTATTGTAGAAGTCCTGACGGTTTCTGATGTTCGGCCTTAACTTGCGAACACGTTAGACACTTAGCTACATAAGTGGCTATGGATTTCTTCAAACCCATCCACCAATAATCCCTTTTTAGATCCTGATACATTTTGTCACCTACAGGTGAACTGAGTATCTTGAATTATGTGCTTCCTGGAGGATTAGATCTCTAAGTCCCCCAAAGATTGGAACCCAGATTCTATCATTAAATCTAAGGATTCCATCCTTTCTAGGCGTTAACTGATCAACAGTTCCGACCAATCCTTCATTAGGAGAATTAGCTTCTAATAGAGCTTGCTTTTGCGCATCTAATAGCTTCTCATTTAAGCTATTTCTAAGCTCAATGCTCTTGGCGTTAATCCTTATAGGTTTAACCTGTTCCTTGCGACTTAAGGCATCAACAACTACATTTGCCTTGCCTGGATGGTAGCGAATTTCGCAATCATAATCATTAATCGTTTCCATTCATCGGCGTTGTCGCATGTTCAATTCCTTCTGATTGAACAGATGCTGGAGACTTTTATGGTCTGTGTATATAATACACTTTGTGCCATATAAGTAATGTCTCCATAACTTTAATGCGAATACAACGAACCCAGTTCTAAATCATGGGTGGTGTAATTCCTTTCATTCACCTTTAATTTCCGTGATGCATAGGCAATCACTTTGCCTTTTTGCATTAGGACACAACCCATGCCAGTGTGTGATGCATCATAGTAGACTACAAATTCCTCAATACCCTCAGGTAGAGCATTGCTCAATTTGTGTTTAAGAATCTTAAAGGATTCTTGTTGTTTTAGACCCTAATTATATTTAATATTCTTACCGGTCAAGGTAGTTAAAGGAGTGGCTATCCTTGAAAAGTTCTCAATGAACCTCCTATAGTAACCAGCCAATCCTAGGAAACTACGAATCTCCGATGGGGTTTTGGGTACTTCCCAATTTATTATAGCCTCAATTTTGGCGGGATCCACTTGGATATCCCGCTCACTTACAACATGTCCAAGAAATTGGACTTCTCTAAGCTAAAATTCACACTTGGGGAACTTAGCATAAAGCTTCTCTTGCCTTAGTAGTTCTAAGATGCACCGAAGATGTTTCTCAAGATCAACTTGATTACGAGAGTAGATAAGTATGTCGTCTATGAAGACAATGACAAACTTATCCAAATATGGTTTGCAGACTCTATTCATGAGATCCATTAATGCTGCAGGTGCATACGTGAGCCCAAAAGGCATCACCAAGAATTCAAAATGACCATAACGGGTCCTGAAGGCAGTCTTAGGATCATCCTCACTCCTAACCTTCAGCTGAGGATATCCAGATCTTAAATCGATCTTGGAGAAGTAACTAGCCCCTTGAAGTTGGTCGAATAAATCACCGATCCTGGGCAAAGGATTTCAGTTCTTAATCATTATCTTGTTTAGCTCTCGGTAGTCAATGCACATCCGCATTGAACAGTCCTTTTTCTTAATGAACAAAATTGGAGCTCCCCAGGGCGAGGAACTTGGCTGAATGAAGCCTTTCTCTAAGAGTTCATCTAACTGAGTCCTCAACTCCTTCATTTCCGTTGGTGCTAGGCGATATGGGGCTCTAGCTACGGGTGCTGATCCAGGTATGATATCAATTCTAAACTCCACTTGCCTATCTAGAGGTAGGCCTGGTAATTCCTTGGGGAAAACATCGGAATATTCCGAGATAACTGGTAGGTCTTCAATGTTTGGCTTAGGCTCATTGATAGTAACTTGTGCCATGTAAATGACACAGCCTTTCCTCAAACACTTGGATGCCATAAATAACGACACCTTGTCTGGCAATCCGTAGTGTGAGTCTCCAGGGATGGTGATTGTTTCACCAGATGGGGTTTTAATTTCGATGAGTTTCTTATCGCAGGCAATGCGGGCTTGGTTACGAGATAATCAATCCATGCCTAAAACTACATCGAACCCCGCCAATTTCATTGGCAAAAGAGTGATGGCGATAGAATGATTCTTAATGGATATAGAGCATCCATCAAGAACGGAAGATGCTATCTCTAATGTTCCATCAGCGAGTTCTACCACATATGTTATATCTAGAGTTCTTATGGGCAAGTTTAATAGTTTACTAAACTTATGATCGACAAAAGATTTATCTGCACCCGAATCGAAAAGAACTCTAGCATATATATCGTTAATGAGGAATGTACATGTTATGACATTGTTGTCATTAACAGCCATCTCTTGCAGTTATCTGAAAGGCACGAGCATTCACCTTCATGGCCACTCCAGGCTTCGCATTATTATTCTTAAGAATCTTAGGGCAGTTAGTCTTAATATGCCCTTTTTCATTGCAGACGTAGAAGATGACATCCTTAAGATCCTTGCATTCCAGGGTATTATGCCCCTTTCTCTTACAGATACCATAGGGTTTGGCTTGTGGACTATAATTACATTGTCCCCAATGCTTGCGGTTGCAAGTCTTGCATGTTGGCGTCACAGCTTACTTGTCTTGGTTCCTTTTGAACCCGAATCTCCCTTTATTTTTCTTATTAAACCTTTGGGAGTTGTCACCTTCTCTCTTTCTTTTCCCGTCAGTTTCAGACTTAACTGACTTTTGCCTTACTAGATCAAGGGTAAGGGACAGGGATAGGTCAACAACGGACCTATAGGTGCTAGGCTGAGCAGCCTTTACCATACCCTTAACTTCAGGAGCTAACCCATTGATAAAACGCGCAATGCGTTTGGTTTCCGGGGTGATCAGATAGGAAACTAACCTAGATAGGGAGTTGAAATCGGAAACATACTTCCGACAATCTAGGTTTTTCAATGTGAGAGTCAGAAAGTGTGACTCTATCTTTTCCACCTCGTGTGGTGGACAGTAAGTTTCCTTAACAAGGTCCACAAACTTGGACCATCCCAAATTATACAGGTGTACTTTACCTGTAGACTGGATCATAGTTTTCCACCAGATTAAGGCATCGCCCTTAAAGGACTGTGATGCATACTTGACCACATCCTTATCAGCACAAATGCTATATCTACGATTGTCTCCATCTCATCCAGCCACTTTAGGGCTTCCACAGCTCCTTTCTCCCCATTAAATCTCGGGGCTTGCAGGAGACGAAATATTTATAGGTACATCCGTCTTTAACAAAACGGGACCTATCAGCAAAATCTTTTTTCTTTGGTTCACTCTTCGCATTCGAAGAGTGAACGGAGCTCTCCTTATGAGCTGAGGATGGGGTAATCGTTAATGGTCTAGAGCGAGTAGCACTCGACTCTTTAAGCTTTTCCATGGCCTTTTCAACGGCTGCGTCAATGCGAGCCTGGAAATTGTCATTAATAGTGGCTCTATTTTCAGCACTATTAGCGTCAATATCCCGGTGGCTACTTTGCGCCTCATCCGAGTTAGCCATCTTTTCAAAGCTTTGGTTCTAAATACCAAATAAAATTCTTTCTTATCCATGGTATTAACAACCATGTTGGCTTAAATATTGGATATAACAATCCATTGCCTATTCTAGTGTGAATATCATTACAACTCTTAGGCTTAATATATCTATATTTGGCCTAGGTCTTAATAGGACCATCAAAGGCAAATTACAATTTGGACATAGTCCATATATTATTGTACAATGATCGTAATGTCACAGCTGTCATTGTCATAATTGACAATTTTATTTGGCTCATAAGCTTGTCACGAAGGACATAAAATTTATGGCACATGGCCTGTCACTAATGGACAAAAAATATGGTACATAGGCATGTCACTAATGGACATGAAATATGGCACTTAGGCCTGTCACTAATGGACATAAAATATGGCACATAGGCCTGTCACTAATGGACATAAAATATGGCACATAGGCCTGTCACTAATGGACATAAAATATGGACAGAGGGGGTTATATTAACCACAGCTGTCGTTGTCATTTTGACAATAATATTGCTCAAAGGAAAATCATCACTAAATGGATGTAAATCATAGCCTCAAAGGCAATACATCACTAATGGATGTTTTAATCATAGCCCCAAGGGCAATACATCACCAATGGATGTTTTAATCATAGCCCCAAGGGCAATACATCACTAATGGGTGTTTTAATCATAGCCCCAAGGGCAATACATCACTAATGGATGTTTAATCATAGCCCCAAGGGCAATACATTACTAATGGATGTTTTAATCATAGCCCCAATCACTAATGGATGTTTTAATCATAGCCCCAAGGACAATATATCACTAATGGATGTTTTAATCATTGCACTGATGATATCTAGCCGGGATCAAATTTGATCACATAGGCTATATAAGGTTAGGACATAGTCCATTACCTTGATGGCTAGTGTGGTTCCTCAAGTCACACTACAAGGAGTATGAACATTCCTGAATGTTAACATAAGAGTACCTTAATAGTTGATTAATAGTCCCGGTTGCATTGACCTTAACGACTTGGAGGCTTGAACTTAAGTCCACCACCTCTGGATAGAAGGATAACTTCCCCTAACTATCCTGATAGAAGACCCCTTCGTACTTAACTAGCATTTATAAATTGGCCAAATGTGTGGTCTGTGCCACTTGGCTAATCAAAACCATTAAGATCTTTTTGGAATTATATCGCAAAGCATAAATTTCGAGTAAAATCGAGACGCTCATTTGAAGAGGATGAATATGTATTTATAATTCCAAAAATACCTCATTAAATTCCAAATAGAAATTACAATACTAGAAAATGAAATAAATTATCCATGCAAGGACTACAGAAAACAAAATGTCCACGCAGGGACTAAGGAAATAACAATGTCCTCACAGGGACTAACATATATTAGAAGAGACTTTACTCGTCTCTCTTTCCCTTAACCAGCTTGGAGAGTTTCTTGAAGAATTTGTTCGTCTTCTTCTCTGTTTCTCCTCTTGTTGTTGCATTTCTTTCATTATTTCTAAGGCTTCGTTAATGGCTTTAAGTGGAGGCGGAGGTTGTGGTTGTGGTTATGGCATAACCGGATACTGGTACCCATAAGTTGGATATCCAGTCGGTGGATAAGCAGGTGGGAAAGGAGACGGGTAAAGTGCATTGTGCATGACTGCTTGCATGTAAGGGTCATGTGACCATGCTTGATAGTCTACTGGATATATGGGGATTGGGTTACTATAACCCGATGGTGGTGGTTGAACTGTAGGTGTTGGTGTTGGTTCCACCACAGGTGAGGTGTTAGAGGGTCCACCCATTTGTCGGTCCTCGTGAATAGTTGGGTAAGGTTTGGGCAATGGTGGAAGCGAACCCGAACGTTGGCCCGCACGTACCGACATACGTGCTCCTCTTTTCCTCCTTGGTGGTTCTGGTGGCGATTGGGGTTGTTCCACCGGTTCCATGTGCACATCTTCTTGCACGGGAGGTGGTTGGGAGTGATGGGAAAGAGTATTGGCGAAGGTAAATTGGTTCCAATATTGTTCCTATGATTTTGATCGGCTGAAGGTCTATTTAAATATTGGTTTGGATTAAACTCATCATGGTAAGAATGATGAGAGTGATGGGAGTGGTGAGAGTGGTGCGAATGGTATGAGTGGTAAGAACATTGAGTATGAGTAGGCGAATGTTGGGCAAATGGCCATGAATCTCCCGAGTCCTCATTAGGGTTCGGGTGATGGGGATGTGGAGGGATGTGTCGTAATGGTCCTCCCCTCATGGGTCCTTTTCCTCGTCCTCTCACTCTTGGCGGCATTTTCCTGTCAAAAATCAATTAAAAACAATACTATAAGTTACTAATGAAATGAGTAATCCTAGGTCAATGCCTAGACTCAGAAATCTAAGGAATGTGCTCGTGTAAGTTTGAGATTAAACACAAGAAGGATAGTGTTTAATTCTCTCAAACGTTGGCTCTGATACCAACCTGTCACACCCCGGATTTCCTATCCAAATCCATACACCGGTGGACCCGGGTGGGGAGTATCATGACGTCAGTTGATAGCATCATTGTCAATTAAACATGGCACAGCGGAAGTCTTGGAATAAAATTACTATTACAAACCGAATGTTCGAAAATACAAAATAATATACAGGCTCGTAATAGAAGATCCGCAGGCGGATCATAAAATGTACAAAGAAATAATATAAAACAAACTTTAGGGCAGATCTAAGGATTTGCAAGATCCTCTTATTTCACTACCGAGCAGCTTCCGGCCTATTTCGTGTTGCTCCTGCAAGCTTAGTCTTTTGAAAATACGTCAGCTTTCGCTGGTAAATACACCCGACTGACTCATTTTGAAAACATTTTAGAAATTAGATTTAAGTGCACATGGCACAAATCTTTTATAACTTGGGAAAGTTACTTTGTAACCTTGTTAACAGATTCACATGTTTGTCCATACATACAAGGCCCAGTACAGAGACCGAGACATGATTAAATACACACCACTTAGAACTCACAGAGGAGTTATCCTAAACGTCTTGGGTAATTTGTATTTGAGCGTCTGTCGGGTGTAGCCTACACCCCGCGCTAAGGTCGTGACCATTATCTAATCTAATGAGCCGAGGATATCCAGGACACGGTAATTTAACCCCTGATGTTTAAGTTATCAAACAAAACTGATTAAAACAGAATATGCGGATTTACTAGCCATAATCCGGCATTCGATTGATCCCATTTCTGACCAAGCGGTAATAATTTACCGTATCCCAAGCCCGTATAGGGAAAATAAGTCAAAAATATTTACCTAAGCTAGTCTTGATTTAAATGCAAGATTTTAATATCTCAGCCGTATCCAAAATGAATTAAGTGCAGATAGCATTTACCGGAAGGCTCTAGTCTGGATTATGGCATAAGCTAACCAATTAAATACTAACGGTCTTATTTAAGTCATAGACTTAGACCGAGTAACGTATAGGATCAAGACGTATAACGCTTGATTAAACGATGACTGGGTAGAATGCAGTTTAAACCCGACAAGTACTTTGACTTGCATAATATTGGTAAACTAAAAACATTCTGGATTTTGAAACTTAAATGACAAGGTTAGACCCATTTCGGTTAATTTTCGTAAAATAGTTAGATAAACTTAACCGTACGCATATTAGCGATATCGGGTAACCGGATAAGTCATGGACAAGTCCTATATGCCATTATACTTTAAATAAGTTGTAATATCAGTAGGATATCAACTTATATGCCCAATAAGGTTTTAAAATAAAACTATGCCTTATAAGGGCATTTTGGTAATTTCATACTGTATAAAAGGAACTTGAATATAATTATAAGTATTCTGGAAAATAAATTATTTATGATATATTATCAGTAGGATATCAATTATATGTGTAATTTATCTTTTATGACCAAACTATGCACCAAAGGCGCATTTTGGTCATTTTATGTCACACCCCGACCCGCAGCGGAATAAGAGTCGGGGCATAATTGGGTTATCACCAAAGCTCATGATATTTACTAATATGTTTCATATAATTTAAAGTCAAAATTACATTCTCAATAATCCAAACATGTCCATACAAATACAAAGAAAAATAACCAACTAAACAATTCCAAGCTCTAAATCATTTTATTCTTCTAGGCCAATCCTATGTGTTTCTTGCTGCAGCTGGTTCACCTGTATCATGTGTAAAAATGGGGGTTTTGGGGTCAACATAAGTTGGCGAGTGAACCTTGTTAGATAAACATTTATTATTGATTTTCTTGTTATTTTATCAAGGAAAAATTGTGCATAAACATAAGTGAGCAAATGTAAATAATCAATCAGTAACAATGACAATCACAAATTATAACATACAATAACATATAATAACATACAATAACATACCAACATCATACAATAAATAACATGAATGAAACTGTGCGATCAAGGCTCAATCAAACGGAGCCGATCGTATTGCATGTACTGAAAATGATAAATGTCTGTGCGATCAAGGCTCAATCAAACGGAGCCGATCGTATGTTGGCACGCCAGGTTCACGCTCATAATGTAATGGGGAACATGCTCAACGCTCATAATGTAATGGGGAGCGGCGGCCTATGAAATTGCATGTACTGAAAATAATAAACTAAATCTATACAATAACCACACAAACAGTTGAAACAAGCTGAATACACATTTGTTCACGATATGATGTATGCACAATGATTTAAATATAATAAATGGCAAGACACATGATACACCCCAAAAACGTGATTAAAACGGGGAATTTGTAAAGATTCACTCACATTGGGTGCGTTTGGTTGGAGATGGTGAGATGCGCACGAGTTGGAAGAATTGAACAACGAGAATTAACTAACCTAAATAATAACGGAAAATATAGTAAATAAGTGGATTTTATTGATAATTTTAATGGGATTTTTAGATATATTTTTGTGAGTTTAAGGCTATTTCCTAACTTTAAAAACATTATTTTTAAGTATTTTTAATTGATTTTTAAATTAAATTAAATAAATAAAAATATAAAAATATGTTGACTTTTGCATTGACCGTTGACCGTTTGACTTGTTGACCGGTTTTATTGTGTAATTGTATGCGCCGGGTGACGCTCGAACCCGAGACCTCCCGTTCGCGTGCACGCAGCTCTACCAACTAAGCTACGTGTCTAACCCGAAATAATTCTATTTTTAATTATACTTATATACTAACTCAGTTTATTCAAAATTCTTTTATTTTCAAAAATATTTTAAATCATCGAACCGGTGTCACTAACAGGTCTCGAACCCGGGACCTGTGCTTTCACGCTACACACAGTCCACCGCTAGACTATGTGTCTAACTTGGTTAATATACAGATTTTTATTATACTAAACATCTAACGTACGTTAATCCGGTTCAGTTAGAAAAACAAAACATTTTTATTACAGAGCATACGTGTGACAAGGATCGAACTCACGGCGTGTGATTTGTATGTGCACACAGTCCACCGCTGGACTGTGTGTCTAACCCGAGATAATATCCGTTTTTAATTAATCTTAACAACACTCACTACTTCGTCTTCTTCGTCTATAATACGGACAACGGTTATCTAACTGTTATTTGTTTAATTTGGTTAGCGAATAATATGAACAAGTTGAAAGGTGATGAACGGAGAAAGTTTGGGGAAAGAAAATACCGGAACAGGTCGTCGTTCACAAAACTCCGGCAAGGATCGTCGGTTCTGTTTATGAGCTTCCTCTATTCGGGTCAATTACCAAATTTGATTGATTAGTTATGAAAGTGGGGTACTAAACAAGGATTAACAGAGGTTTTGAATGTTCATACCGATTCACCGCGTGAGATTGAAAATTCCAGAAGTTTTCCAGCGAGAGCTCAATATTCCGGCTATGTCGTCTGGGATTGATTCTGATTGTTGGTTTGAAGTTAGTAACAGCCTAACAACGGATTGAAACTGAAATAGTCGAAGTATTTACCGTATTAATGAAGGTCTCGGTTTTCCAGCGACTTGCAGAGATTTTCCGGCGAGTTAAAAAAAGTTTTCTGACGAACTGATTGAATAGGAAAGTGAAATTGAAGGTCTGTAGAATGTTTCTAAGTCACGAGAGAGATCTTTGATTGAAGTAATTCAGAAATTGAATACCTTCGGTTATAAAAACCGATCATCATCAAAATTTAAGTTAATTCAAGACTGAATTGATTAGGATCGTCGGTGCATCGGTTATAAACCAGAATCCGCGAACACTCAACCGTTTTGGACGGCTGAAAGCCGATTACGGTTTCAGTTTGGCGCAACAGGTTGTTTCATGATTGTCTATAAGATTTATTTGTTTCCTAGAGTTGACAGAAAACAACAAGTGGCAGAGTGGTTATGTGTGTATGTGTTAAGTCTTTGGAGTTCAACCTGGCTGACCCGGGTTCGAGTTCTGGCAGCCTCATTTTATTTTTAATCGTTTTATTTTTTACTTTTTATCAATTATAACTTTTATAGTTTAGTTTGTTTATTAATTATGTATCATTAAAACTCAAAATAGACGTAAATACGCAACGAAACATTTATAACTTGATATTCGATTACAAACGGAGCGGGTTTGGAAAACCCGTTTTTGACAAATGTTACAGTATCCCCTACTTTTAGGAATTTCGTCCCGAAATTTAAGTAGTAGTAGGAAAAAGATGTGGGTATTTTCCGCGCATTGAGTCTTCACGTTCCCAAGTAAACTCAGGTTCCCGTTTCGACTCCCAACGTACCCCAACAATTGGAACGCGACTTCGTCGAAGACGTTTTTCTCCGAAATCCATGATCTCTACAGGTCTTTCAATAAAATGCATAGATTCATCAATCTGAATATCTTCTAGAGGGATGTGGAGGTTTTCATCAGCGAGGCACTTCTTCAAGTTTGATACGTGGAATGTGGGATGAATCCTGTTGAGTTTTTCTGGTAGATCAAGCTTGTATGCTACAGGTCCTACTCTTTCGAGTATCTTGAAAGGTCCTACTTGGCGTGGTGCTAGCTTGCCCTTTTGACCAAAATGAACTACTCCCTTCCACGGTGATACTTTCAAAAGTACATGATCACCAGTGTTAAACACCAAGGGCTTCCGTCGTTTATCTGCATAACTCTTTTGACGACTTTGAGCCGCTAGAAGATTGTTTCGAATTTGATGGATCTTGTCTGTGGTTTCTTGAATCAATTCTGGACCAGTGATTTGAGCTTCCCCAATTTCGTGCCAACATACTGGAGATCAACACTTACGACCATATAAAGCTTCAAAAGGTGCCATGCCGATGCTTGAATGATAGCTGTTGTTGTACGAAAATTCAACTAATGGTAGATCAGCATCCCAATTTCCCTTGAAGTCTATGACACATGCTCGAAGCATATCTTCAAGAGTTTGAATGGTGCGTTCCGATTGTCCATCAGTTTGAGGATGATAGGCGGTACTGAGATCTAATCGCGTACCCAAAGCGGCTTGTACTGCTTGCCATGTTCGTGAAGTGAAACGACCATCACGATCTGAAATAATGCTTAACGGTACACCATGTCGGCTTATGATTTCGCTGATATAAATACGAGCTAGCTTTTCGTTCTTGAAATCTTCGCGGATAGGAATAAAGTGAGCTGATTTTGTAAGTCGATCAATGATTACCCAGATAGTGTCATACCCACCAGAAGTGCGAGGTAACCCGGTAATGAAGTCCATGGTTATGTTTTCCCACTTCCATACAGGTATTTCAGGTTGGACCAGAAGTCCTGAGGGTCTTTGGTGTTCAGCTTTCACCTTGGAACATGTAAGGCACTTAGAAACAAAAACAGCAATATCCTTTTTCATTCCAGGCCACCAATAGGTGTATCGAAGGTCTTTATACATCTTATCGGCTCCTGGGTGTATAGAGTATCGTGTTTTGTGAGCCTCATTCATAAGAATTTCACGAAGATTGTTGTGGTCAGGAATCCATATGCGATCTAGATAGTACAGAATACCGTCAGATTTAGTTTCAATTTTAAGTTCAGCTCCACAGGACAGCTCCTTTCGTACATCATCCTCCGTTATTGAAACATGTTGGGCTTCTCGAATTTGATCTTTAATGTCTGTTATGATTTGCGAACATAGAAGACAAATGGAGTTCGCATAACCCTTTCGACTGAGTGCATCAGCCACCACATTTGCTTTGCCAGGGTGGTACCGAATTTCACAGTCATAGTCATTTAGAAGTTCGACCCATCTTCGTTGCCTCATGTTTAACTCTTTTTGATTGAAGATATGTTGAAGACTCTTGTGGTCAGTGTATATTTCACACTTAATACCGTAGAGATAATGTCTCCATATCTTAAGGGCGAACACAACGGCTCCAATTTCTAGGTCATGGGTGGTGTAGTTCTTCTCATGAGTCTTGAGTTGTCTCGAAGCATAAGCTATAACCTTTCCTCTTTGCATTAGAACACAACTTATTCCTTGCCCTGACGCGTCGCAATAGACCACGAAGTCATCACAACCTTCAGGAAGAGTGAGGATTGGTGCATCACATAGTTTTTGTTTAAGGGTTTGGAAGGCTTCTTCTTGCTTGGGTTCCCATATGAAAGGTTTTCCCTTATGAGTTAAAGCCGTGAGTGGTACAGCAATGCGTGAGAAGTTTGAAATGAAACGACGATAATAACCAGCCAAACCAAGAAAATATCTTACTTCAGTTGGTGTACGTGGCGCTTGCCATTCTTGTACCGCTTTGATCTTTGAGGGGTCGACATGTATTCCCTTGTCATTGACTACATGCCCAAGGAATTGTACCTCTTTTAACCAGAATTCGCATTTGGAGAATTTGGCGTAAAGCTTTTCATTTTCTAGGAGTGTAAGGATGAGTCGACGATGGCGCTCATGATCAGACTTAGACTTTGAATAAATGAGAATGTCGTCGATGAAGACTATAACAAATCGATCGAGATAAGGTTTGCAGACTCTGTTCATTAGATCCATGAAGACAGCTGGAGCGTTGGTTAAACCAAATGGCATGACCATGAATTCATAATGACCATAACGAGTTCGGAAAGCGATCTTTGGGACGTCTTCTTCATGTACTCTAAGTTGATGATAACCAGAACGAAGGTCGATTTTTGAAAAGCAGTTGGCACCTTGAAGTTGGTCAAGAGGATCATCAATGCGAGGTAATGGATAGCGATTCTTGATTGTTAATTTGTTAAGTTCTCTGCAGTCGATGCACATGCGAAACGATCCATCTTTCTTCTTCACAAAAAGGACAGGTGCACCCCAAGGCGAGGAGCTAGGACGTATGAATCCTTTGTCAGTCAACTCTTGCAATTGACTGGCTAGCTCTTGCATTTCAGAGGGGGCTAACCTATAAGGAGACTTTGCAACTGGTGTAGCACCAGGTATAAGATCAATCAGGAATTCGACTTCTCTAACTGGAGGAAGTCCTGAAATGTCGTCAGGAAAAACTTGCGGGAAATCTTTTACTACTGGGATGTCTTCAAGTTTCTTCTCCATGGTTCCCTTTTTGATGAGATGAGCTAAAAACGCGTCATAATTCTTGCGAAGATATTTTTGAGCTTGAAGACAGGACATTAATCTGAGCCCTTTCGACGAGGTTTCTCCAAAGATTCGTAGAGTCTGACCGTTTGAAAGAGGAATGCGTATAAACTTTTCGCGGCATACAACTTCTGCCTGATGTTGACTGAGCCAGTCCATGGCAATTATAATGTCAAAGCTTCCCAACTTCATTGGAATGAGGTCAACTAGAAAATTGTGATCGTTTAGAGTAAGAGTACAATTGCGTATAATAGAGTTCAATGAGACTGGTTTCCCGTCAGCAACTTCTACTGTTATGGATTCCATGAGCTTATCACGATTTTGGTTTAAGATGGGTTCAAACTCTAAGGACACAAAACTTTTATCCACGCCGGTATCAAACAACATGGATGCATATTTACCATTGATAAGGAACGTACCGTTAACCACATTGCCGTCAGCTCTAGCCTGATTAGCGTTGATGTTGAGAGCTCTTCCTCTTGCAGGTGGAGGAGCTTGGTTAGATTGATTCACCGGATTGGCTTGGGCTTGAGCATGAATAATGTTCACCAACCTTGGACAAGTGTTTCTAAAATGGCTTGGGTCTCCACAATTGTAGCAAGCCCGCATAGGTTGTACCATGGGATAGTTGGGTTGGTAGTATGTTTGGGCTAAATGTTGGGTAGGTGGTAATAGTAGGGGTTGTTGGGCTTGACCCATTATTTGTTGGTGGGTTTGGGTTGAAGGCTGGTGGCGGTTCGTTCGCTGAGGCATCGACAGGTTTGAACAGTATGACCTGCCCGACCACAGCCGGTGCAATGTTGGCAGGGATGATCAGGAAAATGGTGGTATTGGCAACGGTTGCATTTTGGTAACGGGCCAGAGTATGGTCTTTTGTATGGTGCAGGTGAAGGGGCAACTTGGGTAATGGGTGCAGTAGGAATAGGGAAATTGGTTTGTGTAACAGCGATGTTTCTGGTGTTACGCTTCCTCTTGTTAGCAAACTTAGAGGAGGAGGTGGAATGGTTTGGTGTTTGGCCCTCAACGGGGGCTTTCTTCTTTTCCTCTTTAAACTTACCGTTGCGAATTCGATTTTCGGTCAGTTCAGTCGCTAGTTCCATAGCAGCTTCAAGGGTTGCTGGTGAAGTGCTGAGAACTGAATCTTGAATTTTCGAGGGAAGACCTCAAATATAATGCTCAATCAAGCGGTAAACTGGGGTAAACAAGTTAGGGACCATTTGGTTCAACTCTAAGAACCTCTTGTTGTAGGACGTATGATCTCCCTCCTTTTGCCTCAAAGAATGAAATTCGTCCTCTAGCTTCTTAATCTCACTTCTAGGACAGAATCGCCTCGTCATGATTTCCCTTAACTCCTCCCACGTTAAGGCCATTGCATCATCAATTCCCCTCTTCCCCTTTTCAGTATTCCACCAGGTGAGAGCTACCCCAAATAGTCTCCCGGTTGCGTATCGAACCTTGCGATCCTCAGGACAATCGCAGTTGAGGAAGGTGTTTTCCATTTCCTCAAACCAGTGGAGGAGAGCAGTGACACCTTCGGTCCCTTCAAATTTAGGAGGATCGCAAGACTTGAAATGTTTGTATGAGCACTTGCTGGTAGGAGGGTTGCCGATGTTCTGGTCATTTTGTTGGGGAGGATTAGTGGGATTGGTGGCGAGAGCTTGTTGTACTTGAACCACAATGTCAGGAAGCACCGCGGCCATTTGTTTCGCGATTTGTGTGGCCAAGCATTCGTGAGACCTTCCTGATCTTTTACCCCTTCGTTGTTGTCTAGCCGACATCTACAGGAACATACATAAGAAGATTGTGAGTTTATGGAGTCTTTTTTTTTTAGGTGTCATGTGTCTTTAAGAAAATGAAAATAACATAAATATCAATAATGCAACTACATCCATAGGATGTCTTGGGTTTGCTCATGTTGGGCCTCAAATGTCCCCCATACCTTCACCTGTATAATCATGTGGGCCCCCATGACTATTGGTTTGGTAGGATTCACATTAGTATTGGCGATTTAAAACTCGCATCACCCGAATGCAAACCACAAAATATGTTTACGAGATGTATGGTCGGAATGTGTCCAGGTGTAGACACAGTGACAACTCAAAGTGGGGTTAGTTCACACGACGTTTGGTGTAGCATGCTTTGGCCTAATAGGTACTTCGTACTCTCATCGTTAGTCCCCAGGTAGGCAAACTGGTCCTTTATTTTGGATTTATACGAATTCCAGCCTAGACAGGACGTTCCGACTACCGGTACTGGTACCCTTCCAGATACTACATGCCCGTCATGAGAACTCACTTTGATGAGATTTGAAAATACAAAAATCATTGTAAAAGCAATCATGAAAATGATGTGATGTGTGCTTTCATGGATATGATATGTCATGAGAATATGATTCATGATAGGCATTATATGATAATATGTACTTATGAACATGCTTGCATAATATTGAATATAACATTAAATATAAAACATATAAACATCATGAAATTTGGCATATAACATACAAAAATCTTAAAAATTTCTAATCAACTATAGTATAGGCTCTAAGGGTCTAATAACCTATCCTATATCCCTATAGTCATGGCTCTGATACCAATCTGTCACACCCCGACCCGCAGCGGAATAAGAGTTGGGGCATAATTGGGTTATCACCAAAGCTCATGATATTTACTAATATGTTTCATATATATTAAAGTCAAAATTACATTCTCAATAATCCAAACATGTCCATACAAATACAAAGAAAAATAACCAACTAAACAATTCCAAGCTCTAAATCATTTTATTCTTCTAGGCCAATCCTATGTGTTTCTTGCTGCAGCTGGTTCACCTGTATCATGTGTAAAAATGGGGGTTTTTGGGTCAACATAAGTTGGCGAGTGAACCTTGTTAGATAAACATTTATTATTGATTTTCTTGTTATTTTATCAAGGAAAAATTATGCATAAACATAAGTGAGCAAATGTAAATAATCAATCAGTAACAATGACAATCACAAATTATAACATACAATAACATATAATAACATACAATAACATACCAACATCATACAATAAATAACATGAATGAAACTGTGCGATCAAGGCTCAATCAAACGGAGCCGATCGTATTGCATGTACTGAAAATGATAAATGTCTGTGCGATCAAGGCTCAATCAAACGGAGCCGATCGCATGTTGGCACGCTAGGTTCACGCTCATAATGTAATGGGGAACATGCTCAACGCTCATAATGTAATGGGGAGCGGCGGCCTATGAAATTGCATGTACTGAAAATAATAAACTAAATCTATACAATAACCACACAAACAGTTGAAACAAGCTGAATACACATTTGTTCATGATATGATGTATGCACAATGATTTAAATATAATAAATGGCAAGACACATGATACACCCCAAAAACGTGATTAAAACGGGGAATTTGTAAAGATTCACTCACATTGGGTGCGTTTGGTTGGAGATGGTGAGATGCGCACGAGTTGGAAGAATTGAACAACGAGAATTAACTAACCTAAATAATAACGGAAAATATAGTAAATGAGTGGATTTTATTGATAATTTAATGGGATTTTTAGATATATTTTTGTGAGTTTAAGGCTATTTCCTAACTTTAAAACATTATTTTTAAGTATTTTTAATTGATTTTTAAATTAAATTAAATAAATAAAAATATAAAAATATGTTGACTTTTGCATTGACCGTTGACCGTTGACCATTAGACTTGTTGACCGGTTTTATTGTGTAATTGTATGCGCCGGGTGAGGCTCGAACCCGAGACCTCCCGTTCGCGTGCACGCAGCTCTACCAACTGAGCTACGTGTCTAACCCGAAATAATTCTATTTTTAATTATACTTATATACTAACTCAGTTTATTCAAAATTCTTTTATTTTCAAAAATATTTTAAATCATCGAACCGGTGTCACTAACAGGTCTAGAACCCGGGACCTGTGCTTTAACGCTACACACAGTCCACCGCTGGACTATGTGTCTAACTTGGTTAATATACAGATTTTTATTATACTTAACATCTAACGTACGTTAATCCGGTTCAGTTAGAAAAACAAAACATTTTTATTACAGAGCATACGTGTGACAAGGATCGAACTCGCGGCGTGTGATTTATATGTGCACACAGTCCACCACTGGACTGTGTGTCTAACCGAGATAATATCCGTTTTTAATTAATCTTAACAACACTCACTACTTCGTCTTCTTCGTCTATAATACGGACAACGGTTATCTAACTGTTATTTGTTTAATTTGGTTAGCGAATAATATGAACAAGTTGAAAGGTGATGAACGGAGAAAGTTTGGGGAAAGAAAATACCGGAACAGGTCGTCGTTCACAAAACTCCGGCAAGGATCGTCGGTTCTGTTTATGAGCTTCCTCTGTTCGGGTCAATTACCAAATTTGATTGATTAGTTATGAAAGTGGGGTACTAAACAAGGATTAACAGAGGTTTTGAATGTTCATACCGATTCACCGCGTGAGATTGAAAATTCCAGAAGTTTTCCGGCGAGAGCTCAATATTCCGGCTATGTCGTCTGGGATTGATTATGATTGTTGGTTTGAAGTTAGTAACAGCCTAACAACGGATTGAAACTGAAATAGTCGAAGTATTTACCGTATTAATGAAGGTCTCGGTTTTCCGGCGACTTGCAGAGATTTTCCGGCGAGTTAAAAAAAAGTTTTCTGACGAACTGAATGAATAGCGAAAGTGAAATTGAAGGTCTGTAGAATGTTTCTAAGTCGCGAGAGAGATCTTTGATTGAAGTAATTCAGAAATTGAATACCTTCGGTTATAAAAACCGATTATCATCAAAATTTAAGTTAATTCAAGACTGAATTGATTAGGATCGTCGGTGCATCGGTTATAAACCAGAATCCGCGAACACTCAACCGTTTTGGACGGTTGAAAGCCGATTACGGTTTCAGTTTGGCGCAACAGGTTGTTTCATGATTGTCTATAAGATTTATTTGTTTCCTAGAGTTGACAGAAAACAACAAGTGGCGGAGTGGTTATGTGTGTATGTGTTAAGTCTTTGGAGTTCAACCTGGCTGACCCGGGTTCGAGTCCCGACAGCCTCATTTTATTTTTAATTATTTTATTTTTTACTTTTTATCAATTATAACTTTTATAGTTTAGTTTGTTTATTAATTATGTATCATTAAAACTCAAAATAGACGTAAATACGCAACGAAACATTTATAACTTGATATTCGATTACAAACGGAGCGGGTTTGGAAAACCCGTTTTTGACAAATGTTACATTTTACACATAGTTTATAAATTATTTGGGATTCTGAGTTTGTATCATGTACCTACTGTAAAAATACTTGAAATAAGTTTTAAAATCAGTAGGTAACAATTCTTGGCTGATATTTATGGTTTAAAACCATACTATGCGCCAAAACGCCGCTTATGTCGTAAAATGACGATTTATGCGATGTTTACTGAAAACTGATGTTAGGGTCAGATTAAAATGTCTTAGACATGTTATTTAATATGACATATCACTAGGTAAAAGATTTACCTTTAAAACATATGATTAAAACCATTTTATAAGCCATAAGGGCTTTATCGTTATTTATCGACATATTACAAGAACTTGTTCATAAGCTCCGTTTATAATCTGATTTAACATCCCAAATAATCCTACTTATGTTATTACATCAGTAGGAAACTGATTTTCAAGTTCATTATCATTTAAACCTTGTTTTATGCCAAAATGGCATTTTAGTCAAAATGGCATAATTACGGAACTTGTGCATAAACTCAGATTCTGATTATGATTATGTAATATAACCTCAGAGGGTTATATTACATTATATTACGATCATAATGCAACCTTAGATCAGTAGCTAACTAATATAAATCGGGTCAGAATCGAAAGTCAAAGCAGAAGTCAAACTTCGCGACTTTCGGTTGCGAACCGACCCTAGAACTGAAATTGACGAGCCGAACATGTTCTTACATGTTCTAATAATTATTACCAGCTTGTTTAAGTGTCAAAACAGGTTTCATAACATATATAAGATCAATTTATGATTTTTCCGAGAAATGGTCTGTTTGAATTTTTAATATCATAACTTTGACCCGTCAATTGGTCAAGCAAACGTGATCTTCAGGAGGTGCCCTTTATAGGGACTAAAACCTACCTTATTACGATCACTTAGTCATGTTCATTACGAACAATGGCTGGACCATAATGGTCTTAACCGAAAGTCAAGGTGTTTTCCGTAAAATGCTTGCCTTTTGGCTATAAAAGCCTATAAACGAAAATGTAAGAGCAAGGAACACTTACAAGAGGTTCCTAGAATGCAATAGAACTAAGTTGGATGCTCCTTTCAGTTAGGAACTTCCAGAGGAGGGATAAGGGTTATGAATAAGAAAGGTGAAAGTTCAAATGGTGAACTTGGATACCTATTTATAGTTGGAGAACTCAAAGGAGGTGATGCCAGGTGCTAAGGGGTGTAAGAGGGAGCTTACAAGTGTCCTAAAACGTGGCATAGCTGTTGAAAGTCCATAGTTTCGAAAAAAGGTTTTTGGCTACATGTGTGGAGGCCAAGCAAAACTTTCTACAGATACATGCCTCTCGTGCCACGCGAGCGTCCCATAGGCAGTTTTGAAGTTTGCCACATTTAGCCCCTCAATTTATTAAATACCCTTAAAACCTCCTAAAACACCCGTTTAGCATATTTAGCCCTCCGTAGCCAATATTTGGCGTACCCGGGATTATGCCCGGACATTATCGAGCTCTTGGTTTGTTAAAGGTCACTCAGAGGTATAAATTAACATGTTGATACTTTTAACCCCTCCAACGTCCAACTTTTATATAATTACGGATTTAATTCCTCTCGTCCAACAAATGGGACATGTGAGAGCTAGAACTTCGTAAAAGATCACTCAGAGGCTCATTATAAGCATGTTGACTCTGATGTCACTCAGAGCCTTGGCAAGTTGACACAACGGTCACCCAGAGGCCATGATTTTAGCATGTGACACTAATGGTCATTTAGAGGCTTGGTTTATGCATGTTGACATCAGAAGATCACTCACAGACCTAGTTTGAGCATGTTGACGCTTTTAGTCCTTGTTAATCTTTAATATACTTAAAATAAAATACAACACATGTCGCTATATTATTTGACACGATTTTACAGGGTGTTACAGTCTAAATGTGCGGGACTTGAAACGGGTCAAACGGACAACCAAAACAACACAGCAGCAAAACTGCTGCAGTAGGAAGCGTCGCTAACGCCATCTTTGTCCGTCACCGACGTAGCTTGGTTGCCCGACGCCTTAAGTTACTGCCTATGGCAGTAAAGCTCCGACGGGATATTGGAAGAGACGTCGCCGACGCGGCAAGGAGCCATCGCCGACGCCACCTCGATGATTCAAATTTTTTCTTGATAAATTTTGTTAAATTAGTTATGTGGTGTTAACTCTTATCCAGTACATTACTAACTAATTTATAAATTTCCAGTTTAAGGTATTCGTTAGGACCCTTGGATGACGATCAAGCTCAATGAAGAACCGAACACGATCAAAGCTCAAGCTTCCGCAATTAGTTTCATTGTTACGGAACTAATCAATGACGATATGTCAAATGTTTAATGTTGAGAGTTTTTATAAAGCCGAAAATATGTAGTGACGTATATTCGCATTTACTCGTTTAAATGTGAAATTTTTAATAGAAATATAAATATTTTAAGATAGTGTCTTACAATATGGAGCATTTAATATAAACAATTTATCTAACTTTTTTTTAAAAATATAACTTTTATTCATATCGTCATCGAGACTAAAATGGGCCTGACAGCAACCGACACAAAAAGCGCCGGCCAAAACCTACAAACCGAGCATATATAGAGTATCAACTGTATTCTTTTGTTCTGACACTAAAAACAGGAAAATGAAATACGATGGAAAGGTAAGAAAAGAACGAAGTGTAGAAAATCAAGTTTTAAGAAAGATTCGAACCTGGGTTGAAAGTTTGAAAAAACTCATGCATTAGCCACCTAGCTGATCTAACCATTTAATGTGTTACATGCTTTTAGGCACTTATATAAAGATAAATTTCGGTGGAACAATCACCAACATTTGTTTTTAAGGATATAATATACATATATATATTATTAAATATAAATTTAATTATATAAAATGAATTTAATATAAAACAAATTAAAGATAGTTATAATTGACAAGGTTGCCTGACCTTTTTATATCTACAAATTTTTTAATCCAATTTTTTTTAACAATTAAAGTGTACAATCATATTTTTATGAATTCTACAAACCGAAAACAATTTTATAGTCATGTAGGATCAAACTAAAAAAACATTCAATAATATATATATATATATATATATATTATATTAAAATTAATATTTTTTATGGTTTGATGAATCCTATTTTATTTTTTGTCATATCATTATAGCCAAAACATTTAAGTAATTATTTTATTTTATTCTCATTTTGATTTATTCATGGTTTATTTTAACTCTTTGCATATTTTTATATAAGTGACAACTTCAACTTATTTTTTTATAACGGATCGATTTGAGTTATATTTTATATATAAGGAGTTAAAACAATTAAAAACAAAAAAATACTCTTAAAATGAGAAGACGGAACGTTTGAAAGTCGCTCAGAGTTTAAATTTAAGGCAAACAAATATGTTAAGATTATTATAGTATACTCAAACAATATATTTTTTTACTTATATATGACACTAAGTTATACCTAATAAGTAACAAGTTGCACTATGTGTAATAATTTTGTGTACCTAAGATTTTTGGAACCGTTTGAAAATTTTCTGATTTTTTCTCTGTGAGTTCAAGCTATACTTAATAAATAAGTAAATGGAAGAAATTTTGTCTGCTTATTGTTTCTCAACTATTTATTATTTCTATATTAACACTACTTTTTAATATTTCATGTATTTAATTTTTTTTCTCAACTATTTTCTTTATTTATTTATTGCTTTTTAATAACTATTCAATATTTTATTGATCAATTACATGTAATATACTAGTTTTTAACCAAATTACACAAATAAATATGTACAATACACCTCCGAGGCGAAAAATACGGATTAGATTAGAAAAAGGTTATGTTGAAAAATTTAACTATATTTTGTATTATTTCTGTGATATTTTAAAAATAACCACAATTTTATGTCAACTATTTTTCCTATTATTATAACAAAATCAGGTTAAAATAAATAATTCAATTCATTTTAGTTTTTCCTATTATCATTTTAGTGATACAGAGAATTAGATTGCAAAACCACAAAGCAGATAAATATTTTTTCACTTATTCGGTTGTAATCCTTCGATCACATTAAAAGCAAACCACCTTTGAATTATTCTTTTTTTGTTTTTAATTTTCTTAGTTTTATATCAATTCAGTAAAGTCAATTATGATTTTCATTATTACAATATATAGGAAATAGTAACAATTGTCAATTAACTAGAATATACTGTCCGTGCTTCGCGGCGGCATTCGGTATAATCGAATATATAACCCACAAGAATATCGATACGTGTTTTACATTGACTGAAAAATATAAAAACAAATAATTCGTAACGGTACCGTTACCACACCGACACTTGCTCTAATTTACGTTAATAAGATTCACACTATTGAGAATATCAACACATGTTTAACAATGTATGATAAGGAGAAATTTATAAAATATGACCTTTTCTTTTTTAGTATATTTTGGTATTTGTTTTCTTTTTGTTATTTTGGTAAAGAAAAAAAGAAAAGTATTTAATAAGTTAAATAAATGTGTGAAAACAGTTGCACCATATATACTGACATTTAAGTATAACTTAACCTTTAGTTATTATTTTTAAAATAACTTATTAAACAAACTCTAACTAAATCGTAATTGTTTTGTATTTAATCTTTAAAATGAATAATTGAAATAAACAAATTACTAAATAATCATCACTATATAATAAAATTGTGGGCGTGAATACTTACCCACAAAACAACTGAGACCAACTTAAGTGGTAAGCTACGGTGTGAAAAATTCAAATCATACTTCTGGCGAAGTAGATTCACGCCCACGACGACGGCATTGATTGTCTAGACTACTTCTGGATTCCAATGATGCGCTTTCAATTCATAAAGCATGTAGGAAAAGCTTGTACCCACGACTTGACCAAGTTGTACCAGTCATTCGTTAAAAAACGATACGGTCGACTAAAAAAACAAAGACATAAAATATTGATTACAAATAATAACCATCTTCTAAATAAATACACGTAGTAAGATTGGTTATAGGCTATGTAACTATTATAATATTTATTTAACAAAAATATAGTTCCACAATATGACATTATTAAAAAAATTTTTGAATTTATGATTTTATGGAATTTGTTCTTTAAAATTTGATATCAGATATGATATTAGGTGATCAAATATACCCATTCTTTTATAAAAGTGGATTATTATTTTAAAATATACTTAACACTAAGCAATTAAATCTCATTCACATCCTCCTAAAAATTAGTCTATGAAGAAATTAGAAAAGAATATATATATATATATATATATATATATATATATATATATATATATAGATATATATATATATAAAGATTTTTATGTATTTTTTTGTATAAAAGTTAAATTAGTTATTAATGAAAATAATCTGATTTTTTAATTCAAAAATTTATTTGATTTACTACAAATTTGTATTTGAAGCTATACTTTAAATGATTTTGAGTTTTGTAAAAGTTTGATATTTTGTAAATTGATAAAGATTAATTTTATTGAATTCCTAATAATGAATAATTTTTTTTATTAACAGAAGTAAATCTCATGAGATGAAAATATAAAATTCGGGTGTTATAATATCTAAACTATGTTTATTTTATTATAAGTTAAAACCAAGAAGTTAAAAAAATACCAAAGAAAAGGTAAATAAATAAAAAAGAAGGTAATGAAAAAGACAAAACAAAACACACACGACCCAATAAAAAAGGAAAAGAAAAGGACAAAATATAAACATTCTTAATTAAACTTGTAATTGTAAGTATATATAACTAGTGGGTTATGACGGCTCGTTACGACAGCTAAGCCGACATGAATTGAAACAAAAAAACTATAAAACGAATGTCGGTAATAAATAAAGTCGTTATGTATTCAAACGGATATCGATATGTGCTTTATGTCAGGTCGAAAACCATAAAAATGAATACTGACATTTGTATCGGTACCATGTAGTTCGGTAAGTTTCGATCCGGTTTGTTACCACACTAATCGAAAACCAAAAAAGTATGAACACATGTTCCAATAAAACCGGTATGGATACCGATATTGTTCGGTCAACATCGGTTCAGTTTGTTACTGTACCAATACTCAATATATATAGTTTACAATACCAATTAAATACTATATTTTGAATAAAACTCCGATTTTAATAAAATTTTTACTTGAATTTTGAGAAAAAAAAGTTTAAACAACTACATATTTAGTTTTTATTTGGTTTTTTAATTGATGAACTCAAGTTTTTATTTGTTTTTTAAATTGATGAAGTTATTAGTGAAAATTAAAATTACTTTAAAAACTATATTGGTTAAAGACCTATATTAACATTAGTAGAATATTATATATATTGTATAAGGTGTAATTTTTAAAAAATATTTTTATTTAGTATATATATATATATATTATAGAAAACTTTGTTAAAACTATAGATAAATGTATAAAAAAAATTCATCCAATACTACCCGTATAAAAGGTGTGGATTTAAGGATTCAGGGTTTACCAATAACATGACCCTTACTAGTATCGATAAAAAAAATTGCTATATGTCTGGGGAGTATGATTATACAAACAAAAAAAGAAGGTTGCTAACATCTATAAATAAATACGAGGTTGCTGCTATTTTTTCTTAGGTTTATAATATATGGTTATTTTCAGAGAGTTCATTTATTAGGTTTATAATATATTGCCATTTATTAAGGTTATAATAAGACCATGGCCGTCTGAGAAATTTTTGAAAATTGAGGGATTTTATTACGAATGAAAACATGGACTTTGAAATATAAATTTTAAATATATAAAACAAACTTTTAGGATTCGTATGTTACGGTGGGACCATAGATGTAAAAATGTTATAAACGCACACGCGTTACGAAGTGTAACTCGTCAAAATTAGACGAAAACGTAAAATGTATAAAGATATAAACAAAAAAAGTAAAATAATCATCATTTCTACCACCCGCGTTTCACGGTGGGTTCGAAACATAGACAAAAGATATAAAAGAACATAGTCGTAATATAAAAAAAGGATATCAACTATCTTTTAGATTCTTTTATAATAATATATAGAACTGAATAAAGAGATAAAAACAAAATGGGTCCACTTTGATGAGTTGATGCCATTTTGTAACACCCAAAAAACGGGTTTGGTAATCAAACTACGTTAATATTAAAGAGCGGGTAAAAGACCGTTAATGGTAAAAGTGAACCCGTAAACAAAATAACTAGGAACAAATTAACCTAGTTAATAACATGTATATAAGTAACAAGACAATGAGTTGTAGTCTCATTTATAATCAAAACTAAACTTGAGGGAGCAAAGCTGCCACAAGGGAAACTTGTTTTATTAAAACATAAAATTAACACATAACACACACACTTAGTGTGTGTATATGTCGATCATCAGAGGGTGCAACAAGGGCAAACCCTTTTTGATCAAGAAACATTAAAATTGAAGGGTGAATTATGGCTAAATCTTATGCATTAACATACAATTGTGATCATCTAGGCTTGGAGATCATGAGGTATGTTGTAAATTATGTTTTAGTAATGATAATTATGTGAATGAACTTGAAGGTGATAACCTTGAGTTCAATAATTTGTTAGTATGGTGGAATTGATAATGAAATTATGTGTATAATCATCATATTCACAAGTAAATGTGAAATACTTGAACAATTTTTTGATTTGAATAAGTGTTCATGTATGACATAAAGTGGGTTTTTGATTATATGATGAAATTGATAATGTATGAGTGTTTATGATCATCATACTTGTATGTATGTGTAAGATACTTGAACAAATTAGAGATTCGAGTAAGTAATCATACATGATTTGAAATGGGCTTTGTATGATATAATGAAACTGATGCGATGTCAATGTCAATGTTAATAGGTGTGACAACCTGGAAATTTCTCATACTTTCGTGTACTATTGTTGATTTAATTCTTGTGCGTGGCACTCTAAACATGTACGCTACATGCTAAACCGCGTTTACTCAATTTTCGGGACGAAAATTCTTTCAACATGGGGATAATGTGATATCCGGGTTTTTCGGATAACTTGCATGTGACACTTGTCGAATAATATATGTGTTAAGTATTAAACGTGCATGGAATGAATACGTGATGAGTGTTGGTGTGATTGTTTAGTATAAAGTAATTAGTGTAGATATGTACACGAACCGAACCGCGACACGAACCAACCTCGATCCTTTGTGACTTTAGGAGTTAACAAAGTTTAAACTTTGAACTTAAGTTTTCGGCCAAAAGAAAACAAGGATCAAACCTAGACCTAGAGTTCCAACTACTCGGCCGAGAACAACCTAAACCGAAAACCGTTGCATGCCAAACCTAGAACCACTCGGCCAAAACCCCAAACCAAACCAACTCACCTTAATCTTTGGCCGCAAGATAAAACCTAAACCGACCCAACTTTAGTCCCTCGGCCACGTGATCAAGACCCAAACCAAACAACCCAAGATTCTCGGCCAACAACACTTATCCCAAACCGTAAACCTTATCATGTGCGCCTATAAATTCAGATCATGCATGTTTCCTTTAGAATCCGAAAACCCTAACCAACAAGACTGCCGTCGGCAGCTTTATTCTTGCACCCTCCGATCGCGAACAGCTTTCCCCTTTATCATCTCGATCTGAATTAGTCTTGTTCACCCTCTCGGTCGCAACAGCTTTCCTTTTCTTCCCTTCCGGACGCAGCAGCAACCATCGCCATCTTCTCTCATCACACTCACGGTTCGTTTAAGTTGTTTCAGATGATATGTATGCCTAGATGTTTAAGTTGTTTCGGATGATATGTATACTTAGATGTTTAAGTTGTTTCGGATGATATGTATGCTTAGATGTTTAAGTTGTTTCGGATGATATGTATGCTTAGATGTTTAAGTTGTTTCGGATGATATGTATGCTTAAATGGTCTAGTTGTCTTGAATTATATCTATGCTAGAATGGTTAGTTGTTTCGGACGATGATTGCTGAATGAAAGCGGCTTTGTTAATCTTTTTTTATATGTATGATAGTTGTCGGAACATATAAGCTTGCCAAGCATGATTGAACGAATGTTAGACTAGCTGATTTGTTAATGATGTTTGCGTTAGATGATTGTATGATTGCGGAATGTTTAAACCGAATTGAATGTTATATTGAAAGCTGATTGTATAGGCTGTAAATTGTGTATAAAAACTAAAGTTATTGAGAAGGGCTTGCATGGATAGGTTATTAGTATTAATCTAGGACTAGAAATCAGTTCTAGATCGCTTAGATTAATCGCATGAACGGGATTATACGAGTTTATTATAAAGAGATGCTGAAACAGTCTGCTGAATAATAGTTACAGCCAACTTTATCTGGCTGTAACTTGGTCGTTAGTTGTCGAAAAATGGATTTTCTGATGTCTAGAATGTAGAGATTTGAATAAGGAATCTAATGGCGCTGGATTCATAATTTTCTGAAGTCGTTTGATATTTTTAAAGGGCTAAACAAGTTCAGCAGCTAAAGCTGTTAAAATGCTGAGATTCTGTTGATTGTTTATCAGGTTAGATTTTAAAATCAGTAGGGAGTTGAGTCATGATTTTTGTACAGCAACTAGGTATAGAAATTTCCGGACAACTCCAACTGGAATTTTGTTAATCGGACGATCAGTGATTTTTAAATAAATTCTTCCGTGGACTGCAGTCAGAAAGCGGTAAATCTGACTGCAGCTTAGTGGATTAATATTTATGGTTAATTGGTAAAGATTTAGGACTTGGAAAAATTATATAAATTTCTATGGTATAGATGTCACCTACTGTAAAAATATTGGAATTTTTGGAATGTTAGAACTAATTTATAAAAATCCTAGAAAACAGCTGAATAATTGAGTGTTAAGCAGAAAGTTGATAACTTGTGATTTTATGCATCAAAGTGTTGCATGGATTTGGAATGTGTTCGTGATAAGTTGTTTAATTACTATGATCATATGAGAATACTTGCATGCATGTTTGAGTGTTAGATATGTTGTTTGTGTGTATCACTTTGTGATTAAATTTCGTGTGGAATTTGTATTGATGTGACTACACACTGACGTGTAATTAATTGGTTTGTTAGGACGCAACTAGCGGTCCCATCTCTTATAACATCTTTGCTACACTAACCGAGCAAATAAAGGTGAGTTCACGGCCCTAACTTTATACGGTTTTTAAACAACAGGGGGAGAAACATGTATACACTCTCAAACTCAAACTCTTTACGTTATACGAAATTAACGTCACATAACTATACGGTAACTAAGTTAATGTTAATGTAATGTTATGGTCACTATGCAGCTTTATCACTTAAGTCCTCGACAATCTCCTCGGATCGTTAGTATTTGGGTTAAATAGCGGGGGAATTATAAGTAGTACTACTGGGTCTGACGAGCCACATCCGAGCTAGTCGCGCTAGCCGACCGGGTATGGTCAACGGGTGTATGATTGGCCTAACATCGCCATGGTCATGTGACAGGCCTGGCAAAACGGAGGCACAACTGTCAGCTTCGATCGCGAACACTTAGTGACATGACTTTAGGCTAGCTACCTATATACATTAATATTGAACTTAATTACGGATCAACTTAATATTCCGGGTTTGGAATATTGGAACATCAACTTATTATCCCGGGTTGGGGATAATGGAAACAACAACTTAATATTCCGGTTGGGAATATTGGAAGCAACAACTTATTATTCCGGGTTTGGAATAATGGAACTGATATGTTATCCCGGGTTGGGGATAACGGAGTAACAAACTAAAACCGAACAAATGAATTTATGAAATCCTGTGAACTCACTCATCTTTAATGTTGACACTTGTTTCTTTACATGTTTCTCAGGACGCTAGGAGCTCTAGGTGCACGTACATGCATTGAACAAGACATCATTATCGAGTCTCATTTATTAATATTGTTTTGGGATTTTTCCTTTGTTTTGGCGTTTGTGTTGGCGCCGCATCACTACTTATTTATGCTTCCGCTCAAACTTTAAAAACTGATACTTATGCTAAATATTGGTAATCTAAAATTTACAACAAATGATTTTGGAAAACGTATTATCAAATCATATAGAGTCGTTCAACGTACTAGTGTCTTAGATTCTGGTTTGTTCACACGTCTCGCGGTAGAACTCCGCAAGTGGAAATTGAGGGTGTGACAATAGGTGTTTGAGATCATGTTGTCTACTAGTTAGTGTGTAGAATTTGACTATATTAGGTATTCGGATAAATATCTAGTAATATGATGAAATGGGTTGTTACATATTGATGAAAACCCTTAGTTCTAGTACAATGAATGGATAAATTAGCATTGATAATCGAAAGTTAAGTTAACTTGATGTTAACAATTGCTCGAACTTGTTTAAGTGAAAGAAATGACATGAACTTGGTTGGGAATTTAGATAAGAGGGTAGCTTAAACATATCGCATGTCGGTAATTGATAAATGCCTAAATGAGTTCGTTGAACTTAATTGTACGTTTACAAATGTTAATAGGCAGTTGACTTTTAAAAGTCAAACTGACCTATAATAGGATCAAATGGTAATTTTGATATAAAGTCCGTAAGGTGGGATAGTATTGATAAATACTGACTAATCTAACCATCTTGCAAAATGATAAAAAGTACTTTGACGCTTGACAGGCTAGGTGGAAGCTTGTAGAGAAGCGGGTCAAACAAATCGAATAGGCGTGAAAAACATAATCGGACTTAAAGGTAAGTAAAGCTTACGCCCTCCTAGTAGAACACTTACTTATTGTATTGGTTATGAAAAAGGTAAATTAGAATTTGAAATAGGAAGTTCTGATGCGGAATAATACGGGTCGGAATAAGTGAAAATGGTAAGAAACCATTTTTATCGTATTAAAGGGTAAAAACAGGAAGTTGGTCACACGATGATAAATAAACAAGGAGTTTTGAAATAGATACCTTGTGATGTAAACCATGAGTAAAAAGGGTAAAATGGTAATTTGGTTACAAGTTAACATATAGACAAATGAATTAAATCTTTAATTGATATGATTATACGGTGTAAACCAAAAAGGGGTACATTGATGAAATGGCAATTAAATACCATCTCACAATGATAAAATGATCATTTAGGCCAAACAGGTCAAATGGTGATGTTGTCGCCATTTGACAATAATAACTTATGATCGCATGTCGAGTTTTTTGTTCACAAGGAAATAGCATATGGTTCGCGTTACTATTAATTAGTAATTAATAGTGCAAGGTATTTAAACGTGTCAATGCTATGACGTAAGTCAGGTACGTGTAATGGGTCAAACTCTCATTGAGGAATTTAAGGTCCGATGAGAGTTAAACGAGTTATGAATGAATATCGGATTACCTAAAGGAAGGTAAATCTCATAATCTAAATGGTAGATGTTGATGCATATTTTTGTGGATGCCACTCAGTTTGGTCAGGTTCAATTCAGTTCGGTATTCACGCTGGAAGCTCATAGTCCGAAGCAGGCCATTAGAAATATAGACCGAACAACAAGCAACATCCAAGGGGGAGTTTGTTGATACACTTTTGTGTCTGTCGCTTGTTCTTAGTTACGTCGGTAATTGTACGGTCTTTGTTTATTGTGTCTATAAAGTTTGGTCATAACGACCAAATCTAGATATCCTCCTATCTTGATTTGATACGATGTTTAGCTTGCTCGTATGAGCCATTACATGTTCGTACGAGTCATTACATGCTCATATGAGTAACTATGTTAGCAAAGAACATTGCTTGGTCGTAAGAATGACTTACTCATTGGTACGAGCCATAACCTGTTCATACGAGCAACCATGTCTGAATGATCTTCGTGTCTTTGTAGGGCTTCATATGACTAGTGACATTCTTTGTACTGTTGCTAGGTGTTAGCACTATATAAACAGACATGCACTTCTCTGTAATGTGTGGCACTAAGGTGAGAGTTGATACGTGTGATTCTAGCATAATGTGAGCACAGAGAGAGAACGCTGAGAGTGTTTAGAGAGATAAGCAGTTTATTCAAGAGTCTATGTACTGAGTCTCTCTATAAATCAATATAGTGAACATTTTGTAACACCCTGTAAAATCGTGTCCAATAGTATAGTGACACGTGTTGTATTTTAAATATAGTCTATTAAAGACCAATAAGGACTAAAGGCGTCAACATGCTCAAACTGAGCCTCTGAGTGACGGTCCGATGTCAACATGCATAAATAACAGCCTCTGAATGACTAATATGTCAACATGCTTAAATCATTAGCCTCTTAGTGACTGATATGTCAACATGCTTAAAACTTGGCTTCTGAGTGACTGATATGTCAACATGCCCAACCTCTGAGTGACATCAGAATCAACATGCTTATAATAAGCCTCTGAGTGATCCTTCGCGAAGTCCTAACTCTCATACGTGCCAATTATTGGGCGAGAGGGTTCAATTTTGTATATATGTGAAAGTTGGATAATGGAGGGATTAAAAGTGTCAACATGTAAATTTATACCTCTGAGTGACCTTTTAACGAACCGAGAGCTCGACAATGTCCGGGCATAATCCCAGGTATGCCAAGTATTGGCTACGGAGGGTTAAAAGTGCCAAAAAGATGTTTTAGAAAGGGTTAAAGGGTTTTATAAGTTAAGGGGTTAAAAGTGTCAAATTCTGAAACTAATTAACGGGCGCTCGCGTGGTGCGAGAGGCAAGGCCTGTGCCTCTCGCAGCCCGCCAGAGGACCTCTGCTGTAGAAAGGTTTTCTTGGCCTCCAAACAAAGCTCCAAAAACCATTTACTCGAAACCATGGCTTCCCAAACAGCTATGCCACATTTTGGGACACTTGTAAAGTCCCTCTTACACCCCTAAACACCTGGCATCACCTCCTTTGAGTTCTCCAACTATAAATAGGTGCTTAAGTTCATCATTTCAACTTGCACCTTTCTCATTCATACACTCTTCTCCCTCCTCTGGAAGTTCCTAGATGAAAGGAGCATCCAACTTAGTTTTCTTGCATTCTAGGAACCTCTTGTAAGTGTTCCTTGCTCTTGCATTTTCGTTTATAGGCTCTTATAGCCAAAAGTCAAGCGTTTTACGGAAAATGATTTGACTTTCAGTTAAGACCATTATGGTCCAGCCATTGTTCGAAATGAACATGACTAAGTGATCGTAATAAGGTAGGTGTAATTCCTATAAAGGGCACCTCTTGAAGATCACGTTTGCTAGACCAATTGACGGGTCAAAGTTATGTTATTAAAAAGTCAAACAGGCCATTTTTCAGAAAATCATAAATTTATCTTATATATGTTATGAAACCTGTTTTGACACTTTAAAAAATTTTAATAATTATTAGAACATGTAAGAACATGTTTGGCTCGTCAATTTCAGTTATAGGGTCGATTCGCAACCGAAAGTCGCGAAGTTTAACTTCTGCTTTGACTTTCGATTCTGACCCAATTTAAATTAGACCTACTGATCTAAAGTTGCATTATGATCATAATATAATGTAGCATAACCCTTTGAGGTTATATTACATGATCATTATCAGAATCTAAGTTTATGCGCAAGTTCCATAATTATGTCATTTTTGACTAAAATGCCCTTTTTTGCATAAAACAAGGTTTTAAATGATAATGAACTTGAAAATGAGTTTCCTAATGATGTAATATTATAAGTAGGATTATTTAGGATGTTAAACCAAGTTATAAACTGAGTTTTCAAACAGGTCCTTAAATTATGTCGATAAATGACGATTTTAGCCCCTGTGGCTCATAAAATGGTTTTAATCAAATCTTTTCAAGGTAAATCTTTTACCTACTGATATGTTATTTTAAATAACATATCTAAGACATTTTAATCTGACCATAATGTTAGTTTTCATTAAACATCGCATAAAACATCATTTTACGACATAAGCACCGTTTCGGC
This sequence comes from Scalesia atractyloides, assembly GCA_947069175.1. Lineage (NCBI taxonomy): Eukaryota > Viridiplantae > Streptophyta > Magnoliopsida > Asterales > Asteraceae > Scalesia > Scalesia atractyloides. Next base: position 30,927,313 of record CAMTDV010001632.1, read on the forward strand.
GCATAGTATGGTTTTAAACCATATTAATTGACCAACACTTGTTACTTACTGATTTTAAACTTATTTTAAACATAATTACAGTAGGTACATATTATAAACTCAGAATCCCAAATAATTTATAAACTTTGTGTAAAATAACCAAAATGCCCCTTCGATGAATAGTGTGGTCATAAAAGATAAATTACACATAATTTTGGTATCCTACTGATATTATATCATAAATAAATTATTTTTCCAGAATACTCATGATTATAAACTTAAATTATATTCAAGTTCCTTTTATACGGTATGAAATTACCGAAATGCCCTTATGAGGCATAGTTTCGTTTTAAAACCTTAACGGGCATATAAGTTGATATCCTACTGATATTTTAACTTACTTAAAATATAATGGCATATAGAACTTGTCCATGACTTATCCGTTACCCATTATCGCTTATAAGTGTACGATTGATTAACGTAACTAGTTTACGGAATTTAACCGAAACGGGTTTAACCTTGTCATTTTAATCTCAAAATCCAGAATGTTTATAGTTTACCCGTATTGTGCAAGTTAAAGTACTTTTCGGGTTTAAACTACATTCTATCCGATCATCGTTTAATCAAGTGTTAAACGTGTTGATCATGTACACTACTCGGTCTAGTCTATGACTTAAATAAAGACCGTTAGTATTAATTGGTTAGCTTATGCCATAATCCAGATTAGAGCCTTGCTGGTAAATGCTATCTTCAATTAAGTACTTTTGTATACGGCCGAGTTATTGAAATTAAAAGAAGACTAGCTCAGGTAAATACTCTCGACTTATTTTCCTTATACGGGCTTGGGATACGGTAAACTATTACCGCTTGGTTAGAAATGGGATCAATCGAATGCCGACTGTGGCTAGTAAATCCGCATATTCTGTTTTAATCGCTTTTGTTTGATAACTTAAACATCAGGGGTTAAATTACCGTGTGCTGGATATCCTCGGCTCATTAGATTAGTTAATGGCCACGACCTTAGCGCGGGGTGAGGCATACACCTGACAGACGCTCAAATGCAAATTACCCAAGACGTTGGGGATAACTCGTCTGTGAGTTCTAAGTGGTGTGTATCTAATCATGTCTCGGTCTCTGTACTGGGCCCTGTATGTATGGACACACATGTGAATATGTTAACAAGGTTACAAAGTAACTTTCCCAAGTTATAAAAGATTTTGTGCCCTGTGCACTTAAAATCGTTTTAAAATGTTTTTAAAATGAGTCAGTTGGGTGTACTTACCAGTGAAAACTGACGTATCGTCCAAACACTAAATTGCAGGGACAATATGAAATAGGCCGGAAGCTGCTCGGTAGTGATTAAGAGGATCTTGCAAATCCTTAGATCTGCCCTAAAGTCTATTTTATATTCTTTCTTTGTACATCTTATGATCCGCATGTGGATCTTCTATTACGAGCCTGTATATTATTTTGTATTTCCAAACATTTGGTTTGTAATAGTAATTTACTCCAAGACTTCCGTTGTACCGTGTTTAATTGACTATGATGTTATCAACTGACGTCACAATACTCGCCACCCGGGCCCACCGGTGTATGGATTTGGGTTGGAAATCCAGGGTGTGACACATTTGAAGATATATCTCTTGTTATATTGGTTGTGCTCTTGCTTTGGTTTGCATACGCACTTGGATTCCGCACTCGCGTGTGTGTGTTACATAAACAAGGAAGCAGGTTCTTCTTGATCCTCCAAGTGGACCTACAAGCGGTATCTAAGCTTTGGCTCTCTTCCTTGTTTAAAACCAAGCTTAGTGTTGTGTCTAAGCTAGTTGTGAGGGTTTCTGGAAGTGTTCTTGAACTTTCAACAGGAGACTTAAGTTGTTAAAAGATAACCAACTTAAAACTTAGTTAAAACTTGTTGTATCCAGAAAATTTTCATAAAAACCTTGTTAGAATACATGGAGACATGCTAGAATCTGGTTTTTCTTAAAATTTTCTATTGTTTAGTTGGAAATATTTTCAGGTGAAACACTGCCGGAAAACTCACCGGAATATTCTTGTAGGGTTAACCAAATATCTGGACTTTACTGTTTTGACTGAAAAAGCTGATATTGGAATGTTTGTCTTTTTAACCAAAATTGGGTAGACAACTGACCACTTTCGAACAAACTCAGAAACAAGTCTATATTAGAAAAGGAAATTTTCACAAACTAACCCTGCAAAAAGATTCCTCTCTGCGAAAAACCAAACTTCAGCGAAAAACATCCGTGCGAATAACCCATCCGCACGAAGAACAAGACTGTTCGTGCGAAAGACCAAGTCATCTGCACGAAGGACCTTGTTCGCATGAAGCATAGGTTGCTCGCACGAAAGACAGGTTGCTCGTACGAATAATCTGGTTCGTACGAAAGAGAGTGGCTCGTACGAACCATTGATTCGTACGAAGAAGCCACCTTCTTTGATTATTTTTTCGTATTTTATTTTTTCAAATCTTTGTGTTTTTTTTAAATTGTGAACTTTAAAAGGAGACTGTTATTTTCAAAAATTAATCTTTAAACCTTTTAACTTTCATAAACAAGAACAAAATGGGTACAAATCCTTGGGATTGGGGGTGTAGTTCAAGTACAAGTCAAGGTTCATCACAATCTAGCTCCGCAACCTCATGGGTAAAATCTTTAATACCTCCATAAACAATTACCGCTGTCAATGGGCTTTTGTTACAAATCAAAATCAAAGCATTCAAACTCTTCCCTTAGCGAAAGTAAAACTGGAAGTAACAACCGTCCACCAAAGTTAAATCATATGAACGATTATCCTTCATGGAAAAGTTGTTTTCATACATATGTTCTTGGTCAGAATACCGAGTTGTGGACATGTTTTACTTATACGTACAAAGAATCTCTCGAAGAAGTTGTATCAAATTCAGCCTCTTAGCCGAATTGGATGAGAATGATAAAAGAGCCTGTGATCTAGAAAAGACGGCCTTTGCCGTTCTTACGCAAGCTCTTCACAAAGATATTTATCATCAATCTATGTATTGTACAACTACAGAGAGCTTATGGGACTCATTAAAAACAAGAGGTGAAGGCAATGTGGCAACGAGAAAAATTCGACATGATCTTTTAAAGAAAGAGTTTGAAGGGTTTCTGTTTATGGAAAGCAAAACACTAAATGATATGACAACTCGTTTCTATCATTTGCTTAGTGAAATGTACTCATAAAAGGTTATTGCATCACAACAGGAGATTGTTATGCGCTTTGTTGATGCCTTACCACCAAAGTGGAGTCAATTTATTGAATTGCTAAAACATACAGGTGTGATGGATGTGATCAGCATTTACGAATTTGTTCAGAAACTTGAAAACAAAAATGAAGAAGAAATTCGCAAAGCAAAACGATTTCCAGTTCCACAAAATCCAGAAATGTATTTTGGGGGCATTAAACCAGGTATAAGTATAGTTCAACAACCGAAGCTACAAATAGCATTCATTTCAAATTCAAATCCTTTTCTGTCGCAAGTTAAACTAGGCCAGTCTGTTGGTGCAAGTACTCAAGTTTATGAACAAGTTTTTTATCCAAAAGCCTTTCTTCCTCTACCTCAAGATATTAGTCCAACTCTTCAAGCTTATGAACAAGCATTTGATCTAAAAGCTTATCTTCCTCAACCACAAGTTGTTACACCTCAAGTTCAACAACAAGCTTTCTATGGTAAAAACTTTCAACCCTCAAATTCCAACACTGTCAGACTCGATACATCAAATCTTTCTAAGGTAAGTGTGGAAGTTGCACGGGAACACATGGAGCTTCTTAACACTTTGGTGAGCTCCTATCGCGGATTAGTAGCTGGACAAATTGGTAATATCAATTTAACTAGTGAAGACTATGCACAAATCGATAAGGAGGAGATGGAATTGATTGATATCAAATGGGCATTTGCAAGTGCAGTGAGAAGGGCAAAAGATTTTATGGAGAAAAAAAGGAAGAACTAATCTGGAAAGCAACAAGGATAATCGATACGGTTTTGACAAAAGAAAAGTTACTTGTTTCAATTGTAGAGGAAGAGGCATTTTAAAGAGAATGCACGAAGCCTCCATAGCAAGGGAATCAATATCATTTCAACAGAAATCAAGTTACTAACAACGAAAGAGCAATGGTTCCTGCAAACAATTCCAACCGAGCATTAGTAGTTCAAGCAGATGAACGCTGTGATTGGTCTGTTCAATTGAGAAACAATGGTGGAGGAGGAACTGCATACTATGCTGAAATTACAAAAAATAATAACGAAGGAGAATCGTCCAGAAATGATGACAATTCATGGGATAGCAGCAGTTCAGATGAAGCAGAATCGACTTTGAGTGAAGAACGATCCGAAGATGCTAATGCTGAAGTAGATGAGGTGATCACTGAAACTGAATTGATGGATAGCAGCAAAGAAGATTTGGAGCATGAAACTGAAGGACCATCTGATGAGTTTTCCAAGCATCTCTCATCAATCGGATCTTCCACTCTTCGTGCAGCATTCATGACCCGTTTGGATTGCCAATCCAGTCAGGTAAGTTTTGATAAACCTATTGTGTCTAAGTGATTTGAATGTATAGTTTTAAAAGGTAAATACTTAGAACTCGACAGAAAATTTGATCACACAAAGAAGCATCATCAGAGTTCAATTGTAGATCTGACGAAGTGCACTAAGGTAAACACAACCCTTAAGAAAAATGAAAACGAATTTAAAACAACAATTGAAACTTTAAAGAAAGATGTTTCTGAATTAACAAAGAATGTGTCGAGAAAACAAAAATCTATTAACAATTATATTAACATGCTTGAAGAAACAAAAAAGGAGTTAGCATGTGCAAAGTGTGAACATGATGCAATCAAACTCAAGTTGGACAGTTACTCCAACTCAAGATATGTTTTGGATCACATCATCGATGTTCAAAAGAAGAAAGGTGATTTGAAATGCATAGGTTATCAGGCTTGTCCCCTCCGGTTAGGCATAATTACACAAAAATTCCAGATGATGAAGATATGCCATAGTTTGAACCCACCATTTCATTGAATCTAGATGAATTTACAGCTGGTCTAGGGTTCACTAAGGGAACATCTTCAAGTCAAGGTCAATCAGATGACATCAATGACTCAAAGTCTAAAAATGATCAAAATCCTCCAATTATTGAGGATTATGATAGTTCAGATGACGAGTCGGATGAGAACAACCCTAAGCAGTCATATACGGTTATAAAAGAGGAAAATGTACCTCACAAAAATCACAATCCTTGTGATGCTTCAACGAAACCATGTGTGACTGCCAATGTCAAGATTGCTGAAGCTCATATTGAAACTTGTGAAAGCATGAACTTGCTTTATACGTTGATTGGTTCCAACAAAGTTTACTCTAACAAAGATTTTCCCACAAAAAATGTCAATCAATCCTTGATTGATAAAATTTTCGAGGATTCTACTAGTAAGTTTTTGGGTAATTCGAGCCCAAGAGTTTTAATAACTCAATGTACTCCTTTCCTAAAAACCGAAGTTAGAAAGAAATACGGAAATCAAAAATTGAAACCTCAAAACAATCAACGAAATCAAAATCACGCTAACCAAGAAAATGGAAAAAGCAAACAGAGCCAGCACAAGAAGAAAATTCAAAATGTGAACTTCGTGAAATCCCAGGGACTGATAAAATTGAATATTTTGAAAACAAATCCAATACAAATTTTGTCAAACAAATAAAATTTTAAAGAGAAACAGTCAGAACAACTACACACAACACACAAATTGTTGTAATGTAAGACCAAGTACCTCAAAATCATGAAGTTCATCATCAGGCTACCACATTTATAATACTCTGAGGTTTGTTGAGCGGAGATCATGCTTTGAGTGTGGTAAGTTTGGACACATTGTCAAAAATTATCCATATCTCACAAAGGGAAAAGCAAAAACTGATGCACCCCATGGTAAACGTTACCATACAAAATCTGTTTCGCCAAAACAGGACCCTCATCTTGTTAAACAACGAGAAATGAAACAGAGAAAGAAACAACAAAAAGTTGTTGAAAAGGCTTTAAAACTGAAGGTTGTCCAAACGCAATCAGATGTTAAAATTGAAAAACAAAAACAGTTTTGGAAACCAAAACCGGTAGTTGTTTCAGGGGAAGCACAATCCATTTAGAATAATCGGGAAAACGAAGTTCCAATTCTCGATGATGTCGGATGACCCAAGTTAATGAAGGCTTGGGTCCCCTTCTCCAACTAATCTTTAATGAGTGTGCGGAATGTTCCAGGAGGAACTATTGGTAATCATAGAATTGTTGATAGTGGAGCATCCAGGCACAAGATAGGCGACATGTGGCTCCAAAACATCGCTATATCCAGGAGTTGTTGCTTTTGATTGGAGAGAAAGAAAAGATAATGTCCGATGAATGAAGAAAGATTGGTGAATGAAGTTGATAACTTCGACAAGATGAAAAACGACCAACAATTTGTTTGTTCAAGGCTTGGATCGGATCCACAGGATAGATTCAATCGAAATGTACGCGCCTGCAGCACGTCAGAAGATTATCAAAAATTCATGTCTTATGTCTTTTCACAAGAAGTTCAAAGCTTAAAGATGATCGTGTAGTGTACAATTCTCCATGGGTGTGATTGAAGAAATGTGTCTGGTTGAATAAACATACCGGGTGTGCGGATGCCTTGGCATGGATAGAACAACTACACACTACTTCTCAAGGAGAAAGACGAAGACCTTTGCTGGTGCAAAAACATGTGGACAACATCATGTATGGACCGTCCAAAGATGATGTGTACAAGCTTCTCCACATGCACTCTTGCTTCTTACCAGCCGGACCCGGAGGTTTATGTTCTTGTTGCTGTGAAGAGATTTCTCAGTTATCTGAAGTAGCTGCAAAATCGACCTTGAAATCCACACCGAGTAGATATCCAGTTGGGAGAGCACATAGTTTCATGGCAATGCACGGAGAAATTGCAGGATTACGGTTCTAAATTTCTAATCTCTCAAATCTCTGTAGATATTTAAGCTACTTTACAACTTTCTAAAATCTCGTACAGCACTCCAGACCAAACACATTGATCTCAAATATCACCTCACACGTGATTGTTTCAATATGAAACTCATCAATGTTGTTTTGATCCACACTGATTACCAACATGCCAACTCATTTTTCCAAAATTTCGATAAATCATTTTTATTCAATTATTTTTGGAAATGGCATCGAGGTAAAACATGAGTTAATCCACACCGGGAAATCATTTTTGCGAATTTTTTTCTTGAGGACAATCTAAAAAGATATATTTAAAAGGTTTAAATCTACTTTTTGCATTGTAGGGGGAGTAAATTCCAATCCGAAAAATATAAAAACATGAGAAAAACAAAAATGAGTTTCCTGGCAAGAAAAAGAGAAAATGATAATAAATTAGTGGTCTGTCAAAATCTCTTTGAACTTTAAATGAAAAAAGATAAGTAGCTCTATATTTGATGTATTGGTAGGCTGACAATCATTTTAAAAGTGTGCACAGGGCGATATAAACATAATCGACTGAAGACCAGGTGGGAAACCTTCATTGGCATATGGTCTTGGTACCGAAATTTCGTTTGATAGTATGCCGAGGTTATGAGATATGCGGTCTTTATGCTTATTTATCATTTGGGTATCATTGTTGAATCTTTTACCGGGACGCAAGTCTAGAACTTCCATGATATCATACATACGTGTAAATATTACATACGACCATCCATAAGTGATAAAAATATCACATTCACCAAAAAATAAGTGATAAAATATCACAGCTTTATGTGGGAGCTAAGTTCGTCTCTTTGTCAGTACGATGGTACTAACCTGTTCACGGATTTACTCATGTGCCCAGCATACATCTGAAAATCACGTTCCTCATCAATAAGTGATTTAATTACATAGGGCTTGTTTTTCAATCAAAATAAGTGAGTATCTCATATCATATACGTCCGAACAGATGATAAGCAGTATACTCAACCCTAAGATTTTCTCTCGTATATGTGTTGATACGGGAATATGGCATGAAGTGGATGAACACCGGTCGGTAAGTATAAATCATACATTAATCGTATCCCGCAACCGCAATTACATCTGATAAGTTGAGCTTATGTGGACAACAATACTGATAATTGATATAAGATACTTATCCAAATGCTAATTAATCAAACAACAAGGGTGTTTTGGCATGACCGTATACTAATATGATTCTCTTACCTCGAAATTCGCAAAAAGAATATTTGTAAATATTAACTTGTTTGATTGCTTCCGTTTTTACATTTAAAAATTGAAAAATGTCAAAAGATTTTAGGTGAGTTTTAATATAAATTATATAAAAGCCAAAAAGATTTTGCTTCTAGTTTATTTTTGATTAACTGATGCTGGAACACGAGTCTATCCTACCTAAAATCCTGATTGTAAGCCGGAAAACAATTGCATCTTCATAAATGGTCGAAGTTGACAAACTTTTAAGTTTAATGGATTAAAATTGAACAATCTTAAAACTCGTAAAGTATTGTCAGTTGGTAGTTGAATAAAAGTTGATCTCATGTATATCATATGCTAATTATGCCTAAAATCAATCCGTCATGAAATTTTCAAATAAAAATCTTCTAAGGTTGATTAAATCCCTACGGTTGTTCTCATTACGTGTTTAGCTTTGTTATGTGTGCAGATGTAATATTCAAGCAAGCTAAAGGCAAAGAGGACGAGTTTGAAGAAAACAAGTTACGGGAGTAAAGACACAACATGAATGCAAGATGTGAATCAAGAAGATCAACTTTTAGCTGACCACCTTTCAACACCATAAGATATATTCAAGGGGGAGTTTGTTGATGCACCTCCTGACTGTGACAAGTGAAGCCATCTGAAGATCCGACAGTATGAAGAACGAACCATCATGAGAAGCATCCAAGGGGGAGTTTGTTAATGCATATTTATGTGGATGCGACTAAGTTCAGTTTGGTTCAATTAAGTTCAGTATTCACGCCGGAAGCTCATAGTCTGAAGCATGCCATTAGAAATATAGACCGAACAACAAGAAACATCAAAGGGGGAGTTTGTTAATTCATTTTTGTGTCTGTCGCTTGTTCTTAGTTACGTCAGTAATTGTACGGTCTTTGTTTGTTGTGTCTGTAAAGTTTGGTCGTAACGACAAATCAAGATATCCTCCCATCTTGATTTGGTACGACGTTTAGCTTACTCATACGAGCCATTACATGTTCGTACGAGTCATTACATGCTCGTACGAGTAACTCTGTTAGCAAAGAACATTACTTGGTTGTACGAATGACTTACTCATTCGTACGAGCCATAACCTATTCGTAAGAGCAACCATGTCTGAATGATCTTTGTGTCTTTGTAGTGCTTCGTACGACTAGTGACATTCTTCGTACTGTTGCTAGGTGTTAGCACTATATAAACAGACATGCACTTCTCTTTAATGTGTGACACTAAGGTGAGAATTGATACGTATGACTCTAGCACAGTGTGAGCACAGAGAGAGAACACTGAGAGAGTTTAGAGAGATAAGCAGTTTATTCAAGAGTCTATGTACTAAGTCTCTCTACGTATCAATATACGTCACTCCCCGGCTTTCCATAGCCAATGCAAGAACCAGTGGGCACGGGTGGTGAATATCGTGAAGTTAGTTGATATCATCATAGTCAATTAAACACAGCACAACGGAAGTCTTGGATTTAAATTACTATTACAAACCAAATGTTCGAAATACAAACTAATATACAGGCTCGTAATAGAATATCCACAGGCGGATCATAAATTGTACAAAGAAAGAATATAAACAGACTTTGGGCAGATCTAGGATTTGCAAGATTCTCTTATCACTACCGAGCACTTCCAGCCTATTTTTGTATTGTACCTGCAAGCTTAGTCTTTTGAAAATATGTTAGCTTTCGCTAGTAAATACACCCAACTGACTCATTTTGGAAACATGTAAATAAAATGTTTTAAGTGCGTATCAGCATAAAATCTTTTATAACTGGGAAAGTTGACCGTCCAACCTTGTTAACAGATTTACATGTTTGTCCATACATACAGGGCCCGGTACAGAGATCGAGACATGATTAACATACACACACTTTGGACTCACGAAGGAGTCATTTCTTCCCAACCTTGTGGGTAAAGTATTTTGAGCGTCTATCAGGTGTATGCCTACACCCGCGCTAAGGTCGTGGCCTTTATCTATTGTAATGAGCCGAGAATATCCAGGACACAGTAATTAAACCCCGATGTTTAAGTTATCAAACAAAACTGATTAAAACAGAATATGCTGATTTACTAGCCACAATTCGGCATTCGCTTGATCCCATTTCCGACCAAGCGGTAATAATTTACCGTAACCCAAACCCGTATAGGGGAAATAAGTCGAGAGTATTTACCTGAGCTAGTCTTCTTTTAATTTAATAACTCAGCCGTACACAAAGGTACTAAGTGCAGATAGCATTTACCAGCAAGTCTCTAGTCTGGATTATGGCATAAACTAACCAATTAAATACTAACGGTCTTTCTTAAGTCATAGACTTAGACCGACTAGCATACTTGATCAAAACGTATGACGCTAGATTAAACGATGATCAGATAGAATGTAGTTTAGTCCCAACAAGTACCTTGACTTGTGTAATATGGATAAACTATAAACATTCTGGATTTTGGAACTTAAATGACAAGGTTAGACCCGTTTCGGTTAATTTTCGTAAACTAGCTACATACCGTACGCATATCAGCGATATCGGGTAACCGGATAAGTCATGGACAAGTTCTATATGCCATTATACTTTAAATAAGTTGTAATATCAGTAGGATATCAACTTTATGCCCGTTACGGTTTTAAAGTGAAACTATGCCTCATATGGGCGTTTCGGTATTTTCATACCTTATAAAAGGAACTTGAATATAATTTATTGTTATAACCATAAGTATCTAGAAAAATAATTAATTTATGATATAATATCAATAGGATATTAATTTTTATGTGTAATTTGTCTTTTGTGACCAAACTATGCACCGAATGGGCATTTTGGTCATTTTACACATAGCTTATAAATTATTTTGGATTCTGAGTTTATATCATGTACCTACTATAAAAATATTTAAAATGAGTTTTAATATCAGTATGTAACAAGCCTTGGTTGGTAAATATGGTTTAAAACCATACTATGCGCCGAAACGACGCTTATGTCGTAAAACGATGATTTTTGCGATGTTTGATGAAAACTGATGTTATGGTCAGGCTAACATGTCTTAGATATGTTATTTAATATAATATATCAGTAGGTAAAAGATTTACTTTGAAAGAATGTGATTAAAATCATTTTATAAGCCTTAAGGGCTTTATCGTCATTTACCGACATAATACAAAGACCTGTTCGTAAACTCAGTTTATAATCTGTTTTGACATCCCAAATAATCCTACTTATAATATTACATCAGTAGGAAACTCATTTTCAAGTTCATTATCATTTAAAACTCTTTTTACGCAAAAAGAGCATTTTAGTCAAAATGGCATACTTACGGAACTTATGCATAAACTCAGATTTTGATTATGACCATGTAATATAACCTCAGAGGGTTATTCTACATTATATTACGATCATAATGCAACTTTAGATCAGTAGCTAACTAATCTAAATCGGGTCAGAATCAAGAGTCAAAGCAGAAGTCAAACTTCGCGACTTTCGGTTGCGAACCGACCCTAGAACTGAAATTGACGAGCCGAACATGTTCTTACATGTTCTAATAATTATTACCAACTTGTTTAAGTGTCAAAACAGGTTTCATAACATATATAAGATCAAATTATAACATTTCCTAAAAATGACATGTTTGACTTTTTAATATCAATACTTTGACCCGTCAATTGGTCTAGCAAACGTGATCTTTAGGAGATGCCCTTTATAGGGACTAACACCTACCTTATCACGATCACTTAGCCTTGTTCATTTATGAACAATGGCTGGACCATAATGGTCTTAACCGAAAGTCAAGGCGTTTTCCGTAAAACGCTTGACTTTTGGCTATAAAAGCCTATAAACGAAAATGCAAGAGCAAGGAACACTTACAAGAGGTTCCTAGAATGCAATAGAACTAAGCTGGATGCTCCTTTCAGTTAGGAACTTCCAGATGAGGGAGATAGAGTTGTGAATGAGAAAGGTGCAAGTTCAAATGGTGAACCTTGGTACCTATTTGTAGTTGGAGAGCTTGAAGGAGGTGATGCCAGGGGTTAAGGGGTGTAAGAGGAAGCTTACAAGTGTCCTAAAACGTGGCATAGCAGTTTGGAAAGCCATGGTTTTGAATCAAATGGTTTTTGGCAATTTGTGTAGAGGCCAAGGCATTTTTTCTGCAGACACAGGCCTCTCACACCCCGCGAGCGCCTCATGGCCAGTTTCAAACTTTGACACTTTTAGCCCCTTGACTTATAAAACCTTCTAAAACCTTCTAAAACACCATTTTAGCATATTTAGCCCTCCGTAACCAATATTTGGCGTACCCAGGAGTATACCCAGACATTGTCGAGCTCTTGGTTCGTTAAAAGGTCACTTAGAGGTATAAATTAACATGTTGACACTTTTAATCCCTCCATTATCCAACTTTCACATATTTACAGAATTGAACCCTCTCGTCCAACAAATGGGACATCTGAGAGTTAGGATTTCGTGAAGGATCACTCAGAGACCCACTATAAGCATGTTGACTCCGATGTCACAAAAAGGCTAGGCATGTTGACATATCAGTCACTCAGAGGCCAAGTTTAAGCATGGTGACATATCAGTCACACATAGGCTAAGCATGTTGACATATTAGTCATTCAGAGGCTGTTCTTTAAGCATGTTGATATATCAGTCACTCAGAGACTTACGTTTATGCATGTTGACATCAGACAGTCACTCAGAGGCTCAATTTGAGCATGTTGACACCTTGTCCCTATTAGTCTTTAATAGACTAAATTAAAAAATACAACACGTGTCACTATACTATTGAACAAGATTTTACGAGGTGTTACAATATAGTGAATATTTGAAGATATATCTCATGTTATATTGGTTGTGCTCTTGCTTTAGTTTGCATACACACTTGAATTCCGCACTCGTAAGTGTGTTACATAAACAAGGAAGCAGGTTTATCTTGATTCTCCAAGTGGACCTACAGTAGACATCAGGTTCTTAGGAACATAATGATTTTAAATAAGATTACAGTTTAAATGTGCTCATTTGCTCAAAACATGCTATTGAGAGTTCTTCGTTGTAAAAGAGGGGCCTAAGTTGACCAAAATGCCCTCGAGTGATAAAACAAGTAAACGACCTTTAGAGTAGTTTAAAAATGAGTTTTATAATTTAGTAGACCCTTTCGGTTGGGTAGAAGTGAAAAAGCGTAAGCCTTTTGGGTTTAGTACCTTTTAACGGGTCTTTTCCGTAAATTGTCAAACAAAAGGGTAAAATTAGATTAAATGGTTTTTCGATAACAAATCCCCCACAAATATTCTTGTGGTGGAGATAAATAGAAATCTTAGAGTGGAAATAAGATACAAGGGAAGAAAGATTGAGATTTAAGCCTAAGTTCTTAAGTCCCTTAACGGGTCAAAACAAATATGCGCATAAACCGGGTAATGGTTGCGCAATTCACAAAAGTTAGGAATCCGGGTTAAGAATTTCGGGTTAACTAAGTAAGAAAACAACTTACGGACATTTAGAAACAAGTTTCATGGGAAACAGATGAAAATTGAACAAACTACAGAAGTCTTCGTAACAAAAACGGTAAGACGGAAATACTTGCAGCAGCCCACCGTAAGCTATGGTGGCCAGCCGTAGCTTACGGCTGGCAACTGCTGAATGAAAACAGGAGATAATGTTTTACGAAAGTGCCTCTGCAAGTCCCGAGTCGTGTTTTAATGTATAGGACTTGAAACGGGTCGGACGGACAAACAAAATAACACAGCAGCAAAACTGTTGCAGTTAGTGGCGTCGCCGACGCCGTATGTTTGTCTGACGCACAATATTACTGCCGACGGCAGTTTTGTTCCGACGCTAATATATACATCACGTCGCCGAGCGGCTTAATGCTGTCGCCAACGCCACCTTCGAATTTTAAATTTTTCTGATTTGCAAATTTCCCTCTTATTCATTACAATAATAACTAATTACAAATTTTTAGTTTAAGGATATCGAAAGCATCCATGGACGATGATCAAGCGTTATGAAGAACCGAACACGATCAAAACTCAAATTTCCGCACTTGGTTTTGTTGTTACGAAACAAATTAATGATAACATGTTAAAAAATGTTAAAATGTATAATATTTATGAAGTTTTAATACTTTCAAAAATATGTATAGACATATATTCACGTTTACACATTTAAATGCGAAATTTTAATAGAAATTTAATCTCTATAAGATAGGGTGTTACACATTTCAACAAATGAAAAGTTATAAGCTTAAAAGATTTTTTTTCTAACAAAATATAAAGGAGTTCCAATATAACCAGACATATGTCAATCGCTAATAAATAAATCAGTAATAGCATTGAAGACTTCGGTCCATTAAAGTCTAATAATTGCATGACTTAGACGAGGAATGGTAAGTATTGGTCTATTAAAATTCAAACTAAATTATAAAGGTTATTTTGTATTTTACTAATATCCTGATGTAAGAAAAGTAAAATATATCATATACGAAGCATAATTAAATCTAGTAACTAAAAGATAAATATAAATAAATTTGTCAAAAACAAAACATGGCATAAATGCTTCGAATCAAACAATATCTTTTCGACTTTTTGTTACTATACATCATGTTACATTTCAACTAAAATAACAATATAATTTCTGCAGTTAATAAGAAATAAAAACTAATTTTTCTAGAAACTTATTTATGTTTATTTAAATAAACTAATAAATATTGTTCTATAATATAATTGCTCCATGATATTATATTTTTTCATTAGTTATTTCAAAAATAAATATTGTAGAAGTTTTAGGGGAACTTAAACAACCACTTCGCCCTTCCACGTGTAACAGAAAGGGATCGAGGGTTATGCATGTAAGTTATATATATTAAAATGAACATGAGAAAAGTGAGCCTAGACGGTCGCAAACTTTACCCCACCGTTAACTCGTTGAGCAGTCCCTGTCGTTAAACATACTTTGACAACTTTAAACTTCCAACACAAATACTCGTCATTTATTTACTTTTTTGACAGGCAAACCAAACACAATTTAAACTTCCAATACAATTTATTCGTCATTTATTTAATTTTCTATTTCTGTTACAAACCATGTAACTAAGAAGATGCGACCCAAACAAGATTATCAGCCGGCAGAAAATGGCACACCGGAGAACCATGCGGTTCTCCGAGCACCTTAAACACCACGTTGATTGGATCCCACTTGGACGTATCCATGTGGCAAGTAGCAATAGCTTCCACTCTCTCACCATTCTCCCCACTTAATGCAACCTTAAATACCCTGGTGAAATTACCCTTATCCCCATGACAGTAGTAAACCAAATAAGGGTAGGCCTTGGTATGACAAGCCATCACTTTAGACACATGGATCTCCACTGGCTTCTCAACAAAAGTATACCATTGGAAAATGGTATGATTGGAACTTATGATTTTGGTGGTCAACAAATTAGGTTTAACAGTACCAAAAAAGCCACGTGTAGTGTCCAGCAAGGACTCCAATGACGTGACACAAGACTTGTATTCATCCTCTCTAGACTTGAGTTCACATAGGGTGAGTGTGGTTTCCATGGCCTTAGCTTGAGGGGAATTGTTAGAGACTGAGAAAAAATCAAGAAGATATGGGAGTTTTTGCGACGAGAAAGGGATAGAATCGGCTTCTTCTCGAGATAGTAGATGTGTTCGGTTAGGATCGTCATTTCTAGCAAAGTAGATTGGCATTCTTTTGCCGATGTGTAGATCGTTGAATTTGAAAAAGACGCTTAAATATGGATTATCATGATGTTGTTTGCGTTTGACAACATTTTCGCGGTCGTTTCTCATGGTTTTCTCGTAGATTTCGCGAGCATGGCTTCCGATTGAGAACTGTTAAACATTGAACAAACAGATGATCAGTGATCATTCAAGTAAAAGTTAATTTGATCTTATATATTTTTTTTGGTTACAGGTTCTTAAAAGAAAAAAAATCATGATAAATACCTGAAGAAGCAATACACAGCAGAGGAAAGAAGCAAGGGGCTGTATCTCCATGAGGCTTGATTTTTTTTTCTTAACTTCTATCAGTTTTTAACTCTTTTTATAGCGAAGGGTTAGTTTCCAAATGAATAAGATATTCTCTTTATTATAAATTAAATGACTATGAATAAATCTAATTTAATAATTATTTGTCGTCAGCTATAGCTTAATTGGCATTTAAGAGAAAGTGAAAATTTGGGTTTAAAGTCATAGGTCGTAACTTTAAATCTGGTTTCAATTAGGTTTTATTGTAATGGGCCTTTGAGTAGTGGGTTTTCCCTAGAACTAGAGATGGTGGGCTTGAACTTCTCAGCGCTATCTGCGATCACGGGCATATATAGAGATGGGCATAATCGGGTTTTATTATTACCCGGAACCGGTTCCAACCCGGAACCGGTTCTGCTTGGATGTCATTGGAACCGGGTATGGTGTGGAACCGGGTCCGGTTCCTACCCGGGTTCACACCCAAGAATATGGAACCGTGTAGAACCAGGTACGGGTATTATGGAACCGGGTATGGTGCGGAACCGGTTCTTGACAGTAAAACCCGACTTTTTACTGTTCAGAACCGGTTCCTGACAGTCGAAAACCTGATTTTTACTGTTCAGACCGGTTCCTGGCAGTCGAAAACCTGACTTTTATTGTTCACCGGTTCCTGGCAGTCGAAAACCTGACTTTTACTATTCAGAACCGGTTCCTGACAGTAAAACCTGACTTTTTACTGTTCAGAACCGGTTCCTGACAGTAAAACCTGACCTTTTACTGTTCAGAACCGGTTCCTGATAAATGTTACCGTTGGGAACCGGTTCCTGGCAGTCGAAATCGGTTTTTTATATAAACCCCTCCCTACTTACCATTTCAAAACTTAACACTCACCATCATCAACTTACAAACTCAATCATCTTCTAAAATCTTGCGAAATACCTATGGCATGCAACGAAGAAGTTGTTACGGTCTTAGAGACGAAAAGAAACCCAGCTATATGGAAGAATTTTGATCTCTGTTTAATGTCCGACAGCCACGAGATGGCTAGATGCAAAGCTTGCGGAAAATTTACGAAGGCCGCAGCCAACTCAACCCTTAAGAAACACACTGAGCGGCATTGCCCAGTGACGAAGGCAAAGAAAAATGAGACGGGAGAAGGTTCCGGCACCAGTTCTTCAAATGTTTGATGTAACCCGTTTGGTTTGGTGTTTTAATAAAGTTTGTGTAATGTTTCTTTCTATTGTGTTTGTTATTTTTGTATTTCTTTCTATCGTTAGTCTCCACTTTTTCGGCTATAACCGGTTCCAACGGTAACATTTTAACGGTATAAACGGTTTCTTCTAGAACTGCATTTCCGGGTACTGATGGAACCGGGTACTACTGAAACCGGGTACGGGTAGGAACCGGATACGGTTAGGAACCGGTTACTACCCGATTCAAATGGTAAAATTGTGGAACCGGGTTGGAACCAACGGGTATTTTGAACCCGGAACCGGTTCTACTTAATATCGGGTAGGAACTGGAACCGGTTCCAGTTCGGTTCTACCGGTTCGGGTTCAGAACCGGTTTTTATGCCCATCTCTAGGCATATATGGCCGTCTTTTGCCATCCGGGTAGCTAAGCTTTTATTAGTTGACCGTTCAAAAAATTTATTGTCTCTTTAGGTAATGTATTACTCAGTAATGTATTTTGTAAACATTTTTTGTATTATTTTTTCTGTAACAACATAAATAACGTGTTTGATATTAGGGGAGAAAATTGATAAACGAAATGTTAATAATTATTGATGTATTATTTCTATCAATATTATTCTTTCCAAAATAATTTTGCACTTTTTTAAATAACTATGATTTTTTTTAAAATAAAAACACTTCCTCCTATTCAGTTATACTAATATTCTAAATTATTTATCTTTATCTAAAATTAAATCTAAGAATTTTTCTCTAAAAGACATAAGTTTTTATCAGGTGCGCTAGTCCTATGTTAGTTTTTTTTATTAACTGGAGTCAACATTAAATTAATATACCCTCGGGTGCTTTAAATGCAAAGATTTTTTAAAAAATAGAAAAAAACTGAATTTGTAGTTTTATTAATTAAACAAATCATGGTGCTTTAAATGCAAAGATTTTTATAAAAATAATTATATAACCTTGATTTAAATTTAAGTTTTATTAATTACACAATTATAAGAAAAAAAGATGATGTATCTTACAGACATCATCTAGAAATCTGTCACAATACTATCACTATGTCGCTTACTTTTTTATAATTAATATACACTAGCAAAGGTAAAAAAAAATTAGCAAACGCTAATTAAAATAAACTGGACTTGTAGCACAATTTTACCAACTGATGTTGAAATGATTTTCATCTTCTAAAATAGTAAGAATTCAAGTTTTACTGTAGACAAACGGCATAAAATAGGATTTGTTAGGATGTATGATAGTAGGATTTGTTATAGGATGTTTGTCACTTTAAAAGTTAGGTCAAACTCTCTTATTGTCTTTGATTATCCCTCGTGAAAAAAAAAATCTGGTTTCGTCACTCTTTCATGGCTTCCCACTCTTATTTTCATACCCCTCTCCTATTAAATAATAATATCAAATAATTATTTTTGTGTTTCTCTCTCCGATTAGGTAATGATATATATATATATATATATATATATATATATATATAGTATAAATTTAATTAATAATAGTAATTATTATCATTAAGTGAATCAATTTAATTAAAATTAGGAGTAAAATGCTATTTTCGTCTCTGAGGTTTGGCCAGTTTTACGAATTTCGTCAAAAGGTTTGTTTTTTAGCATTAGGGTCCAAAAAGTTTGAAATTTTGTTATTTTCATCCGGCTCGTTAACTCCATCTTTTTTTCTCTGATAAAAATGGGATATGTTCGTTTTTTTTGTTACTTAATGGGCAATTCGATTTTTTTCACTTTATGTACGAGCATTTAAAATATCACTGACCGAATCCGTTAGACCGAATTGCCCTTTAAGTTAACAAAAAAAGAAGGAAGTACCATTGAACTAGGGATGGCAATGAGCCAGGTATGAGACGAGTATAGCTAATCCCAAGCCCATGCCCGGTTACAAAAACTTATCCCATACCCGACCCAAAACCTATCGGATATGAGACAGGTAATTTCCCGTTGGATATTGGGCATACCCGCGGGTTTTGAGTATGCTAATGATTTTCAGGTTTCAAACATAACTATCGGGCATTAACAATATCACCACATCAAAGTACCACAACATTCTTAAGGTTTCAAACATAACTATCGGGTATTAACAATATCACCGCATCAAAGTACCACAACATTCTTATCGTTGATGCACCCATTCACCTTTCACAATTTAAAAAAAAAACATGTCCAGCCAAAAAAACTTGTCTACCTGCTACATCTCATTTTAAATATATAATAGAATACTTACATAAGCAAAAATAAAATAATGGTTGCCACAAGTTTGAAACCAAGAAGCAGAGATTGAACATTTCTACAGTTAAGTAGATAATCCCCAAACTTAATGTTTTTACATGTTTTGTTAGAATAACAAAAATCCAACCCAAGAAATAGAGTTTGGTTATCCAAATAGATAAATAAATAAAATTACGATTTACACTCAAGTTTTTGAACTAAATAAAGGATTCATTAATTAAAAAATAATATTTATATTGGGTATGTTAACAAGGTACATGGGCTTATATCATCGGGTAATCAGAACAGGTAAACAAGCTTACATGATCAGGTAATCAGGGCGAGTGAACAAGTATAGCATTAAATCCCGTACCCATCCTAAAATTTCGAAACAAATCCCATATCCGACCCCATACCCGTCCCATATGTTTTGGGTATCGGGTTTTCATAGCGGGTTCGGGATTCATTACCACCCCTACCCTAAATTAACGTTGAAAAATAGATGGAGTTAACGAGCTGGATGGAAACGACAAGATTTCAAACCTTTTGGATCCAAATGCAAAAAGACAAACATTTGGACAAAGTCGCAAAACTAACCAAACCTCAGGGACAAAAATGGCATTTTAAGCTAAAATTACTTACGGATATTTTAATTTGCAATTTTACTTGTCATTTCGAAAAATAACTCTTTTATGGATAAATTACACAATTACTGTTTTTATATTTTAATCACCTCCACTAGTTTGGACAACTAGATTAATTAATCGTTGGGCTGCAAGTACAACACTTCAGTATAGCTCCGTATGTGGTCACAAGGAATAGTTGGGTCCCTCGAAAAGTAGAAATAATGCTGTGGAGAGCAGAGTTAGATAGACTGCCAACTCGGTGGGCATTGTTGAGAAGGAATATAAATGTTGCTATGGATTTATGCCTGTTGTGTGGTGATTTTCCTTAGACCACTGAACCCTTGTTCGTAGATTGCGGCTTCCCTCAAGCGGTATGGTATGTGGTCTCCCAATGGTGTAAGATACCACCTATCTACGCCTTTGGAATTAGAGACATTTCTTTTCATATTTACAAGTTTGTGATATGTTCAGTGAAAGCTCAGAAGGCGATATACGTGATCTGTCTTACATCACTTTGGTGCGTGTGAAAATGCAGAAATGAAGCGTTTTTAACAGCACTCTATGGTCTCTACAGAAGGTTATTGAGGAAACTAAAACATTGAGCTTGCTATGGATTAAGGCTAGAGCATGGCATCATCATTTGGATTGGGCTGTGTGGGGTGCATTTAGCTTCTATAAGATTGGCTCGTAGTTGTTAGGTGGTGAAAAGTTCTGATGTAATGTACTGTGTATGTCTGGTGTTTAGCTTCTTGCTAGCATAACGGAAAAAAATGTTTGTTAGTCGTTAAAAGAAAGATTAATTAATCATTTTCATTTTTATCTACAGATTTTTAAATCCAAATTTTTTTATCAATTAAACTTTTCAATCATATTTTTATGAATTCTACAAACTGAAAACAATTTTATAGTCATTTAGGATCAAACTAAAAAAATATTCAATCATAAATAGATAATCAAAGATTAATATTTCTTATGATTTTTGAATCCTATTTTTTTTTTGTCATATCATTATAGCTGAAAGCATTCAAGTAATTATTTTCTTTTATTCTCAATTCTATTCATGGTTTATTTTAGCTATTTGCATATGTTTATATATATGTTTTATAGACGTGACCACTTCAACCCATTTTCTTATAAATGGCTCGATTTGGGTTTATTTTATCTGTAAGGAGTTAAAAGGTTAAAAATAGATAAAAAAAATTAGTCTTAAAATGAGATGACAGAATGGTTGAAAGTCATCCAGAGTTTAAATTTAAGGCAAACAAATATATTTAGATTGTTATAGCATGCTCAAATTAATATAAATTTTTACTCATATATGACACTATGTTATACCTAATAAGTAACAGGTTGCGATATGTGTAACAATTTTGTGTCCTTAAGATTCTCGTAACCATTTAAAAATTGCCCTGATTATTTTTCTTCGAGTTCAAGCTATACCTAATAAACAAGTAACTGAATAAAATTCTATCCGCTTATTGTTTGTCAATCATTTATTATTTCTTTATTAACATTACTTTCTAAATATTTCATTTATTTAATTTTTATCAACTATTTCCTTAGTTTTTTTTTTTCGTTTTTAATAACTATTTGTTTTATTGATCAACTACATTTAATATACGAATTATTAACCTAATCTAATCTAATCTAACTTATAATAAAGAATTTCAATTAATAATAACTCGCATTCTCTCCTTTAATTTAGTGTGAGGGTCATTTTAGTTAGTCTTTTTAATAATAAAGAAAGAAATATTATAGTTACGTTTTTTTTTATCTCATCTCTTTCACTCTCTAAATTCAAAATGCAAATCAACCTTCAAATCCTGAATCAATGAAAGTTTAGTAAAACATCATCACTCCCAACCTCAGCCTAATTCCATTAAACTTCTGTGCTAAGAAATTGAACATAAAATCAAAAAAACTTCAACAAACAACAATCAAACTTACATGAACCTTGACATCAACAAATGACACCGTTTCCTTTCTCCGGTAACCATGTCGAAGGTCCGGCATAAGCGCGCCTGCAATCCAAACAACTCACCTCTTGCAGAAACAACTCCGTCGGAGCAGAACCACGACGTCTACTGTCGTGAGTCACACGTTCCGTAAGCGCTAGATCCGTCGTAGAACTCATCCTCTACACCATCACTATTTGATAATCTCACCGGCAACATGCCTCGATCGGAACAGTAAGCTTTCGTATCGCTGGAACTAACCATAATTTTACCCGAAAACGAGCCTCTCCTCACATAACACAATAGTCACTCTGTTTTTACACCTAACCAACTTTGTTCACACAACCTAGCAAAAAACCCCAAAACCAATCCCAAACAGAGCCATGACTAACCATAGCATACAAATTGGTGAGCCCACCAACGAAAACCCACTTCAAATTCTCTTGTTCGATTACATTTCGCACCGTCCCTTCCGGCGTATCTTTTTTTCCCGCCATTTTCCTTTTTTTTTCCACCCACACTGTTTTATTGTTTTCAGATCCTTAGAAATTTGTGATGGGTTTTGAGGAATTTGATGTGTGAATAGTATGAGAGGAGATCTGGATGATGAATTTCTGAAATGATTTGAAGATGAAAGGGTTTGAAGTGGGTTTTTTTCACCCACTCTATTTTATGATGACAACATAAATAGTTTGTTTTAAGTGAATATTAAAAGGGAAAGGGGAAAGGGAGCGCATGTGAGGGCCTTTAACTAAGTTTTTGGACCAAGTTAGTTGTAATGATTATAGGATATAGTAAATATGAACATGAAGATTAAATTTGGCTGATTTTATAGTGAAACGTATGAAGTGTAATTTAGGTATAACATAAAGGTTAATTTGTATAATTTTAGAATATATGCATAAGTAAAAAAAGTTTATGCAACGTAAGCGACAGAAATATATATTTTAAATGTTGCCGACTGATGTAGATTGTATTATAAATCACATAACTGAAAGGTTTATATGTGGAACAAAAATTTACACTTTATAGGACTTATACTTTCTAAACATTTACTTTAAATAAATAATATAAATTCAATAACCAAAAGGTTTCTAGCCTATATGTATCATTGTGTAGTAAATGTATTTTCTCATCAAGTGGTTGATGATTTTAGTTGAAGTGTAGACATAAGACATTGATGTGGATTTAGGACAAGATTCAAAGATGTGTGAGTTAATTGTTCTATAAAAAAATATAAATTCGATAGTATATTATGTACAAATAGTTTAGTGAGTATTAAAAAATCAAGATAAGTATGAACAAAAATAAGATCTGGCTTTTTTGAGTAGAAATAAAAATATTATGATCAAATATTGTCTTTTTAATTTTTTAGTCAAATACTTGAACTTACAACCATATCAATATATGAATATCATGAAAACAAATATCCAAATCTTTATCAGAACTTACAACCATATCAGTGTATGAATATCATGAAAACCAATATCCAAAAATTTATTTGTATTTTGAATGAAATATAGGTAAATGATGCCGAAAACAACACTAGTTCAACTTAGAAGATGCTAATTTATGACCTTTTTGATTGTATATCACATGAGAGTGATAGATTATAAGATTAGGCTTTGTATCAAAGTTCCTTATGAATTGGTCTTTCTTATTCTCTTTATCTCCTAATGAAGACGAACCATGAACCAAAACATTCTGAAGCGCCTTTGGCATAGGCTCGTCTTTCATTACGCTTCTCCAGTATTCTTCCGGGCCTGTTCTTGCATCGTTGACGCCTGCGAGCTAATTGTAGAAAAAATATTAAAAGTTAGAAAACAATGCTTGATCTACCGATCCAAGAATTTTTAATACAAATGCATGAGCAAAATTACTTA
Organism: Scalesia atractyloides; assembly: GCA_947069175.1. Lineage (NCBI taxonomy): Eukaryota > Viridiplantae > Streptophyta > Magnoliopsida > Asterales > Asteraceae > Scalesia > Scalesia atractyloides. Next base: position 30,951,398 of record CAMTDV010001632.1, read on the forward strand.
TTATAAGAAGAGAGATGAGAAACAATGAGCAAAATTACTTACTATAAGAAGGGAGATGAGAAACAGGATTACGAAGAGAGATCTCATGTTGCAGTGTAGTGTTTTGAGTTTTTGTTGACTACGCAATTGGTTTATCCGTATTTATTGATGGTATAATTTGGTTTGAGCAATTAATGCTTGAGGGTGCCATTAACATGATATCTACAATTTATTATGTATTAAACTAAGAATTTAATGTGGAAGTATAATAATAAATATAATCTTTTCTTTTATTTGAGTAGATTTTATTTTAAGTCCTAAGAATTATGCCGAATAAGAGATTAATTACTACTTTAGTTATGTCGAATAAGAGATTAATTACTACTTTAGTAATTACTGGTTTATTAAGTAAATCAATGTAAAAAAAATAACATTTATGTATGTGTGTATTATTTAAATCCTAATATACTAATTTATAAACATAATAAATTATCATATGGTATACTTCAAAGTAGATTTGATGAAAATAAAAGTTACTTCATTGGTTCAAAAAAAAAAATAAAAAAAAAAATAGTTCATTGTCATTACACTGCTTTAATTATTATATATATCCATTACCCTATTCTTACACAAACCAATTAAAAATGTGGCATAGATTATAGCAGGAGTGGGTATAAGCAGCCACCTAAAAACTAGGACTTTGTCTGATACATAAATTTAGGATTTTTATACCTTTTTTTAATTATCCAACAAAATTCCAATCATCAGGATAAATTCAATGGTAAAAAAACTATCTACACCCGCGATCATAGACAACGCTGGTGACCCGACCCGTCACCATTTCAAATGAAACATGCCGTCGAAGACCCACTATAGTAAAACCCCTGGCTCAACTTAAAGATTTTTTTCTCTAAGCGAGACTCGAACCCTAACTTCCACTTTAAAAGAGTATGGGGTAGCCAATGTACCAGAATGCCATCGATCAAATTATTCTATATTTTACCTGAAGAAATAGCAATGTATGAATGGCCTCATACAACTATGGTTACCTTATTTATATAGAAAAATGACATGATAGTTGAATTGATAATATGTAATTGTGCTATAAACATGATATGCTAGCTAAGGTAGTTATCATGAACTCCTAGATTTGGTATATGTTTTCTTAAATGAGACAAACACTTTCTAATTTTACACCATCATAGGAGGGTTTGATTGTTTGACACCCACCACTTAGATGAGAGGCATTCATCAATACCATTGAACCAAAGGTTTCTTGGCCTCTTATTTGGTATATGTAATCAATACCATTGAACCAAAATTTTCTTGGCCTCTTATTGAATCAAATTAATTTTACGAGGCTATAAAATTTTTACTTATATTTTATTTAATATAAGTTTTATGATCGGTACAATAGATAACACTTATTATATATATAGAACTAATTATCTCCTGGTCTATAATAACGAATACCAAAATTTTTGCTAAATCAATCATTCAATATTGAGATTTTTGGTAAGTCAAATACTAAATAATTCTTTTTCCATTTGTGCTAGTATGGTAGGTTGGAAGAAACACGTACAAGCTAATAATATTGTGAGTCGTGACAGCCACTTATAATGCTTCGTTGTAGGGGTGTTTATCGGTTTGATTCACAGTTTAATTGGTTTATACGGTTTGATTTATTTGAGTTTTTAAATATTGTACCCCAAACCAAATTCAAACCAAACCAAGTTCGAAATATGCAAACCAAATTCAATTCAGTTTGGATTGCATTAAAACCAAACAAACCAATTTCAACCAAATTGTTCCCAAGTGTTTTTTTTCTAATTTATATTTATAATTAATGTTTGTGTCCCAACTTCAGAACATCAAGTCAACAACTAATTTAAACCGAATGATATGTAAATAAAAGAAAGTTTCAATGCAAAATAAAACAACCACATTCAGAAAATAGTCGTACACAAAACTACAAAGTTTAAAATTTAAACATAGAAACTAGAAATAGTCAACATAGATCATCTTTTAACCTTATTTATGAGAATTTAGAAACCCTGGTATATTTTGAAAAGGAAAACTATAGAAATGAGTGAGCTTAATTTATGAGTTGGACTTTATATTATCATGTGAGCCAATAAAATTTTATATAGTTTATTAAATATTACTATTTTTATTTAATAATTATTAAATTAACGGTTGATTCGGTTATCCAAATAAACCAAATTAAAAAAACTAATGGAACTAAAACCAAATTCACAATTCGGTTTCGGTTAAAAACCAAACCAAACACCAAATTCATTATTCAGATCGTTTTTCGGTTACGATTATGGTTCGGTTTTCATTTTTATTTGGTTTTGATATTTTCAAAACACCCCTACTTCATTGTTTGTTGTAAACTAGAAAATTACCCGCCGCGGTGTGGTAGGGTATTTGGTTTCGGTTAAGTAGAGTTAATCTAAATCTTGTGACTATCCTGAAACACCTGAAAGCACTATTAACAATTGATGCATGTTGTGCGCAATATTCAATCCTTGTAGGATGTCTACCACTGTAACTGAAATCTGGCAAACCACCTATATAATGAATAAAAATTTTTAAGTTAGTTGAGTTTCACATTTAAACAGTTATTCTGGTATGAATGTAGATGTAACAAAAGATTTTGACCCAATTACTATCAATTCAATTGGTTTAGATGGTAATTTATCTCAGCTGAACAATAAAATATGTAAATGACAACTTGATTGGAAAAATGACCTGTCTTAAAACTGAGGCCGTTTCACCCATTGCCATATCCAACAATCATGTAATTACAAGTGAAGTGGACAAAAAATAGTAAATGATGACCCAATCCAACTCGACTGGTCTCAAAATTGAAGTTGTTTCGCCTATAGTCATATCCAACAATCATATAATGAAAAGTCAACTTACTCTATTAAAAAGCGGTAAATAAAACCATAAACCTTAACTTACTCCATACGGTAAATCCCTCTCTTCCTCTTCAAAGTGCTGCTTGCAACATCCCTCTCTTCTTCTTCTTCAAGGTGATGCTTGCAATTCTCCTGAATACATAAATCTTAACTTTACATCAATGACAAACTTATATAACACAGTTGGCTTTTAACATAAACCATTGTACTCAATTAATAACGTACAAATAACGATTTAATCTGAGCGGATTAACTAAATAATGGATGTTGACATTGGTAGATCTCTACCACAAGATGCACATAAAAATGATCACCGCCTAACGAAAAGATCATAGAATCATTTAATACGACTCATTCAGAACATGTAAGATCGTGTCGCAGACTACAAATGAAGTTATACTGTTATAGTAATACAAATTATGTGTGGTATACTACGCATCTTGTGTCGTAAACAAAATTGATCATAAAAGCAAGCAAAGGTAATGCATACAAAGGAGAAAAGGAAGCTAAGATGAAAAGTGCGAAAGTGGATTATGAAGATCGAACCTACATCACAGATAGAAGAAGAGCTATAAAGCACTCGTACATGGCATAAAAGAGAGAGAATAGGTATCTCAGTTGTAAAAACCTTGCTATTATATTAATGGTTCAAGAAATTAAACCAACAACCTATGCTTTTTAGCTTCTATTAAGTAGCTTAGCAGTCATGTATAAATCTATTTTAATGTATTACTAAATTCTAAATGGTTTAAACTAAATATTTATAAATTTAATATCATGTAGTATACATAGAATAGATTATAAATCGCAAAGAAAAACCAGTACAACTGTCCAACAAGCCTTTTCGAAAAAACAAAAAGAATTCCTTTTTTAGACCTACTATATGCTAAGTTCAACACAACACCATAGATTTCATGTTCCCAGCTCCCACTACATTAGCTTGTATAATTTTGTACCAGTACTGCAGTAGAAAACTCCGTCTGAAATACATAGTGGAAAGGTATTCCAGGTCTAAACATTTGGTTAAATTACAATAAGAACTTTAACACCGATATATGTAAAATTTATGCAAAGTAATGAACACAAGTAGAGAAACAATAACACCTAATATAGTAGTAAAACGGCCATGAAAAATTCTTATTATGTTAAACCAACCCAGAAATCACCCAAACCAAACCTTAGATCTCAAGATGATGAGACCTGTAAAGTACAAACAATCAAATACAACTGATCAATAAGATATGTTGTACGATCATACAGAACAACTAAAAATACACACAAAGACAACAAGATCTCTGTGATACAACCATGATTTCACCAATGAAATCACTAAGACAATAGATGAACACAAAGAGAGAACAGAGAAAACCCTAAGAAATATCTGGAACAATAATTGAACAACTCTTCTCTCTCTCCTCTTTTTATAGATAAAACTCAACTTTTCACAATAGCCCCTGATGTCCCTGAAACTTTACACTTTACACCTCATACTATACAACAAGACAAAAACAATAAAACAACCTTTATAACAAACTTGATCCAACACGCAACAACTGATCCAATAACTACATGTTTGAAGATCAAAATAAGATATTTCAACATCCCCCAATATTTATACTGCAAACATCTCAAACATACCCAACTTCTCACACAAATTAGAATGTTGACTTCCATTTAAACCTTTTGTGAGAAAGTCTGCTACTTGCAAATCAATAGCAATTTTTTGTGATCCAATTACACCACTTTCAATTTTTTCTCTCAAAAAATGCAAGTCCAGTTCAAAGTGTTTTTTTCTTTCATGGAAAACTGGGCTTAAGGAGATTGAAATAGCAGATTTACTATCGTAGAACAATTTTACAGGCAAATTACAGTTAACATTTAATTCTTGCAAAACATTTAAAACCCACATTACTTCACAGGTGGCTGAACACATCACCCTGTATTCAGCCTCTGCTGTGGATCTTGATACAACATTCTGTTTTTTACTCTTCCAGGATATTAAAGTGTTTCCTAAAAATACACCAAATCCTGTAACATATTTTCTAGTTATAGTGAATTTAGCCCAATCTGAATCAACATATCCTATTAGTTCAAGACCATCGGTTTTCCTAAACATAACACCTTGTCCAAGAGACTTCTTCAGGTATATAAGCAATCTTAATGCAAAGTTAGATGTGATTGACATGGTTTATGCATAAATTGACTTAGAAATTGAACCCCATAACATATGTTAGGCCTTGTTAAAGACAAATATATCAGTTTTCCAATTAGTTTTTGAAAACCACTAATATTTTCAAGAACTGTTTCTTCTTTACTAGTTTTATTTGTCACCAGGTGACTCTACTTGATAGGAGTGATAACTGGTTTACAGCCCAAATACCCAAATTCATTCAATAACGCAAGACAATATTTTATTTGAGACCAACAAATAGAGTTATCAGAATAAAGAACCTCTATACCAAAAAAATATTTAAGTGTTCTCAAATCTTTTATTTGAAAATTATCACTTAAGTATTTCTTAACTCTTTCTATTTAGTTTTATTATTCCCGGTAACAACAATATCATCTACATATACTAACAATATCAAGAATACATTTTTTTACACAAAATATACACAGAGTGATCACATACACTTTGTACAAAACCCATATTAACTAAAACAGAGGTTAATTTTTCATTCCACTTTCTTCGAGCTTGTTTAAGTCCATAAAGTGACTTTATAAGTTCACACTTTCCCTTTATTAACATTGAAATATCCCTAAGGAAGGGACATATACAACTCTTCAGTTAGTGAACCATATAGGAAAGCATATTAATATCAAGTAGGTATAATGCCTAATTATTATTAACAGCCAATTTTAATAAAATACTAACAGTTACCATCTTAACAACTAGAGAAAAAGTTTCCCCAAAATCTATTCCTTCCCTCTGGTTAAACCCTTTAGCCACTAGCCTGGCTTTGTATCTTTCTATCTTACCATTGGCTTTATATTTTATTTTATAAACCCATTTACAGCCAATAGGTTTTCTACATTTAGGAATATCAACAACTTCCAAAGTATTATTCTTATACAAAGCCTCCATCTCATTATTCATAGCCTCTATCCATCTAGAGTCTTTTATGGCTTCATCATAAGAAGTGGGTTCTATAGACTTATTCATGGATGCAATTAAACACAAATTATCGACAGACAAATTAGCATAACTAACAACTTTCTCAATACCATATTTAACTTTACCTTCTACCACATATTCATCAAACCTTTTAGGAAAAACTATATTTCAAGATGACTTTCTAACTGTTTGACCCTCAGACATGTTGGTTTCATCATGTGATCCTACACTGTCCTCTGCCTGCCATTGTCACCTTGACTACTACCTAAGTGTTCACCACATAACTGCTGACCAGTTTCAGTAGTTGATTCGGCAGTTGGTTCGTTGGTAGATGTAGAAGATGACAATGGCTGCTGATCATCACTAGAGAGATCATGAGCACCATTATTACCCTCTTCATCATTGGGTTCCTCAGGAACTTCAGATGACAAAGTATCATACTGATCAAAAAAATTTATATGATTTAATGTTTGATCATCAATCACTTCTTGTTTATCACCGGAAAAACATTTTCATAAAACTTAACATCCCGTGAGTAAAATTTTTTTATTGTCTAAATTTCACAACTTATAACCTTTTTAAACATTGGAATAGCCAATGACCATATACTTATCTGCATGATAAGTGAATTATCGGATTCAGCTAAAACAGTACTAAAACAAAGATATCCAAAGTTCCTTAAATGAGATAAAGATGGCTTAAATCCAAAAACAATCTCATAAGGACTCCTACCATTTAACACAGACAAGGTAACATGTTGATTAAATAAACAGCAACTAAGATGCATTCAGACCAAAACCTAAGTGGCATACCACTTTGAAACATCAATGCCCTAGCTGTGTTCAAAAGATGTCTATGCTTCCTTTCTACCACACCATTTTTTGTGGTGTATAGGAGCATGATGTTTGATGTAGAATTCCTTTAGTTTTACAAAAGTGTACCATTTGATTATTAACAAATTCTGTCCCGTTATCGCTTCTAAACATCTTTATTTTAACTTTAAACTGAGTAAGAACAAGTTCATAAAAAACACATAGATTTCCAAATACCTCAGTTTTATTAGTTAAAAGATAACACCATATAGTTCTGGAATAATCATCCACTACTGTAAGAAAATATCGATAACCTTCATGACTAGTGACTTTATATCGACCCCATAAATCTAAGTGGACTATATCACCAACAGATTTTGTTTTATGTTCGCTTAATGGAAAAGGAACCCTCACCTAGATCTCACAGGGCCCATGTTCAATATTTTTTACACCAAAATTTTCTTTCAACACAGCTAGAACTTGATCAGATGGGTGTCATAATCTACAATGCCACAAATTTGACCTAACAAAGCTATTAAAACAAACACTCTCATTATTACCATTATCACCTACAAAATATAACCCACTGTCTTGTCTACCAATCCCCATGACTTTCTTTGAATTGGAATCCTGTGATACACAGTTATCTGAATTAAAAACTACATGTATTTGATTATCCTTGGCTAACATATAGACTGACAACAAATTTACATTGTGACCAGGAACATAGAAAACATCTTTTAATACAATATTATTTAATAGTTTTATACTACCAATTTTAATAACCTTAACATTAGTTCCATTAGGATGACCAACTTTAAGATTAAACTCAGACACATCAATAACATCAAACATATCTTGTTGGTGCATATTTGTGACAACAACTTAGATTTGGTCTTTGGATATCTTGTAATTAGTATAATGATAAACGGTTAGCGGGTTTAGTTTTGTAATAGTTAATTAGAAGTAATTGGGCTGAACTAGACATAGACTAGAGCATGGTAGGCGAATTGGGCTTTAAACCCATTAGCAGTGCATGTAGGAAACCCTAGCCCATGAGCATAACCTATCTCTATATATAGGGAGGTTGTGAGTAGGGTTAAGGTTGCTGGTTCTATTGTTCAGTTGCTGAAAGAATTACTTCAGAGAGATTGAGAGAAGAGTCTTGAATTGATTGTAAAACAATTGTGTTTGATAATCAATAGAAGACGGTATAAAGGAATTTGTATTCATGTTCTTGTGTTTTCTGTGAAATCTGATCTAGGGGATTCTGCACTCTAGATTGGATAGACGATTCTGTCAAAATCCATAAGGACTAGGGGACCTAAAATTGGTATCAGAGCATTCGGCTCTTTATTTTGCTTGGTTCAGAATCGTAACAGCAGAAAAATCTGCGTTTTTGGAGTTTTGGAGGCTGTTTTGGAGTGTTTGACGGCTGTTTTAGGGTTTCAGCAGGTATTTTGGATTAACAGCAGGCATTTCGGATTGAAGAAAGGCATTTCGGATCAGAAGTGAAGCATTTCGCATTGAAGACTTGCATTCCGGATCAAAAAGCACAATATTTCAGATTGAAGACTTGATTTTCGGATCAGAAACCTGCATTTCGGATCATCAGACTTGCAATTCGGATCAGAAAAGGCCATTTCGGATTCCATTTCATACTGAATTTCGGATCAGAAGCTATTTCGGATTGAATTTCGGATCAGAAGTGCATTCCGGATTCCATCTCGGATAAGTACTATTCCGGATTCCAACTCGGATCAGAATAGTCTATTCCGGATTTCCAATTCGGATCAGACCAGTGCATTCCGGATTTCATCTCGGATCACTATTCCGGATTCCTATTTCAGATTAGTAATTCGGATTACTGTTCCGGATTTTCATTTCGGATTGTCAATCAGAGTTACCATTCCGGATTTGACACTGTTCCGAGTTATTCACAAGAAGGTGGAAACTTAACCAGCTGACGTACGAGAGTTAAACGTTTTCGGACATAGAAATTGATCCATAGACAATTTTGATAAACTGATTGGACAGTTAGACTCAGTTGATTTTTAGGACAAAAAAATATCATTAGAATCGTATCGTATCGTCGAGACGAGTCTAACGATATAATTTGGTAACCACAAGAAGGCACGAAAATTCCAAAAATCATGATCGGACAATATACATCATCAGAATCGTATCATCGAGACGAGTCTAACGATATAATTTGGTAACCACTCATTTCAGACAAGTTTTAACGTTTTTAACGAGCCGGTTCGGTATAAATGTCGAATATGTCAAACCTAAATGAGTTGTTGAGAATGGAGCATGAGGCTGGTACTACAAATAAACCTCCAAAGATGCTGAAGGTGGAGAACTATCTTACTTGAAAGGATAGATTTCAATCCTTTATTGAATATCAGGACACACGGATGTGGATCTGTATTCAAGATGGGTATGCTAACCCAACGCATGATTTTGAGGGAAGACAGCGTGTTACTGCTTTTGTTAACATGTCTGAAGCTGAAAAGAGAATGTATGAATCTGAAAAGAAGGCCTTAACTGCTATCAAGATGTCGTTACCTGATGGCATCAAACATACATTCAAGCGTTATACAACATCAAAGGAGATGTAGGATGCCCTAGAAAAGAGGTATGAGGGCAATATAGATGTGAAGAAGAATAAGGTTGATCTGCTGAAGAAACAGTTTGTTGTGTTCAAAGGAATGAGAAATGAATCCCTAGAAGATATTATCACGAGATATTATCATTTGATGTCAGAAATCGATAATTATGACATAGAGGGATACACAGATATGGAGATAAACGACAAGTTACTGGATGCTTTACCTACAAAGTGGGATATTTACACGTTGATGATCAAGGGTGAAGCTGATTACGAAAAGAAAGACTTGGAAGAGGTTGTTGGAAAGTTGAGAGCTTATGAGCTCAATATGAAGAAGAAGGAAACAGGTTATGATCAGGTTTAAGATCTAGGGATATATAAAGGTCTTACACCTTCATCTTCCAACAATACTTCTAGTGACACTGCAACTGCGTTTCTCTCATGTGAGAATGAGCAGATAGTGACAAATTCTGATGGAGAAGTATGTTTCGTTGCTGCTTCAGGAGGCTCGTCAGGGGCTAAGAGACAACAAACAAGTAACAGCAGTTCTAAGTCTATGCCTCTGAGTGTCAAAAGTGCTGAAGATCACTTGGCATTGCTTGCTTCTTTCGTTGCTTCATACGAGAACTATATTCAGGGAAAAATATCTGATCCTGCTACGTTTGATGAAGATTATGATCAAATCGACCCTGATGACTTAGAGGAGATGGATTTACAATGGCAGACAGCCATGATCTCTAGAAGGGTGAAGAGATTCATGAACAGAACGTGCAGGAAATTTGTTGGCAAGAGTGTGGGCTTTGACAAGTCGAAAGTGAAGTGCTACAACTGTCACAACTATGGACATTTCGCTAGAGAATGTCAAAGAGCTAAGTCTGAATCTCGTCCTAGTTCATCCTTTCAAGATTCTCCTGGTCATGGTTCAAACAACAGGAATGCGTCAAACAACACTGGATCAAAGGCCCTGATTTCTACTGCCAGAGAGGGTTCTTATGATTGGAGTGTTCATCTGGAGAGTGATAACAACACCTCATAGGCGTTCATGGCTGAGATAGATCCAGTTGCTGATGAAGAAGTGAAAGCTGATGCTGAGGGAGAGCAAGAGAAGGTAGCTGAGAAAGCTGATGGAGAACAGAATACCATAGAGAAGAAGATGGCTGCTGATTTTGTTGCTTTCATGGCTGATCTAAGCAAATCAACAGGCGAGGTATGTTCTAACTCTAGTAGTACTGTTTGTTTGAAATGTTGTGAACTGCAAAGTGAGGTTGACACATTAACACAACAAAACCAAAGTCTGGCTAATGAGCTCTCGAACTTAAAAGAATCCGACTTTTTTGTAAAACGAAATGAGTCATTATACTTGAAGAAAATTAAAGGTTATGAAGAAGAAATTAATATTCTAACCTGTAAGCTTAATGAAAAATTTCAAGTTATTGACTTAGCTCATGATACGATGAGTGAGAAAACAAAAGAGGTTTCTGAAAAGTGCAAAGAGTTGTCTGAAGCACAACTTAAAATTTGTGAGCTTGAAAAGAAATTAAATCAATTCAGAGATTCATCTTTTGTCATGAAACACACGATGAATGGCCTGAAGAAAAGTAATGACAAAACTTGTGTGGGCTTCAAAGGTTTGAATGAAGTTCCGCCACCACTTGGTCATGACTATTCTTTCTTGCCAGATGAAGAAGAGCTTACAAGCTTTGTGTCAACTACACCTGGTAGTTCCACATTAGAGGATGTTGATGTGACTGAAAATGCCAAGAAGGATATAATAAAGACACTGTTTTGAAAACAAAGCATACACACCCTAAGAATCAAAAACAAATTTTTGTTAAAAAGGTTGATTTTGTTAAAGGGAGTAATATGAATGAAGAGGTCCCTGTTATTACTTAAAGAGTCTAATGTGCAGTTTGCTAAAAATAAAAACAAAGAAAAATCAGAAGTTAAGCAAACTAAACAAGATCCTTCAAAGGTATCATCCTCATCATCATTGTCTGATGCATCTAAGCAAGTGGCTTCAATTAAGAAGTCTTCGGCTAGAAAATCATGTTTCAAATGTCATGAAAAAGGACATGTAGCCAGCTGCTGTCCTAACAAAAAGAGTGAAGCATAGGTAAGTGAGAGACAAAGAGAAAAATTACCAGCAAAAAATGGTGATGTTGAGAAGAAGGTTAACTCACCAAAGGTATCTGGTACAAAGCAACAAAGTGTTGTTGTTGGTGTAGATAAGGATGAAAAAGGAACTCACCAAGTTCCTTGTTTTCAAAGAAATCAACAAAGATTTCAGTCTGCATCTACATCAGACAGATATGATGGACCTAGAAGTAGTTCACCAAGAATGAATAACTTTCATGGTAAATCAAATAATTTCAGGAATCAAGGTCAATATCAAAACGATACCAGAATGTTGCCAGTCGAAATTTTTATAACGATGGATTTAGAAATTATCATCATCAAAATTCATGGAACCAAAATCAAAATTTCCATAGGTCGCAAAGTCCAAACATGGCTAGGAAACCTAATGACCACAGACCTAGTGGAAATCAAAAACCATTTTCATCAACAGGTCTAAGATCCAAGACTCCTGTTAGGAGTGATGGATACTGGATGGATGTTCCTATGATTGATGAATCTGGAAGACCCAAGACCATTAAGGCTTGGGTCCCCCAATCTAACTAATTTTGTTGGATGGTGCAGGAGCTGCTAAGGAGGATTATCAACTTATGGTATGTTGATGTGGCTGCTCCAGGCACATGACGGGGGATGCGAGGTTGTTGACGGAGGTTGAGAATATAGATGGTGGATATTGAATTTTGCAGGTGCTAAAGGAGGGCACATTACCGGTCGAGGAAAAGTGAATAACAGGAAGATCACACTAGACGAAGTGAACTATGTTGAGCAGCTGAAGCACAATCTGATGAGCTTGTCTCAAGTCTGCGACAAGGGTCACTCGATCCACTTTACAAAGTCTGAAGCTTTGGTGTTAAAACCTGGTTTGGTGATACCGGATGATTGGATAGTGATGAGAGCGCCAAGGAGAAATGACACTTATGTCATGGACATGAGTGCCAAAGATTCATCGACTCTGGTCGCGTGTTTACTATCAAAAGCATCTGAGGCGGAGTCATTGTTGTGGCACAGACGCATGGCCCACATCTACTATCGAAAAATGAACTATATTATTAAAAACGGTTTAGTGGAAGGGGTGCCAGTGCAGAGGTTTCACGTGGAAGATAAATGTCTTCCATATCAAAAGGGAAAACAACATAAGAAACCTCATAAGTCTAAAACAGTAAATTCCATAGATGCCCCTTATGAATTACTTCATATGGATCTATTCGGTCCAGTGAACGTAAGGAGCATAGGTGGAAAGTACTATTGTCTAGTTGTCACTGATGATTACTCACGATATTCATGGGTTTTCTTTTTAGGTACAAAAGATGAGACAACGGAGATGCTGATTGATCTTTTTACAAAATTGGAGAATGTCCATGATGCACGGATCAAGAGGATAAGGAGTGATAAGGCACGGAGTTCAAGAATCAATTTTTGGATCTCTATTGTCTTCGCAAGGGAATTGAACATCAATATTCTGCTCCTTATACACCTCAACAGAATGGAGTCGCTGAAAGGAAGAACAGGACGTTGATTGAAGCCGCAAGAACTATGCTTTCTGATTCAAAGCTTCCAGTTCTTTTCTGGGGAGAAGCTGTGAACACAGCCTGCTATGTCCTGAACAATGTTTTGACGGTTAAACGGTTTAACAAAACATGTCATGAACTATTGTTTAACCGAAAACCAAACTTAAAAGGCTTTGAACCATTTGGATTACCCTGCACCATTGTGCAAAACAAAGATAAGCAAAATTTGGTGAGGTAGCTGATGAGGGGTACTTTCTAGGCTATATGCCTGGAACACCGAATAAAAGGATTTTTAATCTAAAAACTGGTAAAATTGAGGTGGTGTTTAACATGGAAATCACTAGTTATTCACCTAAACAATCAACGAGTGGTCCTGCTATATTATATGATTATGATAATGTCTTTAAATCATTTAATATTCCTGATTTTTCTAATGCAGATGAGTCTCAAGTGATCCATAATGTGATCAGTGAAGATGGTGAGTGTGACTTCATGCCTAGATCGAGTGTATCGATGACAGATGCTCCAGAAACTTCTTCTAGTGCAGCTCCAGATGACTCCAGTGACAGAGAGTCCGAACCTATTCAGGGGGAGGACTTCACTAATCCGTTTGCTAATGCAAAATTCAGGGGAGGTTGGATCTAATCTAGGAGATAATCTGGTTGTTGACACCATTGCTACCACACGAGTACACAAAGATCACCAGTTGAAAACATCATTGGTGATCCTGCTACAGGTGTTCAGACAAGAAGAGGTGTGCTCGAAGGTTCCTGTTTGTTTACTTCGATTCAGAAGACTAGGTTGATAAATGAATGTTTGTATAGTTGCTTCATTGCCAAGAGGAGCCGAAGAATGTTCATATGGCTCTAAAAGACAATTGTTGGGTTGAAGCAATGCAAGAGGAACTAGCTCAGTTCAAGAAATTGAAAGTTTGGGAGCTAGTTGATCTACCTAAAGCAGAAAAAGAAATAGGCACTAAGTGGGTGTTTAAGTGCAAGAAAGACGACCGAGGGATCGTGATAAGGAATAAGGCTCGGTTGGTGGTAAAAGGGTTCAATCAGCAAGAAGGGATTGATTATAATGAAGTGTTTGCACCAGTAGCAAGGTTGGAAGCAATTCGTTTGTTCCTAGCTTTTGCTTCATTCAAGGGCTTCAAAGTTTACCAACTTGATGTGAAGAGTGCATTTCTTTACGGGAAAGTCCAAGAAGTGGTGTATGTCTCACAGCCAGACGGGTTTACTGATCCAGCCTATCCAGATCGAGTCTATCGACTTGATAAGGCATTTTATGGGTTGCATCAGGCACCTAGAGCGTGGTATGAGACACTGTCAGCACATTTGTTAAAACATGGTTTCGAAAGAGGTCAGATTGGCAGTACACTATTCGTTAAAAGGAAGAAGGAAGACTTTCTGCTGGTACATGTATACGTAGATGACATCATTTTTGGGTCATCTGATGAGAACATGTGTCATGATTTCGAAGAGGTAATGAAGAGCAAGTTTGAGATGAGTGCGATGGGTGAATTATCCTACTTTTTTGGTTTACAAGTTGAACAGAAGAAGGATGGGATGTTCATACATTAGATGAAGTATGTGTATGACATTTTGTCTCGTTTCAAGATGGAGGATTGCGCTACTTTCACTACACCTATCTGTGAGAATCACAATCTTGGTCTAGATCATGAGAGTGTGGAGGATGTTGATCCAACTCAATACAGGGCAATGATTGGTTCTCTGATGTACTTGACTGCTTCAAGACCTGACATCATGTTCCCAGTATGTCTTTGTGCTAGATATCAAGCGAATCCAAAGGAGTCCCACATGAGAGCAGTGAAGCGGATTCTTCGTTACTTGAAGGGGAAACCTGAACTTGGGTTATGGTATCCAGCTGCTAGTGACTTGAAGTTTGTTGCTTTCACTGATTCGGAAATTGGAGGATGCAAATCTACAAGGAAGTCTACCACAGGTGGTTGTCAGTTCTTAGGAGGGAGGCTCGTGTCATGGCAATGCAAGAAGCAGTCTTGCGTGTCTACCTCAACGTGTGAAGCTGAATATATTGCTGCGGGTTGCTCTCAGGTTCTCTGGATCCAACATCAGATGTGCGATTACGGTTTGAATTTCACTCGTACTCCTATTATGATAGACAATAATGCCACTATATCAATCACCAACAATCCCGTAAAACACAGTCGCAAAAACATATTGACATTCGTCATCATTTTATACGGGATTGTGCTGAAAAGATATTAATTGAACTGCATAGAGTCGACACACTAGATAACCTGGCAGATCTTTACACAAAAGCATTTGACAGGGCTCGTTTTGAACAATTAGTCGAACTCAACGGGATGAGGAATCCTGAATAACCATTTTTCCATAAAAGTTTGTAAATAAATTTACTGCTTTTCAAAAATCAAAAACATAAAAAAATATATAGAAAATCAAAAATGAGTTTTTCACTGTGCGAAAAAGAAGAAATGATAGTACATCAGCAAGTTAGACTGTCACACTGAAATTAAAAGAAAATTGCTTAAGTGTGATAGCACCTTCATGATATGATGTACCAATAGGCAAACGGCATGAAATAATCAACTTACCTTTGTGATACAAGTATACTAAACTGTGTATGAGTGGGTAACATATCAGTGGCGTATGGTTTTATCTTAAATCTTGCGTTGATAGATTGCCAAAATCTGAGGTTTTAGGTCTTTATATCGTTATTTCATCCGGGGTATCAAGGTTGTCCTTCTGCTGCATCCAGATATATGCTGGCCTAGTCACAACCAGGATATCTTAAAAGAGCTAAAATTCCAAATCCCAAAAATTGAAGAAGCTCTCCTAGAGAGTCATTCAAAAGTGCAAATACATTAATCGTACCAAAATTTGGTATTTGTCCCAACCCTCGTTGGATATTGGTCTCTTTGCTGTACGGAAGTACTGACCTGATCACCAATTATCTAACGTTGTAATTCAAAAGGATGAATTTCGGTATACTCACCTACTATGATGAATTTTGTGCATACCTTGATCGCGGGGTATGTCCTGAAGTGGGACACACTAGTATATCAGTATAAATTAACTAAACAGATCACGAGGTAATGGTACTTAAAAAGTTCCTATATTTTGTTTAAGTGGATAACAATACTGGTAATCTTCTTGAATTGCTATTCATGAATATCGCATATAAAATAATCAGATAGTGTGAAAACAGTTTGATGTTGCTGATATGATCTTCTTACCGGTGATACTCACAAAAATAGAGTGTCTACTATTTTGTTATTTATTTGCTTTCAGAAAATATAAAAATCCAAAAATATTTCATTTTCTTGTAAATTCTTATTGTACGGGATATTGGTTGTTCGTGGAGGAGTTGTTACCGATAGGGGGAGACGATGTTAGAAGCTGAATTCAAAATTTCTAAGATTCTGCAGGTTCTTGGTGTTTTAAAAATTTTAAGTATATGGTTTGAGTTGAGAAGTGCTTAATCTATGATACAATTATCTCTTGAATAATAATAATTTGTTTAACTTATGTTGAAAAATTCTTATGGTTTCTCGAGATGTTTGTTTTATAGTATACAGATTGTAGCAGTGTGTTGCTGAGAAGTTTGGTGAAGAGAGTTTGCTTGGATGCATGGTAGAACCTCCTTTCTACAGTGCGGACAAAGAAAGTTGAAGAGTTTTGAAGATTGTTACGCAAGTACTAAACTGGAGTTTACTCAAACACTAACGATTTAGAAGATTTGGTGATTGGATACATCAGCTTAGGGGGAGTCTGTTGCAAACAGAAGCTGTTAAAGCTGAAGCTATCCAAATATCAGCGTTTTTCAAAGATGTTGAAGATTGCAAGAAGAATGAAGAGAAGACTAAGTTATTTTATGAAGCTATTGTCAAGGGGGAGTTTGTTGGTGCATATTGTGACAACAGCTTAGATTTGGTCTTTGGATATCTTGTAATTAGTAGAATTATAAACGGTTAGCGGGTTTAGTTTTATAATAGTTAATTAGAAGTAATTGGGCTGAACTAGACATAGAATAGAGCATGGTAGGCGAATTGGGCTTTAAACCCATCAGCAGTCCATGTAGGAAACCCTAGCCTATGAGCATAACCTATCTCTATATATAGGGAGGTTGTGATTAGGGTTAAGGTTGCTGGTTCTATTGTTCAGTTGCTAAAAGAATTGCTTCAGAAAGATTGAGAGAAGAGTCTTGAGTTGATTGTAAAGCAATTGTGTTTGATAATCAATAGAAGATGGTTTAAAGGAATTCGTGTTCGTGTTCTTGTGTTTTCTGTGAAATCTGATGTAGGGGATTCCGCACTCTAGATTGGATAGACGATTCTGTCAAGATCCATAAGGACTAGGGGACCTACATATCTTTATCATTATTTATCGTATGTTGACTAGCACTAGAATCTATTATCCAATTAACATAACTACCAAACATCATAGAACCAGAACAACTAACGAAACTACTAATATTAGCAAACTCACCTCCCATATTAGTGTTTTGAGTATCACTACATTCTTTTCACCAACAAGATTCAATAGCTTTGCTATCTGTTCAGATGTAAAAGGCAGACCAGAAGTAGACACATTTGATTTATTATTAACATTACTTTTACCTGATGGATTATTAATTCTTTTCTTAAAACCAGGAGGGTACCCAACAATCTCAAACACCTGTCTATAGTATGACCTAACATATTGTAGTGAGTACATTTAAGATTAGGGTTTGGTCCTCTAGGTAGCCTTTTTTAGAATCTAAACCTTGATTAGACTTGGATATAAAAGACACACTTTGTGTTTTAGAACCACTAGTACTAGACAATCTATGTGATTCTTCTCTACAAACAATAGAATATGCCACTTTGACCGAGGGAAATGATTCTCTTGTCAAAAGATTAGTTCTCACAGGCTGATAAACATCATCAAGTCCCATGAGAAACTGCATTAGTTTTATTAAAGTAGTAAAATTATTAAAATCTTTAGCAGCTTGACAAGAACAAGACAGCAGATGAAGCATAACATCAAACTGCTTCCACATAGTTTTCAACCTGTTATAATACTCAACAACAGTGCTGCCATTTTGAGAAATATTATTAATTTCTTGTATAAATCATAGACAACAGAACCATCAACCTTGTAAAAGGACTCTTTAAGATCATTCCAAACTTCTGAATCTAATTTAGAAAAAACTTGACCAAGAAAAAGTTCTTCAGAAATTGAATTTAATAACCATGTTAACACAACATAATTACATCTATCCCACTGATTAGCTAAAACTTCATTATCTTTAGACTTCTCTACTTTACCATCAATAAAACCATATTTGTTTTTAGCTTCTAATGCTAACTTCATAGCACTCGACCAAACAACATATTTTTTAGTACCTTTTAGTTTAATACTAGCTATTGTCAAACTACTTGAGTCACTTGGATGTAAATACAAAGGGTCCCCTATATCTAGTTTACTAATCAAAGTCTGTGAAGACCTTCACCATCACCCATGATAAACACACAAAAAGATAACACACAAACAAAAAAATTAGCAGAGAAGAAGAACAACCCTAAAGCGAAACTGAGTCAGGGGCCATATTCCAGGTTCATCACTCTAGGGTGCCTGGACACGTCTTTATTCAGAAGCCACAAACTAGACACCGATATAAACAGATTCAACAAAAAAAACTAACAGACAGAACACAAATCTAAACAGATTCAACAAAGAAACTAACAGAGTGATAATATCACTTATTACCAAAGAAAAACAGCAATACAAAACAATAATCAACTAAACAATAAAACCATTCATCATTACCCTGGCATCAACTAAATCAACAACAAGAAAAAGAAATTAAACTAAAGATAATGTAACATTTGTAAAAATCGGGTTTTCAAAACCCGCTCCGTTTTGTAATCGAATATCAAGTTATGAAAGTTACGTTGAATATTTATGACGATTTTGATTTAAAACGATACATAATTACTAAATAAACTAAACTATAAAAATTATATTTGATAAAAAGTTAAAACAAAATAAATAAAAAAATTATGTTGCTGCCGGGACTCGAACCCGGGTCAGCCAAGAACAACTCCAACGCCTTATCACACACTCACATCACCACTCCGCCACTTTGTGTTTTCTGTTATTTCTAGGAAACAAATGAAATTTATACACAAACTCGGTTAAAACCGGTTGCGCCAACTGAGAAACTGAAATCGGCAAATCAATCGTCTAATCGTTTGATTAATCGTTCATTCACATTTTATAACCGATGAACCGATGATTGTAATCAATTTAGAAGTGATTGAACATCAGTTTTCTTTATTAATCGGTTTTTATAACCGAAATGAATCAAGTCACAATTACTTCAATTCCAGACCTCTCTCGCGACTCAGAGACGTCATAACAATACTCCATTTCACTCTCGTCACATTTTCAGACCGTCTGAAAGTCTAAATCAACTCGCCGGAATTTTCTGCAAAAGTCGCCGGAAAACCGTATTCATCCTCAAACGGTAAACCTTTCAATATCATTGTAGTTCAACAATTGTTAGGCTATTTCTAACTTAAACCTCTCAATTGAAATCGAATTCAGGCGTTATATTCGGCTAATTTCAGTTCGCCGGAAAGATTCTGAAAATCGCTATATTCATCAGGGAATCGGTAAGGGCATTCAAACCCTCTGTTAACAATTGCTGAACGCTTCAATTTCATGACTGACTAATCAAAACAGTTAATTGTCTTGTTCAGTTGAAGAGCATAAAAACAGAGCCGACGCAATTACCGGAATTCTGAAATAAACCGCTCATCGGTATGTTCACCTCTAATTTCCATCTCTGTCATTTCATTATAGCCTTAAGAATATTTGTCAATCGTAAAAACAAGAAACAGATCATTGATTCAGTCAACGGAAATTTGAACGAAGAAGACAAAGTTAATTAGGTTATAAGTATATTTAAAACCAGTAAAATGAACGGGTTAGACACACAGTCCAGCGGTGGACTGTGTGCAAAACATATACGCATGACCCGAGTTCGAACCCTGACACACGCACTCCTTATATAATAAAATGCCTTTTTGTTTAAAAACTAAACCGGGTTAACTCAGTTAGTTGTTAAGTATAATAAAAACCGAGATAATAACCAGGTTAGACACACAGTCCAGCGGTGGACTGTGTGCAATATTAAACCATACGTCGCGCGTTCGAAACCCGTCACTAGCACCGAGTTGTTGAATTAAAATGTTTTTACAATTAAAAGAATTTCGGTTAAACTGAATAAGTGTATAAATATAATTAAAAACAAGATTATTTCGGGTTAGACACGTAGCTCAGTTGGTAGAGCTGCGTGCACGCGTACGGGAGGTCTCGGGTTCGAGCCTCACCCAGCGCAAACCATGTCCCTGACCGAACCGGTCAACAGGTCAACGGTCAACGGTCAACGCAAAATAAACAATTTTTTTTATATTTTCATTTATTTAATTTAATTTAAAAATCAATTAAAAATACTTAAAAATAACATTTTTAAAGATAGAAAATAGCCATAAACTCACAAAAATATATCTAAAAATTTCATTAAAATCCTTAATAAAATCCACTCAATTAATATATTTTTTCCGTTATTATTTAGGTTAGTATTTCTCGTTGTTCCGCTCATCTAATTCGTGCGCATCTCACCATCTCCAATCCAACGCACCCAATGTGAGTGAATCTTTTACAAATTCCCCGTTTTAGTCACGTTTTGGGGTGTATCATGTGTCTTGATTTATATATTATACTTAAACTATTGTGCATACATCATATCATGAACTAGTGTATTCAGTTTGTTTCTGTTGTGTAGTTATTGTTGGATGCAAGTTTATTATTTTCAGTACATGCAATTTCATAGGCCGCCGCTCCCCATTACATTATGAGCATTGAGCATGTTCCCCATTTCATTATGAGGTTGAACCTGGCGTGCCCACATACGATCGGCTCCGTTTGATTGAGCCTTGATCGCACAGACATTTTCATTTTTCAGTACATGCAATACGATCGGCTCCGTTTGATTGAGCCTTGATCGCACAGTTTCATTTATGTTATTTACAGTATGATGTTGGTATGTTCATGTATGATGTCATATGTTATTGTATGTTATAGTTGTGACTGCTATTAGCCATTGCTTGATTATTTACATTTGCTCATCTATGATTATGCATAATTTTTCATTGATAAACTAACAAGTAATTCATTAATAAATGTTTATCTAATAAGGTTCACTCGCCAACTTATGTTGACCCAAAAAAACCCCATTTTACACATGATACAGGTGAACCAGCAGCAGCTAGGAATACATAAGACTTGGACTAGAAGAATAAAACGATTTAGAGTTGGGATTGTTATGTTTGGTTTATTTTCTTTGTATTGAATGAACATGTTTGGATATTTGGAAATGTAACTTTGACTTTATTAAATATGAAACATATTAGTAAATGTCATGAGCTTTGGTGATAACCCAATTATGCCCCGACTCTTATTCCGCTGCGGGTCGGGGTGTGACAGATTGGTATCAGAGCCATGACTATAGGGATATAGGATAGGTTATTAGACCTTTAGAGCCTATACTATAGTTGATTAGAAATTATAAGATTTTTGTGTGTTACATGCCAAATTTCATGATGTTTATATGTTTTATGTTAAATGTTACATTCAATATTATGCAAGCATGTTCATAAGTATGTATTATCATATAATGCCTATCATGAATCATATACTCATAACATATCACATCCATGAAAGCACACACCACATCATGATTGCTTTTACAATGATTTTTGTGTTTTCAAATCTCATCAAAGTGAGTTCTCATGACGGGCATGTAGTAACTGGAAGGGTACCAGTATCGGTAGTCGGAACGTCCTGTCTAGGCTGGCATTCGTATAAATCCAAAATAAAGGACCAGTTTGCCTACCTGGGGACTAACGATGAGAGTACGAAGTACCTATTAGGCCAAAGCATGCTATACCAAACGTCGTGTGAGCTAACCCCACTTTGAGTTGTCATTGTGTCTACACCTGGACACGTTCCGACCAAACATCTCATGAACATATTTTGTGGTTTGCATTCGGGTGATGCGAGTGTTAAATTGCCAATACTAATGTGAATCCTACCAAGCCAATAGCCATGGGGCCCACATGACTATGTAGGTGAAGGTATGGGGGACATTTGAGGCCCAACATGAGCGAACCCAAGACATCCTATGGATGTAGTTGCATTATTGATATTTATGTTATTTTCATTTTCTTAAAGACACATGACATCTAAAAAGACACTATAAACTCACAATCTTCTCATTGTATGATCCTGTAGATGTCGTCTAGACAGCAGCGAAGGGGTAAAAGATCAGGAAGGTCTCAGGGACGTTTGGCCACTCAGATCGCGAAACAAATGGCCACGATACTGCCTGACATTGTGGTTCAAGTACAACAAGCTCTCGCTACAAATCCTACTAACCCTCCCCAACAACATGACCAGAACATCGACAACCCTCCTACCAGCAAGTGTTCATACAAACATTTCAAGTCTTGTGATCCTCCTAAATTTGAAGGGACCGAGGGTGTCACTGCTCTCCTACAATGGTTCGAGGAGATGGAAAACACCTTTCTAAACTTTGATTGTCCTGAGGATCGCAAGGTTCGATACGCCACTGGGAGACTATTTGGGGTAGCTCTCACTTGGTGAAATACTGAGAAAGGGAAGAGGGGAACTGAAGATGCAATGGCCTTAACTTGGGAGGAGTTAAGGGAAATCATGACTAGGCGCTTCTGTCCTAGGAGTGAAATTAAAAAGCTAGAGGACGAATTTCATTCTCTAAAGCAAAAGGAGGGTGATCACACCACCTATAACAAGAGGTTCTTGGAGTTGAACCAAATGGTTCCAAATTTGTTCACCCCAACCTATCGTCTGATCGAGCATTATATTCGAGGACTTCCCTCGAAAATCCAAGATTCAGTTCTCAGCATCTCACCAGTAACTCTTGAAGCTGCTATGGAGCTAGCAACTGAACTGACCGAGAACCGAATTCGCAACGGGAAGTTCAAAGAAGAGAAAAAGAAAGCCCCTGTTGAGGGTCAAACATCAAACCATCCCATCTCTTCCTCTAAGTTTGCTAACAAGAGGAAGCGCAACACCAGAAATTTTGCAGTTACTCAAACCAACTCCCCTATTCCTGCTGCACCCATTACTCAAGTCACTCCTTCACCCGCACCATACAGAAGACCCTACACTGGCCCGTTACCAAAATGTAACCGTTGCCAATATCACCATTCCCCTGATCATCCTTGCCAATATTGCACCGGCTGCGGTCGCGCAGGTCATACTGTTCAAACTTGCCGCATGCCTCAACGATCGAACCGCCACCAACCTTTAACCCAAACCCACCAACAAATAATGGGCCAAACCCAACAACCCCTACTACCACCCACCCAACATTTAGCCCAAACATATTACCAGCCCAATTATCCTATGGGTCAACCAATGCGGGCTTGCTTCAATTGCGGCGACCCAAGCCATTTCAGAAACACTTGTCCAAGGTTGGTTAATGTTATTCATGCTCAGGCCCAAGCCAACCCGGTGAATCAAGCAAACCAAGCTCCTCCACCTGCAAGAGGGAGAGCTTTCAATATCAACGCTAACCAGGCCAGAGCTGACGGCAATGTGGTTAACGGTACGTTCCTTATAAATGGCAGATATGCATCTATGTTATTTGATACTGGTGCGGATAGAAGTTTTGTGTCTTTAGAATTTGAACCTATCTTAAACAAAAATCGGGATAAGCTCACGGAATCCATAACGGTAAAAGTTGCGGACGGGAAACCAGTTTCATTAGACTCTATTTTACGCAACTGTACACTCACCTTAAACGATCACGATTTCTCAGTCGACCTGATTCCTATGAAGCTGGGAAGTTTTGATATCATAATCGGCATGGATTGGCTCAGTCAACATCAGGCAGAAGTTGTTTGTAGTGAAAAATTTATTCGTATTCCTCTTTCAAACGGTCAGACTCTTCGAATCATTGGAGAAACCTCGTCAAAAGGGCTCAACTTAATGTCTTGTCTTCAAGCTCAAAAATATCTTCGCAAGAATTATGTCGCGTTTTTAGCTCATATCATCAAAAAGGGAACCATGGAGAAGAAACTTGAAGATATCCCTGTAGTAAAGGACTTCCCGCAAGTTTTTCCTGACGACATTTCAGGACTCCCTCCAGTTAGAGACGTCGAATTTCGTATTGATCTTATACCTGGTGCTACACCAGTTGCAAAGTCTCCTTATAGGTTAGCCCCCTCTGAAATGCAAGAGCTAGCCAGTCAATTACAAGAGTTGACTGATAAGGGATTCATACGTCCCAGCTCGTCGCCTTGGGGTGCACCTGTTCTTTTCGTAAAGAAGAAAGATGGATCGTTTCGTATGTGCATCGACTACAGAGAGCTCAACAAATTAACAATCAAGAATCGCTACCCTTTACCTCGCGTTGATGATCTTCTTGACCAACTACAAGGTGCCAGCTGCTTTTCAAAAATCGATCTTCGATCTGGCTATCATCAACTTAGAGTGCATGAAGAAGACGTCCCTAAGACTGCTTTTCGAACTCGTTATGGCCACTATGAATTCATGGTTATGCCATTTAGTTTAACCAACGCACCAGCTGTCTTCATGGACCTAATGAACAGAGTCTGCAAACCTTATCTTGATCGATTTGTTATAGTCTTCATCGACGATATTCTTATTTATTCAAAATCTAAATCTGATCATGAGCGTCATCTTCGACTCATCCTGGCACTTCTAGAAAAGGAAAAGCTCTATGCAAAATTCTCCAAATGTGAATTCTGGTTAAAAGAGGTGCAATTCCTCGGGCATGTAGTCAATGACAAGGGAATACATGTCGACCCTTCAAAGATCAAAGCGGTTCAAGAATGGCAAGCTCCACGCATACCAACTGAAGTAAGATTTTTTCTTTGTTTGGCTGGTTATTATCGTCGGTTCATTTCAAACTTCTCTCGCATTGCTGTACCACTCACGGCTTTAACTCATAAGGTAAAACCTTTCATATGGGGACCCAAGCAAGAAGAAGCCTTTCAAACTCTTAAACAAAAACTTTGTGATGCACCAATCCTCACTCTTCCTGAAGGTTGTGATGACTTTGTAGTCTATTGCGACGCGTCAGGGCAAGGATTAGGCTGCGTTCTAATGCAAAGAGGAAAAGTCATAGCTTATGCTTCGAGACAACTCAAGACACATGAAAAGTCATGACCTAGAACTTGGAGTCGTTGTGTTCGCTCTTAAGATATGGAGACATTATCTCTATGGTACTAAGTGTGAAATATACACTGACCACAAGAGTCTTCAACATATCTTCAATCAAAAAGAGTTAAACATGAGGCAACGAAGATGGGTCGAACTTCTAAATGATTACGACTGTGAAATTAGATACCACCCTGGTAAAGCAAATGCGGTGGCTGATGCACTTAGTCGAAAGGGTTATGCGAACTCCATTCATCTTCTATGTTCGCAAATTATAACCGACATTAAAGATCAAATTCGAGAAGCCCCACACGTTTCAATAACAGAAGAAGATGTACGAAAGGAGATGTCCTGTGGAGTTGAGCTAAAAATTGAAACTAAATCTGACGGTATTCTGTACTACCTAGATCGTATCTGGATTCCTAACCACAACAATCTTCGTGAAATTCTTATGAATGAAGCCCATAAAACGCGATATTCTATACACCCAGGAGCCAATAAGATGTATCAAGACCTACGATACACCTATTGGTGGCCTGGAATGAAGAAGGATATTGCCGTTTTTGTTTCCAAGTGCCTTACATGTTCCAAGGTGAAGGCTGAACACCAAAGACCCTCAGGACTTCTGGTCCAACCGGAAATACCTGTATGGAAGTGGGAAAATATAACAATGGATTTCATTACCGGGTTACCTTGCACTTCTGGGGGGTATGACACTATATGGGTAATTATAGACCGACTTACAAAATCAGCTCACTTTATTCCTATCCGCGAAGATTTCAAGAACGAGAAGCTTGCTCGTATTTATATCAACGAAATTGTAAGCCGACATGGGGTACCGTTAAGCATTATTTCTGATCGTGATGGTCGTTTCACCTCACGAACATGGCAAGCAGTACAATCCGCTATAGGCACGCGATTAGATCTCAGTACCGCCTATCATCCTCAAACTGATGGACAGTCTGAGCGCACCATTCAAACTCTTGAAGATATGCTTCGAGCATGTGTCATAGACTTCAAGGGAAATTGGGACGCCCACCTACCATTAGTTGAATTTTCGTACAACAACAGCTATCATTCGAGCATCGGCATGGCACCTTTTGAAGCCTTATATGGTGGTAAGTGCCGATCTCCTGTATGTTGGCACGAAATTGGGGAAGCTCAAATTACTGGTCCAGAATTGATCCAAGAAACCACAGACAAGATCCATCAAATTCGAAACAATCTTCTAGCGGCTCAAAGTCGTCAAAAGAGTTATGCAGATAAACGACGGAAGCCCTTAGAGTTTAACATTGGTGATCATGTACTACTAAAAGTATCACCGTGGAAGGGAGTAGTTCGTTTTGGTCAAAAGGGCAAGCTAGCACCACGTTACGTAGGACCTTTCAAGATACTCGAAAGAGTAGGTCCTGTAGCATACAAGCTTGATCTACCAGAAGAACTCTACAGAATTCATCCCACATTCCACGTGTCGAACTTGAAGAAGTGCCTCGCTGATGAGAACCTCCACATTCCGCTGGAAGATATTCAGATTGATGAATCTATGCATTTTATTGAAAGACCGGTAGAGATCATGGACTTCGGAGAGAAACGTCTACGACGAAGTCGCATTCCAATTGTTAGGGTACGCTCGGAGTCGAAACGGGGACCTGAGTTTACTTGGGAACGTGAAGACTCAATGCGCGAGAAATACCCGCATCTTTTTCCTACTACTTCAACTAATTAAATTTCGGGACGAAATTCCTAAAAGGAGGGGATACTGTAACATTTGTAAAAATCGGGTTTTCAAAACCCGCTCCGTTTTGTAATCGAATATCAAGTTATGAAAGTTACGTTGAATATTTATGACTATTTTGATTTAAAACGATACATAATTACTAAATAAACTAAACTATAAAAATTATATTTGATAAAAAGTTAAAACAAAATAAATAAAAAAATTATGTTGCTGCCGGGACTCGAACCCGGGTCAGCCAAGAACAACTCCAACGCCTTATCACACACTCACATCACCATTCCGCCACTTTGTGTTTTCTGTTATTTCTAGGAAACAAATGAAATTTATACACAAACTCGGTTAAAACCGGTTGCGCCAACTGAGAAACTGAAATCGGCAAATCAATCGTCTAATCGTTTGATTAATCGTTCATTCACATTTTATAACCGATGAACCGATGATTGTAATCAATTCAGAAGTGATTGAACATCAATTTTCTTTATTAATCGGTTTTTATAACCGAAATGAATCAAGTCACAATTACTTCAATTCCAGACCTCTCTCGCGACTCAGAGACGTCATAACAATACTCCATTTCACTCTCGTCACATTTTCAGACCGTCAGAAAGTCTAAATCAACTCGCCGGAATTTTCTGCAAAAGTCGCCGGAAAACCGTATTCATCCTCGAACGGTAAACCTTTCAATATCATTGTAGTTCAACAATTGTTAGGCTATTTCTAACTTAAACCTCTCAATTGAAATCGAATTCAGGCGTTATATTCGGCTAATTTCAGTTCGCCGGAAAGATTCTGAAAATCGCTATATTCATCAGGGAATCGGTAAGGGCATTCAAACCCTCTGTTAACAATTGCTGAACGCTTCAATTTCATGATTGACTAATCAAAATAGTTAATTGTCTTGTTCAGTTGAAGAGCATAAAAACAGAGCCGACGCAATTACCGGAATTCTGAAATAAACCGCTCATCGGTATGTTCACCTCTAATTTCCATCTCTGTCATTTCATTATAGCCTTAAGAATATTTGTCAATCGTAAAAACAAGAAACGGATCATTGATTCAGTCAACGGAAATTTGAACGAAGAAGACGAAGTTAATTAGGTTATAAGTATATTTAAAACCAGTAAAATGAACGGGTTAGACACACAGTCCAGCGGTGGACTGTGTGCAAAACATATACGCATGACCCGAGTTCGAACCCTGACACACGTACTCCTTATATAATAAAATGCCTTTTTGTTTAAAAACTAAACCGGGTTAACTCAGTTAGTTGTTAAGTATAATAAAAACCGAGATAATAACCAGGTTAGACACATAGTCCAGCGGTGGACTGTGTGCAATATTAAACCATACGTCGCGCGTTCGAAACCCGTCACTAGCACCGAGTTGTTGAATTAAAATGTTTTTACAATTAAAAGAATTTCGGTTAAACTGAATAAGTGTATAAATATAATTAAAAACAAGATTATTTCGGGTTAGACACGTAGCTCAGTTGGTAGAGCTGCGTGCACGCGTACGGGAGGTCTCGGGTTCGAGCCTCACCCAGCGCAAACCATGTCCCTGACCGAACCGGTCAACAGGTCAACGGTCAACGGTCAACGCAAAATAAACAATTTTTTTTATATTTTCATTTATTTAATTTAATTTAAAAATCAATTAAAAATACTTAAAAATAACATTTTTAAAGATATAAAATAGCCATACACTCACAAAAATATATCTAAAAATTTCATTAAAATCCTTAATAAAATCCACTCAATTAATATATTTTTTCCGTTATTATTTAGGTTAGTATTTCTCGTTGTTCCGCTCATCTAATTCGTGCGCATCTCACCATCTCCAATCCAACGCACCCAATGTGAGTGAATCTTTTACAAATTCCCCGTTTTAGTCACGTTTTGGGGTGTATCATGTGTCTTGATTTATATATTATACTTAAACTATTGTGCATACATCATATCATGAACTAGTGTATTCAGTTTGTTTCTGTTGTGTAGTTATTGTTGGATGCAAGTTTATTATTTTCAGTACATGCAATTTCATAGGCCGCCGCTCCCCATTACATTATGAGCATTGAGCATGTTCCCCATTTCATTATGAGGTTGAACCTGGCGTGCCCACATACGATCGGCTCCGTTTGATTGAGCCTTGATCGCACAGACATTTTCATTTTTCAGTACATGCAATACGATCGGCTCCGTTTGATTGAGCCTTGATCGCACAGTTTCATTTATGTTATTTACAGTATGATGTTGGTATGTTCATGTATGATGTCATATGTTATTGTATGTTATAGTTGTGACTGCTATTAGCCATTGCTTGATTATTTACATTTGCTCATCTATGATTATGCATAATTTTTCATTGATAAACTAACAAGTAATTCATTAATAAATATTTATCTAATAAGGTTCACTCGCCAACTTATTTAAAACGATACATAATTACTAAATAAACTAAACTATAAAAATTATATTTGATAAAAAGTTAAAACAAAATAAATAAAAAAATTATGTTGCTGCCGGGACTCGAACCCGGGTCAGCCAAGAACAACTCCAACGCCTTATCACACACTCACATCACCACTCCGCCAGTTTGTGTTTTCTGTTATTTCTAGGAAACAAATGAAATTTATACACAAACTCGGTTAAAACCGGTTGCGCCAACTGAGAAACTGAAATCGGCAAATCAATCGTCTAATCGTTTGATTAATCGTTCATTCACATTTTATAACCGATGAACCGATGATTGTAATCAATTTAGAAGTGATTGAACATCAGTTTTCTTTATTAATCGGTTTTTATAACCGAAATGAATCAAGTCACAATTACTTCAATTCCAGACCTCTCTCGCGACTCAGAGACGTCATAACAATACTCCATTTCACTCTCGTCACATTTTCAGACCGTCTGAAAGTCTAAATCAACTCGCCGGAATTTTCTGCAAAAGTCGCCGGAAAACCGTATTCATCCTCAAACGGTAAACCTTTCAATATCATTGTAGTTCAACAATTGTTAGGCTATTTCTAACTTAAACCTCTCAATTGAAATCGAATTCAGGCGTTATATTCGGCTAATTTCAGTTCGCCGGAAAGATTCTGAAAATCGCTATATTCATCAGGGAATCGGTAAGGGCATTCAAACCCTCTGTTAACAATTGCTGAACGCTTCAATTTCATGACTGACTAATCAAAACAGTTAATTGTCTTGTTCAGTTGAAGAGCATAAAAACAGAGCCGACGCAATTACCGGAATTCTGAAATAAACCGCTCATCGGTATGTTCACCTCTAATTTCCATCTCTGTCATTTCATTATAGCCTTAAGAATATTTGTCAATCGTAAAAACAAGAAACGGATCATTGATTCAGTCAACGGAAATTTGAACGAAGAAGACAAAGTTAATTAGGTTATAAGTATATTTAAAACCAGTAAAATGAACGGGTTAGACACACAGTCCAGCGGTGGACTGTGTGCAAAACATATACGCATGACCCGAGTTCGAACCCTGATACACGCACTCCTTATATAATAAAATGCCTTTTTGTTTAAAAACTAAACCGGGTTAACTCAGTTAGTTGTTAAGTATAATAAAAACCGAGATAATAACCAGGTTAGACACACAGTCCAGCGGTGGACTGTGTGCAATATTAAACCATACGTCGCGCGTTCGAAACCCGTCACTAGCACCGAGTTGTTGAATTAAAATGTTTTTACAATTAAAAGAATTTCGGTTAAACTGAATAAGTGTATAAATATAATTAAAAACAAGATTATTTCGGGTTAGACACGTAGCTCAGTTGGTAGAGCTGCGTGCACGCGTACGGGAGGTCTCGGGTTCGAGCCTCACCCAGCGCAAACCATGTCCCTGACCGAACCGGTCAACAGGTCAACGGTCAACGGTCAACGCAAAATAAACAATTTTTTTTATATTTTCATTTATTTAATTTAATTTAAAAATCAATTAAAAATACTTAAAAATAACATTTTTAAAGATAGAAAATAGCCATAAACTCACAAAAATATATCTAAAAATTTCATTAAAATCCTTAATAAAATCCACTCAATTAATATATTTTTTCCTTTATTATTTAGGTTAGTATTTCTCGTTGTTCCGCTCATCTAATTCGTGCGCATCTCACCATCTCCAATCCAACGCACCCAATGTGAGTGAATCTTTTACAAATTCCCCGTTTTAATCACGTTTTGGGGTGTATCTTGTGTCTTGATTTATATATTATACTTAAACTATTGTGCATACATCATATCATGAACTAGTGTATTCAGTTTGTTTTTGTTGTGTAGTTATTGTTGGATGCAAGTTTATTATTTTCAGTACATGCAATTTCATAGGCCGCCGCTCCCCATTACATTATGAACGTTGAGCATGTTCCCCATTTCATTATGAGGTTGAACCTGGCGTGCCCACATACGATCGGCTCCGTTTGATTGAGCCTTGATCGCACATACATTTTCATTTTTCAGAACATGCAATACAATCGGCTCCGTTTGATTGAGCCTTTATCGCACAGACATTTTCATTTTTCAGTACATGCAATACGATCGGCTCCGTTTGATTGAGCCTTTATCGCACAGACATTTTCATTTTTCAGTACATGCAATACGATCGGCTCCGTTTGATTGAGCCTTGATCGCACAGTTTCATTTATGTTATTTACAGTATGATGTTGGTATGTTCATGTATGCTGTCATATGTTATTGTATGTTATAGTTGTGACTGCTATTAGCCATTGCTTGATTATTTACATTTGCTCATCTATGATTATGCATAATTTTTCATTGATAAACTAACAAGTAATTCATTAATAAATGTTTATCTAATAAGGTTCACTCGCCAACTTATGTTGACCCAAAAAAACCCCATTTTACACATGATACAGGTGAACCAGCAGCAGCTAGGAATACATAAGACTTGGACTAGAAGAATAAAACGATTTAGAGTTGGGATTGTTATGTTTGGTTTATTTTCTTTGTATTGAATGAACATGTTTGGATATTTGGAAATGTAACTTTGACTTTATTAAATATGAAACATATTAGTAAATGTCATGAGCTTTGGTGATAACCCAATTATGCCCCGACTCTTATTCCGCTGCGGGTCGGGGTGTGACAGATAAGGCAAGAAAATCTTATTAATTTGCGTTTAACTTCTTCCAAGAAACTGTGACACTGTAACCTTCTAGGGTTACAGATCACAATTAAAGAGTGCAAAAAACAAAAAACACTGGTCAGTTTGCCCTGAAACCATCTAGGGTTTTAGAGACTAACACAGGCCTTTAGCAAACCAAGATCGAGACGATCTATATCCCCAACCAACAAATTCAAAACCGTAGAACTCCAGGAGCGAACCTAACCACAAACAACAAACTTATCAAAGATACATCAGAGAAAATCACAGATCAGGAGCGATATCGCTCTGGTACCATATAAAATTTACGCGAAGTAATGAACAACAAGTAGAGAAACAATAACACCTGATATAGTGGTAACAGCGATGAAAAATTCTTATTATGTTAAACCAACCCAGAAATCACCCATACCAAACCCTAGATCTAAAGATGATGAGACCTGTAAAGTACAACAGTCAAACACAACATATCAGTAAGATCTGTTGTACGATCATACAGAACAACTAAAAATACACACAAAGACAACAAGATCTCTGTGAAACAACCATGATTTCACCAATGAAATCACTAAGACAACAGATGAACACGAAGAGAGAACAGAGAAAACCCTAAGAAATATCTGGAATAATAATTGAACAGCTCTTCTCTCTCTCTCCTTTTTTTATAGATAATGAACTCAACTTTTCATAATAACCCCTGAAGTCCCTGAAACTTTACACCTCATACTATAACCTACATACAATAATAACCTTACCGGCCCAACAAGACAAAAACAATATAATAACCTTTATAACAAACTTGATCCAATACACAACAACTGATCCAATAACTACATGTTTGAAGATCAAATCAGATATTTCAACAATATAGAATGCGACAATGAACAAACACCGGTAATACTGTGTCTGACCAAAGAGTCAATAGTCCAAAATCCCCCAAATCACACCGACTTTCAATCAAAAGACTAAAATTATGCACCATATGGCATATGATATGATTCAGTTTAAACCTACAAAAGTCACTCATCACAAATCAAATCCCAAAATCCAAGAAGTATAATAACTCTATCTGTTGATATTCAAGGCAATGAACGACACTACACAACCCAAATTTCAGTTACAAATATATATATATATATATATATATATATATAATATATATATATATATATATATATTGGAGAGTTCAAATGAGAAGAAATCACAAATTAAGAATAAAAAGAATAAAGGATACAAAGGTAATTTGAACAAATCATTTAATAACTCTATCATTTATTTTTAATATTTAGATTAATTAATGAACCATAATCATTTAATGAGTTTATCCTATTAAATATAAAAACAATCACACATGATCCTACATATTCAATATTTACTACACACCATAAAAACAAAGTTTCCTACACCATAAAAATAATATTTTGGTGTATGGTACAGAATGTGTAGGACCCCAACAATTTTAAATAATTTTGCGACTGTAATAAAATATGTGTATGATACAACACTTTTAAATAATTTTGTCTCCTAATAAAATTGGTGTAGAACACAACACATTATTGGTGATGAAGGAGGAAATTATGATGACATTAATGAGATTTAAGTAACTCTTATTATATTTATTCGTATTCTATATCAAATTGTGTATTATACCCTTGATAATTAAAGTATTAAATAAAAGTGGACAAAAATCATATCTTGATCACCACCATTGATAAAAAAATATAAGGTCTAGATTAATTTATTTTTCTTCTTATAAGAATATTTTTCTCAAATGAACCTCCCCTTATATATATATATATATATATATATAGGGTGAGGTTATTGTAAGAAAATATAAAAGTGTGAGAAGGATAAGAAAAAATCTAAACCATTATTGATGGCAATCTTGTAAATAGTTTGACTATTAAACTAATTAATTTTCTAGATTAAGGGTATAAAGGTAAATTTAACATTTTTATATTAAGAAACTAACATTAATATACATGCAATTTCCCCCTTCTTTTTTAAACATCAATAACTTTTTATAGGTAACTCTTTTTTTAAATTACACCATAATAACGAGTGTTTTTTATTTTAATATGATTACCATATTGATATACTTATGTGGAGAAAAAAATTATGTCTCGCTTGGATGTTTTAGTTCATGGTGTTTTTTTTATGTTCAAACAATAGTGTTTTAGTTGTAGGGTGTTATTTCTGTTATATTTCTGTTCTTCATAAGATGAATGCCTTCAATATAAATATTGTGGTGTTTTTATGAGTTAGAGTGTTATTCCTATTATATTTAATGTGAGGACAAAGGTCCTTGCATTGCAGTGGTTTCTGGTGTCTTCAGTAGGTTTCTGTTGCCTTCAAAGAGTTAGGATGTTATTTCTGTTTTTATATATTTAGGGTGTTATTTCTGTTTTGATTCTGATTAAAGTGTTGACTGGTGTTATATTTAGGGTGTTATTCATGTTTTGTTTCTGATTAAAGTATTCTGTTTTGAAATTGATTTATTAGGGTGTTATTTCTGTTATATTCAATGTTAGAGTGTTCTTTATAAGATGTGTGCCTTCAATATAACTGATGTGGTGTTTTATGAGTTAGGGTGTTGTTTTTGTTATATTTCTGTTCTTTTATAAGATGTATGCCTTCAATATACATGTTGTGGTGTTTTTGTGAGTTAGGGTGTTGTTTCTGTTATATTTCTGTTCTTTATAAGATGTATGCATTCAATATACATGCTGTGGTATTCTTATGAGTTAGGGTGTTATTTCTGTTTTTATGAAATATGAAGACACCAAAAAAACACCGTAACTCTTTGAAAAGCACCAGAAACTTACTGAATACAATGCAAGGTCCTAAAAAACACCCTAACTCTTTGAAGACACTAGAAACCTACTCAAATAACCATTCATCATTAAACATATTAAAAAGACACCATAAATTTCATAACTGGTTCATCGTTATCCATTGATCGAGATATCAATGTATATGGTGTCGAAGATGATTAGTAAATCTCATACACCGTGAATCAAAAAATGCTGAAGAAGCTATAAACAAAATTTCGTTCTGATATGGTGTCGAATATGATCACATAAATCAAAACAAATTAAAATTCGAAAATCCTAAAATAACTGCCAAAATCGGTTGCATATATTCATTCTATAATTAGATTTTATTAGTTAAATTATACTTATACCCTTAAACTAACAAAATAAAAAGGGATACATGTCACCCCCAAAATATTTATTATCATTCTCACACTTTTATATTTTCTTACAGGAACCTCTACCTATATATATATACATATGTATATATATATATATACCCCTCTATGTCAATATCATGAAATGCAGCTCGTGTAAATTGACTGTTATAACTCATCCCTATATCTACTCATGTACTCTAGCTTCGCTAATGAGATAGGGGAAAGCGAATCAATGAAATGAGAAGCTCGTGTTTCCTTACTCCGACATGCCATGGAATAGAGGTTCCACCTAAGACATGAATTTCATTCCACTCCGCTGCAAACCTTGTCAATTGTTCTGCTCTCATAAAAATGGCTTGAACCGCCTTTCGCTAACCTATTGGGTAACCTCATGCTGGGAGTGCCCTTTCTTGCTTGTCAGCCGTTGTGCTACCACTCCTATCCATTACGGGTTTTTGGAAGGCCTTTGAAGAGGAGAGGTTAAAAGAGCCCAATCCAGGTTTAGCTGTCTCAGGCAAGAGTTGCTTAAAATGAGTGTTCGAGGCCCTTTTCAGGCGTGTGCTTCTGATTATAAGGGTGGTTTACATGATCTGCTCGATACTCGAGATTTTGAATGGAATTGAATCGATCTTGAGCGCTAGCCAGAGATGACCCTCTTTGAAGATCTAGCCTCACATGGACTGCAGTGTTGAACTGATTCTAATTCTTGAGCTGATTGGAATCCTTGAATTCGACCAGGGAATAGGTATCATCTCATTTTTCTTCTGATCGTCTGCGTCTTGTGCCTAGCTTCCTACGAGCGGAGGAAAAGAAAAGCCTTTTTTCAAGTAAGTCAGGGAAGGAAGAAACTTCACTGCAGGGGAAAGGAATATAAAGAAAAACTTGAGGCTGGTTGAGTGAAATACGGCATGAAACCAATACTAGAAGAGTAAGGAGGAAGCATTAGAAGAAAGGGTTCCTCCATCATAGCACAGTCCTATGGCTTCTTAGAGAAGGGTGAAGGCACTCATAGCAAGATTCAAAACTGTAACGCCATTCAAAGCTTCGAGTTACCTCAGCTTGAGAGCGCTAGATAGAAGGAGTTATAATACATTCGATCCCCTATATAGATCCTGACGAGAAGACGCAAAGATGCATTGTCTTATCATCTGTTCTGCCTTTTGCATATATATATATATATATATATATATATATAGGGTAGGGTTCTAGAGTGACACTAGGTTGAGAGTGAACTGTGTGAACTAATCTGAGCCATTGGATTATATCATCTAGAGATTTTTAAACAATGGCAAGATTGTAATTATAATGTTGTAACTTCCCTTTAAATTAATTGACAGAATGGTATTTGCGTTTTTTGTAAATTGCATTTATTAAACAATATAATCAAAATTCGTAAAATCTTGCTAGGTTTCCGTACATACAAGATGCACAGTTGTTAGTGTATACACATGTGTACAGTCTCGATATACAAGATACACAGATGTTAGTTTATACACATATGTACAGTCTCGCTAACTATCAATTTATACAAGATACACAGCTGTTAGTTTATACACGTATGTACTTGAATAATACACATGTGTATAATTTTGGTTTATACCGACTTGTGGGAACAAGATGTAATTATACACAAGTGTGTTAGACTTGTATATACTGACCGGTATACACATATGTAAAAAAAACATAATTTAATTAGGTTTAATATTTAATTTTAAAAAGAACATAAGAGTTTATTTAAAAATAAACATTAGCCCTTTAATCTCTTATAATTAAAATAATAGAGAAATAATAAAAAATGAGAGGGAGGGAGAGAGAGAGTTAAGAGATGAGAAAATTAAGGGATTTTAATTAAAAATACTTGACTAATATCAATCTTACTATTTTAATCTAAAAAATAATCAAAGACCAAGATTAGTTCACTCTAAAAAAGTTGTTCAATGTTTTGCACATTAATGATACAAATCCTATATATATCCAATGGTTTATAAAGCAAACTTCTACGTCAATGTTTTGCACATTAATTTATATATCACATGGCACATTATGAACTCATGCTCTGATAATATCTTTTCAGGCAAGCCCTTCAGATCCCGAAAATTTCCCATTTGCTGTTCTTGGTAACGAGGTTGATGTTGATGGAGGCAATACTTTCACCTTCAAATAATAAATCTTCAGTTTTCACCAAATCTACCATCCAGTTTACTCATGTGTCATGATAAAAATTGTGTCAAGTTTCTGAGAAAAAGGCGCAGGGCTTGTGTGCATCAAAAGGAAATATATGAAGACGTTAATCTTTAATTAAGAAGATAGTAATCAAGATAGGTTATAGATAATTCTTGGTTAATTATTTATTTACTCTTTTATATTTTAAATAGGGATAATTATTGGTTTATTGGATATGTTTATCTAGTTAGTTATTTTATTATTTAAAATATAGTATGGGTTTGGTTAGGATTATAAAGAGTCTAGTATAAATAGACTGCTTTTTAATTTGGTGTGCTTTCATCGATAAATAATAAAAGAGTAGAGCTAGTTCGTTCAAATCACGTTTTTTCAAGGGCCTGATTTTGCAACAATATCCAATATTTGAGACCTCAGCAAAGGATGGAATTAATGTTGAAGAGGCTTTTGAAGTCATTGCCAAGAACGCGTTGAAGGACGTTGAGGAAATGAAAGTTTTGAATTCAACTCCTAGTATTTTGATAAATGATAAAACCATAACTACACTAACGCGTTGGTGTCTTTTTTCTATGAAGATATCTACCTTATACCATTGACGTAGGAAACACGAGTCAAAAAAGGCCCTCGGGATGCGATTGCTAGAAGCAAATTTCTTTGTTAATGGTTGGTTTGATGCTTAGTTTGTAAATTTGGCTTCATCAAACTAGTTTTATGAATGGGTTGGTTTTATTGAGTGGTCATATTGAGAAGATGGGCTAGTACAAATAATATTGGAAAATTAAAATGTGATGAATGGAAATTAATTCATAGAAATTAATAAAATTAAACTCTTTAAATGGTAAAAATCTTGAGTATAGTTTTATTAATGACATTTGATTAGTTTTTATTACAGCGTTAAGTCACTAATTAATTGAGACTTTTAACTCTCCCTCGAGTCTTGTATAATTAGTAGGCTATGTGTCTTATTTGTGACTAGTAGGAATATACATGATATATACATGAAGAATACTTGAAAAAGAGGGATACTAGAAGACTAACTATAGAGAGGAGTATTCTCTACTCGTTTCCATCACCATCGCCTGCTTATCCGTTCCACAAATTTAAATGCTACAATTTTACCCAGTATAATCTCGGGCGCGTGAGCCATCTCTGATAGTACAGACTGCTTCGGTTTTTGTCCCTGGGAAAGACGCGTCGCCTTTAGTAGAGTCGCGGAATCTGTTTTAAGGGAACGTGTTGAACACGTGCCTCAGCCACAACCGTCAACATCAGTTTGTTCATTTTTGCAGCCAAGAAAGATCCCACAAGGAGACGCAATTAAAGTTCTCGTAGTGGAAATTGTACAAGAAGATGCTTCTCAAGCTTTTGTCAAAGACAACGGTTTGAATCGATTTATTTAAATATGTCGTATTTCATATTTAATTTTGTATGAATTCGTACACGGTACGAGTACTACAATTTTCCAAAATTATGTAAAGAGAGTATCTTTACAATGTTTATATTTATTTATATAATTTTATTATAATTGTGACCCATTTCCTACAAACTTAAAATAGATTTTGTTAGATTGTTGCAACAATATTAAAACCTTATTTATAAGGATTTTGAGTTCACGAAAGAATTCATAATAAAAAAATTTGAGATTATGATCTTATAGATATTGTTTCTGGGAAATATGTATGTAGCACAACTTGTTGTTTTGGAATTATTGAGATTGTGGTAGAATCTTAAATCCTTACCGTGGTAGAAAATGAATAGTTTTTGTTCAATGATTTGGTTTTTGAAACGATTTTGGAATCATTAATTTTTCTAACCTTTGTGATAGACCGGGTTTATTAGTATAAACCATACGTTTTTGTAAACATTAAATTCTCGAACTTGTGCATTAGACCGACTTTATTTTTATAAACAATATGGTTTTTTGTAAATGTTTCATGTTCTAACATGCTTATTAGAAATGATCATATTATCTATATAATATGATTTAAAGAATGAGTGTTAAAAATAGTTTTATTTTAGATAAACTAATAAGTCTTATATATGATTTTTGTAGTCATTTATTTCTACATAAGCGTGTTAGAATTGGTCTCCTTATACAAACTGATAAGTTTTATGACGGTTTCTGTAGTCGTTTATTTTTAACGAGCTTATAAGAACTTATTTATTGATAAGCTTTATAACAATTTTGTAACTTGTTACTTCTAATAAAAGTGTTAGAAACGGTTTATAAAACCGTTAAATTTGAAAATGATTTTTGTAATTTGTCTTCTAACATGTGTGTTAGGAACGTTCATAGAAAGCGTTAATTTGGAAGCAATTTTTTAATTGTTTATTTTCTAACGTGTGGATTGGAAATGACTTATTTATTTGAACCATATATGTGTTTATAGCAAGTCGAATTAACATTTTGTGGAAATGTTAACATTTCTAATGTGCGTGTTAAATTTCTTTCATTTAACATGGTGTTAAAAATGGTTAAAATACAAATGCTTTGAAATGTTTTATGTAAACATTTTATATAAGTAATTTGTTGTAGCATTGAATATAAACACTTATCTTATGCTTTGTATGGTTTAGAAATAAAAGGTCATACATTGAAGGTAATGTTTGATTGTCTTCAAGAATTAAATCACCATAAAGTGATGGTGTTGTTATTTATATGAATTTAACGATATTATAATTATTTACTAGACTATTCATATGAAAGATAAACTCTTAAGTAGAGTTTTATGTCAGTTTATTAGTTTTTGTTAGAGTTTATGTCTCTAATAAAATCTCTAATTAAGTGAGACTCTTCTCCAGCTCATGTCTCTTGTATTAAAAGTAGGCTATGTGCCTAACTTGATGAGATTGAAAAACTACAAGAGTAAGAATACAAGAATTAAATCACCATAAAGTGATGGTGTAGTTGTATGGGATTTATCACCAATTTGTGATTTCTAAATCCAAATGGTCATGCTTTATATATATAAAATGACTTAAATTTTCTAACATGAGTGTTGGAAAAAGTGTATCACAAATACATGGTTAGAGATTGTACATTGTATAAGCCATAATGCATGGAAATGTTTTTATGTAAACATTTAATTTCCTATGTGTGCATTAAAAACGATGAGAAATGGTTTATTGTATAAACTTTATCCTTGGAAAATGTTTTATATAAACGTTTGATTCTATAATGTATACGATACAAATATTTTTTTTCTAACATGCGTGTTAGAAAACATTTAGTACATGCTTAGTAAGACTAAACAATATAAAATCATTTGATATTTTGGGTTTTGATTTATGTTTTCATAAATCCTAATTGATATTATTAATATAGCATTACAAAACTAAGAAAATGTTTTAGAATAATTTTTAAAACAAAGTTTTGTATAACATTGATAATTCAAATGGTTTGCTACTCTTGATAGAAATAACATACGGTGAACAAAGTAATAATCTCGTGATATTATTTGATGGAAAACAAGTTGGTGTTGTTGTGAACAAATTTAATTGTTTAAGTATACTACTTAAATGTAGTCTTTGTAACAACTTGGTGTTGTTTTAAGTATGATTGTCCAAGTTTATAGTTTCAAGATGAAATGGAAAACTTGTACTTACGAGTGCATGGATTTTTATTAAGGGAGTACCTTAAGACATGCTATGGGACGATATCTTTGCAAAGATGTTGGTCAGATTATTAAGTGTTGAAGATAAAAGCACTTTGATATTTGATGTCTACAGATCGTCTATGCTGCCGATTAAATTTCAAAAGTGTTTGGCACTTATGATTTAATTTCGAATGTATTTTATTGTTTTATGTTCAATATCTTTGGATAACGCATCCATTTTTTACAAAAAATAAATCACTAATGTTTATGACATATAAATTATTTTGTGGCAAATAATTATAACGTTAATTATATATTATTTAAAAGAATATGATTTTAAATGGGTAGTACATGAAAATACTTGGACATAAACAACTTAAGAGTTGTTGCATGGACTAAAAGTCAAAGACAAGACATCAAATGTGTAAGCACATCACGAGTGAGTAGTGAGTGTATTGAGAGGAAATACACAAACGAGATTCATGTCGAAATACTTCGTTAGAAGTCATTGGAAAATTCACAAGTTTGAATTCTATCATATAAAGTAAAAGTACTATATGTTATTGTATAACTTTAATAAATCTTGCGAGATTTATACATAGATATGTCTACCACTTGAATATGGAAATTTTACCTTCGTTTGGGAGAGCATCCTAAATATACATATCTCCTAATGAATAACAATAGATGTCTGCAAATCACTTATGGCAAAATTATGAATGCCATGTTGTTGAGTGTGGATCTAGTTGACTATATCTTCCACATAATAGTGATTGTAAACGAGGAACATTCATCTTGTTGGCGATGAGTATGTTCACCAAGTGACTTGGATTAAGACTTGTGTTTAAGTACTTATGAGTCAATGGTAAAGCGTTGGAGATCAAAGGTAAACAAGTTATGTTCCTTAATTGAATTATAAAATTTAGCTATGTGTTATATACAATAATTTGTGAGACTTCCTAAATATTGATGTTTTAGAAATATGAATAAGTCTCATTATTTTGTCTTAACAAGGGATGAATGTCGCAAAGTGTTAATATGATATCCTTGGGGTTGTGAAGAATCAGAATGATGCATCTTCTGTTCACATACTAAAGTAGTGTAGTCTAAAACATGCAAGACTGGTACTTGGTTAATTGTGGGTCTTGACGGAGACTAATTAACTCTAAAAATTCAAATGTGTATGAACACAAAAAGAATTTGTGTATAGACAAAGTTGAGGGAGAATTTTCATTAATTACAAGGAGTAACTTTTGAAGAGTTTGTTCGAAAAGCTAATGAGGAGAACTCTTTATCTAGGCTTATTCTAGATGTTAAATTAGAATTATTCAAAGTTGGTGACAAACTTATGACAATGGGATTTGGAAGCTTATGTAAGCTAATGCAATATGAGTTGAATTCACTGAAATAATGAGGTTGATTTTGTTCAATCATATGTGTATAAATGTCGTCATAAATGAAGTTACGAAAATGTTGATCAAATGGCAAGAAATGTGGGTGAGGATCCATTTAAGAAAAACAACCCTATAAGGGTATGTAGAAATGGTTTTCATTACCCCATCTTGATGTTATCCAATAACACTTAAATGTGGGGGTGTTTTGCATTTGTACCATAAAATTTTGGCAAAAAGTATTGTAATCAAATCTAACATTGCATACAAACGACTAAGTGGAGGACACAAAGGTCTTAGTGCATATGGAGATGTGTTTGCCTTAAATGATACACGTATCTTACAAAGACATATATTATAACTAGATTCAGATGGTCACTGAAGTTAGAATCTTAGAAATTAACTATAGGCTAAATTAACTTACGAGTTAAGAACACATCATGACAACTGATCTCAAATTCGTAAAGTTATTTGTAATGACTAGACAAAGTCAACGATAATGTTATGGATCCAACAACCTGAGGGTTTATTATAGATCAAGTTATGGAATGAGACTAAGGCCCATGGAAAAAGGGTGTGTGAAGGAAACCTAACTTGGTTGACTGGAGATCCCAAGATCTAAGTTTAATAGGACAACTAATTCA
This sequence comes from Scalesia atractyloides, assembly GCA_947069175.1. Classification (NCBI taxonomy): domain Eukaryota; kingdom Viridiplantae; phylum Streptophyta; class Magnoliopsida; order Asterales; family Asteraceae; genus Scalesia; species Scalesia atractyloides. Next base: position 30,994,647 of record CAMTDV010001632.1, read on the forward strand.
TATGCCTAAGGGTGGTCACTGTGGGGGCATAGCTGATATGCATAAGCTAGTTTATATGGTTATATACACCCCGTAAACGATAAAAAAAATTGTTTAATTACGTCCTAGTTCATTCCTATGAAATTCAATGACAAATTGTGAGGCTAAGCATATTATGTAGTAAATGATTTTCCATAATCATGGTAACCACGATGCTTTTAATTATTTAAGGAGAATCATCTATATTAGAGAGAAATGGGGTCGCTTCAAATGGAATTGGGGGAACAATTCCTAGAGCTTTCGCAGAACTTGGAAAGTGTTGCACGATCATTATTGGACACGACTATGAGGGGATGACCCGGCTAAGGAGAGTATCGTATGAAGTGTATTGTCGTCAACATAAATGAGGGTTTGCCACATCTACAAACCGCTAGAAGGCTAACTATGCTTCACAACGGAAAGTTCAAAGGGAACAATATTTATCCAACAATACTCAACTGTCGAGGTTGCATTGGAAATTTTGTGTATTTTGATAAAGCTCCGTTCATGTGGTGGATTGTTGGAAAATTAGAATGTGATCAATGGAAATTAATTCATATAAATTAATAAAATTAAACTCTTTAAATGGTAAAACTCTTGAGTAGAGTTTTATTGATGACATTTGATTAGTTTTTATTATAGTATCAAGTCTCTAATTAATTGAGACTTTTAGCTCTCCCTCAAGTCTTGTATAATTAGTGGGCTATGTGTCTTATTTGTGACTACTAGGAATATACATGAAAAATACTTGAAAAAGAGAGATGCTAGAAGACTAACTATAGAGAGGAGTACTCTTTACTCGTTTCCACCACCATTGCCTGCTTATCCGTTCCACAAGTTTAAATACTACAATTTTACCCAGTGTAACCTCGGGCGCGTGAGTCATCTTCGATAGTACAAACTGCTTCGGCTGTTGTACCCTGGGGGAGACGCATCGTCTTTAGTAGAGGCGCGAAATCTGTTTTAAAGGAAACATGCTGAGCACGTGCCTCAGCCACAACCGTCAACATCAGTTTGTTCATTTTTGCAGCTATGAAAGATCGCACAAGGAGACACGGTTCAAGTGCTCGTAGCGGAAATTTTACAAGAAGACGCTTCTCAAGCTTTTGTCAAAGACAACGGTTTGAATCGATTTATTTAAATTTGTTGTATTTCATATTTAATTTTGTATGAATTTATACACAATACAAGTACTACAATTTCCCAAAATTATATAAAGAGAGTATCTTTACAATATTTATATTTATTTATATATTTTTATTATAATTGTGACCCATTCCTTATAATGAAATGATGGTATATTCTCAGAAAAGAGTTTGTTTACATTAAAGTTCTTCCATTGATTGTATCAGATAAGGTTTTATTCAATAATTATATATAAATATTGATATGAGTTCAAAACCTGTTTTATATACATCTATCTATATATGCTGTATGCAACTATGCATAGCTTATTTGATATATTTTGAAATAAATTTAATAATGCTATTAAGGGTATTCTAATTCTGTCATTTATTCATGATATTACTTTTCAACTCTCGACACTTTTGCAAATTACATGATTATTGTAATGATTTTATTCCATTCATTGCATTCTTTTAACCATACACTCTCCACACTTTTACAAACTACATGATTATTGGAATGATTTACCATACTCTACTTAATTCAATTTCAATTCCTTTTATCAACCGTCAACATGATTGTGTAGATTTCTTGCACTCCGATGTTCTGATCATAAATTCCAATTTTCCACAAGAGACCAAGTTCAATTCAGAATTTATGTACAACTTACCAAAAACATATTTTAGCCAAATTTGATCAATTATAGCAAGAATCACCAACATGTAACTATAATTATTTGCGGAGTATAGATTTAAATTAGTCTAGCAAGTATTAAATCTTCCATGAACCATTTCTAGGCTAAGAGGATGAAATTTACATTGATCTCATACTTTCTAAACCTTAAGGCACATCTTACTTTCTACGATGTTTATAACACTTCTCTAAGGTCGAAATCAATGGAATTTGAGCAATCTTGTGGACTTTGTTTGGACCGTAGGATAGAAACAACAAGAACACACTACACTTCTCTTTCCTTTTCCAACTCACTATCCTAAACACTCCATATTCAAGTATATTTTTTTGACAAGGATTACAACTAACACCGTTGTTTGTATGTGTAATAAAAAAATTGTTATCAGGTCGGGTCACCAAATATTTTTTTTCCGGGCCACGTCGGGTCATTAGCAATATATATAATATTTTGGGTTTTGAGTGTAGATCTGATATTATTTATGTGATACTTGACTTAGTATGGGGTTAGAATTGTCATTTCAACTTTTTTTAAAAAAGAATTTGATTTTAAAGGTAAATTCAGTTTTAAATTTTTTATATTGTCTAAAATTAATAACTAACTAGTTTATAGTCTAATATAAATCTGAAAATTTTCATGATTAATGAATATATAAAAGCAAGATGCCTCAAAACAAAAAAACAAGGTAGTTAAAAATCACATAAAAAATGAAATTAATTTGCAACAAAACCAAACCTTATGGCTTATGAAATTCATTTCAACATTCAAGCATCTAAATTTTTTTTTCTTTTGAACTAACGGCATTTTTATTCCAGAGCATAAAAATGTATCTCATATTTAAGTTCAAATCATTCTAAAATTTTTATCCAAACCAAGTAATTGTCATTATTCCTAAAAGTTCAATACAAGTATCAAAGTTCAAATAATTCTAATATATTCATATTAAAAGAAAGTAATTTTTATTATCCCTAAACAATCAAATTAACCATCTTACACTCTGAAGTTCATCTTCAAATTCAGTGCATATTTATTCTCCTAACAATCAAGTATGAGCATCTAAATTTTGACATCAGATAATTAAGTACCCAAGTTCTAACGAGTAACAATCATTTTTAAATCGATTAATTTTTAAATATAGATATCTTGCTGATTCACTCGATTGGAGGAATGGGTGAGAATACGAGGGGACGGGTGTGGAGAGCCGATTTTTGCCAGCGTACAGACGTTCCGCCGGAGCGTGAGACCACCTTTTACGTGTCTAACATCCCTGAGAGGGTATCTCGGACTATGCTATGGAGGGCTTTCCAACCGTACGAGGATGTCACGTTTCATACCGAAAAAAGAAGGATGTCCAAGGGAACGTCTTCGGTTTTGTCCGCAGATTTGGTGTCAGTCAAGGAAGTGCTTATACCGATGAATACGGTGATAATTTTGGAAGGCAACTAAGAGTGGCGCTAGCAAGTTCGATCGAAGTCATCAGCGGTTTCAAGGGGTGGTGCCTATGATTTGGGACCAGCTGGTAACTCGTCTCATGCGGAACTGGCTCGGCCTATCCTGATGGTGTCCAGACCTGCTTGGATACCCGCTGCAAACGATTTCCCACCGTTACATCCTGGACTTGACGTATCCAGGAGCCTTTCAGTTGACGGAAACTGAGCCGGTTTTCCTAATCACTGCCTGGGGAGATCGATCGTAGTGTTGGCTCGTGATCTCAAGTGGTTATACAAGGCTACGCTGATCGTGGCGGCAACAGGTTTTACTGAGACTGCAATTTCTTACCTTGGGTGGGGGGGTTAAATATTATTGTTACTTTAAAAAATGGCGACAAAGCTACGTAGGTTTTGAAAATGCTGAACTATGGACGGATAGGCCATTCAATCAGACCGTATTTGTGAGTTACGGGTGGTGGGGGTCCCTCTGATTCTCCGGGAAAGTAGCATGTACGATCGTATTAGGGAACTGTTTGAACGGGTAGTTTGGCCGTCTGAATTCTCATGGGAGGAGATTGACAACTCAGATGGCTCCACATTTGTGTTACGGCTGCCGGATTGACGAGAAAGTGTAACTGAGTTGGAAGGGGGAGCTATTTGAAGTTTGGGTCCATGAAGAAACTGCTCCTTGGGTCCCTAAATTCGAACCTCCGATGTCGTACCATGCCGTTCCGGAGCTTGAAGAGGGGGAAATACCGAATAACGATCTGGTTCTTGAGAACGCTACAACTCAGGCAGAGGGGTGCCGCTGGTGAATGTTGAGAGAGGAGTCTCAAGTTAATGAAGAGTTTCTTAATAGCGTGCATGGGGAAGAAGGAGAGTCTGGATTGTTGCATCAGGAACAAGGTATTGGGAGAGAGTACCAGCCGTTTTTTTCCCAGCCTAGCTTTAGGTGGGAGATGTTTTTTGAGGGTAACCAACAGGTGGTGGGCCCTCGCATTAATAAATTGGGTAGGGTAAAAAATACTTGCAGGGTTTGTGATAATTGGTGTGGCTTGCGTAAGGCTTCTTTAGGCCACTTTTCTGGAGTAGGCTCTCGAAAAAGGCCTAGAACTGATTACGGCCCAAATCCAAATCCTACCATGTTTGAATCTGACCCAGCAGCTCGTGTTAATGTTGCTTCCGTGCCTACTGACAAGGTCTTTGACTTTAATTCATCTACTCGTTCCTCTCCTAAGGGCAGCTCCGACCAGCGGGTCTTCGGCCGACATTGACAGAGGTGATGATTCTGGTGACATGCCTTCCTCCGAGCAAGAGAGAGATGTAGAGATGACTAATTTGATTAATAAAGAGGTTGAGGCAACCTTGGTCGCCGGTTCGTCCGTGGGCGTGAATTTAAGTCCTTTCGAAGAGCATGTCAGGGTTGAGGTGATTGCGGATGGTGGAGCTGTCTTGAATCAACGAATTGTTTGACAGTAAACATGAGAGGATTGAGAGTTGATGGTAAAGTAAGCTGTGTTATGGGTTTCAAAACTGCGCATGGCGTTCAGTTCCTGTCAATTCAGGAGGTCAGAATGTTGAATCCTCCCTCTTGGATCCTTAGTGGGTTTTGGGGCAGAACAATTTTAGGGTACGAAGTAGTCAATCCAGTGAGTAGCTCGGGTGGCCTTATTTCCATGTAGGACCAGGTGTGTTTACTAAACTAGGGGTGATAAAACATCGTCACTTTCTGATTGTTTCGGGTAAAATTATCGGTTTAGGGGCGATTGTAAATGTCTTGAACATACATGCGCCAAATGATGGGTGGCTCGTAGGGGGGGGGGTGTTTGGGAGGAGATTCTGGTCTCAAAAAAATTCTATGCAGGGTCACTAGTTATTGATGGGCAATTTCAATGACTTCCGAACTCTGGACGAGAGACAAAATTCTAAATTTATTCAATCATACGCGGATGCTTTCTAGCCTATTTGGTGGAATATAATATGGGGGGTTGTATATTTACATATATGAACGATGCAGGCGATAAACTGAGTAAGTTGGATCAATTCCTCGTGTGTAGGGAATTCATGGCGTCGTGGCCTGATGCTTCGGTCACTTCACTAAACAAAAATTTGTCTGACCACAGCCCTGTTCTCCTTTCGGTGGTTAAAAATGACTTTGAGCATCACCCTTTTCGCTTTTTTAACTCACGGCTTGAGCTTCCAGGTTTCAAAGAGTATGTTCATTCTTTCTGTAGCAGCTTCATGTTCCATGGCAGGGCTGATTTAGCGCTCGCTACAAAGCTCAAGTGGCTAAATACAGGATTAAGTTATGGGTTTCAGTCGACAAAAAGCGACAAGATCAGAACCTTGCTCATTTTGAACAATCCTTGGCATCCCTTGAATCTATTGCAGAGACGAGTGAACTATCCAACGAGGAAATGCAAGCTAGGGTGGAAGCGAAAAAATCTATTTTGGAGGCACAACGGTTAAAGGCGATGGATGCGAGGCAAAAATCGAGGGTCAAATAGGCCGTCGATGGTGATGAGAACTTGGCTTATTTTTACACGGACATAAAATTGAACTTGTCTTCTAATAGGATTGCCGGTTTTCTGTTTGACCAGGTTTGCGAGACATATCCGATTATCATAATATACAAAGTAGTGGGGTTCTTCGCTGAAAAGTTTTCCGAACCAATGAGCTTTAGGCCTAGCTTTCTGTGCCCTAACATTAGCCGGCTCTCGGTTTGTAAGACCCTTGCTTAATTAATTGAAATTCTATGAAAATTTCGTATTTAAATGTGTAAATATGAATGTACGCCCATACATTTTTTAGTTTATTAAAAACTTCGTAAAATTAGATCATTATACATAATATCGTTGATTTTTTTCGTAAACAAAACATCATAATACGGAAGCTTGAACTTCGGTTGTGTTCGGTTCATTCATTATACTTGATCATCATCCGCAAGTTCCTAGCTAACCCCTATACACACATAAACAACTTAGATGTTATTTATATGGTGCTTAGTCATGATTTAATAACCTGAATATATGAAACAAACAATTGAAATCATTTTTGGGAGACACGCCGTAGGCTACGGTTGGTGCTTCGTAGCGTACGACACACTTGTAAAATTTTGGGTAGAAACCAACCGTAGGTTATGGTTGGGCTGATGTGCAGCTTTATCTCATTTTGTCCTTATACTAAATTTTCCATATCTTTCCGTTTACTTATCCGTTTCGCACGAAACTTTTTCCCACGTGTTCGTAAAACATTTGCCTTCATTTCTAACTTGTGAGTCCATGATCCGCACTCACAAAAATTTGTTTTACGCTAATGTTTCCAATATTTATTTCGAATAATTGACCCGTTTGCATGTTTAAGCAAACGATCTCACAGAAGTTACACCATTATGCAAGAACATTATTTTTGCTACTACACCCCATAACCTGGGGTATTATTCTCGCATTTTATGCGACCATTATCCGGTTCGCGATTATGCCAATTGACCTGTTCGACCTTTCAAAGGCCGAACTTTGATTAATCCGTTTACTTTTTAGGAATTCCAAACCTTTCAATCATGACTCTTTAACCGAGTCCGTTTATTCATAATTCGCGTTCCCATTTATGGTTTTTCATTTATATATCATCGCAACTTAAAATGGGATGGATCCTGAATGGGACAAAATCATTATATTCTCATTCTACCCTCAAGTTAGACATTTTTACGAAAATGACTCATTATGTAGCTTCAAGCCAAAAAATTTTAAGCCTTCTATTTTTTACTACCATAAGCATTGACCAAATTGTAAAACTCGTATTTAAAACTACCCTTAATGGTCGTTTACTTGTTTTTATCATTCGATGGCGTTTTGGTTAACTTTAGCCCCTTCTTTTACAACGAAGGACTTTCAATAACATGTTTTGACCAAATGTGAACAATTTAACAATAATCTATTTAAAATCATTATGTTCCTAAGAACATAATGTCTACGATTTAGATTATTAAATTTACCTTACTTTAGGTAATCCAATGTTCATTAATGACTCGTTTAACTCTTATCGGACCTTAAGTCCTTAATGAGAGTTTGACTCATTTCACATACCTGGCTCGGGTCATAGCATTGACCTATTTAAATACCTTGCTCTCTTAGTTACTAATTAATAGCAACACAAACCATACGCTATTTCCTGTGAGCACAAAAATCGACAAGCGATCATTAGTTATAACTGTCAAATGTGAATGGTGATGACATCACCATTTGACCCATTTGGCCTAAATGACCATTTTATCATTATGGGATGGTATCTATTTACCATCTCACCCTTTAATCTGTTTCGGTTTACACCGTATGATCATATTACTTAAAGTCGTTTCTCAATTCGTTCGATCCGTTATGGCATACGCCATAGGGTGTCTATTTCAAAATTTAATATTTATTTGTCAACTCGTGACTGAATTATCATTTTACCCTTTTTACTCCTTATGATTTACACAATAAGGTAACTTTTCAGAATTACTTGTTTATTTGTCATTACATGACCAAATTAATGTTTATTACCCTTTTTACCATCAAATATGATTTATTACCATTTTCACTTGTTCCGACCCGTATCGATTCTCGTCGGAACCTTGTATTTCAAAATCTCGTTCCGAATACCAAATCGCTTATTCTTAGTCAAATACATAAGTAGATGTACTATTTTAATGATGTAAGCTTTACTTACCTTGCATCTGATTATGCCTTTCCTGCGTTCTTGATCCGTTTGACCCGTTTTCTCCCAAGCTTCCACCTTATGACCCCCTAGTTTAGGTGTCGTTAATATGCGTTCATGCGCGGATTTGGTGTCCAAATTCCCTTTCAATTTGATAATTTTTGTACATCAGGTCAAGATGGGGTTTCCCCTTCTTTCTCTGCTCCTGATCGACACACACACACACATACACACCATGTGTGTGTGTTGTGTTTTAATTTTCTTTTTAAATCACAATTTTCCATTTTACCAACTTTGGTCTCATTAGTTTGTTCCCTTTTTATTTAAAGGGCTACAACTCATTGTTTTATTACCATATCCATGTTACTAACTAGGTTAACTTTGTTCCTAGTTATTTTGTTTACGGGTTAACTTTTACCGCTAACAGTATTTTGCCCGCTCTTTAATATTAGTGTGGTTTGATTATGAAAACCTGTTTTGGGAGATGTTGCACGGTTAAGGAAGGCGAGGGTTTAGTTGCACGTTCTCGTTGGTTGAGATAAAGAGGGCTGGTGGGAATGCGATGGAAATAGAGCCCCAGAATGCGATGGAAATAGAGCCCCGGGCCTGGACGACTTCAATGTCTTTTTCATCAAGCGTTTCTAAGAACATCTTAAACATGATTTTTCCAAGTTGTTTGCTAAATTATTTTATAGGGAAGCATTATCGGAGGGATGTTTTTCTGCTTTTATTGCCTTGATTCCCAAGTCCAACAACCTGATTCACGTTTCGGATTTTAGACCTATCAGTATCGTGGGGTGCATAAATAAAGTCTTGTCGAAAGCCTTGGCGAACATGTTGAAAAATGTTATTGGAGGTCTTGTATCCGAGGAGCAAATGGCATTTCTCTCGAACCGAAATATTCTTGACAGACATATGATTCTGAATGAGGTTATCACATGGTTACGAAAATCGAGGGGGAAAGGTATGCTCTTAAAGGTGGATATTGATAAAGCTTACGACTCTTTGAGTTGGGAGTTTCTTCGCTCCATTCTTGAGTAGATGGATTTCCCATTAAAATGGAGGCCTTGGATTCAAGCTATTTCCATGGCCCGGGCTTCGGTGGTGGTGAATGGGTTGCCCACTAGTGAATTTGTGTGCTCACGGGGTCTAAAACAAGAAGATCCCATATCTCCGTACCTTTTCATTTTAGCTATAGAAGTACTTTCTTGTATGATGAGGAAGGTGTGTGCTATTGGGCTTTTTGAATGGATTTGCATCAATACTCACGGTCCTCTTCTATCTCACGTTTATTTGCCGATGACACCCTCTTTTTGGGTGAATGGTCGCCTAATAACATGGCTACACTTAAACGTATCCTAAGGTGCTTCTTCTTCATTTCGGGTCTCAAAATTAATCTCTAAAAGAGTAGCCTTTTTGGGATTGGTATTGAGGATGATGTGCTTAATAACATGGCGATGGGGTTTGGGTGCAAGGTGGGTGTATTTCCCTTCGTGCACCTTGGCGTCTCCGTGGTTGGCAACATGAATTTGGTGCGTAATTGGTCACCAGCCGTGGATAAATTTCGAAAACGCCTCTTGTTGTGGAAGGCCCGTCAACTATTTATAGGGGGAGAATTACACTTTTAAAGTCAGTCTTGAATGCTCTACCGACTTACTTTTTGTTTTCTCTATATCGGGCTTTTACCCAAGTTATCAACTCTCTTGACCGCCTCAGACTGAACTTTTTTTGGGGAGGGATTGAAGAGGTTGAAAAAATGAGTTAGGTGGCATGGTCTAAGGTTATGAGTCCGGTCGAGTATGGAGGTATCGGGATTGGCTCTTTAGAAGATGCAAACCTCGCTATGCTTGCAAAATGGTGGTTGAGGTTCAAGTCGGAACAAACTGCTTTGTGGTGGAGAGTAATTTGGAGTATTCATAGTTCCACACGAACCTGGGCTTTCATTCCTAGGCGCCTATCCAAACCGGGTCCCTGGAAGCAAATAACGGGTATCGAAAACGACTTGAACAAAAAATGTTTGTTTGTCTAAGGCTATTAAAGGTTCTTTAGGGGACCGCAGGTCGATTATGTTTTGGCAAGATGTTTGGGTAGGGTCAGATGCATTTTGCTCCATCTACCCAAATCTCTATTTGCTTGAGCAAAGCAAGATGTGTGTGGTCGCACATAGGCTGATCATGGCGCATGGCGGCGTCAGCTTTGATTGGAACTGGCGGCGTGTCAATTTATCTCAGCAAGAGTTGCATGAGCTGGCCGATTTATGTGGAGGCTGGGGTCGATGTCATTATCTCCAAGGGTTGATAAGTGGTTATGGGATTTGGATGTCATGGGATTTTCTCAGTTAAAAGTATTAAAGCAAAAATGGCGCCGTATACTTCAAACGGGTCATGGGCGACTTTTGCTTGGAATAACTGGGTGTCTAAAAAAGTTTGCATCGTCGCTTGGTGGGAAAGCTTGGATCGCCTTCCTACGGTCTTGGCTCTGATTAGGAGGAATATTAATATCCAAAATACGATGTATCGTCCTTGCGGAGATTACAAGGAAACACCGGAACATCTGTTTGTTACTTGCCAGTTTTCCAAGTGCATTTGGCAAGTTATCTCACAATGGTGCCATCTTCCCCCTATTTATGCATTTCATTTTGAGGACCTTCTAAAGCTGCACTTTAATCTGAGCGGGATGAGAAAGCGTCGCAAGGTGATTAATGCGGTTGTCTTGACTGTGTTGTGGAGTATTTGGAGAACACGGAATAATGTCGTCTTTAATTACAAGCAGCCGCAAGTTTCAGCTGTGATTGAGGAGTCCAAGACCTTGAGCTATCTTTGGATCAAGCACCGTTCGAAGACAAGCGCGCTATCATGGGAAGCTTGGAAAAAGTTTGATACTGTGTTGTTTAGCTAAATTTTTATTTGTCTTCTGTTTGTTTTTTCTAGTTCTTGGGTGTATCTTGGTGAATATTGTTAATGTCAGTTTCTGGCTGGTTGGCGAATATATTTTAATAAATCAGTTTTGTTGGTTGTTAAAAAATTCAAATCGATTCACATGTTTAGCAATTAACAATTCAAGTTTCAAATTTCAAGTGTCTAAGTTTAACTATGAAGAATTTGCAAAGCAACTATAATTTTGTTTCTGTAAAATATCCACATGTAATTTGGATTTAAAGTGTGAAATTAACAAAAAAAAACACACATCTAGATGGAGGTTGGAGCACTAAGAACAAGAAGGATGTCGGGAAGATGGAGTGAGGCCAGGAGGCAAGCGCAAGTTAGGTGGATTGACAGTAACCGAATGTCAGAACAATGATTAGTCAGTGGTCCTTTAATGCAATGACTAATTTACGAATTAGTCATGGGTAGCTTTTACTTAAAAGGATGACACGTCAGTTAGAGGAAAGCACAAAATTCATAACAAACCTTGAAAATAAAGGACCTTTTATGGAATTAATAAAAATAAAGGAGGAAATGTACAAATTATTATATACTTAAAAGGATGAAAATATAATTTACCTTAAAATACAATAGTTTAAATAAAAACAACTTTAAATGATTATAATATGTATCTAGTGGTTCTAAATTATAATAGGTAGGGGAGGGCTATTGGGTAACACTAAAAAATTGGGTAACCGAGAAACACTCTTAAAAATTTAACTTACATGTTAAAAATCAATTTTTCATAAATTTTTTTCGACACTTTTACTTATAAATACATGTAGAAAATTTTTTAATAAAATATCAAAAACTAAAAATATTAAAAAAATGTTTAAAAAACAATTATAAATGTATCTTATAAAATTAACTTAACATGTTATAAATCAATTTTAAATTTTTTTTTCAGCGCTTTTCTATTAAAATGGGTAGAAACTATTCCAATAGAAAATCATTTTTGTAAAAAAAAATTTAAGCCTTTTTTAATTGTTTTTTTATATTTTTAGTTTTTGATTTTCTTTATTAAAAATGCATCTACAAGTATTTATAAGGAAAAACGTCGAAAAAAGTTTTAAAAAATGATTTTTAACATGTTAAGTTAATTTTTTAAGAGTATTTCTTGATTCTTTATTTTTTAGTGTTTTCCAATAAACCTCGCACATAATAGTTAAATATATGACCGGGTAGAATATATCCATAGGTTAAAAAAGGTTTATACAACATTAGCGACAAGAATATATTTTGTGTGTTGACTGACTGATGTGGATTATAAATTGGTAAATTTTCAAGAGTTATTACACATTATGAACAAGTGTTTTCTATATCATTTGAATGAAAGTTCTAAATGTCGAACAAAAATTGTTTTTTAAAGGAATAATGGATTTTAATAATCTGAACTATTAGTCGTTGGCTAACAACGGTTTCAACTTCAAAAATAACTAGTGGTGGTCCCATCTTTTCATATATTTTAAACTAATGGATTTTTACTAAAGAACCTTAATTTCTTTTTGTCATCTTATCCTTTTCGGTTTAGTAAAGGTCCATTGGTTTACAATATATGAAAAGGTGAGACCACCACTTGTTATTTTTTAAGTTGGAACCGTTGCCGGCCAACGGCTAATAATTAAAATTATTAAAATCCATTATTCCTTTTTTAAACATCTAATTTGAATAAACAAGTGATATAAATTCAATAACCAAACGGTTTGTAGCCTAATCATATCAATGTGTAGTAAATGTGTTTTCTTACCAGATGTGTAAGTTAGTTTTTTTAGAACGGCGATTTTTTCAGAGTGACTGACTGGGTGGTCGCAGGTTGGCTTGTGAGACCGACCCCGGTTCGAGAACCCACATGGTTTCTCCATAGAGGGCACAACACATGTTTAGCGGGCCCAAACTGCTTCCTCGCAGGAATCATAACCCCTGATACTAGTTGCGCCACCTCAAGAATCAAAACTTTCTGGCGTAACGCTGGTTGAACAAAACCCCTGTGTGAGTTGGATTCAAAGTAGAAAGCTTCGAAGAGACATGGTTCTTATCTTAAATTGCCGGTGCCAACTCCACTGGGAGAAGACAAATGTACAAGTTAGTTGTTCTGTAAAAATATAAATTTAATATACTATATTATCTAGAAATTGTTTAGTGAATTTCAAAAGCATAAATATAAAAAAGTCAAGATACAGAAAGAATGCAATGTGTGAATTAAAATAAGATCTGATTATTAGAATAGAAAAAATATATTAATATAAAATGTTGTCTTTTAGTTTTTCAATTAAATACTTGAAGTTACAACCATATCAGTGTATCATGAAAAACCAATGCTCAAACTTTATTTGTATTCCCGAAAGATATATATGAAAGCGATGCGTAGACAACAGTAGTTCAACTTAGAAGATGCTAACTCATGACTTTTTTGATTGTACACATGAGAGTGGTAGATGATAAGATTAGGCTTTGTATCAAAGTTCCTTATGAATCGATCTTTCTTCTTCTCTTTATCTTCTAATGAAGACGAATCGTGAACTAAAACATTCTGAAGTGTCTCCGGCATAGGCTCGTCTTTCGTTACACTTCTCCAGTATTCTTCTGGGCCCATTCTTGCATCATTGACAATTGCGAGCTAATTGTATAAACAAATACTAAAAGTTAGAAAACAATGCCAGACTGACCGATCTAATAATTTTAATACAAAGGCATTAACATGATTACTTACTGTAAGGAGGGAGAGAGAGAAGATAAACAAGATTGTAAAGAGAGATCTCATGTTTCAGTGTTTATGAAGGTTTTGAGTTTTTGTTGACTACGCAATTGATTTACTCGTATTTATAGATACAGAAGTGAAATTTGGTTTGAGCAATGAATCTTGAGGGGGGCATTAGCATAATATCTACAATTTGTTATGTATATAACTAAGAATAATGTGCAAGTAAATTGTAAACACAATCTTTTCTTTTATCGGAGTATATTTTATTTAAGAATTATGTGGAATAAGAGATTGATTACTACTTTTGTCATTACCTGGTTTATTACATAGCATTTGTAAAACAAGATCTACAACCCTAGTATTCTTCGAGTAGTCGCTACAAGGTAGGCTGCTTAGACGACTTTATTAAGTCCACCTAATTACTCGGAATCGATAAACGCAGTCAACCTCGTTCAGAATCGGATCTAGTAGGTCAACTTGGGTCGAGTTTTACTTAAAAAAAAATAAAACATAATTTCTATGCCTATCATATTAAGAATAGATATTGTTTTCACAAGTGTTGTTATAAATATTAGTAAATTTATGTTATTTGATATATATTTAGTTTCCGAAAACTAATTTCTTTACAATTTAGCATGTCTGAGTACTCCCCGAGTACTCTCCGCTTAGGCCGAGTACTCTCAACTCCCCGGTCGACTGACTAGGGAGCGCCTAACGACTTTTGCAACCATGTTACAAAGTATAATTTTATTTAAGGGTGGAAGGGGTGCTCAAATACATGGGGAGTGGTAAATTTTTCATCTAGCTAATCAACATATGCCATGTTAACTCCCCTCTCTATTCCTCATTTTGCACTCAAACACTAGGGGTGCTCTCCATGTGACTAACGGCTATATTTTAAACATTCCCACTCGGTGACTACTCACCTTTAAAACACTTACTGAATTCTCATTGGGTGCCGCAAACCCAACTCTCCGATCACTTTGCCGAAACGACCCTACCACCCTAAATCCTAAGAATTATGTGGAATATCAGATTGATTACTCTTTTGGTCTATCACCTGGTTTATTATAAAAAAATTATATTTACATATGTGTGTACGTATGATTTCAATCATAATATATTAATTTATAAACAAAATAATGATCATATAAATAAGTGGTTAAGTGGATTGATGAGAATAAAAGTTACTTCGTTTGTTCAATGTCATTACTAATTAATATAGATATTTTTAGTGATGGATTTAGAAATTATTTTTACAGAGTACGTACGAACAAAGAGTTTAATTAAACTTTCAAAAAAATATAATTAGGAATTTACTTATAAAATACACTAATTTGTTTTAAATGGGATGCAAACCCAACCTCACTCCTAGTTGGATCCTCCCCTGCATCCATAACCCTATTCTTACACAAACCAATTAAAAAGGGATATGTATTATAGAAGATATGAGTATAGCCAGCCCCTTCAAAAACTAGTGCATTATCTAATATATAGATTTCAAAATTTTCTATTTTACCTTAAGAAATAGCAATGTACGATTAGCCTTCTAACTATGGTCACCTTATATATTTAAAAAGAAATGACATGATAGTTGAACAGGTAATATAATATGTAAGTGTATTATAAACATGAGATGATAACTGAGGTTATTATCATGAGCTTCTCAATGTGGTATATGTGTTTTTAAACGAAGATAATTCTACGTCACCTAAAATCCATCTAAATATCCATAAAGGGGTTTGATATCTGAACTCTTATCACTTAGTTGAGGGGCATTCTACATTCATTAATGTCATTGGACCAAAAGCTTCTTTACCCTCTAATTAGTATATGTAATTTGTAATATCTAAAACTAAGATATTTATTGTATGATTGAATACTTAAAATCATTATTTGGTAGTAAAAACCATTTTTCATTTGGTTTTGATTTTGTATTTAATATTCTATCTTGTGTTTGATTGAAATCTTTTTCATTAATTAGTATTTTAAAAAATTCCCCCTTGTGAACGGTAGGTATTAAGACGATATATATGTAATTACGCATACTTAAAATGGACAGTTTAAACTTTAAACCAATTAAATTATTATATTATAGTTAATTCCAGACAAGTAAAAATGAAAATAAAAATTTACTAAAAGTATTATACATATAACACGATTAATATTTCATCAACACTAGTTTAATTTCATTTTTCTTAGCTTTCTATTTTACATCTTATACTATATTAATATTCTACTAATTTTATTATACATCTTTAACCAACATAATTTTTAAGTAATTTTAATTTCCACTAATAACTTGATCATCGACTTTTTAAAAATAAATAAAAAACTAAATACGTATTTGTTTAAACTTTTTTTTTCAAAATTCAAGCACAAATTTTATTAAAATCGGAATTGTATTCAAAATATAGTACTTATATGGTATTGTTAATTATACCGAGTGTTGGTAGTGTAACAAACTAAACCGATGTTGATTGAACAATATCGGTATCTGTACCGAATTTATCGGAACAAGTATCAATATTCATATTTTGTGGTTTTCGATTAGTGTTGTCACAATCCGAATCGATACTTACCGAACAACATTGATACCGGTACCAGTGTCGGTATTCATTTTTATGGTTTTCGACTCGACTTAAGCACATGGCAATATCCTTTCGAGTATATTACAATTTATTTGATGATATTCGTTTTATAGTTTTTGGTTTCGATATAAGTCGGCTGAGCCACGCAACCATAACGACCCTCCACAACCCACTAGTTAATTCAGCATTGTTATAGTTTCGTATATATTATAATAATGAAAATCATAACTGACTTTACAGAATTGATATAAAACTAAGAAAATTAAAAAGAGAAAAAGAATAATTCAAAGGTGGTATGCTTTTTATGTGGTTGAAGGATTACAACCTAATAAGTGAAAAAATATTAAATCATTTATTTGCTTTCTGATTTTGCAATCTAATTCTCACTATACCTACCTAAAGTTTTAGATTACGGACCGATGCATTGTACAGAATTATATATAAAATTAGTTAAATAGTTTCTATGTTTATAATTGTCTAAATATAATTTGATAATTTTGTATCTACAAAGGGGTGTGTGTGTATATATATATATATATATATATATATTATATATATATATATATATATATATTGGAGAGTTCAAATGAGAAAAAAATTTTGTAAGAATAAAAAGAATAACTTTTAAACCAATAGAAATTCTCCATTTACTTCATTTAATGTGTATATTTAATATTATGAAAAAAGACATATAGGTAAATCTATAATTGTCATTAATTAACTAATTAATTAAATTTGTAACTCTTTTTTAATATACTTTTCCAAGATAAAATAATTTATGGTGAAGGACAATTTTCGACATGTGTAAAATAAATTTTAGTATGTGTATGATAAATTTTGAAATGTATATGGTAAATTTACATGTGTGTAGGGTAAATTCCAATAAGTATAAGATATATGTAGGATAAATTTTGAAATGTGTAGGATATAATGTTTTTTTATTAATGAGAGATAACATAATTAATGAGAGAAGTTATAAACTATTTAATGTTTTACATTATGCCCTTTTATTCTTTTTCTTCTCACATAAAATTTCTTCTTAAATGAAACTTCCCCTATATATATATATATATATATATATAGCGGAGAGTTCAAATGAGAAGAAAAGTTTTTTAAGAATAAAAAGAATAACTTTTAAACCAATAGAAATTATCTATTTACTTCATTTAATGTATGTATTTAATGTTATGAAAAAGGGCATATATGTAAATCTATAATTGTCATTAATTAGCTAATTAATTAAACTTGTAACTCATTTTTTCATATACTTTTTCAACATAAAATAATTTGTGGTGTAGGACAATTTTTGACGTGTGTAGGAAAAATTTTTAAATGTGTAGGGTAAATTTACATGTGTGTAGGGTAAATTCTGGTAAATGTAAGACATATGCAGGATAAATTTTGAAATATGTAGTATAAAATTTTTTTGCTTTATTAAATAACATTATTAATGAGAAATAACAAAATTAATGAGAGGAGTTATAAACTATTTAATGTTTTACCATTATGCCATTTCTTCTTCTTTTTTTCACATTAAATTTCTTCTCAAATGAACCTTCCCCTATATATATATATATATATATATATATATATATGATCATTTGTGAACAACTTCTTGAGAGTGAACTGAGTGAATTAATCCTGACATTTGATTATTTTTTGGTTATAAAGGATAGGATTGTAATTATACATTAAATAATTATTAATTACTATTTTAATTAATCCATAGTAGTTACATTTTCCTATTTTTGTGATTATTCAAAATATCTTTTAAATCTAAACATGATCTATATCATAATCACCGGTCAAAACACACCAGATTTTTTTTTTCAATCGAGCAATTCTTCATCATTCTGTATTTTTTTCTTTGAACGTCATATAGTTCATCTTCATGATCTTTCATGGTCGACTCAAGTAGTAACAACCAAACTAGCGACGGCCAATATAACAACCACTATAGTCCAATTAACAATCATGTGTTCGTATTCGGTTTTGCTTCATGCTGATTTAATTGCTCTGTATATGTATTCTAGGTTTGCAGTTTTTGTCATCATGATTACAGATGGTTGGGATGTTTGTATTATGTTTTATCTAAAGGATGATGTTGTATGCTTATATACACAGACGTATATTGATAACAATACTCATAACTTTCACGGTTTTGTATTATCCCCATATTGTACACATATGTACAACTCATGTGTTTTTTCTTTCTAAATCTTACATACTTTTGTAATGGTTGTTTATACATATTTTACAATGAAATTTGCTTCCAATTCCATAGGTGCCCTTACTGTTTTAATGGTACACATCGATTCCCGTTCATTATCCACATAATTGCAGTTTGTGGTTTTTATTTGTGATTATGCAGTTTTGTTGTAAACGTCTAGTTGTTGCAATTCACTACACATGTGCATAGTCGCTAGTATATGCATTATTACATATCAGGATGCAGTTTCGTAGTATATGCATTATTTAATACACATGTGTATACTGTTAAGATGATACATGACGTTATATAAGTGGATGCAGCGTTGCTGTAAACCTCTAGTTGATACCATACAGTACATGTGTATAATTTGAAGTTTCTGCATTATTACATGCGAGCGTTCAACTTTGATGCAAACCTCCACTTGATACCATACAGTACACATGTGTAACATGGTAAAGTTACTGCATTATTATAAATCGAGGTTGCAGCTTTGCTGTAGAATTTCAGTTTATGATATACAGTACACATGTGTATTAAATAATATACGCGAATTTGGAGGAGCAAGTAACTGGCGAAATACATGTCAACTTTTCATGTTTCCAGTTTTAAAAAACTGATCCACTATGTAATTACAGAATTACCCTAAATTTAAAGGAAAAAATAAATCTCAATAATTACAATCATGCCACTAATCAAAACTTTAAGATGATGAAAATCAATGGTCTAGATCAGTTCACACGGTTCACTCTTATAATGTTGTTCACTCTAGATCCTTACCATATATATATATGTTCTTTTTGGGTTTTTTTATATGTACATTATTTGTATCTATAATGTGGTGTTTTAATTATAAACCCGTGTATTGCATGAGTTTGTATATTAGAAATTATATAGTTTTATAATGTGTCCTTAATAAGAAATTAAAAAACAAATATGGTTTGTCAATTTTCAGATTGTTGTTTCCACCTACATTATAACAATATATTATTAATAAAATTTTAAGTATTTGTACATGATATTTGATACTTTGTTAGTAATTATTATTTATATCCAAATAATATATTTTGTATTATAAAGCTTGTATGTCGGGTAAAATTGTCAATTTTTTTTCTCATGTTATTTTTTTACTATTTCAATAACGTGTATAAAGAAAAATATTATTATCTAATATTATTTTGTTGTGTTATATACGTTATTGTAATAATCGAAATTAGATTTAGTTAAATTGTTGTTTATTATTATTACTTAAAAGGAGATAGAAAATGTATATATTTAATAACGTCTATAAAAATATTATTAATTTTTTATTAACTAATATTCTTCATTAAATGTAAGAAAACACCACAAAGTGACATGTGTCAAAAATCCATCTATTATATATAATAAATTTAACAATATAATATAATATAATATAACAATGATAATAATATTAGATATTAATCTAATATATTAATAATATTAATTTAAAACATACCCAACAAAAAAATTGCATTACGATTATTAATTAAGATATTAGATATCCATTGCAATTGTTGTAGAACTAAATATTATATTAATTATATTACCTAACATTATTAAATTAATAAATTAATAGGAAGACAATGTTATATGACATTCTTTGAAATCCTTTATTAAAAGGTAAGAAGACATCATAAAGTTACATGTGGTAAAAAGATCCATTTATTATATATAATAAATTTAATAATATAATATAATATTATATCATAATGATAATAATGCCGATCCCACGAACTAACTAAGAAAGAAGTTCACGGCTTACAAGAACAAATATTCAGCACTAGAACGGACGTGCTGCGAATTGCTCTGGATATTAGATATTAATCTAATATTTTAATATTATTAATCTAACATATCTTCAAAAACAATTTGCATTACGGTGATTAATTAAAATATTAGGTATCCATTACAATTACAATTATTGTAGAACTAATTATCATATAAATTAAATATAACTAATATTATTAAATTAATAAAGAGTTTATTATATAGTTAGTCCTTATGGTTTCTCAAAACTAACAGAATTTAGTATTAAAAATTTTAAGTTGCAAGTTTAAGTACTAACTTTTTATTTTATAACGTGTTTGGGTACCAAAACCAACTTTTATTCAGTATTCGGTTAGTTTTATTTAAAAGAGTAAATTGCACAAAACATCCTTTATGTTTCCTCAAACTTGCAGGTTCCAGCCTTAATGTTTAAAACTTGTCAAAAACAACCTTTACGTTTATTTTTGTTGCCGGTTCAGTCCTTTCTGACTAACCAAGTTAATTATCCTAGTTTAGTTCCCTCACATGCCTAACATGTGAGGGTATATTTGTCATTTTAGGTTTTCTTGTTAATTCCCTCACATGCCTAAATTTATAGTTTTCTTCTTCCGTATTCAATACATGTAATCTCTATCAAATAATCAGCAGTAACGAGAAAATATTTTTTAAAATGACCTGCACTTTTCTATTTGAATTCACATAGGTGCTGTTTGTTTTTTTCTGCGGGAAAAGGTCTGCGGACCACATCTGCAGGCATCTGCAGGAGAAGAGGTGGACCAAATGTCTGCAGTCTGCAAGGAGAAGAGGGTTTGTTTTTTTTCTACAAAAACCCTTCTCTTCTCTACTCACACACAAACACACACAGACCATTCATCTCTCTCTGCCTTCATCTACCACCACAAACCGCCACCACCTCATCTACCACCGTCCACCTGCCACCACCACAACCAACAACCACCGTCAAGCACCACCGCCCCCTGTCTCCTGCCGTGAAGCCAAGCACCACCGCAAACCCACCACCGCACCACCACCTCCGCCATAGCACCACCGCCATCACACCACCGCCATCAAAACCCACCACCGCCGTCGTCTCCTACCGCTCCCTCTCTCTCTCTACGGTCTCTCTCTCTCTCTCACCGATCTCTCTCTCTTCTTTTTCTCTCTCTACGGTGGTGATGTATCAGGTGGCGGTGGTGGTGGTGGCAGTTGAAGATGATGGTGGCGGAGTTATTTGGGGGTTTTGTCGGAGGTGGAGGTGGTGGTAGAGGAGGTGGTGTCGGAGGTGGAGGTGGTGGCAGAGGAGGTGGTGTCGGCTGGAGGGAGAAGAGGAGAAGAGGTTTGAAGAGGTTGTGGTTGTAGTGGGGAGACAATGATAGATGCCACTTTCAGATCTGGGTAGGGTGGTGTTCGATATGCTTGAAAATCGATGGTGGTAGTTGTAGATGGAAAATTGATGATGGTGGTTGTAGCAAGAATATTGATGGTGGTTGATCCTCGGAAGGGTTTTGAACAACGGGTTTTAGTTTTGATGATGTTGTGTTTTTTGAGGGTTTTATAGGAAGAGGAAACAAAATGACGAATATACCCTCACATGTTAGGCATGTGAGGGAAATAAACTGAGATAATTAACTTGGTTAGTAATAAAGGATTGAACCGGCAACAAAAATAAACGTAAATGTTGTTTTTAGCAAGTTTTAAACATTAAGGCTGGAACCTGCAAGTTTGAGAAAACATAAAGGACGTTTTGTGCAATTTACTTTATTTAAAATGATCAAATTACCCTTTTTATTTAAAGGGACCATTTCTATAAAGAAATCTAATTTATGTTATAGGGCCATACATACGTGTGTATATATATATATATATAATGTGACAAATTACCCTTTTATTTAAAGGGCCATTTCTATAAAGAAGTCTAATTTATGTTATAGGGATATATATATATATATATATAGGTTGTGGTTCATTTGAAAACTACTCTTATTGCGACAATCATGAGAAATAATGTGAACACAACAAAATAAACTCACTACATAATCAATCAAAACCTAAACACCCCCCTCCAAAAAAAACTATACCTCACCAAAAAACCTAACCCCCACCCCCAAAACTCTAAAAAACCTAACCCCCTAAGCTATATGTTAAAAGAAAACCATAAAGCTAAATGTAACACCTCGTAAAATCGTGTCCAATAGTATAGTAACACGTGTTGTATTTTAATTTAGTCTATTAAAGACTAATAGGGAGTAAAGGTGTCAACATGCTCAACTTGAGCCTCTAAGTGACTGTCTGATGTCAACATGCATAAACGTAAGCCTCTAAGTGATTGATATGTCAACATGCTTAAACTTGGCCTCTGAGTGACTGATATGTCAACATGCCCAGCCTCTGAGTGACATCGGAGTCAACATGCTTATAGTGGGCCTCTAAGTGATCCTTTACGAAGTCCTAACTCTCGTATGTCTCACTTGTTGGATGAGAGGGTTCAATTCTGTAAATATGTAAAAGTTGGATAATGGAGGGGTTAAAAGTGTCAACATGTTAATTTATACCTCTGAGTGACCTTTTAACGAACCGAGAGCTCGACAATGTCCGGGCATAATCCCGGGTACGCCAAGTATTGGCTACGGAGGGCTAAACATACTAAAAAGATGTTTTAGAAGGTTTAAGAGGGTTTTATAAGTTGAGGGGCTAAAAGTGTCAAATTTTGAAACCTGACATAGGGCGCTCGCGGGGCGCGAGAGGCTTGTGTCTATAGAAAACTGCCTTGGCCTCCACACAAATTGCCAAAAACCATTTGATTCGAAACCATTGTCTTCCAAACTGCTATGCCACGTTTTAGGACACCTGTAAGCTTCCACTTACACCCTTTAACACCTGGCATCACCTCCTTCAAGCTCTCCAACTATAAACAGGTGCCAAGGTTCACCATTTGAACTTGCACCTTTCTCATTCACAACTCTATCTCCCTCCTCTGGAAGTTCCTAACTGAAAGGAGCATCCAACTTAGTTCTATTGCATTCTAGGGACCACTTGTAAGTGTTCCTTCCTCTTGAATTTTCGTTTAGAGACTTTTATAGCCAAAAGTCAAGCGTTTTAAGGAAAACGCCTTGACTTTCGGTTAAGACCATTATGGTCCAGCCATTGTTCGTAATGAACATGGCTAAGTGATCGTAATAAGGTAGGTGTTACTCCCTATAAAGGGCACCTCCTGAAGATCATGTTTGCTAGACCAATTGACGGGTGAAAGTTATTATATTAAAAAGTCAAACAGACCATTTTTCGGAAATGTTATAATTTGATCTTATATATGTTATGAAACCTATATCGACACTTAAACAAGTTGGTAATAATTATTATAACATGTAAAACATGTTCGGCTCATCAGTTTAAGTTCTAGGGTCGGTTCGCAGCCGAAAGTCGCAAAGTTTGACTTCTGCTTTGATTTTCGATTATGACCTGATTTAGATTAGTTAGCTACTGATCTAAAGTTGCATTATGATCGTAATATAATGTAGCATAACCCTCTGAGGTTATATTACATGATCATAATCAGAATCTGAGTTTAAGCACAAGTTCTGTAATTATGCAATTTTGACTAAAAAGGGCACCTCCTGAAGATCACATTTGCTAGACCAATTGACGGGTCAAAGTTATGATATTAAGAAGTCAAACAGGCCATTTTTCGGAAAAATCTTAAATTGATCTTATATATGTTATGAAACCTGTTTTGACACTTAAACAAGTTAGTAATAATTATTAGAACATGTAAGAACATGTTCGGCTCGTCAATTTCAGTTCTAGGTTCGTTTCGCAACCGAAAGTCGCGAAGTTTGACTTCTGCTTTGATTTTCGATTCTGACCCGGTTTAGATTAGTTAGATGCTGATCTAAAGTTGCATTAGGATCGTAATATAATGTAGCCTATGAGATTATATTACATGATCATAATCAAAATCTGAGTTTATGCACAAGTTCCGTAATTAGGACATTTTGACTAAAATGCCCTTCTTGCATAAAAAGAGGTTTTAATGATAACGAACTTGAAAATGAGTTTCCTACTGATGTAATATTATAAGTAGGATTATTTGGGACGTCAAATCATATTATAAACTGAGTTTATAAGCAAGTCCTTGTATTATGTCGGTAAATGACGATAAAGCCCTTAAGGCTTATAAAATGGTTTTAATCACATCTTTTCAAAATAAATCTTTTACCTACTGATATGTTATATTAAATACCATATCTAAGGTATGTTAAACTGACCTTAACATCAGTTTTCATTAAACGTCACACAAATCGTCATTTACGACATAAGCGTCGTTTCGGCGCATAGTATGGTTTTAAACCATATTTATTGACCAAGACTTGTTACCTACTGATTTTAAAACTTATTTTAAATATTTTTACAGTAGGTACATGATACAAACTCAGAATCCCAAATAATTTATAAACTATGTGTAAACTGACCAAAATGCCCCTCTGGTGCATAGTTTGGTCATAAAAAATAAATTACACATATAATTAATATCCTACTGATATCATATCATAAATAATTTATTTTTCCAGAAAAATTATAGTTATAACATTAAATTATATTCAAGTTTATTTTATACGTTATGAAATTACCGAAATGCCCTTATGAGGCATACTTTCATTTTAAAACCTTAACGGACATATAAGTTGATATCCTACTGATATTACAACTTAATTAAAGTATAATGACATATAGAACTTGTCCATGACTTATCCGTTTACCCGATATTGCTAAAATACGTACGGTTAAGTATATGTAACTAGTTTACGAAAATTAACCGAAACGGGTCTAACCTTGTCATTTGAGTTTCAAAATCCAGAATGTTTATAGTTAACGATCTTATGCAAGTCAAAGTACTTGACGGGTTTAAACTACATTCTATCCGATCATCATTTAATCAAGCGTTATACGTTTTGATCCTGTACACTACTCGGTTTAAGTCTATGACTTAAATACGACCGTTAGTATTTAATTGGTTAGTTTATGCCATATTCCAGACTAGAGACTTGCCTGTAAATGCTATCTGCACTTAGTACTTTTGTGTACGGCTGAGTTAGTAAATCTTGCGTTTAAACGAAGAATAGCTCAGGTAAATACTCTCGACTTATTTCCCCTATACGGGCCTGGGTTACGGTAAATTATTACCGCTTGGTCGGAAATGGGATCAATCAAATGCCAGATTGTGGCTATTAAATCCGTATATTCTGTTTTAATCAGTTTTGTTTGATAACTTTAACATTGGGGGTTAACTACCATGTCCTGGATATCCTCGGCTCATTACAATAGATAATGGCCACGACCTTAGCGCGGGTGTAGGCATACACCAGATAGACGCTCAAAATGCATTACCCACAAGGTTGGGAAGAAATGACTCCTTCGTGAATCCAAAGTGGTGTGTACTTTAATCATGTCTCAGTCTCCGTACCGGGCCCTGTATTTATGGACAAACATGTAAATCTGTTAACAAGGTTGGACGGTCAACTTTCCCAAGTTATAAAAGATTTTGTGCTGATACGCACTTAAAACATATTTTAAATGTTTTCAAAATGAGTCAGTCGGGTGTATTTACCAGCGAAAGCTGACGTATTTTCAAAAGGCTAGGCTTGCAGGTACAATACGAAATAGACTGGAAGTGCTCGGTAGTGATAAAAGGATCTTGCAAATCCTAGATCTGCCTAAAGTCTGTTTTACATTCTTTCTTTGTAAAATTTATGATCCGCCTATGGATCATCTATTACGAGCCTGTATATTATTTTGTATTTCGAACATTTGGTTTGTAATAGTAACTTAAATCCAAGACTTCCACTATGCTGTGTTTAATTGTCTATGATGTTATCAACTTGCGTCACGATATTCCCCACCCGGGCCCACCAGTGTATGGATTTGGGTTGGAAATCCGGGGTGTGATAAGTTGGTATCAGAGCCAACGTTTGAGAGAATTAAACGCTAGCCTTTTGTGTTTAATCTCAAATTACACAAGCACATTACTTAGACTTCCGAGTCTAGGCATTGACCTAGGATTACTCATTTCATATTAAGTTATTAGTATTGTTTTTAATTGATTTTTAACTGGAAAATTCCGCCACGTGTACAAGGAAGAGGAAAAGGACCAATGAGGGGAGGACCTTCAGGACATATTCCCTCACATTCCCATCACCCGAACCCCTATGAAGATTCAGGGGATACATGGCTACTACCACAACATTCGCCTACCCAAACTCAAAGTTCATACCACTCGTACCATTCACACCACTCCCACCGCTCTCATCATTCTTACCATGATGAGTTTAACCCCAACCAATACTTCAATACACCCCCAGCCAACCAAAACCAATTAGACCAACCAAATCCCATGGACGAGGACTCCGACCCGGAGATGCCGCCGTCAGGATCACAAACGCATCCCATAGAAATATCTAGCGTTTCGAACTCTTATGCTGGATCGCCTTATCAAGGTCCTAATGAGTGGGACCAATATTGGAACCAATTTACCTTTGCCAACACTCCTTCCCATCACTCCTTCCCATCACTCCCAACCACCTCCCCTGCAAGAAGATGTGCACATGGAACTGGTAGAACAACCCCAATCGCCACCAGAACCGCCAAGAAGGAAAAAAGGGCCAACGGTCGAGATCGCTGCCACCTTTTACCAAACCTTACCCTACTATTCACGAGGACCCACAAATGGGGGACCCTCTAATGCGTCACCTGTGGTGGAACCAACACCACCACCAATGGTTCAACCACCACCATCGGGTTATAATAACCATATCCCAACATATCCGGATACGTTTGGATATGATCCTTTTAACCCAACTACACCTGTTGATTATCAAGCATTGTCGCAAGGCCCTTACATGCCAGCGGTCGTGCATAACGCACTTTACCCGTCTCCTTTCCCACCTGCTTATCCACCTATTGTTATGGATACCAGTATCCGATGATGCCACAACAACAACCACAACCTCCGCCACCACTTAAGGCCATTAATGAGGCCTTAGAATGAATGAAAGAAATGCAACAACAAGCGGAGAAAACGGAGAAGAAGACGAATAAGTTCTTCAAGAAATTCTCCAAACTGGTTAAGGGAAAGAAGGACGAGTGAAGTCTCTTCGAATATATGTTAGTCCCTGCGAGGACATTGTTATTTCTTTAGTACCTGCATGGACATTTTAGTTTTTGTAGTCCTTGCATGGAAAATTTATTTCATTGTTTCTAGTATTGTAATTTATATTTGGAATTTAATGATGTATTTTTGGAATTATAAATATATGTATTCATCCTCTTCAAACGAGCATCTCAATTTTATTCGAAATTTATGCTCTGCGATATAATTCCAAAAGACCTTAATGGATTTGATTATGCCAAGTGTCGTAGACCACACATTGCCCAAGAAATGATAGTTAAGGACAAGGAGACTTCTATCAGGATAGTTAAGGGAAGTTATCCTTCTATCCAGAGGTAGGGAACTAGGTTCAAGCCTCCAAGGTCGTTAAGGTCAAAGGTGACCGGGACCATTAATCAATCATTAAGGTACTCTTATGTTAACATTAAGGAATGTTCATACTCTTGGTAGTGTGACTTGAGGAACCATACTAGCCGTCTAGGTGAAAAGGACTACGTCCTAAGACCTATTATATAGCCTATGTGATCAATGTGATCCCGGCTAATGTCATTAATGCGATGACAAATGATAGGCCAATGTGCCCAATTATGTCCAATGTGACAGGCCAAGGTGCCCAATTTATGTCCAAGGTGACAGGCCAATGAGCCTGATATACGTTAAAATATACATAATTTAGTTCCCCAGTTGCCCCCGTTTTGTGCGTTTTTGGCTAAAACATCGTCGTATAGGTACTTAATCGGTCAATTTTATATTTCAGGTCTAAAACGGCCTACCACAGACAAAGTTGGAGAAAAAGTGGGATTAACGAACGTTTTGGATAAATTCTACAGATTCTGTTGAAGTTACAGATCACGCACGGCCGTGCAACCCATTGGCACGACCGTGCGCGACTTGCGATCTCGGAAGCACTGACCGTGCGAGAGGCAGTGCAGCTCATTTCTCGACACGCACACCCGTGCGACTCTTTGGCATGACCGTGCGCGACTTGATTGCTGATCAATATGTAATCTGAAGACTTTGCACGACCATGTGACCCATTGGCACGACCGTGCACATCTGAAGACTTTGCCGCCAAACATCCACTTGTCTGCCCATGCCTGCAGTGACGTCATGCTGATGCGCACGACCGTACGGATAAAGCGCACGGCCGTGCAGATATGAATTTGTCTATAAAACAGAGCATTTGTGACTAATCAAAACATTGGGTAATTTTCCAAGTTTCTGGGCAATTTCTGAGTTCCTAAAGCTCTCTGATCAGGACGGTTTCAAGCCTCAAGGTTGCAAGAAGCTTTTCGTTCATCCAATCCATCAAATCCTTGCTTGTTTATGGTTTGATTTCTTGTTCTTAATATATATTTCAAGTACATTTGCAAGCATTGAGCTGATGTTATGTAATATTGTTATAAATGTTATGAAAACACATGTTTTATGATCAATATTTAGTTTATTATCATGTTAAAATGAAGCTCAGGAAACTTGTTCATGTTTGAATCTTGATGATCATATGGCAATCTTGTTTCATTGATGTTGGATTCTTGATTATGATTGTTTATCTTGGATGATTAGTAAGTTAGGATAAGTTGAATAAACCCCATAATTAATCATTTATTAGTAAACTGTTAACTTGATTAATATGTTTACACCATGAAACTAGAAATGGGTATTGGTTTAATAAAAGATAAATCTGATTTTGATCAAGAATGCTTTCTTACACGGAAGGGCTCTAACGGGTTAGATGGTGTTATTGTGGGTTCTTAATATAGGTTATAATCTTTGTTGAGTATTTTTGGCCAAAATGACCAACTTGGTAGATTTATGTTTAAGACTTGCAAAATGGATAAGTTTGTGATATGATCTACGTTATGCTTGTCTCGGTGGTTGTATTGTGTTTATCGGCGTTGCTTTCCTTGATAAAGTGAGGTTAGAAAACTCTTAACGGATGACTAACTTATTTTTAAAGATTCACATGAAAATATATTAATAGCTCGTTACAGAATAAATTTAGGTGGTTAAAGTGTGTTTATCGCGTTAACTTTCTGAAGAATTATCATGTTAGGATTCCCGAAAGGGGTACTAGTTGTCTTTATAATTGGAAAATTGATCAAGTGCCTTTGTGACATTTTTTGATAACATGCTTAGATTGTTTATAAAACAAGACAAAAGAAAAAGAAATTATATTTTTGTATTTAGAGTCTTTTATGTTTTAAAATATATTTTTAGAAAATTTTAGAAAAAAACTATTTCACATACCTTTTTACCGGTAAATAAATGACGACGATTTAATACATAAGCGCATGCCCGCGTCCATGGATCGACATCTGGTTCTTACCCATACTTTACTACATATATGATAGGCTATACTTGTCCTTTTGTGTGTGTTTTAATTTAAGGTATAAATCATTTTTATAAATATTAAAACCGAATTCGTGTGTAAAATTCATTGTAAAAACATGTATATATACGCACACGTCAAGTTTTTGGTGCCGTTGCAGAGGACGCGGCTAACCTTTGGAACGATCCGAGTCACTTCTTTACTGGTGTACATGCTTGTGAATATTTGTTTATAATTGTTTATTCATTCATTCGTCTATATATATATATATATATTTGCAAGATTGACATTTATTTGCACTCCCGAATTCGAAATATATTGATTGGCTAAAAAAATTAATTAATAAAATATTATTTAATATTATATTATAATTTATTTAATCGTTTCGGGATGTGCTTATCCCTTCCTTACAGGTTGATGTCCTCATCCCCCGCACCCGCTGCTGCTGAGCCATCTGACGAACAGGAACGTGACCTAGGGATGAGTAGGAGACTTCGAGAAAGGTCTCGTGTTGTTGCACAACTTATCTCAGCTGTAGTAGACGAGCCGGAGATACCTGCTGAGAGTGAAAACTCAGAGGTCGAAGGGGGGAGCACCATGGCAGACGACGACCGGCCGTTGAATGAGACCGGCCGTCCGGGAGGCGAAGGCCTGCAGCCTAGTATCGCCCGACCGACTGTGGTAGCACCGAATTTCGAGATCAAATCCAGCATCATTAACATGTTGCATAATTCGATGCAGTTTGATGGAAAGGATCATGAGGACCCAGGTCGACACATTGCCGCATTTCTTGAGGTATGCTCTACTTTCAAGATTCGAGACGTTTCTGATGATGCAATCCAATTACGGCTCTTTCCGTTCTCTTTGCGAGACAAAGCCCGAGCTTGCATTTTATCACTTCCCGCAGGATCCATTACTACCTGGAATGAAATGGCAGAGTTGTTTATGCAGAAGTACTTCCCTCCGGAGAAAACACCTAAGTTGAAGAACCGTATCATGACATTTCGACAGGATGATGGAGAGTCCTTACACGCTACTTGGGAAAGGTTTAGAGATCTTCTTATTGATGTCCCACATCATGGTTTGTCCAAAAGACAGCTCGTATTGACCTTCTACCAAGAACTTAACTATGATTCGTAGGAGCGTTTGGACATGTATACAGGGGGAGATCTTGGAACGAAGATGCCAAATGAAGCCTACGTGATTATCGAGAAAGCTGCTTTGAAGTCGAGTTCTCGTCAAGTCGGAGAGAGAGCTAGGACATCGTCTCGTTTAGGAGTTCATGCTGTTGATACATATACGGCCCTTACTGCTCAGATTGGAGCCCTTGCTGCAAAAATCGATCAAGCTCATAATGTTTCACGGGTTCAATCTTCATGTGAGCAGTGTGGGATTTCACACGAGTTGGGTGCGTGCGAATAGCGTGTTATGTTTATAGGCCACGAGGAGGTGGATTATCTGGGAAATCAAACTAGACCCCAAAATATCCCTTATAGTAACACACACAATCCAGGATAGAAGAATCACCCAAACTTTGGGTGGAAGGGTGGTTCGGGTAACCAAAACCCACTCGGGTATACTCAGCGCGCTCCCGCTCCACAACAATTCTACGTTCAATCTTTTCAGTCTCAGAGTCGCCCCTACCAGCCGCATTCGAATATGTACCATATCAGGGTGTCGGGAGCGGTTCCCAGCAACAAGCCCCTCAAAATAACTCTAAGCTGGAGGAAATGATGACACAAATTTTAAGCAACTCAAACAGTGTGAATCAGTTGGCTAAAAAGTGTTATCAGCAACACGAGGAGCGTTTCATGGCCCAAGAAGGGGAGATGAGGAGTCAGAAGGCCCCCCTTCAAGCCATTGAGAATCAAGTATGCCAGTTGGCTAAGATGTTATATGAGAGACCTCAGGGCGGTCTTCCGGGCAATACAGAGCAAAACTCAAGAGGGCACGTTAATGCACTAATGATGAGGAGTGGAAAAGCCACAGGACCTGACATATCGGACTCACCACCGATCACTGAGACGGTCCATACTGACACTTCGGACGAGGTGCACGCTAGGCGAGTCCCAGCAAGTACAGCACAACTCCAGAAGCCAGTTACAGATTATACTCCTCCAGTTCCGTACCCGGGCAGACTGAAGAAGCAAAGGAATGAAGAACAATATGGTAAGTTTCTTGAGATGTTTAAACAGTTGCATATAAACGTACCATTTGTTGAAGCTTTGGCTCAAATGCCCAATACGCTAAGTTTCTGAAGGACATCCTCACAAACAAGCAAAAGCTCGAGGACATGTCATGTGTTTTAATGAATGAGAATTGTTCGGCTATTCTTCAAAATCGTTTACCCGAGAAGATGGGAGACCCGGGCAGTTTCACCCTTCCTTGTCTTATAGGCAGCATGTCTGTCAGCCACGCATTGGCTGATTTGTGAGCAAGCATAAACCTTATGCCATATAAGGTTTTTGCTAAACTAGATCTAGGTGAGCCGTCACTTACGAGGATGAGTATTCGACTTGCTGATCGTTCAATCAAATATCCGCACGGGTTTGTTGAAATATGCTTGTTAAGATCGACAAATTCGTGTTTCCCGTAGATTTTGTCATTTTGGACATGGATGAAGACTCAAAGGTACCGTTGATACTCGGACGCCCGTTTCTCAATACCGCGAGGACGATTGTAGATGTGGCCGCAGGCCAAATCACGCTTCGAGTTAATGATGAGCATGTGACCTTCGACATTAAACGGTCGATGCAGCACCCACAAAGTCAGGATGATACGCTCTATTATGTCGACATTTTCGATACCTTTGTGAACTCTCATTTCAAGGCACGATTGAGGAAATCAATTCGGACACTCACCGACTTGAGCAGCCGGTTTGTCAAGTCGGTGATTATGGTTCCCATAGTCTAGATAGATTTGTGGAGATTGATTGTGAAGTTGAGGGAAAGTCGAAGCCTTCAGTTGAGGATCATCCGTTATTAGAGTTGAAACAACTCCCACCACATCCCGAGTATGCATTTCTAGACGGGGAGTTTCATCTTCCGGTCATTATTTCATCATCCTTATGTCACACCCCGGATTTCCAACCCAAATCCATACACTGGTGGGGAGTATCGTGACGTCAGTTGATAACATCATTGTCAATTAAACATGACACAGCTGAAGTCTTGGAGTAAACTTACTCTTACAAACCAAATGTTCAAAATACAAAAATAATATACAGGCTCGTAATAGAAGATCCACAGGCGGATCGTAAATTATACATGGAAAGAATATAAAACAGACTTTTGGCAGATCTATGATTTGCAAGATCCTCTATCACTACCGAGCACTTCCAACCTATTTTCATATTGTACCTGCAAGCCCAGTCTTTTGAAAATACGTCAGCTTTCACTGGTACACCCAACTGACTCATTTTGAAAACATTTCAAAAATGTTTTAAGTGCGTATCAGCACAAAATCTTTTTATAACTTGGGAAAGTTGACATTCCAACCTTGTTAACAGATTTACATGTTTGTCCATACATACAGGGCCTGGTACGGAGACTGAGACATGATTAACGTACACACCACTTTGGACTCACGAAGGAGTCAATTCCTCCCAACCTTGTGTGAATGCATTATTGAGCGTCTATCGGGTACACCAGCGCTAAGGTCGTTGCCATTTCTATTGTAATGAGCCAACGATATCCAGGACACGGTAGTTAACCCCTGATGTTTAAGTTATCAAACAAAACTGATTACACGGTAGTTAACCCCTGATGTTTACTAGCCGCACCCGGCATTTGATTGATCCAATTTCCAACCAAGCGGTAATAATTTACCGTAACCCAAGCCCGTATAAGGGAAATAAGTCGAGAGTATTTACCTGAGCTAGTCTTGATTTTAAAATGCAAGGTTTAATATCTTAGCCGTATCCAAATTGAATTAAGTGCAAATAGCATTTACCAGAAGGCTCTAGTCTGGATTATGTCATAAGCTAACCAATTAAACACTAACGGTCTTATAGACTTAGACCGAGTAGTGTACATGATCAAAACGTATAACACTTGATTAAACGATGATCGGATAGAATATAGTTTAAACCCAACAAATACTTTGACTTGTATAAAATGGGTAAACAATGAACATTCTAGATTTTGAGTTTAAAAATGATAAGGTTATACTCGTTTTGGTAGAATTCCGTAAACTAGTTACGTATAATCAACCGTACGCTTATAAGCGATAATGGGTAACCGGATAAGTCATGAACAAGTTCTATATGCCATTATATTTTATATAAGTTGTAATGTCAGTAGGATATCAACTTTTAGGCCCGTTATGGTTTTAAATTGAAACTATGCCTCATAAGGGCGTTTCGGTAATTTCATACCGTATAAAAGAAACTTAAATATAACCTAATGTTATAATTATAAGTATTCTGGAAAAATAATTTATTTATGATATAATATCAGTAAAAAGTTAATTATATGTGTAATTTATCTTTTATGACCAAACTATGCACCGAAGGGGCATTTGGGTCATTTTACACATAGTTTATAAATTATTTGGGATTTCGATTTTGAAATATGTACCTAATGTAAAAATATTTAAAAAAAAGTTTTAAAATATGTAGGTAACAAGTCTTGGTCATTTAATCTGGTTTAAAACCATACTATGCGCCGAAACGGCGCTTATGTCGTAAAATGACGTTTTATGCGATGTTTAATGAAAACTGATGTTGAGGTCAGATTAAAATGTCTTAGATATGTTATTCAATATAACATATCAGCAGGTAAAAGATTTACCTTGAAAAGATTTGATTAAAACCATTTTATGAGCCACAAGGGCAAAATCGTCATTTATCGACATAATTCAAGGACCTTCTTGTAAACTCAGTTTATAATCTGATTTAACATCCCAATAATCCTACTTATAATATTACATCAGTAGGAAACTTATTTTCAAGTTCATTATCATAAAAACCTTGTTTTATGCAGAAGGGCATTTTAGTAAAAAATGGCATAATTATAGAACTTGCACATAAACTCAGATTCTGGTTATGATCATGTAATATAACCTCAAAGGGTTATGCTACATTATATTACGATCATAATGCAAATTTAGATCAGTGGGTAAGTAATCTAAATCGGGTCAGAATCAAAAGTCAAAGAAGAAGTCAAACTTCACGACTTTCGGTTGCGAAGCGACCCTAGAACTGAAATTGACGAGCCGAACATGTTCTTACATGTTCTAATAATTATTACCAACTTGTTTCAGTGTCAAAACAGGTTTCATAACATATATAAGATCAATTTATGATTTTTCTGAAAAATGGCCTGTTTGACTTTTTAATATCTTAACTTTGACCCGTCAATTGGTCTAGCAAACGTGATCTTCAGAATGTGCCATTTATAGGGATTAATACCTACCTTATTACGATCACTTAGCCATGTTCATTTCGAACAATGGCTGGACCATAATGGTCTTAACCGAAAGTCAAAGCGTTTTTCGTAAAACGCTTGACTTTTGGCAATAAAAGCCTATAAAGGAAAATGCATAAGGAAGGAACACTTACAAGAGGTTCCTAGAATGCAAGAGAACTAAGTTGGATGCTCCTTTCTGTTAGGAACTTCCAGAGGAGGGAGATAGAGTTGAAAATGAGAAAGGCGCAAGTTCAAATGGTGAACTTGAGCAACTATTTATAGTTGGAGAACTCAAAGGAGGTGATGCCAGGTGTTTAGGGGTGTAAGAGAGAGCTTACAAGTGTCCTAAAACGTGGCATAGTTGATTGAAAGTCAATAGTTTCGAAAAAATGGTTTTTGGCAACATGTGTGGAGCCAAGCAAAACTTTCTACAAACACAAGCCTCTCACGCCCCGCGAGAGGCACTAGCCTTGCCTCTCGCTCCCCGCGAGCGCCCCATGTCAGTTTTCAAGATTTGCCACATTTAGCCCTCAACTTATTAAACATCCTTAAAACCTCCTAAAACACCCTTTAAGCATATTTAGCCCACCATAGCCAATATTTGGCGTACCCAGGATTACGCCCGGTCATTTTCAAGCTCTCGGTTCGTTAAAAGGTCACTCAGAGGTATAATTTAACATGTTGACACTTTTAATCCCTCCATTATCCAACTTTCACATATTTACATAATTGAACCTCTCGTCCAACAAGTGGCACATATGAGAGTTAGGACTTCGTAAAGGATCACTCAGAGGCTCAC
The DNA here is from genome assembly GCA_947069175.1 of Scalesia atractyloides. Lineage (NCBI taxonomy): Eukaryota > Viridiplantae > Streptophyta > Magnoliopsida > Asterales > Asteraceae > Scalesia > Scalesia atractyloides. Next base: position 31,030,520 of record CAMTDV010001632.1, read on the forward strand.
TATAAGCATGTTGACTCCGATGTCACTCAGAGGCTAGGCATGTTGACATATCAGTCACTCAGAGGCCAAGTTTTTTAAGAATGTTGACATATCAGTCACTAAGAGGCTGTTATTTATGCATGTTGACATCGACCAGTCACTCAGAGGCTCAGTTTGAGCATGTTGACGCCTTTGGTCCTTATTGGTCTTTAATAGACTATATTTAAAATACAACACGTGTCACTATACTATTGTACACCATTTTATAGGGTGTTATATCCTCACCCCCTTAAAAGAAATCTCGACCTTGAGATTTTATTCAAAAAGATGGGGGGTACTTTTGTCGCATAGTGGACTCAACCTCCCATGAATACTCGGGACCTCTAAAGGCGTCCCATTTAACCTTTACTATGGGTATCATTTTCCTTCGGAGCTTCTTAACATTTCGATCCTCGATCGAAATTGGTTTCTCAACGAACCTCAGGTTTTCGTCAATTTGCACATCCTTGTGTGACATTGCTAGCGACTCATTGGCTAGACATTTCTTAAGGTTACTGATGTGGAACACATCATGGATTCCACTAAGCTCCTCTGGCAATCTGAGCTTATAAGCTACAGTGCCGACACATTCGACTATCTCGAATGGTCCGATGTATCTTGGGCTTAACTTGCCCTTCTTTCCGAAGCGCATCACACCTTTCCAGGGCGATACCTTTAGCATGACTTTGTCCCCTATTTGGAACTTAAGAGGTTTACGCCTCTTGTCAGCATAGCTCTTCTGCCTATCACTGGCAGCTTTGAGACGATCACGGATTTGCATAATCTTTTCTGTGGTCTCCAGGACAATCTCCGGTCCTAATAGTTGGGCTTCCCCAACTTCTGCCCAACATACGGGCGTTCTACATTTTCTCCCATACAAGGCCTCAAAAGGAGTAACCTTGATGCTCGTATGATAACTATTATTGTAGGAGAATTCTATTAGGGGTAAGTGGTCATCCCAACTTCCACCTAAATCAATCACACATGCCCTAAGCATGTCTTCCAATGTCTAGATAGTACGCTCACTTTGACCTTCAGTCTGTGATGGTAAACCGTACTAAAATTTAATCTTGTGCCTAAAGATTGTTGGAAACTCTTCCAAAAGTGAGATGTGTATCTAGTATCTCTATTAGATACAACAAATACAGGCACACATTGTAGGGACACAATCTGGTCCACGCACAACTTAGCCAATTTGTCAGACTTATACGTTTCTTTAATTGGCAAGAAATGTGATGACTTACTCAGCCTATCCACAATGACCCAAATCGTGTCATTACCACATTTGGTCTTAGGTAACTTTGTAATCAAGTCCACTCTTACCATTTGCCATTTCCAAGTGGGAATTTCCAATTGCTGGAGAAGTCCTGACGGCTTCTGATGTTCGCCCTTAACTTGCGAACACGTCAGACACTTGGCTACATAGGTGGCTATGGATTTCTTCAAACCTATCCACCAATAAATCTTCTTTAGGTCTTGGTACATCTTGTCACCACCGGGGTGAACAGAGTACTTTGAGTTATGCGCTTCTTGGAGGATTAGATCCCTAAGCCCCCCAAAAATTGGAACCCAGATTCTATCATTAAATCTAAGGATTCCATCCTTTCCAGGTGCTAATTGATCCACAGTTCCGCCTAATCCATCATTAGGAATATTAGCCTCTAACATAGCTTGCCTTTGCGCATCTAATAGCTTCTCTTGTAAGCTATTTCTGAGCTCAATGCTCTTGGCGTAAATCCTTATAGGTTTAACCTGTTTTTGCCACTTAAGGCATCAGCAACTACATTTGCCTTGCCTGGATGGTAGCGAATCTCGCAATCATAATCATTAAGTGTTTCCATCCATCGGCATTCTCGCATGTTCAATTCCTTTTGATTGAACAAATGCTGGAGACTTTTATGGTCTGTGTATATAACACACTTTGTGCCATATAAATAATGTCTCCACAGTTTTAGTGCAAATACAACGATAACCAGTTCCAAATCGTGGGTGGTGTAATTCCTTTCGTGCTCCTTTAACTGTCGTGATTCATAGGCAATCACTTTGCCTTTTTGCATTAGCACACAACCCATGCCGGTGTGCGAAGCATCGCAATAGACTACAAAATCCTCAATAACCTCAGGTAGAGATAACACAGGAGCATTGCTCAAATTGTTTTTCAGAATCTCAAAGGATTCTTGTTGTTTCGAACCCCAATTAAATTTAACATTCTTACGGGTCAAGGTAGTCAAAGGAGTGGCTATCCTCGAAAAGTTCTCAATGAACCTCCTATAGTAACCAGCCAATCCTAGGAAACTACGAATCTCTGATGGGGTCTTGGGCACTTCCCAATTCATTATGGCTTCTATTTTGGCGGGATCCACTTGGGTACCACGCTCACTTACAACATGTCCAAGAAATTGGACTTCTCTAAGCCAAAATTCACATTTGGAAAATTTAGCATAAAGCTTCTCTTGCCTTAGCAATTCACATGATTGAAGACTCCATGGAGGTGTTCATGGATGATTTTTCTGATTTTGGGAGTTCCTTTGATCATTGTCTGAAAAATTTGAAAAAGATGCTAATAAGGTGTGAAGAGACCAATCTTGTGCTCAATTGGGAGAAATGTCACTTCATGGTGAAAGAAGGGATAGTTCTCGTGCACATGATCTCACAAGCGGGGTTAGAGGTTGATCCAGCCAAAGTGGATGTTATTTCAAAAACTTCCACTCCCTACCTCATTAGAGCAACTAGGAGTTTCCTTCGTCATGCTGGGTTCTACAGGAGATCCATTAAAGATTTTCAAAAATCGCAAGACCCATGACCCGTTTATTGGAGAAGGATGCTCTGTTAGTGTTTTCGGAAGAATGCCTGACGGCATTCAATTTGTTGAAGCAAAGGCTAGTCGAAGCCCCTATTTTGGTAGCACCAGATTGGGCATTGCCGTTTGAGATTATGTGCGACGCCAGCGACTTCGCGATAGGGGCAGTCTTGGGACAACCAAAGAAAAAGCACTTTCATCTAATATACTACTCCAGTAAGACCTTGCACGATGCACAAGAAAACTACACTACCACGGAGAAGGAGCTTTTGGCGGTAGTTTTCGCGTTTGATAAGTTTAGATCATACCTTGTATTGTCCAAGACTATTGTGTACACGGATCACGCCGCTATTCGATATCTTTTCAGCAAACAGGACGCAAAACCACATCTAATTAGATGGATTCTGTTGCTGCAAGAATTCGATATCGAGATTCAAGATAAGAAGGGTGTGCTGAACGTTGCGGCCGATCATCTCTCGAGACTCGAGCACGGAGATTCCAAGGAGACATGGAGGGAACCAATAAACGACAATTTCCCCACGAGTTCCTCATGAGCGTGGAGGTGAGAGATGAATCGCCCTGGTTTGCCGACTTCGCGAACTATCTAGCTTGTGGAATTCTTGTCAAAGGATTAACACATCAGCAAAAGAGGAAGTTCTTTGCAGACCTTAAACATTATATTTTGGATGACCCATTCTTATTTCGAGTTGGAGCGGATCACGTGCTTCGTAGATGTGTGTTTGGAGAGGAGGCAGCCGACATTCTGCGCCAATATCATGAAGGGCCTACGGAGGTCACCACGGAGCCAACTACACCGCGAAGAAGGTGTTAGAAGTCGGTTTTTATTGGCCTACAATTTTTCATGATGCACAGAAGTTGGTAAGAGCGTGCGACGCATGCCAGAGGGCATCAAATCTATCCGCGCGCAACGAAATGCCTCAGAATTCGATCTAGGTCTGTGAAGTATTCGATGTATAGGGCATCGACTTCATGGGACCATTCCATCCTCACGCGGTAATAAGTATATCCTGGTAGCTGTGGACTACATGTCAAAATGGGCCGAGGCGCAAGCCTTACCCAGAAATGATGCCAGAGTAGTCGTGAGGTTCTTGAAAAGCTTGTTTGCCCGGTTTGGTGCCCGAAGGCACTTATTAGTGATCGTGGAACGCATTTCTGCAATGCGCAACTAGAAAAAGCCCAGTCTCGATATGGTGTTCATCACAGACTAGCCACACCATACCATCCCTAAACGAGCGGGCAGGTAGAGGTTACAAACCGGGGACTGAAGAGGATCCTTGAGCGGTCGGTGGGTCAGAACCGCAAGGATTGGTCAGACAAGCTGGATGACATGCTTTGGGCTTTTCGAACGCGTACAAAATTCCTATAAGGACTATTCTGTATAGGTTAGTCTACGGGAAAGCGTGTCATCTACCATTCGAGTTGGAGCATAAGGAATGGTGGGCGTTAAAGACTGCAAACTTAGATTTGAAGAGCGGTGGTGAGGCTCGCTTCTGCAGATCCATGAGCTTGAAGAATTGAGAAATCACGCCTACGAGAACTCTTGCTTATATAAAGAGCGCACAAAAGACTACATGATAAGCGATTCAAAGATCACAAGGAGTTCCAAGTAGGAGATCTCGTACTGTTGTTCAACTCGAGGCTTAGGTTGTTCCCCTGTAAGTTGAAGTCCCGATGGACGGGGCCGTACACAGTCAAGGAAGTATTCCCATACAGCACTATAGTCATCAAGGACTCAAACGGGGTAACATTCAAAGTCAACGGTCATCGGCTAAAGCTTTATGTTAACAGACCAGTTGACTTGGCAGTGGAGGTCATTGAACTCCACGCCCCGCACGCGTAATAAGTATGGGGAGGAGAGTCCAGCTATCGACTCGCAGAGAAAAAAAGATTAGCGAGCGTGATTTGCACGCTAAGGGTAAGTATGTAATTATGTTAATCTTTAGCCTTTCTTTCGCGATTTATTTGTTTTTTGATAAGTTGTAGGTTTTCCCTATTTTGATTCATGTCTTAGAAAGTTCTGAAGTTGAGGCGCTGTTCAAACAGCTAAAACACTTGAAAAGTTGTTGATTTTGTCGAAAATACAGAGCTAGGTGCATTCTCTACAAAATTCTGCAGACTGCCAGATGCCGCACGGCCGTGCAAATGATCCGCACGGCTGTGCACCTTAGATCTGCATCTGCAGGGAACGATCATGCGGACTGACTTCCCAGACACGCACTACCGTGTAGACTATCCGCAGACCATGCGACCCGAGAACAGTGATCCAGGGCGTTGCGATTTGGAATCCGCACGCCCGTGCACATCTGTGCACGGCCGTGCATGGTTTTTCTGACAGTTTGTTCAGTGAGTATAAATATGTGTGTTTCAGAAAAAACCAAGTCCCATTCGAAACCCTAGCCGCACTGTCGTTCCTGCACCCGCACTCTCTCAAAAATCACCTTTTTTCAAGGATTTTGCATAATCTTCAGTCAAGGTATGAATGCCCTTTACGTTTTGCCTCTTTAATTCTGTTTTAGGAGTAGATTAGGATTCTTGTTCAAGAAAGTTTTTGGGTTTTCTTTATAAACGACAATCAAACCCTAGTTCTTGAAAAATTGGGCGAATTAAAGTTCCAATCAGGAACCATCGGTCCATTCACTAAAAAAACACCTCGATTTATGGTTAAACAGCCGAAGTCTATGAATAGAACAAATTTTTTGGAACTGCAGACGATGCACGGCCGTGCGCGTCATCCGCACAGCCTTGCGGGCCTGAATCGCTGCATTGATCCCGGCAGCAACAGTGTGAGATTTGGATCCACACGGCCGTGCAACTGGTCCGCACGGCCGTGTGCAGGCTGGAACAACAAACAGAATGTTCCAAAAACACTATTCTGGTGTCGGGATCAAAATTTTTTAAGTCTGGTCTGATTTTTGTTGCTTGACTGCATGCAGATGAATCATCCGTTCTTGCAATTTGACGCCGACAAACAAAAAGAGCGGCCGTGTGTTAATCGACTACAAACTCTGTGGAACAGATAAGTCCAGATTGGTGAACCGCGAAGGTTGAGTTGGGAAGCATTGCAAGCCTTGAACCAATCAGAAAGGCTTCAAGAGATGATTTCTCTCCTGATGGCAAGGTTGCTGAACATATAGCGACCCGTCTACCTTGAGCTAACACTGGAGTTTTTTGCTTCCTACGGGTACGACAAACCAAGAAGCGAGAACCCAGACTTCAGAAACGCAAAAATCATTCAGTTCAGGCTTGGGGGAAGATGGCACAAATGGTCCATGGCTAAGCTTGGTAAAAAATTGGGCATCTACAGTGATGAAGATATAAACTCCAACATTTTTACCAACATTTACAAGTTCGGCAGCGACGAGGATAGGGCTGATTTATAGGCTCACATAGCTGATGGGCCACCTTATGATGCTAGGAGAGCAAAAGCGTCGAAGCTGAAGGACCCATTTCTTAGGGTTCTTCATCAAGTTATGAGCCACACTGTTTGTGGGCGCATGGAAAGTTCTGGAAACTGTCCCACACCGGACCTGCTATTCTTGTACTCTATAGTGAATGGGGTACACGTCAACCTCGCGCTCGTATAGCGGAATTTTTTTATAAACAACGCGGGGAGGTCGGTGAGCAGTGAAATTCACGGTGGGGAGTAGGTGACCCAACTTGCTCACTCTATCGGGATTCTGACTGACAATGTGGTAAACCATTTGACACTGGTCCACTCAGGGGTGAGGTGGACATTCGTTCCCTACGGGAGATGGGCTTAATTGTAGACACTGGAAATGGCCCAAGGTTGAGGGGCCTACGTGGGGAAGTTTAGGACCCACTCCCACCACTACCATCTGATGAAGAGCAGGACGTCGAAATGGACCATGCCCAAGAGGCACATGCTCACGAGGATGCTTTCATCAGACCACCACCAGAGCAACAGCAGCAGTACCAGTACCAGTACCAGCACCAGCCAGAGTATCAGGCACATCAGGATTGGCCCCCTGGCATCCCCTCATATCCAGAGTTCTACCAGCAGTTCCAGCAAATGCAGGGGAAGCAGAACACATGAGGGAAGAGATGCATGCGGGATTCTCTTACATTTTCGGAGGGCTACACAACGCCTTCCCGAACAACTTTGGCGATCCTTCACAGTTCCCATTTGGGAACCCAAGGCATGACGATGCGGGCCCATCTGGAGCCCGCCAAGACGATGAGGAGGACTAGTAGGAGGGAAGAGTTTAGCTGACGCAACCGCTGGTGTCATTTATTATTTGTCATTGTTTATTATTATCTCTTTTCGGGGTTTTTCTTTTTGACTACTTTTCTCTAAAAAAACCCCGCGGATATGTAGTACGTTTTGAAACACTTTATAAGTACTTATGTTATTTAAATTTCTAGCTTTTGGATGAATCTTTATTTACCTAATATTTTGATCGATTGTGTTGCCTGTGTTTTGGTTAGTTTGACAAGCTTTGCAGGTACATGGAAATGCACACCGAGCCGGAAAGAAAAGAAAAAATGGTCACGCCAAATATCTCCAAGTCTTCTTCCGCTCGAGGGGAGTATTATTCACCTTTTTCACACTTCAGTTACGCTAATTAATAACTGGGTAATTAATTTTCGATTCACATTTGGGACAATGTGAAATTCAAGTGTGGGGAGGGGTTTAACTTGTGTAACTTTGTTTGTCCCAAAAATAATAATAATAATAATAATAATAATAATAATAATAATAATAATAATAATAATAATAATAATAATAATAATAATAATAATAATAATAATAATAATAATAATAATAATAATAATAATAATAATAAACGGTCAATTTTATTTCATTTAAAAAGCAACTGATACGATAAAAACCGGCAAGCCAAATTGATTTTTAAAAGGAGATGACAACTAAAAGCGTGACAAACAAAAGAAAGACTTGCATGCATATCTTTACATTTATACCCATTCCTTCAGTTACGTGAGCATACTTGAGCCTTTCAATTCTTATCATGCTTGTTTTTGTTCGGAATACGAGCGAGCCTGGTGTTTCATGTGAGTTAGAACTTGTCGTTAGTATACTTTTCAATAGTATACTTTTCAAAACCATGAATATGTGAAAAGAGCATGAATGTGATAGAGGCACTTAGGATACCCTTTTGTGTTAGCCTTTTTCTTTGCTTAATTTCCGTAACCACCATTATCCCATTAGTTAAACCATGTTGAGCCTATCTCCCGTGTTTTTCCGTTGACACCCATTTAACCCACTTAACCAAATTGAGCCTTGTTATTGTTTAGCTTATTTTTGTTAAAACTCAGTTATGGTTACTATCTAACTTGCGAGTATTTGTTTTATTATCAAAAAAAAGAAAACAACAACAAAAATAGAATAAAGGGGATCAAATCGGAGCAATTTTAGATGCTGAATAGTACAATCTCATTGACTAGCTCGATATGGTCATAATCGGCTCTTTATGCCTTACTTATGTATAGTTGTAATTCATTTACGCTTGTTAGAAATAACCGCCGAGTTTTAACCATTTAGCCACTTTTAAATGTCCCTTTTCTACCCGAAACCATTGCCTAACTTTACAACCCTAAAAGACCTCTTGATTATGCTTTTTTGCATGTTAGTTGGTGGTGATTAGATCTTTTAACAAGCTTATTATATTGCATGGTTCATCGCCTTGGCATTGAGTGTTTTGCACATACACATTACATGTATGACTCATAAATATAACCGAGTGTGTGTGAGCATTATGAGGAATGTGAGGATTTGCATGTTAAGTCGATCGAAAGTGGAATCATTGTTTCTTGGTTATCTTTTCTTATATTCGCATTTGCTTGTTCGGTTTGAGGTCATTGATGTTGACTTTTTGGAAAACAACTGACCGTCGGACATTTATATAGAAACGTTTGGGACCTTCATAGGCCCACGTTCTTTTACTTCTAGTTGCTTGAGGACAAGCAAAAGTTCAAGTGTGGGGAGGTTTGATATACGTTAAAATATACATAATTTAGTTCCCCATTTTGCCCCTGTTTTGTGCGTTTTTGGCTAAAACATCATCGTATAGGTACTTAATCGGTCAATTTCATATTTTTAGGTCCAAAACAACGTACCACAGACAAAGTTGGAGAAAAAGTGGGATTAACGAACGTTCCGGATAAATTCTGCAGATTCTGTTGAAGTTACAAATCACGCACGACCGTGCAACCCATTGACACAACCGTGTGCGACTTGCGATCTCGGAAGCACTGACTGTGCGAGAGGTAGTGAAGCTCATTTCTTGGCACGCACGGCCGTGCTACCCTTTGGCACAACCGTGCGCGGCTTGATTGCTGATCAACATGTAATCTGAAGACTTTGCACGGCCGTGCAATCCATTGGCACGACCGTGCACATCTGAAGACTTTGCCGCCCAAACATCCACTTGTATACCCATGCCCTGCAGTGACGTCATGCTGATGCGTACGGCCGTGCGGATATCAATTTGTCTATAAAACAGAGCATTCGCGACTGATCAAAACATTGGGTAATTTTCCAAGTTTCTGGGCAATTTCTGAGGCCCGAAAGCTCTCTGATTAGGACGGTTTAAAGCCTCAAGGTTGCAAGAAGCTTTTCATTCATCCGATCCATCAAATCCTTGCTTGTTTATGGTTTGATTTCTTGTTCTTAATATATATTTCAAGTACATTTGCAAGCATTGAGCTGATGTTATGTAATATTGTTATAAATGTTATGAAAACACTTGTTTTATGATCAATATTTAGTTTATTATCATGTTAAAATGAAGCTCATGCAACTTGTTCATGTTTGAATCTTGATGATCATATGGCAATCTTGTTTCATTGATGTTGGATTCTTGATTATGATTGTTATCTTGGATGATTAGTAAATGGTTAGTTAGGATAAGTTGAATACACCCCATAATTAATCATTTATTAGTAAACTGTTAACTTGATTAATATGTTAACACCATGAAACTAGAAATGGGTATTGGTTTAATAAAAGATAAATCTGATTTTGATTAAGAATGCTTTCTTACACGGAAGGGCTCTAATGGGTTAGATGGTGTTATTGCGGGTTCTTAACATGGGTCATAATCTTTGTTGAGTAATTTTGGTCAAAATGACCAACTTGGTAAATTTATGTATAAGACTTGCAAAATGGATAAGTTTGTGATATGATCTACGTTATGCTTGTCTCGGTGGTTGTATTATGTTTATCAGTATTGCTTTCCTTGATAAAGTGAGGTTAGAAAACTCTTAACGAATGACTAACTTATTTTTAAAGATTCACATGAAATATATCAATAGCTCGTTACAGAATAATTTTAGGTGGTTACAGTGTGTTTTATCGTGTTAACTTTCCAAAGAATTATCATGTTAGGATTCCCGAAAGGGATACTAGTTGTCTTTATAATTGGAAAATTGATCAAGTGCCTTTGTGACATTTTTTGATAACATGCTTAGATTGTTTATAAAACAAGACAAAAGAAAAAGAAATTATATTTTTGTATTTAGAGTCTTTTATGTTTTAAAATATATTTTTAGAAAATTTTAGAAAAAACTCTTTCACATACCTTTTTACCGGTATATAAATGACGACGGTTTAGTACATAAGCGCCTGCCCGCGTCCATGGATCGACATCTGGTTCTTACCCATACTTTACTACATATACGATAGGGTATACTTATCCTTTTGTGTGTGTTTTAATTTAAGGTATAAATCATTTTATAAATATTAAAACTGAGTTCGTGTGTAAAATTCATTGTAAAAACATGTATATATAAGCACACATTAGTGCCCAATTTTATGTCCAATGTGACAGGCCAATGTGCCATAAATTTACATCTGTTATGATGTAGGGTGATATGCCATGAATTACATCTGTTATGATGTAGGCTGATATGCCATGAATTTACATCTGTTATGATGTAGGCCGATGTGCCATAAATTTACATCTGTTATGATCTAGGCTGATATGCCATGAATTACATCTGTTATGATGTAGGCTGATATGCCATGAATTTATATCTGTTATGATGTAGGCCAAGGTGCCATGAATTTACATCTGTTATGATGTAGGCCAATGTGCCCAATTTATGTCCAATGTGACAGGCCAATGTGCCCAATTTATGTCCAATATGACCGCCCAGTGTGCCCAATTTTTAAATGTCCAATGTGACTGGCCAATGTGCCCAATTATTATGTCCATTAGTGACAAGCTTATGAGCTACATGTAATTCTCAATTATGACAATGATAGTTGTGACATTACGATCCACTGTCTAATAATATATGGACTATGTCCAGATTGTAATTTGCCTTTGATGGTCTTATTAAGACTGCCAAATATAGATATGATAAGCCTAAGAGTTGTGATGTTATTCACACCAGTTTAATGGGCGATGGATTGTTATATCCGATGTTTAAAGCCAATATGGTTGTTATACCATGGCTAAAAGAAAATTTTGTTTGATGTTTAGAGCCAAAGCTTCAAAATGGTAAACTCGGACGAGGCACGGAGTGGCCACTGAGAGATTAGCTCTAACAAGGCTGAAAATATAGCCGTTAACAATGATGACTTCCAAGCTCGCATAGATGCAGCAGTGGGAAAGGCCATGGAAAAGGCCATAGAAAAGATTAGGGAGTTCAGTGCTACTCGCTCCAGACCATTATCAATCGCACCATCCTCAGCTCATAATGAGAGCTCAGTTCACTCTTCAAATGCGAAGAGTGAACCAAAGAAAACAGAATTCGCTGATAGGTCCCGTTCTTCTAAAGACAGATGTACCTATAAATATTTCGTCTCTTGTAAGCCCCGGGACTTTAATGGGGAAAAAGGGGTAGTAGAAACCCTGAAATGGCTTGACGAAATGGAAACAATCGTAGATATCAGCGGTTGCGCTGATAAGGATGTGGTCAAATATGTATCACAGTCCTTCAAGGGCGATGCCCTAATCTGGTGGAAAGCTATGGTCCAATCTACGGGTAAAATCCACCTGTACAACTTAGGATGGCCTAAGTTGTATGGTCAAATATGTATCACAGTCCTTCAAGGGCGATGCCCTAATCTGGTGGAAAGCTATGGTCCAATCTACGGGTAAAATCCACCTGTACAACTTAGGATGGCCTAAGTTTGTTGATTTAGTCAAGGAAATTTACTACCCACGTCATGAGGTGGATAAATTAGAAACAGACTTTCTGACTCTTTCGATGAAGAACCTAGATTGTCATAAATACGTTTCTGACTTCAATTCCCTGTCTAGGTTAGTTTCATATCTAATCACCCTAGAATCCAAACGCATTGCCGTTTTATTAATGGATTAGTGCCCGAGATAAAGGGCATGGTAAAGGCTGCTCAGCCTAGTACCTATAGGTCCACTGTAGACCTATCTCTCTCCCTCACCTTAGATTTAGTGAGGCAAAGGTCAGTTAAGACTGAAACTGACGGAAAGAGGAAACGAGAGGATAATAACTCCCAAAGGTTTAAAAAGAAAGGAAATTTCGGGTTCAAGAAGAACCAGCACGTGTCTAATGACAAACCTCTGTGTAAGAAATGTAAATATAGACATTGGGGATAGTGTAGTATAAATCCACAGACTAAACCCTGTGGTATCTGCAAGAGAAAGGGGCATAAGACCCTAGAGTGCAAGGATCTTAAGGATGCAGTTTGCTACAACTATAATGAAAAAGGGCATATTATGTTCAATTGCCTCAAGAACCCAAAGGTATTGATGCAAAGCCTGGAGAGGCTAAGAAAGGAAATGCTCGTGCTTTTCAGATGAATGCCATAGAGGCTGTTAATGACAATAACGTCATAACAGGTGCATTCCTCATCAATGATGTATATGCTAGAGTTCTTTTCGATTCAGGTGCAGATAAATCTTTTGTTGATCATAAGTTTAGTAAACTATTAAACTTACCCATAAGAACTCTAGATATAACGTATGAGGTAGAACTCGCTGATGGAACGTTAGAAATTGCATCTTCCGTTCTTGATGGATGCTCTATATCCATTAAAATCATTCTATCCCTATCACTCTTTTGCCAATGAAATTGGCAGGGTTTGATCTAGTTTTAGGCATGGATTGGTTATCCCATAACCAAGCCCGCATTGCCCGTGATAAGAAACTCATCGAAATTAAAACCCCATCTGGTGAAATGATCACCATCTCTGGAGATTTGCACTACGGATTGCCAGACAAGGTGTCGTTTTCTAAGGCATCCAAGTGTTTAGGGAGAGGTTGTGTCATTTATATGGCACTAATAACTATCAATGAGCCTAAGCCAAGTATTGAAGACCTTCCGGTTATCTCGGAGTATTCCGATGTTTTTCCTGAAGAATTACCTGGCCTACCTCCAGATAGGCAAGTGGAGTTTAGAATTGATATCCTACCTGGATCAGCACCGGTAGCCAGAGCTTCATATCGGTTAGCACTAACAAAGATGAAGGAATTGAGATTACAATTAGATGAACTCTTAGAGAGAGGCTTTATTCAGCCGAGTTCCTCGCCTTGGGGAGCTCCTATTTTATTCGTAAAGAAGAAAGACGGTTCAATGCGAATGTGCATTGATTACCGAAAGCTGAACAAGTTAACAACTAAGAACCGATATCCTCTGCCCAGGATCGATGATTTATTTGACCAACTTCAAGGGGCTAGTTATTTTTCTAAGATTGATTTGAGATCAGGATATCATCAGCTGAAGGTTAGGAACGAGATGTTCCTAAGACTGCCTTTAGGACCCGATATGGTCATTTTGAATTTCTAGTGATGCCTTTTGGGCTCACAAATGCACCTGCAGCATTCATGGATCTCATGAATAGAGTCTGCAAACCGTATTTGGATAAGTTTTTCATTGTCTTTATAGAAGACATACTTATCTATTCTCGTAATCAAGTTGATCACGAGAAACACGTTCGGTGCATTCTAGAATTGCTAAGGCAGGAAAAGCTTTATGCTAAATTCTCTAAGTGTGAATTTTGGCTTAGAGAAGTCCAATTTCTTGGACATGTTGTAAGTGAGCATGGTATCCAAGTGGATCCCACCAAAATAGAAGCCATAATGAATTGGGAAGTGCCCAAGACCCCATTGGAAGTTCGTAGTTTCCTAGGATTGGCTGGATACTACAGAAGGTTTATTGATAACTTTTCAAGAATAGCCACTCCTTTGACGACCTTAACACGTAAGAATGTCAAATTTGTTTGGGGTCCGAAACATGAGATTCTAAAACACAAGTTGAGCAATGCTCCTGTGTTATCCCTACCTGAGGGTATTGAGGATTTTGTAGTCTATTGTGATGCTTCGCACACTGGCATGGGTTGTGTGCTAATGCAAAAAGGCAAGGTAATTGCTTATGCATCACGACAGTTAAAGGTGCACGAAAGGAATTACACCACCCACGATTTGGAATTGGGTGCCGTTGTATTTGCATAAAACTGTGGAGACATTACTTGTATGGCAAAAAAGTGTATTATATACAATGACCATAAAAGTCTCCAGCATCTGTTCAATTAGAAGGAATTGAACATGCGACAACGCCGGTGGATGGAAACACTTAATAACTATGATTGCGAGATTCACTACCATCCAGGCAAGGCAAACGTAGTTGTTGATGCATTAAGTCGCAAGGAACGAGTTAAACTTATAAGGATTAACGCCAAGAGCATTGAGCTCAGAAATAGCTTAAATGAGAAGCTACTAGATGCGCAGAAGCAAGCTCTATTAGAGGCTAATATTCCTAATGAGGGATTAGGCGGAACTGTGGATCAGTTAGCGCCTGGAAAGGATGGAATCCTTAGATTTAATGATAGAATCTGGGTTCCAATTTTTGGAGGGCTTAGGGATCTAATCCTCCAGGAAGCACACAATACGAGATACTCAGTTCACCCGGGAGGTAACATAATGTATCAGGATCTGAAAAAGAATTATTGGTGGATGGGTTTGAAGAAATCCATATCCACTTATGTAGCTAAGTGTCTGACGTGTTCGCAAGTTAAGCCGAACATTAGAAGCCGTCAGGACTTCTACAACAATTAGAAATTCCCACATGGAAATGTGAAATGGTAACTATGGACCTGATTACCAAGTTATCTAAGACCAAACGTGGTAACGACACGATTTGGGCCATTGTAGATAGGCTGACTAAGTCAGCGCATTTCTTGCCAATTAAGGAAACGTATAATTCAGATAAATTGGCTAAGCAGTATGTGGACAAGATTGTGTCCCTACATGGTGTGCCGATATCTATTGTATCTGATAGAGATACTAGATATACCTCTCATTTTTGGAAAAGTTTCCAACAATCCTTAGGCACAAGATTAAATTTTAGCACGGCTTACCACCCGCAGACGGATGGTTAAAGTGAGCATACTATTCAGACATTGGAAGACATGCTTAGGGCATGTGTGATTGATTTAGGTGGAAGTTGGGATGACCACTTACCCCTACTAGAATTCTCCTACAATAATAGTTACCATACGTGCATCAAGGCTGCTTCTATGAGGCCTTGTATGGGAGAAAATGTCGAACGCCCGTGTGTTGGGCAGAAGTTGGGGAAGCTCAACTATCAGGACCAGAGATTGTCGTGGAGAAAAGGGAAAAGATTGTGCAAATCCGTGATCGTGTCAAGGCTGCCCGCGATAGGCAGAAGAGCTATGCTGACAAGATGCGTAAATCTCTCGAGTTCCAAGTAGGGGACAAATTCATGCTAAAAGTATCACCTTGAAATGGTTTAATGAGATTCGGAAAGAAGGGCAAGCTGAGCCCAAGATATATAGGACCATTCGAGATAGTCGAATGTGTCGGCGCTGTAGCTTACAAGCTTAAGTTGCCGGAGGAGCTTAGTGGAATCCATGATGTATTCCACAAAACTAACCTTAAGAAATGTCTAGCCAATGAGTCGCTAGCAATGTCACATAAAGATGTGCAAATAGATGAAAACCTGATGTTTGTAGAGAAACCAATTTTGATCGATGATCGACAGGTTAAGAAGCTCTAAAGGAAATTGATACCTATAGTAAAGGTTAAGTGGGATGCCTTTAGAGGTCCCGAGTATACATGGGAGGTTGAGTCCACCATGCTATAAAAGCACCCCCATCTTTTTTAATAAAATCTCGAGGACGAGATTTCTTTTAAGGGGGTGAGGATGTAACACCTCGTAAAATCGTGTCCAATAGTATAGTGACACGTATTGTATTTTAATTTAGTCTATTAAAGACTAATAGGGACTAAAGGTGTCAACATGCTCAAACTGATCCTTTGAGTGACTGTCTGATGTCAACATGCATAAACGTAAACCTCTGAGTGACTGATATGTCAACATGCTTAAACTTGGCCTCTGAGTGACTAATATGTCAACATGCCCAGCCTCTGAGTGACATCGGAGTCAACATGCTTATAGTTGACCTCTGAGTGATCCTTTACGAAGTCCTAACTCTCATATGTCTCATTTGTTGGATGAGAGGGTTCAATCCTGTAAATATGTAAAAGTTGGATAATGGAGGGGTTAAAAGTGTCAACATGTTAATTTATACCACTGAGTCACCTTTTTAACGAACCGAGAGCTCGACAATGTCCGGGGCATATTCCTTGGTACGCCAAATATTGGTTACGGAGGGCTAAATATGCTAAAAAGGTGTTTTAGAAGGTTTAAGAGGGTTTTAAGTTAAGGGGCTAAAAGTGTCAAATTTTGAAACCTGACATGGGGCGCTCGCGGGGCGCGAGAGGCATGGTCCCTGGCGCTCGCGGGGTGCGAGAGGCCTGTGTCTACAGAAAATTGCCTTGGCCTCCACACAAGTTGCCAAAAACCATTTGATTCGAAACCATGGTCTTCCAAACTGCTATGCCATGTTTTAGGACACTTGTAAGCTTCCTCTTACACTCCTTAACACCTGGCATCACCTCCTTCAAGCTCTCCATCTATAAATAGGTGCCAAGGTTCACCATTTGAACTTGCACCTTTCTCATCACAACTCTATCTCCCTCCTATGGAAGTTCCTAACTGAAAGGAGCATCCAACTTAGTTCTATTGCATTCTAGAAACCACTTGTAAGTGTTCCTTCCTCTTGCATTTTCGTTTATAGGCTTTTATAGCCAAAAGTAAAACGTTTTACGGAAAACGCCTTGACTTTCGGTTAAGACCATTATGGTCCAGCCATTGTTCTTAATGAACATAACTAAGTGATCGTAATAAGGTAGGTATTAGTCCCTCTAAAGGGAACCTCCTGAAGATCACGTTTGCTAGACCAATTGACGGGTCAAAATTATGATATTAAAAGGTCAAACAGGCTATTTTTCGGAAAAATCATAAATTGATCCTATATATGTTATGAAACCTGTTTTGACACTAAAACAAGTTGGTAATAATTATTAGAACATGTAAGAACATGTTCGGCTTGTCAATTTTAGTTCTAGGGTCGGTTCGCAACCGAAAGTCGCGAAGTTTGACTTCTGCTTTAACTTTCGATTCTGACCCGATTTAGATTAGTTAGATACTGATCTAAAGTTTCATTATGATCGTAATATAATGTAGCATAACTGTCTGAGGTTATATTACAGATCATAATCAGAATCTGAGTTTATGTATAAGTTCCGTAATTATGTCATTTTGACTAAAATGCCCTTCGTGCATAAAAAGAGGTTTTAATGATAATGAACTTGAAAATGAGTTTCCTACTGATGTAATATTATAAGTAGGATTATTTGGGATGTCAAATCAGGTTATAAATTGAGTTTATAAGCAAGTCTTTGTATTATGTCGTTAAATGACGATAAAACCCCTAAGGCTTATAAAATGGTTTTAATCACATCTTTTCAAAATAAATCTTTTACCTATTGATATGTTATTTTAAATAACATATCTAGGGTATGTTAAACTGACCTTAACATCAATTTTCATTAAACGTCACATAAATCGTCATTTAACGACATAAGCATCGTTTCGGCGCATAGTATGGTTTTAAACCATATTTATAAACTAAGACTTGTTACCTACTGATTTGAAAACTTATTTTAAATATTTTTACAGTAGGTACATGATACAAACTCAGAATCCCAAATAATTTATAAACTATGTGTAAAATGACCAAAATGGCCCTCTGGTGCATAGTTTGGTCTTAAAAGATAAATCACACATATAATTAATATCCTACTGATATCATATCATAAATAATTTATTTTTCTAGAATACTTATAGTTATAACACCAAATTATATTCAAGTTCCTTTTAAACGGTATATAATTACCAAAACGTCCTTATGAGGCATAGTATCATTTTAAAATCTTAACGGGATATAAGTTGATATCCTACTGATATTACAACTTAATTAAAGTATAATAGCATATAGAACTTGTCCATGACTTATCCGGTTACCCGATTATTGCTAAAATGCGTACGGTTAAGTATATGTAACTAGTTTACGAAAATTAACCGAAACGGGTCTAACCTTGTCATTTAAGTTTCAAAATCCAGAATATTTATAGTTTACCCATATTATGCAAGTCAAAGTACTTGACGGGTTTAAACTACATTCTATCCGATCATCGTTTAATCAAGCATTATACGTTTTGATCTTGTACTCTACTCGGTCTAAGTTGTCACACCCCGACCCGCAACGGAATAAGAGTCGGGGCATAATTGGGTTATCACCAAAGCTCATGATATTTACTAATATGTTTCATATTTATTAAAGTCAAAATTACATTCTCAATAATCCAAACATGTCCATACAAATACAAAGAAAAAGAACCAACTAAACAATCCAAGCTCTAAACCAGTTTATTCTTCTAAGCCAATCCTATGTGTTTCTTGCTGCGGCTGGATCACCTGTATCATGTGTAAAATGGGGGTTTTTGGGTCAACATAAGTTGGCGAGTGAACCTTGTTAGATAAACATTTATTATTGATTTCTTGTTATTTTTAACATGGAAAAATTGTGCAATAGTCATATGTGAGCAAATGTAAATAACCAAACAATAGCAATAACAACCACAAACAATAACATACAATAACATATGAACTTGCATGAATATATAACATGAATGAAACTGTATATGTTGGCAACGTCACGTTCACCCTCATAATGTAATGGGGAACTGACGGCCTATGATGAATGTCTGTGCGATCAAGGCTCAATCAAACGGAGCCGATCGTATGTTGGCAACGCCAGGTTCACGCTCATAATGTAATGGGGAACTGCTCAACGCTCATAATGTAATGGGGAGCGGCGGCCTATGAAATTGCGTATAATGAAAATAATAAATTAAATCTAAACAATAACCACACAACAGTTGATACAAGCTGAATACACATTTGTGCATGATATGATGTATGCACAATGATTTAAATATAATAAATGGTAAGACACATGATACACCCCAAAAACGTGATTAAAACGGTGAATTTGTAGAGATTCACTCACATTGGGTGCGTTCAGTTGGAGATGATGAGATGCGCACGAGTTTGAAGGATTAATCAACGAGGATTAACTAACCTAAATAATAACGGAAGGTATAGAAAATGAGTGGATTTTATTAATAATTCTAATAGGATTTTTAGATATATTTTTGTGAGTTTAAGGCTATTTCCTATCTTTAAAAACATTATTTTTAAGTATTTTTAATTGATTTTTAAATTAAATTAAATAAATAAAAATATAAAAAAAATGTTGACTTTTGCGTTGACCATTGACCATCGACTGTTTGACTGTTTGACCGGTTCTATTGTGTGAATGTATGCGCTGGGTGAGGCTCGAACCCGAGACCTCCCGTACGCGTGCACGCAGCTCTACCAACTGAGCTACGTGTCTAACCCGAAATAATTCTGTTTTTAATTATATTTATATACTAATTCAGTTTATTCAAAATTCTTTTATTTTCAAAAAGTGTTTTAAATCATCGAACCGGAGCGTGCAACAGGTCTCGAACCCGGGACCTGTGGGTTAGTGTTGCACACAGTCCACCGCTGGACTGTGTGTCTAACCTGGTTAATATACCGATTTTTATTATACTTAACAACTACCGTGAGTTAATCCGGTTCGGTTAGAAAAATAGAACATTTTAATTACAGAGAGTGTGTGTGTGTCAAGGATCGAACTCGGGACGTATGCGTATTATTTGCACACAGTCCACCGCTGGACTGTGTGTCTAACCCGTTTATAATACCGATTTTAACTAATCTTATAACATACATGACTTCGTCTTCTTCGTTCAAAACACAGACATTGGTTAAAGCAACTGTTTCTTGTTTAGTTCGTTTAACAAAAATTATGAGCAATTGAAAGGTGATGAACGGAGAGGTTTTGGAGAAAGAAAGTACCGGAACAGGTCGTCGTTCTCAGAACTCCGGCAAGGATCGCCGGCTCTGTTTTGTGAGCTTCCTCTGTTCGGGTCAATTACCAGTTTTGATTGATTAGATATAAAATTGAATTACTGAGCAACGATTAATAGTTGGTTTAAATGATCATACCGGTTAACAGCGAATTTCTGGAAATTCCAGAAGTTTTCCGACGAAAACAGAAAATCCGGCAACGTCGTCTGGGGTTGATTCTGGGTGATGGAGTGATGTTAGAATGGTCTCACAATGGAATGAAATAGAAAAAGTCGAGGTATTTACCGTTTTGAGGTGAGTCTCGGTTTTTCGGCGACTTGCAGAGAATTCCGGTGATGTTCAAAAAGTAATTCCGACGACCAGAAAATAGAGTAAACGTGAAATTAGAAGCTCTGGGAATGTAATTGAGTCGCGAGATGAGGATTTGTTGGAGTAATTCCAGAAATGAATGTTTTCGGTTTTAAAAACCAAACATCACCTGAATTCAAGTTCATTAACGACTGAATTGATTTAAAATGTCGGTTTATCGGTTATGTTCAAGATTCCGCGAGCACTCAACCGTCTTGGACGGTTTGAAAGCCGATATCGGTTTCAGACAGGTTGATTCATGGTTGTTCATAAGTTTTAATTGTTTCCTAAAACTTACAAAAACATCAAATGGCGGAGTGGTGGAATGTGTGTGTGTTAAGTCGCTAAGCTTAATCCGGCTGACCCGGGTTCGAGTCCCGGCAGCCTATTTTTCTTTTTATTTATTTTATTTTTACTTTTTATCAATTATAACTTTTATATTCTATTTTGTTTATTAATTATGCATCATTAAAAATTAAAATTGACATAAGTACGCAACGAAACATTTATAACTTGATATTCGATTACAAACGGAGCGGGTTTGGAAAACCCGTTTTTGACAAATGTTACATAAGTCTATGACTTAAATAAGACCCTTAGTATTTAATTGGTTAGTTTATGTCATAATCCAGACTAGAGACTTGCCGGTAAATGCTATCTGCACTTAGTACTTTTGTGTACAGCCGAGTTAGTATATCTTGCGTTTAAACGAAGAATAGCTCAGGTAAATACTCTCGACTTATTTCCCCTATACGGGCTTGGGTTACGGTAAATTATTACCGCTTGGTCGGAAATGGGATCAATCGAACGCCGGATTATGGCTAGTAAATCCGCATATTCTGTTTTAATCAGTTTTGTTTGATAACTTTAACATCGGGGGTTAACTATTGTGTCGTGGATATCCTCAGCTCATTACAATAGATAATGGCCACGACCTTAGCGCGAGTGTAGGCATACACCCGATAGACGCTCAAAATGCATTACCACAAAGTTGGGAAGAAATGACTTCTTCGTGAGTCCAAAGTGGTGTGTACGTTAATCATGTCTCAATCTCCGTACCGGGCCCTGTATGTATGGACAAACATGTAAATCTGTTAACAAGGTTGGACTGTCAACTTTCCCAAGTTATAAAAGATTTTATGCTGATACGCACTTAAAACATATTTTAAATGTTTTCAAAATGAGTCAGTTGGGTGTATTTACCAGCGAAAGCTGACGTATTTTCAAAAGACTAAGCTTGTAGGTATAATAATAAGAGGATCTTGCAAATCCTAGATCTGCCCAAAGTATTTTTTACATTCTTTCTTTGTAAAATTTATGATCCACCTGTGGATCGTCTATTACGAGCCTGTATATTATTTTGTATTTCGAACATTTAGTTTGTAATAGTAATTTAAATCCAAGACTTCCGATGTGTTGTGTTTAATTGTCTATGATGTTATCAACTTGCGTCACGATATTCCCCACCCGGGCCCACCGGTGTATTGATTTTGGTTGGAAATCCGGAGTGTGACACTAAACCTTACAACTAAATGCTAATTTTTTAATTTTTTTAAATCACTACTTTTCATCTCAAATTTTTTTGGACGAAAAGTAGCGATTTTCTTAAAAAATATGAAAAAAATTTGTGTGTTTTTAGAACTTTTTTTAGGTATTTTTGGTTGTGGTCGCATTGGTTCTCACAATAAAGAGTGGTTCCTAACGGATCCTACTCCTATATATATATATATATATATATATATATATTCAAATTAGGAGTTCTTTTTTTTTAAATAGATGTTGGTGAAAAAATAATGTTTATTAAAATGGGTAATTTTAAAAATAATTACTAAAATAAGTATTTTTATTAATTTGTTGTTCTTATAACTAATTTACCCCATTGATAATTAGTAAAAAAAGTCCTTCCTCTAACTCCCCATACCACTAGACACGACTATTAAGATTTGTACAAATTCTGCACCACACTTAATCGATTATTGTTACTCGGTTCAGTTGTTGATTGAAGTGTGATTCGAATTATTGTTGCTCAACTCTAGCCGATGATTCTTGTCGATCACAGTTGTTTGATTCCAGCGATACGGATTGGACCAATATTGTTGTTCGATTATAGGAAACGGTTCAGATTTAGTAGATTATTGTTGGTCGTAAGTAGGCAACGATTAAAAGTGAATGATATTTATTGTTCATAGTTGGTGTACTTCTGAACCACTGTGACATACAATTTCATATATCCATCACTTAAACTAGCCAAAAACTTGTTTAAAACACGTTGAGCTTCCAATTAAGTTAGATTACCCATGGAGTGTGATGTTTAATGCACAAGATTATAGAAGCTTAGATGACACCAGAATATTTGGATACGTCAATCAACGAGCAGAAGCTGCACTATCAAATCTACTGAACAAAACTAATTTCCTAATAGCATTGCCAATAAGAGCAAACTCTTGCTTAAATTCATTACTTTCAAGTTCGTTTGCACGGTTGAGGAGGTGGTGTGGATAAGGGACAACATTCCCAAAACGTAGAAGGGTGGTGCGTCGGAGGACGTTGGAGGTGTGAAGCGGATAAAACGTCGGAGTTATTGTCGACATATCAGTTGAAAAGACAGATGGTAATATTAGTTTAGTTTTTGTTCTTTTTAATATCTTATAACTTACCAAAAAGGACCCTCAATTAATATCAAACAATTTTAACAAGTTACAAAATTAGCCCTAATATATAAAATAACTAAAATACCCTTCACCTAAATAAAAATTTAACATCTGTTAGTGTTTGTACCCAAAGTTGTTCCAAAATTGAAAGTTAGTACTCAAACTTGCAACTTGAAACTCTTAGTACCTAACCACGTTATTTTCGAGAAACCATATGGACTAACAATGTAATTAACTCATTAATAAATTAAAGAAGATAATGTCATATGGTATTATTTGAAATCATTTGTTAGAATTAGATTAGATGGTTTGAATTATTTATTTATTTTAACCGGATCTTGTAGTAGTAGTAATAATAATAATAATAATAATAATAATAATAATAATAATAATAATAATAATAATAATAATAGGAAAAACTAAAATGATTTGAATTATTTTTTTAACCTGATCTTGTAATAAAATAGGAAAAAATAGTTGACATAAAATTGTAGTCATTTTTAAAATATCAGCATAAATAATACAAAATATAGTCAATATTTTCAACATAACCTTTTTTCTAATCTAATCCGTATTTTTCTACCTTAGAGATGTATTGTAATTATCTATTTGTGTAACTAGGTTATAGATTCGCGCATTACAAATGAATAAAGAAAATATCTAATGTAAATCGTGTAACACATGAGACTATAACCTATGCTTTAGATAATAACAATAATTCATAATTTTAATAATATAACAAATAAATAATAAAAACAATAACAATTTTTCTAATCTGTGTCCCTAAGGTTTGCAATTTTTTTTGGCATTTCATCCAACCCATTAACATAGTCAAAAAAGTCAGTTAATGAGGGGCATTTATGTCTTTTTACTTATTTAATTTATTTCTTTTCTTAAATCCATATAAAACCCAACTCCATTAGTTTATATCACTGGTCAAATGTGAACTCAAATAGTTATATAAATATTTTTGACAATAATGAGATTTAACTTAATCATTGTTGATATAAAATTACAACAATAAATAAAAATATATTCTAAATTATATAAAATATAATTTTAAAATTTTAAAATATATATTTGGTAATACTCTGGTCTTCGGTAACTATGTCTAGCAATAATTTATATTTATATGTGTTATATATTAATAATAAAAATTAGATATTAATCTAATATTATTAATTAATAATAATAATATTGCTAAATTAACAGATACCTATCTATCGTTATTTGAAAAATAATTATTATGTAAGATTAGACAATTGAGGTCATACAAAGTATATAACTAACTAGTGTTTAACCCCCGCATTGTGTGTAAGGGGGTCGTAAATCCGTGCTATGTAGTAAGCAAACGACGACCAATATATTTTTTTAGAAAACGAGAGCAAAAGTGATAACTTTGAAATTTAATGGAAGTAAAACAAATTTTTTAAGTAAAAGTAAAAAACTTGAGGGACTTAAACTCACCACCAAATAAAGTTTGGTGTTCAAAATAAAAAAAAAACACCAAAACTATAATCTGCTCTTTGGTTGTGGTGGACCTCGCATTTTACATATTTGTGCGTTACCATAGAAAATTTTCTTGTCTCCATTGCAATTTTGGAGATTATCTTGTATGGCATTTTTGTAATAACTTTCAAAACATGGCCGGGTTCTTTATCTACTGTTCCTAGGTATGTACCTTAAATGTTATATATAGTAATTTGGTTTCTATCCGCAATGATTAAAAACTTTATGTCCCATGTAAAAATAGAAATAAATAAAATACTACAATAATATAAGATAAATATTATGTATAAATTATTAAACTGGATATTAATATGATCTATTATTAATAATACGTATACAATTGTTGTTGTGTATAGATTAATAAATTATATTTTAATATTATATAGTAATAATATCATTAAATTAAAGAAGAGTGCCACTGATTATTAATTGGCATTCTTTGTTATTTTTAAGTTAGATTAGATTAGGTTAATTACTCGTATTACATGTAGTTGATCAATAAAATTTTGAATAGTTATTAAAAAGCGGAAAAAAAAAGGAAATAGTTGAGAAAAAATAAAATAAATGAATATTTTAAAAGTAATGTTTATAAAGAAATAATAAATAGTTGAGAAACAATAAGCGGATAGAATTTCATTTAGATACTTGTTTATTAGGTATAGCTTGAACTTATAGAGAAATAATCTGGACAATTTTCAAATGTATACAAGAATCTTAGGTACAAAATTGTTACAGGTAACAAAACCCGTTACTTATTAGGTATAACATAGTGCTACATATAAGTAAAAAAATATATTAATTTGAGTATGCTATAACCATCTAAATATATTTGTTTACCTTATATTTAAACTCTGGGCGACTTTCAAGTGTTCCATATTCTCATTTTAAGACTATTTTTATCTATTTTTAACCGTTTAACTCCTTACAGATAAAACATAACCCAAATCGAGCGGTTCATAACAAAATGGGTTGAAGTTGTCACGTCTATAAAACATATATAAACGTAAGCAAAGAGCTAAAATAAACAATGAATAAATCAAAACAAGAATAAAAGAAAATAATTACTTGAATGCTTTCGTTTATAATGATATGACATAAAAATAAAATGGGATTCAACAAATAATAAGAAATATTAATCTCTGATTATATATATTTGATTGAATGGTCTTTTAGTTTGATCCTAAATGATTATAAAATTGTTTTCAGTTTGTAGAATTCATAAAAATATGATTGAAAAGTTTAATTGATAAAAGAAATAAAATTTTGGATTAAAAAATCTATAGATAAAAACGAAAACGATTAATTAATTTTATATACGATCAACAAACATTTTTATTCCATTATGCTAGCAAGAAGCTAGACAACACCAAATAAACACACTACATTACATTAGGACCTTTCACCACCTAACTACTACGAGCCAATCTTATACAAGCTAAATGCACCCTACACAACCCAATCCAAATGATGCTTCCTTGCTCTAGCCTTAATCCAGAGCAAGCTCAATGTTTTAATTTCCTTAATAACCTTCTGTAGAGCCCATGGAGTGCTGTTAAAAACGCCTCATTTATGCACTTCCACACGCATCAGAGTGATGTAAGAGAGATCGCATATATCGCCTTGTTAGCCTTCAACGAACCTGTCAGATACTTATATGTAACACTCCAAAAACGGATTTGGTAATCAAACCACGGTAATTACTAAAGAGCGGGTAAAAGACCGTTAGTGGTAAAAGTGAACCCGTAAACAAAATAACTAGGAACAAATTAACCTAGTTAATAACATGTATATAAGTAACAAGACAATTAGTTGTAGTTTTATTTTAATCAAAACTAAATATGAGGGACCAAAGTTGCCAAGAAAGGAAACTTGTTTTGTTAAAACATAAAATTAACACATAATACACACTTAGTGTGCGTGTGTATGTCGATCGTTAGGAGAAGAAACATGGGGAAACCCTAGTTTCTCCAGAATCATCAAAATTGAAGGGGGAATCACTACTAGAAAAAAGACCTTCAATGACGCGCAATACGTGTCATTAAAGGGTAGATATGACACACAAAGAAGTGTCAAGGAAGCCCTTGTCATTAATTGAAGATGACATGCTCTTGTGTGTCATCCTTTTATGACACACCTTTACGACACACATTTATGACACGTCTTTATGACCCGGCTTAATGACACACACTCATGACACGCGTTTATCATATATTTATGACACGCATTGCGTGTCATGGTTCTAAATTTTTTTTTATTTTATTGGTGGATTTGCTAATTTTCCTCATTATAACCAACAATATATAAATCCATATCATAACAAAATAACACATATATCAAAACAATTCATTTCATAGTCATACATTAAATACAAAACAAATATCTTAAGTTAACAAAAAATATTGTTTGGCGTACATACTTCGACATCTAAAATAGTCACTTAAAAACAAACGCTACCCCATAACTCAAACACCCTTCACGTATCCCATCAATATCCTCATCCGTGTATACCGCTTTGCCTCTCCCAACCTGAGAACAAAATTAAAGAACCTTAATACATGCACTTTTATATAAAAAGAACAATTTATGACATAAACACAATTAGAAAACCTAAATCCATGCACTCTGATATCATAAACAAAGATGATATCCACACAATTATATTCTCATTCCATCATGTTATTTAGTTATCTTTTTTACTTTGTTTCTTTTATATGCAAATCAAACACACATATCTCATCAAAATCCCCAATATCATAAACTAAATTCAATGATCTAATAAATGTTTTGCAGCCAGTTAGCTATCAAACTAAAAATACTCCAAAAGTAATCATTTAAAAAATAGTACTTACATTGTCATTGGCAAGTATTTCAATTCCTTCTTCAACCACCTCTTTCATGAACTTCAATACGTAGTAGCCACATTCAGTACATCCCGTCTGATATGGACACTACAAAATTAAAAATTTTGATTCAGTCGATGGAGTTAAAACTACAATTTCAACACATGGTCACAACTAAAGATATTGATATGTTTCTATCAATAAGAATTAAAAGCTCACCTTAGCGTTAACCCAATTGACTTTAACCCTAGTCTTGGTTCCACTTTGTACAGCATATAATGTCATTGCACTACAAAAAAAATTAAGAAATATATCATAATAATATAATTTTTCAATAATTTATATAGTATAGCATACAAGGCCATTGCCCCAAATAATTTATATTACTTACGCATCGATAATCTGCCACAACACTGGATTTATTACGCTATTCCTTATAGAATCAAGATAATGGCAAGTATTTGTTTTCATGTCTAAAACTGTCAATACCCAATGTCTTCTACAAAAACCAAAAACCAAATTAAATCAAATAATATCAAGATCATAGTTTTTTTTTCTTCATGAATAGTTATTTAAATGGAAAATCATACCCAGGATTGTAGGGCACTAGGATGATGTCATTGTCCTTTCTTGTAGACAACCGATCTGCAACCATTCTACTTGCATCATCAATATGTTTAGGTTTTGATTTACGTTCACTTGGTGAGATTGCACTCGGGCTCACAAAACAAATACCGTGATCATGTTTTGGCCCATTCTTCAATAGCCTGTTAACATACAAAAACTAAATCGTTTAAATAAATTGTGTTTTACGAACAAGTATTGTAATTAAATTGAAGTACTTCCATGAACAAACCAACTACTGCTTCAAATCAGCCTATTTAACTGACCAAACCAACCGATTATATTCAACATTATAAACTCATAATGTAAAATAAAATAAAAGAAAGACTTACAATTCTATCAACCACCACTTGAACATCTGAGTCGAAACCTCCTGTTTTTAATTCTCTTGCTCTTTTCCATAACATTGCCCTGTCAATCTCCTCTTCCTCCAGACCAGTTTCTTGCATCTAAATGTAAAAGAATAACAAAACTGATATAACATAAACAATAAAAGTGAACTATGTGTTAATTAAATTCATACAATCTCAGCAGCGAGTCTGCCATATCCCTTTCTACTCAAATGATGATTGTATTTATGATGTGCACGGACTTTCTTTGCTTTCTTACTTGTCTCCTGCATTAGAAACATTAAAATGTTTATATAACGTTAGATAAGACATGGACTACTGAACAAATACAACCACTAAAAGTTTAAACAAACCTCCCATTGTTTTGAAGTTCTTTGTACTACAAATAGTTTCAAGTCTTCTTTTTTCAAGAACGGATACTTAGGAGGAGGATTAAGTAAATTCTTCTTCTCCTCAGGGTCATCTTTCTTTGTCTTAATGTGATCCCGATATAGAGTATGTTTGAAGTTTCTCCACTTTGTCCAAATTGATTGTATAGTTTGCTTCCGGCTCTTTGGGTTAACCACAAAATGTGCCTGAAAATATAAAACAAACAAAATTTTAAACACTAGTTAACAATAGGGCTGCACATAATCAGATTTAGACTTATGCATGGATCGAAAATTGATTGCTGAACTTGGTTTTAAATTGCGTGATGCACTCCGATGCATTTGGTCCAAAATTTTGATGCGAGTTGCGCGATGGGAGCGCATCACGTATACGATGTGCTCTTTATAAAAAATATTTATGGATAACTTATAAAAACATACTTAAACTAGAATAACTAATTCAATCAGAAGATTAGAGTTGTGCTTTTTAAGATTACATGATGCGTGCATCAGAGCACATAATGCGACTAGCGCATTTTGAGAAATGGTCGCAACATTCTCGCATTATGTAATCGCAATGCATCAGCCGTTGCGATGCGCTCCCATCGGTGCATCGGGCGCATAATGCATTATGCGCGCATTTTAAAACCAAGTTGCTGAAATAAGTAGAAGTTACCAAATGGCAATAGTTACCTTAAATAAACATGATAGGCTGCTTTTATCGCTAAATCTGGTTCCTAATTAGTAAGATAGCTTAAAGTAAAGATTAGATGTTAGACTTACCATGACATATTGCCACAATTCTTCCTTTGTTTCCTTACCAACGTTCCTCCAAGTGGTATAAGTTATGGGAATCATAGTTCTTGCTACCAATCCCTCGAATGTAGAGAGTTTTACCGATCCCTTTCCAATTGGGACACCTTTTTTATTGTACGTAATTATAACTTTCCCTTTACTAGCTTTTGACTTTATTGTCGGACCTCTTTGTGATTTCTTCTCTTCAGCATGATCCGAGTCAGAATCCGATTCCATATCTAAAAAAAATATGTTTCAACAAATACACAATAACTAGTTACAGCATGATGTGAATCAACATTATGTAAGAAATACACAATAACTAGTTACAAAATTAAGTAATAAAAACATAATAAAATAATTAAGTAATAAAGACAAATTTCATGCAATTTGGAATTTCAAAAATTAAAGAACTGAAACAAAAACACAAAAATTAAGTAATATACATAATTAATCTCATTTAAGAATTTAAGAACCGAAAGAAAAACACAAAAATTAAAGTTTTTATTATCCACAAATGATCCTAGAACTCAGGTGGCCCATTTAATCATTAACTTACAGCATGAAGGACAGTTATAAGCTGGTGGGTATGGTGGCAGGTATTCATCTGGTTGAAGATCCCATTCTAAGCATGATTGGTCTGGGTAAATCTCCTTGTTTTCTATCAAAGAGATCTCTAGTTCAACTCTTCTAGGTCCCGTTTTTTGTTCCTTTTTTCTATGTTGCCAAAAGCGATTAAGGGGCACCCCTAGGCGACCAGGCGCAGCGAGGCGCGGCTATAGCGCCTGGTGGTGGCTCAGGCGAGAATATGGGTTTTTCTGTAAAAACGCTGCTCAAGCGAGCGCCCAGAGCCAGGCGCAGGTGAGAAAAGGCGCGGGCTTTAATCATGTGAGGCGCAATGAAGAAGAAAAATGAGTGACAAACCGATAAGTGCAGCAATCACCTTCTGTGTCTTCGTTCTTCTCACGTTCCTTCTTTTTTTTCTATTTTGCAAGAGCGGCAGTCTATATTTGTAAAATAGTATTAATGTAATAATTGTTAAGGCCTATTATTAAACTAGCCCTAAACAAGTCTAAAACCCCTAAAACTAGTATTTTTATACTTTGTGCCTCACTTAAAAAAAGTCCTCGCTTTTTAGCGCCTTGCGCCTAGGCTCCGGGCGAGACATATGCGCCTTAAGTGCGCCTTTGACAACATATTCTTTTTTTACATCCGAATTACAACCAGGGTTTTTAAACAAAATTTAATAAAACAAAAAAATGCATCACGCACCCCCTACTAACACTCCAATTTGCTTCTTTTGATTGATAAACTGGATGCTTTTATTTCTAAGTTGGTTACCAAAAAATGCTTTTATTTCACAGTTGCTTTTAATGTACAGTGGACTGGACTTCATAAAAAAAGCTCTCAAAATTTTGAAGTTATTTTAAGTAATGGTGGCGTTTAGGTAGCTGTTTGTTTAAAATGCAACTAATTAAGTTACTGATGTGTCATTTTACTTATCACATCCAAGCAACCCATTAATCATCAGTTCATCACTATTTGATAATTTAGTGTTTGTATGTCCACTAAATGGTTCTCCATTTTCGTGTTTAATCATGAATCAAATGGATATCAAAACAATTGAAAATAAAAAAGAACAAGTTAACTCTAGACTTAAAATGAAAAAAAATCTACATTTTCTAATCCCTTGTTTAAACGTTTGCATTTTTTCAATGAACTGGGTTTATTAATCTTAGATTACATTGAACCGTCTTTCTTTTGCTATGTTCATCCCCCGACCAGAACGACCAACCTGAAAATTCTAACGTTCGTTGTGAACAATCTTAACACCGAAAAAAGGGGATCCTAGTGGAAAAATCATGGGTCTGCCACTGTATATAAATGACTTGAAATGTCCACTGAACATAGATTATTGACTTTAACTACACTAAATTTCAAACTAGAATCAGACAAAAACTTTTTTAAAGCCAACCTGGCCCAATCCGAAAACCATTCCGACACGGACCCGTTTCAATCCAAACCCATCCTGACCAGAACTCTGTCTGGCCCAAACCCGTATTGACCCAAACCAAAACAACCTTTTTTTTCTCAATCGACCAGTTCCAAGCCACACACATTTTGACCCGCCACCCGACCTAACCCAACCGGCTCTTTTGCCAGGTATAAGTATCATATATATTCAAGAAGTGTATTTATGTAACCCTAACCAAGTAAGTTCTACCAGTTACTCTATACAAGGTTCCTAAAACAATAAAATGACATAAATGTCACCCGAAATCGATTCATAGACAACAATCCTCTAACAAGAGATTCATTAAATGACAAAGGAATTCCATCCGAAACCTAATACATAGACACTTTCAAAGTTTTTTTTTCATATCCAATTAACAAATTCTACTGAAACATTTCATCAAACACCTAGAGTGTGTCTCTAATGACCAGACAAATCACAAAGACTTAGCTTCACATCACATAATACATGCTTATATATTATATCTATACACATAATAATAATAATTAGAAGAAGAAGAACAACAACAAAATAACTTTGATACATATGTGTAATGCACTATGCTGATACACTAAAACATACAGTAAAGTAAAAACCTTAAACCAACATTGATATTTCATGAAGTATAACTAAATTTCAAACCTGAAATCAGATGTTCAGCAAATTATTGGATACATAAACCCTAGAATTTAAGATGCTTTGTTAATAGGTTATTGGATGAGGTTTGTTACCTGGAAGGAGATGGTCAGCAGGAAACTTGTTTGGATTTGGGATGATGAAGCGGCTGAGGGTTTAGGTTTTTTAGAGGGAATTTGGAATTGGTGTGTAGAATTTTGAGAGGGGTGTGGGATGATGAAGCGACTGAGGTTTGGGTTTTTGAGAGGGAAATTTGGGGAGATAAAAGAGGTTTGGGTTATTGAGAGGGAATTTTGGGGAGGTAAAATATTGTTCAATTTTTTTACAAGTACTAGAAGTCGTGAATTGCTAAACAAATGATGATTAAATTAATTAAAAATTAAACGATGACACACAACGATGGCATGTATATTAATGACACACAACCATGACACACACGTTTTGTTTAACTATTAAAAGTTAAAAGATGACACAAAACCATGACACACGTATTTTAATGTGTTGTATATTTTTTGAAAATGACATTTAAACGATGACACATAAGAATAAGTGTCATAAAATATTCAGATTTTACCAATGATGACATTTTTTCTATGACACAAGTGTTTCTATGTCATATATTTAGTGTGTGTCATTGTTCTTATGTCATTAAAGGTATTTTTTCTAGTAGTGAATCGGACCTCAAATCCGTGCATGAACATAAATAATTGATCACCTAGACCAGGAGGCATAAGGTATGTCTAAAAACTTAGATTGATGAAAGTTGTAACTAGAGACAAGTAGAATACTTGCAATTAAATTGTTGGATTATGATCCAAAGATGAAATTGAGTGTATATGTGTGCATAATTTCGTTTGACATAATGGAATTATGAAATATTTGAGGTATGATTACTTGTAGGTGATTAACAAGTAGATGTTGAAGTGGGTTTTAAAAATATGATGAAGTTGATAATATATCTATGTGTAACTTAACCGTGAGTTTGCAAATGTTAATAGACAGTTGACTTTTAGAAGTCAAACTGACCTATAATATGATCAAATGTTGAATTGATGTAAAATTCGTAAGGTGGGATGCTCTTGATGAATGATGACTAATCTAACCATGTTGCAAATGATAAATGATAGTTCGACCATTAACAAGCTAGGTGGAAACTTGGGAAGAAGCTGGTCAAACAGAACAAGCATGGGTGAAAAGCATAATCGGATGCAAGGTAAGTAAAGCCTACCTCTTTTAAAGTAAAACATCTACTTATGTATTGATTAAATAAGGGTGTCTAGTATATTGAAATGGGTCTTTAGAATACGATGTTCCGACGCAAGTCGATACGGATCGAAACAAGTGAAAATGGTAAGAAACCATATTTGATGATAAAAGGGGTAAAAACGGAATTCGGACAAGTATTGACCAAATTAACAAAGAGTTTTGAAAAGATATTTTATGGTGTAAGCCATAATGGGTCAAATAAATAAAGAAAGCGATTTTAAGTAATACGACCCTATTATGCAAATCGTAACGGGCCGAACGAAATAAATGGTAAGTAAATATCATTTTTACCATAACCAATGTTTGATTATGTCGATATGTAAAAAGGGCGAGACAAGAAATAAATCAAACGGACAAACAGGTCAAATGGTGATGTTATCCCCATTTGAAAGGAATAATTAATATTTGGTTTGTTAAGTTGCATGCTTACATGTAAGCATGGTTTGTGAGCATGTATGGCCATAAATTAGTATATAGAATCGCAAATCATCGCTAACGGGTCGATACTTAGACTCGCACCAGGTAAGTGTAGTGGTTATGCTCTTGATGAGGGTTTATGGTACGACTAAAGTTAGTCGAAATAAGGGTGGACACTTGATCACCTCAAGTGAGGTATATCTAGCGTGATGGTAATACGACCATTGGAGTCGAAAATATATGGAAAACTTTTATGTTTTTAATAACATAATAAATTTTAAATGGAATACGGGTCAAAAGTATCCCTTTGGTCAAAATATGCTTTTAAAAGTCTTCCGTCGTAAAAGGGACTAAATTGATCAAAATGCCCTTTGTCAAAAGTGTCCCCTTGAGGGTAGTTAGTGCACCCTTCCGGTAGTGTAAAAGCAAATGGCATGGAACATTTTGGTTTTATTCCTCTTAACGGATCTTTTTCGTAAATTACAAACTGAATGGTAGAATTCAGAATTTATTTGATTTACTGTACCAAATCCACCATAAATATAGATGTGGTGGAAGATAAATAGAACTCATAGTGTGGAATAGAAGGTAAGGAAACAATGAGCGAGATTTAAGCTTAAATGTTTAAATCTCTTAATGGGTCAAAACGAAAATTTGCATAAACCGGTTAACAGTTGCGTAATACATAAAAACCATGAACTCGGGTTAGGGATTTTGGGTTAAATAAGTAAGGGAACATTTTACGGACATTTAGAAACAAGTTTCATGTGAAACGGATGAAAAGTGAATAAATTACGAAAGTTTTCGTAATTAAAAACAGCAAAACGGAAATACTTGTGGCAAACCACTCTAAGCTACGGTGGCCAACCGTAGCTTATGGTAGACAACTGCTGAATGAAACCAGAAAGTAATGTTATACAGATACGTCTCCATAAGTCCTGGGATGAGTTTAAATGTGCGGGACTTGAAATGGGTCGAACTAGATAACCAACGCAACACAACAGTAAAACTGTTGTAGAAGAAAACGCCGCTGACGCCATGTGTGGCTGTCGCCGACGCAACGTTTAATGTCCGACGACTTAAGCTACTGCCTACGACAGTAAAGCTCCGACGCAAGTTTTAAAGAGGCGTCACTGACGCGGCTAGGTGTCGTCGTCGACGCCACCTCAGAAGTTGAGTTTTTGTTTTGATTTATTTTGGCGAGTCGGTTATGTCGTGCTTTTCGGTAATTTGCTATAATATTAATATTTTCAAATTTCTAGTTTAAGGTAATTGCAAGCACCTCCGGATGATGATAAAGCTCAATGAAGATGTAACACCCCAAAAATGGGTTTGGTAATCAAACCAAGTTAATATTAAAGAACGGGTAAAAGACCGTTAGTGGTAAAAGTGAACCCGTAAACAAAATAACTAGGAACAAAATAACCTAGTTAGTAATATGGAAATAACAATAAACGATTAGTTGTAGCTTATATATAATCAAAACTAAACTTGAGGGACTAAAGCTGCGTAAAAAGGATACTTGTGTTATAAAAATAAAAGGTTTAGACACAAGACACACTTAATGTGTGTGTTGGTCGACCCTCAGGAGAAAGAACAAGGACAAAACCCTTATTCCAGCTTAATCCATCAAATTGAAGATCAATTCGAGACCCAAATCAGTGCATGAACATGAATTATTGATCACCTCGATTAGGGGATCATAAGGTATGTCTAAAAACTTAGATTGGTGAAAGTTATAATTAGAGACAAGTAGAATACTTGCAATTAGATAGTTGGATTATGATCCAAAGATGAAATTAAGTGTATGTGTATGCTTGATTTCGTAAAAATTAAAGAAATTATGCAATATTTGATGTAAGATTACTTGTAGGTTATTTACAAGTACATGTTGAAGTGGGTTTTGATTATATGATGACATAGATGATACATAAGTGTTCATGATCGTCATACTTGTATGTATGTGTAAGATATTTGAACAAATTAGAGGTTCGAATAAGTGTTTGTACATAACTTAAAATGGGTTTTGTATTATATGATGAAATTGATGTTATGTCAATGTTAATGAGTGTTTGAGATCATGTTGTCTACTAGTTTGTATGTACAACTTGATTATATTAGGTATTCGGATGAGTGCCTAGTAATATGATGAGATGAGTTGTTTTGTAATAATGAAACAATTCCAAGTTCTTGTGTAATTATCGATAGATTAGCATATGATTGTAAAAACTATGTTAATTTGATATTAGCAATTGGGTGAACTTGCTTTGGGAAACGTAGCTATAATGGTGGCCTAAGAAAAGCGCTTACCGGATAATTAACGAAATGCCTAAATGAGTTATTAAACTTGTTTGAGGGTTAGTATGAGTAAATAGACAGTTGACTTTTATAAGTCAAACTGACCTATAATAAGATTGAATGATAAATTTGATATACAATCCGTAAGGTGGAATAGTCATGTTAAACGATGACTAACCTAACCATCTTGCGAATGATAAATGATAGTTTGACGCTTGACAAGCTAGCTGGAGGCTTAGGAAGAAGCGGGTCAAACGGAACAAGTACGCGGAAAAGGCATAATCGGATTTCAAGATAAGTAAAGTTTACATCCTTAATATAGTAAATATACTTATATAATTGACTAAGAATAAGCGCTTTGGTATTCGGAATGAGATGAAATACAAGGTTCTGATGTGAATCGTTACGGGTCCGAACAAGTGAAAATGGTAATAAACCATATTTGATGGTAACAAGGGTAAAACAGTAATTTAGTCATGTAATGACAAGTAAATAAGGAATTCGGGAAAAGTTACCTTATGGTGTAAGTCATAAGGAATAAAAAGAGTAAAATGGCAATTCAGTCACGAGTTGACGAATAAATACTAAATTTTGAAATAGACACCCTATGGCTTGTGAACGAGGATCGGGCTCATCCAATGAGCAACTGATCTGATCTAACTCAACTAGCAGAGGCGGAATTCATTGCTAGAGAGGTTGACAAAACAAACAAGATAGAACTTAGTGTTTAACTGCTCTGTTGTATTCAAAGACGTGCAAGGTACAGACGCGAGTAAACAAACTAGCAGGGCTTCGCGGTACTATCTGAACTGACTTCTTAGCTCTGACACAACACTCCTCTATTTATAGGTCGACATGACTCGTACTGGAGTGTGTTAAACAGAGATGTGCTTTGTACGAGCAGCTTATCCGTACAAGTGGCTGAGAGTCACTCGTACGAGCCATACAATCTCACTCCTACGAATCATACAAAATGAATAAAATAACATTTATCATATATACATTCGACATTAAAAGCTCTATAAACAATATAGAAACATCCTAGACGTAGGCAATAGACATAATGCACCAACAAACTTCCCCTTGGATGTTGCCGAAGTCTGGATAGTCTTCAAAAAAAACTTCAACTGATTTGACTCTAACGTCTAAAGAATCTCTTCGGTGGCTTGCGACACTCCTTAGATGCAATCGGCGTTTGGTCTGTTGGAGGAGGTTGTTTCGTTGTATTGCGAAACCGAAAAAGCGATGCTATACGAGCACGCTCTGCAATCCGAGCTTCATTCTTCTCTTTCTTTTTCTTCTCTATCTCCTCAAGCTTCCTCCATGAAGTGTTCCATGTCGATCCAGAGTGAATATTATTGGCAAAGCAAACATTAACGGACTTTCTGGAATTGGAGAGCTTCTTCCTTATCCTTATCCTCAAAGCTTATCTTGCTATAGAATAAACATTCGATATCCTTCTTAGTACAGTTGACTAGCCACATAGGGTCTAGCTCTCGAATGCCACACCATAACCCATATATACGTTTGTGGGCTATAACGGCTTCGGTCAGCTCTTCAGCAATATTCCACGAATCTTCAGGGTGCACATAGCTGACAGTCTCGCCTGTATTAGAATCATAATACCACTACTTGAAGAGCGCATAAAAATCTTGCTCCATTCGTATCATCGGCATGTTTTTCATCACTTTGGGCATTTTGACGACAAGCGTTATCTTTTGTTACTGGATCAATCTTTATGATACGTCGAGGAAAGTGAGGTTTCCAATGAATAAAACAATGCATAGCCTCTAGCTTAATCAATTTCCATAACCGTTGTCCTGAAACTTCATCTTTAAATTTATCATCTTTGTCTGAACCAATTCTTTGATATCCTAGAACGCCAAGGACTTAATGTCGCATAGATATCTGAAATATTGAATTCCAAACTCCCTCTTCACCGCATATAGTTTTAATTCCTCGATCCAACCCCAGCTAATAATATCCCCTAAAGATATGTCAGCATCACGTGTGAAAAATGCTAGGGGACGTTTAAATTTCGCTCGGCTGGTACACTTCAAAACCATTTCTTCAAATCTTCAGCAATTTCAGCACTAGACATTTGTTGCGGAATTCTTCCTTCTTTTGCAGCTTCAGCAACCTTTCTTTTCAACATATCAGAATTCTCAGCTGAAAATAACTCAACGAAAGTTGGGGAATCATCTGTACTCTGATCAGCTAGATTTGCATCGTCATCAGAATCATCTTCCATGACAACTCTATCGTAATCATTTGCGTCTTCAACATTTTCAAACACGTACTCGTTTGGCTCAAATGCGTCTATCTCATTCAACTCATTTTCGAAATCAAATTCAAAATTTTCTTCACTTACTCCCAACATCTCAGCTATCTCTTCCTTAGTATAACAATGAACAAATTCGCCCTCTTCCACATCATGCTCAAGATAAAATACTTTAGGTTTTTGCACGTCAGGAACGGAAGATAAGTCTATCTCCGGGAAGATTCTTGTCTGCTGAGCATCAATAGATTCATCAACTCTATCATTCCCTCCTGCCTCTGTAGCCTGATTAATTGTCACACCCCGACCCGCAGCGGAATAAGAGTCGGGGCATAATTGGGTTATCACCAAAGCTCATGATATTTACTAATATGTTTCATATTTATTAAAGTCAAAGTTACATTCCAAATAATCCAAACATGTCCATACATTACAAAGAAAATAACCAAACAAAATAGTTCCAAACTCTAAATCATTTTATTCTTCTAGTCCAATCCTAAGTGTTTCTGGCTGCAGCTGGTTCACCTGTATCATGTGTAAAAATGGGGGGTTTTTGGGTCAACATAAGTTGGCGAGTGAACCTTGTTAGATAAACATTTATTATTGATTTACTTGTTAGTTTATCAATGAAAAATTGTGCATAATCATAAATGAGCAAATGTAAATAACCAAGCAGTAGCAATAGCAATCACAACTATAACATACAATAACACATGATAGCATACATTAACATACCAACATCATACGATAAATAACATGAATGAAACTGTGCGATCAAGGCTCAATCAAACGGAGCCGATCGTATTGCATGTACTGAAAATGAAAAATGTCTATGCGATCAAGGCTCAATCAAATGGAGCCGATCGTATGTGGGCACGCCAGGTTCACGCTCATAATGTAATGGGGAACATGCTCAACGCTCATAATGTAATGGGGAGCGGCGGCCTATGAAATTGCATGTACTGAAAATAATAAATTTGCATCTAACGATAACCACACAACAGTTGAAACAAACTGAATACACATGTTCATGATATGATGTATGCATAATGATTTAAATATAATATAACATGATACACCCCAAAACGTGATTAAAACGGGGAATTTGTAAAAATTCACTCACATTGGGTGCGTTTGATTGGAGATGATGAGATGCGCACGAGTCGGGAGAGTTGAACAACGAGAATTACTAACCTAAATAATAACGGAAAAAATATAGTAAATGAGTGGATTTTATTAAGGATTTTAATGGAATTTTTAGATATATTTTTGTGAGTTTAAGGTTTTTTTCTATCTTTAAAAATATTATTTTTAAGTATTTTTAATTGATTTTTAAATTAAATTAAATAAATAAAAATATAAAAAAATTGTTTATTTTGCGTTGATCGTTGACCGTTGACTTGTTGACCTGTTGACCGGTTTCGGTCAGTTTGCATGAATGCGCTGGGTGAGACTCGAACCCGAGACCTCCCGTACGCGTGCACGCAGCTCTACCAACTGAGCTACGTGTCTAACCCGAATTAATCTTGTTTTTAATTATATTTATATACTAATTCGATTTAACCAAAATTCTTTTAATTTCAAAAACATTTTAATTCGTTCAACCGGTGCCAGTAACAGGTTTCGAACCCGGGACTTGTGCTTTAACATCACACACAGTCCACCGCTGGACTGTGTGTCTAACTTGGTTAATATACCAATTTTCATTATACTTAACAACTAACGGAGTTAACCCGGTTCAGTTTTAAACAAAAAGGCATTTTATTACATAGGGAGTGCGTGTATCAGGGATCGAACTCGTGACATGCGCGTTTATTTTGCACACACTCCACCGCTGGACTGTGTGTCTAACCCGTTCATATTACTGATTTTAAATAAACTTATAACTTAACTATCTTCGTCTTCTTCACTCAATTTACAGTCGACTGTGTTACTAATCCGTTTCTTGCTTTTACGATTATCAATCATTCACAAGACTAAAATGAAATAGCAGAGACGGTGTTGGAAGTAAACATACCGTATGAATGATTTATCACAGAGTTTCCGGCAATGCGTCGGCTCTGTTTTTGTGCACCTCAACTGAATAAAACAATTAACTGTTTTGATTAGCCAATCGTGGAATTGAAGTGATAAACAAACGTTAACAGTGTGATTGAAGGTCCTTACCGTTTCACAGACGGAAATAAAGATTTCCAGAAATTTTCCGGCGAACTGGAATTATCTGATAACGGTGTCTGAATTCGATTTCAATTGAAAGGTTTAAGTTAGAAATAGCTTAACAATTGTTAGACTACGACGGTATTGAAAGAATTACCGTTTTGATGATGAATATGGTTTTCCAGCGAACTTGCAGAAATTTCCGGCGAGTTGATTTAAGCGTTCTGATGGACTGAATGTATGACGAAAGTGAAATGGAAGGTTTGTATGATGTTTCTGAGTCGCGAGAGGGGTCTTGATTGAAGTAATTCAGTCATTGATCATTTTCGGTTATAAAAACCGATCATGATCAAAATTGAAGTTCATTCAAATCCGAATTGATTAGGATTTGTCGGTGCATCGGTTATAAACCTGAATGTGCGATTAATCAAACGATTAGACGGTTGAATTGCCGATTTCGGTTTCTCAATTGGCGCAACCGGTTTAACTAGGTTTGTGTATAAGAGTTATTTGTTTCCCTAAGTTGACAGAAAACAAACAAGTGGCGGAGTGGTGATGTGTGTGAGCGTTAAGTCTTTGGGTTTAAATTCCGGCTGACCCGGGTTCGAGTCCCGGCAGCATCATTTTATTTTTATTTATTTTGTTTTCACTTTTTATCAAAAATATTTTTTATAGTTTAGTTTGTTTATTAATTATGTATCATTAAAAATCAAAATAACCATAAATACACAACGTGACATTTATAACTTGATATTCGATTACCAAACGGAGCGGGTTTTGGAAACCCGTTTTTGACAAATGTTACATTAATATAGTCATCAAGGTACACAGAAAAATCAATTTCTTCATTAACGCTCGATTCAGTAACTCGTATACCTGTTCCTCCTACATAATCATCATTATCATCATTATCATCATCACTATCAGAACTACTAGAACCATCATTAACAATCTCTGCATCATCAAACTCTCCATCCTCTTCAAATTCCTCAACAGCTTCCTCTATCTCTTTTTCAAGCCTTTTCTTTAACAGCCACTCACGATGCCTTTGAGACAGATCTAACAAGTCAATATCAACATCTGTCGGCTTCCCAATAAGAATAAACTTATTCAGCTCTTGATAAACTACGATATCTGTGCATGTAACTGGCACAAATTCAGCTTCTGGCTCAGTTTGTATGATGATAGGATCCTCAACAACTTTAGCCTTGCCTTTACCCTGGGCATCAGACTGTTCTTTCGCTAGGCGTTCTCTCTCGGCAACACATTTGCGAGCCTCTGTACGTTCAATTTCATCAATCTCAGCCGCTATATTCACAGCGAGTTTCTTTACCAAAATCTTCTCAAATAAATTCATATGTCTATTGCTGCGAAGACTCTCTTCCTCATACTCAGCCATTCGCAATCCCAATATTTCATTCTCCGAGACAATACTTGCTAACATAGCTTCAAGCTGCTGTTTATCTTCAGATAAAACATTAACCTGCTCAAGCAACTCTTGTTTTTCTGCAGTTAACACATTGATCTGTTCTTGCAGCTCGGATATTCTCACTGTGTTTAACAAAACTTGTTTTTACAATTCGTCCACCCGTGGATCATTGAAAGAGAAATCTTCACCCCCGATATATCACCAAAATCAAAATCGAAGTCAAAATGGGGTTGTAGGAAGTCAGAGAAGTACGCGGTGGTGGTTGCGGTGTTGGCTGTTGTTGTGGCATTGGCTACTGTTGTGGTTGTTGCTGTTGTGATGTTTGCTGTGGTGTAGATTGTGGCGGTGATTGAGGAGCTTGTTGTGGTGGTGAAGTCGGTATTCGCTGAGTAGGCTCAACCACAACTTCCTCTTCAGCTGTCTGTTCTGATGTTGTCTCTTTAGATCGGACGGTGGGAGACTCAGAACTTCTTGAAGCAGGACGTTTAGCCTTATTTGTTTCTTCATAACAGGAGTTCGAAATGGAGTATCAGGATTAGAATCTGATGGGACATAAGTAGTGTCATCCTCTCCTATTGCTTTACGCTTACGTTCTTCTGCTTTTCTTTTAAACTCGGCTTGGCGCTTTTTCTCTAGCTTCTGCGCTCGTCTCTTCTCTCCAGCCCTTCTTTCATCAGAATCCATGCTCGAAGATGAAACATCTTCAGCTGCTTTTTCTTCCCCAAACGCTTGGCGTTCAATATTTGCTGCTATATCTTCAATAGTTTCTTCTGTATCTGGTTTATCTCATAAACCAGAACTCTCAGCAGCAGCTTTCTTTTTCGGTTGTGATGGTGCAGAAGTAGTAGCAGCTTTACATTTAGCACCTTTTCCTCCGTTTTTAATAAACCAAGGACTTCGCTTCACAACTAAATCAAATAAAGCAGTTAATTCCTCGCTTTCGTCACCACTGTCGTCCTTTCTCCACTTGCCAGGTGCCGGAGAGATATAATCTTTATCTATGATCGCATCAAAAACAGGCTTGGCATTAGGAAAAGCTTCAGATGCAAATTCATCTTCTTCAGCGTAGATATGTCCATATGTTCCAATCTCAGAATATCCTCCTTCTTTTTCTTCAGTTCCGGATGTAAATAATCCAACATCATCTGTACAAATCTCGGATACTGCAAGAATTTCTCACGCTGGATGTTTTGTACCATCTGTGCAAAAATAATTTTGAAAAGTTATACGGTAAATTCAAAACCAAGGCTGTAATCATGCACATCTGGTAGTCGACAAGATCATCGTATCCTCCTTTCCTGTGACTAAGGGCATGAGCAACGACATGTGCAAGATAACGAAACGGTGCGCTTAAATTCCCTTTATTAAGTGGTGCAACATTAACGAATCTGGCATATCCCATTCGATAAAAGCAACCTTTAACCATATACTCAGAAAAGCTCGTAGGATCATCAGCATTGTCTTTGAAATCTAGAACTGTACGAATTAACTCCTCAGTAATCTTTAATGGTATATTAACATCATCAATCTTCACAGCATAAACAATCGCATTGTCTTCGGTACTGTACTCTGCAGCGTTCCAAAAATATTCTACATGTGATCTGTAAACGGTATGTCTGTCAATTAGAGCCTTCGTAATCTGAATACGTGTATGAAA
Source organism: Scalesia atractyloides (assembly GCA_947069175.1). Classification (NCBI taxonomy): domain Eukaryota; kingdom Viridiplantae; phylum Streptophyta; class Magnoliopsida; order Asterales; family Asteraceae; genus Scalesia; species Scalesia atractyloides. Next base: position 31,074,306 of record CAMTDV010001632.1, read on the forward strand.
ATCTAATATGTCCCGATACGCGGTAATCTCCGGAATAGTGTCATCAGTCAAGCAACAGATGTTGTGGAACGGTGAAAAAGATGATTTCTTGACCTGTACACAGAGATAACAACAAACCGTTATAAAATTTTCTAACATTTCAAAAAACTAATATCATTCGTACGAACCACAGCTTTGTACGAATAAAATGCTTAGCAATTTTTCACAAGTTTGAAACAAACATCATTCGTACGGATCACTACTTCGTACGGATGATTCCAAAGTTAGAAAAAATTTAAAGTTTGTCCAAACTTGCTTAGTACGAACACAACTTCGTATGAATCAGTAGCACTTAGAACAATTTTGCAATTTTACTTTTAAGAATTTTGATTCGTACGAATCAACCAATTCATACAAATGAAAATGATTAAACATTGAAAAGCCTGCTTCATACGAACGACCTCTTCGTACGAATCATGAATCGTTCCAAACACACCAAGTTTTAATCCGAACCTAAAACATGTTGATTTTTACAAATTGATAGTCGATTTACGGGTTATAAAGGCCTTCGTACGAAACATTATTTTGTACGAAGTAATCCAAACTTCATTCGTATGAATCAGTGTAATTCGTACGAATCATTCTGAAACCTTTTTAAACTCTTTTTTTTATTTTAATTTTTGTGTTTTTGTGTTTTTTATGTTTATCCAATATTATCTATTTAAAACCCACTCGGTTAACCAAGTCCAAATTAATGACCCTGGTTCTCCGATTTACCTACCAAGTCCAAGTTAATGACCTTGGTTGACCGTTTTAGACCAAAACAGATTTATTTTCTCATGTAAAGTTTCAAATTAATGAACTTTATTGACATTCAGGTAAATTCCCATAAAGATTAGCTCCCAACCCATGGTTTTCAGTTTTCTCTCAGGAAGATGTTGCCATGATTTCAACCATCAGTGTCTTTAACATCGCCTAGACTAAAACAAAACTACAAAGCTAAGGAAACTGAAAATCTTTTTGAGTTTTTAGAATTTTATCGAAACAACAAACATATTTTTGAGTTCTGTGTTAAGAGAATCATATCAATTACTTAACAAATCACCAGTACCGTTGATCTTGGTATACTCATTAAGTTTTTAACCAGATTTACCTAGATTGCCAATGTACTTGTCCTTTTAAACCTCTTCTCGTTTCTCAACTATTTTCAAGATATGTTAGGTAATTTTAGGAACATGAAATAATTGTGTTTCCCATCTCAAAATATACTCCCGCATCGAGATTCCCATAATTTCATTTTACAGGTGAATATATCCAATTGATATCTGTAAAAGGGTGAGTGCAAGACCTTGAAAGCTCAGGTTAGTATTTCCATACAGATAAAAGATGAAGGCTCATCTTTAGGTGGTGTTCCATACAGGAATCTTTTATACTGCAGATGTCATAAAGTTCATGACATAATCATTTTTATGCAGTTTGGGCGAATAATGCGTAAAGTATTATACAAGTTCTAGGCCATTGCTGTAACACCTCGAAAAATTCGTATTCGGTAATAAACCGACACGTGTAAATGCCCTTAGAAAATACCTCAAATGAGTTAGCCACTCAACTCCTTAAACGAATCCAAAAATCTAAAAAAAAATAAACCAAACAATAGCTTACGGTCCGGGACCGTAGCTTACGGTCCAGACTTTCTTGTTAGAGTTTATAACTAACCGTAAGCTACGGTCCGGCAACCGTAGCTTACGGCGAAGCCTTAGAACTTCAGTTTTGCACCATATAAACTTTCAACTATTAACCCTAAGGCCCCTAGACTTTATTATTACATTTTCCTTGCATATTTAAGTCATTTTTTGACCCGAATGACTCCCGGTTAAGGTGATATCTTGTGATTCACCATTCTTGAGTATCACACATCTTCACCGAACCTTAAACCTTACTAGCTTGGGTGATTTAACCCATTAAACCATAAGTATTCGTATCTTTAACGTTTAAGCTAGTAAACGCTTATAAGTCATAAAAACACCTAGTGTGACACCTGTTAATGTTCGGTTACTCTTATTCTTCTTCTTCAATACATCTCGTATTGAATGAAAAGACCAAGTTGTATCATTATGCCATTGAATATAAGTCAAGGGACAATTCATGACAATTCACAAAACTATTCTTGAGGGACTAAAAGTGTCAAAACCCAAGAATTCTGTCAAGATGCCACCTCTCCTGCAAAATGCCACACTCTTGCAGCTCTTGACACCTTGCTAGATACTTGTGATGATCCTAGAACACCTCTAACACCTGGCTTCATCTTCACACACCCTCTTGCACTATAAATAGCAACTTAAGCTCACTCATTTCTTTGCTCATTCACTTCTTCTCCTCTCTGTTACACTCTTGGAAGTTCTTGACCATTTAGGAGCTTCCCTTTGAGTTCTAACTTTCCCTTGGATCACTTGTAAGTGCTCCATCTCTGCTCTTTTCTTTTTATAGGCTTTTAATAGCCAAAAGTCAAGCATTTTTGACAAATGCCTTGACTTTCGGTAAGACCATTATGGTCCAGCCATTGTTCGAAATAAACATGGCTAAGTGATCATAATTAGGAAGGTATTAACCCCTTAAAGGGGCACCTCCTAAGGATCACGTTTACTAGGTCAAATGACAAGTCAAAGTTTATGTTTTAAAAAGTCAAACTCGTCAGATTTCATAAATATTATAATCTGAGTTTATATATGTTAAAAAACTGTTTTTGACACTTAAACAAGTTGGTAATAATTATTAAGAGCATGTGGGAACATGTTCGATCCGTCAATTTCAGTCCTAGAGTCGGTTCGCAACCGAAAGTTGCGAAGTTTGACTTCTGCTTTGACTTTCGATTCTGACCCGACTTAGATTAGTTAACTTCTGAATTTAAGGTCACATTATGATCGTAATACAATGTAGCATAACCCTATGAGGTTTAATACATGATCATAATCATAATCTGAGTTTATGCACAAGTTCCGTAAAATGTCAAATTTTGACTAAATGCCCTTTTTACATGAAACAAGGTTCTAATCAACAATGGACTTGCAAATAAATTACCTACTGATATGCTAACGTAATTAGCATATTATGATGTTAATATTCTGATTATAAACTGATTTTAGTATAATATCGTAAACTATACTTTTAAATGACCAAAATGCCCTTTGGTGCATAGTTTGGTCTTAAACAACAAACCACACCTATGTGTGCTATCTTACTGATAATATATCACATATTAAGTATTTTTCCAGAATATTTATGATCATAACATCATAATACATGCAAAACCTTTCCGGGCATATAAGTTGATATCCTACTGATATTACAACTTATCTAAAGTATAATGACATATAGAACTTGTTCATGACTCATCCGGTTACCCGATATCGCTTATACGCATACGGTTAAGTATATGTAACTAGTTTACGAAAATTAACCGAAACGGGTTTAACCTTATCATTTTAATCTCAAATTCCAGAATGTTAATTGTTTACCCATATTATACAAGTCTTAAGTACTTGTTGGGTTTAAACTACATTCTATCCGGTCATCGCTTAATCTAGCGTATCGTACCGTTTTTGATCCATTACGCTAGTCGGTCTAAGTCTATGACTTAAATTAAGACCGTCAGCATTTTAATTGGTTAGCTTATGCCATAATCCAGACTAGAGCCTTCCGGTAAATGCTATCTTCACTTAGTTCATTTTGAATACGGCTGAGATATAAATCTTGCATTTAATCAAGACTAGCTCAGGTAAATACTCTGGACTTATTTCCCCTATACGAACTTTGGTTACTGTAAATTATTACCGCTTAGTTGGAAATGGGATCAATCAAATGCCGGGTGCGGCTAGTAAATCCGCATATTCTGTTTTAATCAGTTTTGTTTGATAACTTAAACATCCGGGGTTAACTACAGTGTCCTGGATATCCTCGGCTCATTACAATAGAAATGGCCATGACCTTAGCGCGGGTGTAGGCATACACCCGATAGACGCTCAATAATGCATTCCCACAAGGTTGGGAAGAATTGACTCCTTCGTGAGTCCAAAGTGGTGTGTATGTTAATCATGTCTCGGTCTTCGTACCGGGCCCTGTATGTATGGACAAACATGTAAATCTGTTAACAAGATTGGACGGTCAACTTTCCCAAGTTATAAAAGCTTTTGTGCTGATACGCACTTAAAACATATTTTAAATGTTTTCAAAATGAGTCAGTTGGGTGTATTTACCAGCGAAAGCTGACGTATTTTCAAAAGACTAAACTGCAGGTACAATACGAAAATAGGCTGGAAGTGCTCGGTAGTGATGGAGGATCTTGCAAATCCTACATCTGCCCAAAGTCTGTTTTATATTCTTTCCATGTACAATTTATGATCCGCCTGTGGATCTTCTATTACAGCCTGTATATTATTTTGTATTTCGAACATTTGGTTTGTAATAGTAATTTTACTCCAAGACTTCCGCTATGCCGTGTTTAATTGACTATTATGATTATCAACTGACATCACGATACTCCCCACCCGGGCCCACCGGTGTATGGATTTAGGTTGGAAATCCGAGGTTTGACAGGTTGGTAACAGAGCCAAGGTTTGAGAGAATTAAACACTATCCTTCTTGTGTTTAATCTCAAACTTATATGAGCACATTCCTCAGACTCTCGAGTCTAGGCATTGACCTAGGATTACTCATTTCATTATTAAGTTATTAGTATTGTTTTTGAATTGATTTTTAACAGGAAAATGTTGCCACCTGTACAAGGACAAAGTGGGAGAGGAAAAGGTCCAATGAGGGGAGGACCATCGGGGCACATTCCCCCCCAACCTCACAATTCAGATGCCTATCAAGAATCAGGAGATTCATCTCCTTGGCAACCAACGAGACATTCTCATAGACACTCGCCCCCACATTCCCAAAATTCTTACCACTCTAACCACTCCTATCATTCACACCATTCTCATCATTCCCATTCACACTCTTATCATGAAGAATTTAACCCTAACCACTACTTTAACACGCCTCCAGCCGATCAAAATCAGTTGGACCAACCAAACCCTATGGACGAGGAATCCGACCTAGAGATGCCACCATCGGGATCGAATACGCATCCCATAGAAATCTCAAGCAAATCGAACTCTTATGCCGGATCACCATACCAAGGTCCTAATGAGTGGGACTAATATTGGAACCAATTTAGCTTCGCCAATACTCCTTCCCATCACTCTCAACCACCTCCTATATAAGAAGACGTCCACATGGAACCGGTGGACCAACCTCAACCACCACCTGAACCACCAAAGGAGGAAGTGCGGAGCACGTATGTCAGTACGTGTCAGACAAAGGTCGGGATCGCTACCACCTTTGCCCAATTCCTAACCCACAATTCAAAAGGACCCACAAATGGGTGGACCCTCTAATGTTTCACGTGTGGTGGACCGACACCACCACCGGTGGTTCAACCACAACCATCGGGTTTTAATAACCCTATTCCTACATATCCGGATATATCTGGATATGATCCTTTTAACCCATCTACGCTAGTAGACTATCAAGCACTTTCGCATGACCCTTATATACAAGCGGTCATGCATAACGCACTTTACCCGTCTCCTTTCCCACCTGCTTATCCACTTACTGGATATCCAACTGATGGGTTCCAGTATCCTATGATGCCACAACCACAACCACAACCTCCGTCGCAACTCGAGGCCATTAACGAGGCTTTAGAACAAATGAAAGAAATGCAGCAACAAGCGGAGAAGACGGAGAAGAAGACGAATAAGTTCTTCAAGAAGCTCTCCAAGTTGGTCAAGGGAAAGAAGGACGAGTGAAGTCTCTTCTAATATATGTTAGTCCCTGCAAGGACATTGTTATTTCTTTAACCCCTTTGTGGACATTTTGTTTCTTTAGTCCTTACATGGAAAATTTATTTCATTGTTTCTGGTTTGTAATTTCTATTTGAATTTTAATGAAGTATTTTGGAATTATATATATGTATTCATCCTCTTGAAAATGAGCGCCTCGATTTTATTCGAAATTTATGCTCTGCTATATAATTCCAAAAGACCTTAATAGATTTGATTATGCCAAGTGGCGTAGACCACATATTGGCCAAGAAATGATAGTTAAGTACGAAGGGGTCTTCTATCAGGATAGTTAAGGGAAGTTATCCTTCTATCCAGAGGTGGGGACTAGGTCCAAACCTCCAAGGTCGTTAAGGTCGAAGGTGACCGGGACCATTAATCAATCATTAAGGTACTCTTATGTTAACATTAAGAAATGTTCATACTCCTGGTAGTGTGACTTGAGGAACCACACTAGCCATCAATGGGACAGGCTGATATGCCATGAATTACATCTGTTATGATGTAGGCCAATGTGCCTAATTTATGTCCAATGTGACAGGCTGATATGCCATAAATTTACATTTGTTATGATGTAGGCCAAGGTGCCCAATTTATGTCCAATGAGACAGGTTGATATGCCATGAATTATATTTGTATTTATGTAGGCCAATGTGCCCAATTTATGTCCAATGTGACATGCTGATATGCCATGAATTACATCTGTTATGATGTAGGCCAAGGTGCCCAATTTATGTCCAATGTGACAGGCTGATATGCCATGAATTACATCTGTTATGATGTAGGCCAAGGTGCCCAATTTATATCCAATGTGACAGGCAGATATGCCATGAATTACATCTGTTATGATGTAGGCCAATGTGCCCAATTTATGTCCAATGTGACAGGCCAAATTGCCCAATTTATTTCCTAAGTGACAGGCTGATATGCCATATGATTATGTCCTAAGTGACAGGCTGATATGCCATATATTATGTCCAATGTGACCGGCCAATGTGCCCAATTATTTTGTCCATTAATAACAAGCCTATGAGCTATGTAATTGTCAATTATGACAATGACAGTTGTGACCTTACGATCCACTTTCCAATAATATATGGACTACGTCCAAATTGTAATTTGCCTATGATGGTCCTATTAAGACCTAGGCCAAATATAGATATGTTAAGCCTAAGAGTTGTGATGTTATTCACACTAGAATAGGCAATGGATTGTTATATCTAATGTATAAAGCAACATGGTTTTTGTACCATGGCTAAGAGAAATTTTATTGGTATATAGAACCAAAGCTCAAAAGATGGCTAACTTAGATGAGGCACAAAGTAGCCACCGAGATGTTGACTCTAACAAAGCCGAAGACAGGGATATTAATAATGATAATTTCCAAGCTCGCATTGATGTGGCTGTAGAAAAGGCCATGGGAAAGGCCGTAGAAAAGCTTAGAGAGTCGAGTGCTACTCGCTCTAGACCATTATCGGTTACCCCATCCTCAGCTCATAAGGAGAGCTTCGTTCACTCTTCGAATGCGAAGAGTGAACCAAAGAAAATAGATTTCACTGATAGGTCCCGTTCTGTTAAAGACCGATGTACCTACAAATATTTTGTCTCCTGTAAGCCACGAGTCTTTAACGGGGAGAAAGGAGCTGTAGAAGTCTTGAAGTGGCTTGACGAGATGGAAATAATAGTGGATATCAGCGGCTGTGCTGATAAGGATGTGGTTAAGTATGTATCACAGTCCTTTAAGGGCGATGCCCTAATATTGTGGAAAGCCATAATCCAGTCTACAGTACACCTGTATAATTTGGGATGGTCCAAGTTTGTGGACCTTGTTAAGGAAAAATACTGCCCACCCCATGAGGTGGAGAAATTAGAGACCGACTTTTTATCTCTTTCAATGAAGAACGTAGATTGTCGGAAATATGTTTCCGATTTCAATTCCCTATCTAGGCTAGTTTCCTATTTGATTACCCCGGAACCCAAACGCATTACGCGTTTTATAACGGGTTGGCGCCCGAGATAAAGGGCATGGTAAAGGCTGCTCAGCCTAGTACATATAGGTCCATTGTAGATCTATCTCTTTCCCTAGCCCTTGATTTGGTAAGACAAAAATCAGTTAGAACTGAAACTGACGGAAAGAGAAACGGGAGGATAACAACTCCCAAAGATTCAAAAAGAAAGGAAATTTCGGGTTCAAGAAGAACCGACACGCGTCCAATGACAAACCTCTGTGAAAGAACTGTAAATATAGACATTGGGGACAGTGTAGTATAAATCCACAGACTAAACCATGTAGTATCTGCAAGAGAAAGGGGCATAAGACCTTAGATTGCAAGGATCTTAAGGATGCAGTTTGCTACAACTGTAATGAAAAAGGGCACATTACGTTCAATTACCCCAAGAACCCCAAAGGTAATGATGCAAAGCCTGGAGAGGCTAAGAAAGGGAATGCTCGTGCCTTCTAGATGAATGCCAGGGAGGCCGTTAATGACAACAATGTCATAACAAGTACATTCCTCATTAACAACATCTACGCTAGAGTTATTTTTTATTCGGGTGCGGATAAATCATTTGTTGATCATAAGTTTAGTAAACTATTAAACTTGCCCATAAGAACTCTAGATATAACATATGAAGTAGAACTCGCTGATAGAATGTTAGAAATAGCATCTTCCGTTCTCGATCGATGCTCTAAATCCATTAAGCATCATTCTATCCCCATCACTCTTTTGCTAACGAAATTGGTAGGGTTTTAGTTTTTGGCATTGATTGGTTATCTCATAACCAAGCCCGCATTGCCTGCGATAAGAAACTCGTCGAAATTAAAACCCCATCTGGTGAAATGATCACCATCCCTGGAGACTCACACTACGGATTGCCAGACAAGGTGTCGTTTTTTGAGGCATCCAAGTGTTTGAGGAAAGGTTGTGTCATCTACATGGCAAAAGTTACAATTAATGAGCCTAGGCCAAACATGGAAGACCTACCAGTTATTTCAGAATATTCCGATGTCTTTCCCTAAGAACTACCAGGTTTACCTCCAGATAGGCAAGTAGAATTTAGAATTGATATCCTACCAGGATCAACACGTGTTGCCAGAGCTCATATAGGCTAGCACCAACAGAAATAAAGTATTGAGGACAAAATTAGATGAACTCTTAGAGAAAGGCTTTATACAGCCTAGTTTCTCACCTTAGGGAGCTCCTATCCTCTTCGTTAAGAAGAAAGATGGTTCAATACGGATGTGCATTGACTACCGAGAGCTAAACAAATTAACAATCAAGAATCGATATCCTCTGTCCAGGATCGATGATTTATTCGACCAACTCAAGGGGCTAGTTATTTTTCTTGCAGCCCAACGGAAACGTTGTACTTGCAGCCCAACGGATAATTAATCTAGTTGTCCAAACTAGTGGAGGTGATTAAAATGTAAAAACAGTAATGGTGCAATTTATCCATAAAAGAGTTTATTTTTCAATATGACAAGTACACTTACAAATTAAAATATCCGTAATTTATTATAGAGCAAAATGTTTTTTTGTCTTTGAGGTTTGGTTAGTTTGCAACTTTCATCCAAATGTTTGTTTTTTCGCATCTGGATCCAAAAGGTTTGAAATCTTGTCATTTTCATCCTGCTCGTTAACTCCATATATTTTTCTCCGTTAATTTAGAGTAGGGATGGCATGAAACCCTAACCCGGTCGGAAAACCCGATAACCGAAGCATATGGGACGGGTATGAGATTTGTTTTGAATTTTGGGATGGGTATGGGATTTGATGTTATACCTGTTTACTCGCCCCGGTTACCTGATTATGTAAGCCCTTTTATCCGCTCCGATACCCGATAATATATGCCCATGTACCGTGTTAACATACCTGATTAAAATATTTATTTATTTATTAATGAATCCCTTATTTAGGTCAAACAAAACGAGTGTGTATTGTGATTTTATATATTTATCTATCCCAAACCCTATATCTTGGTTGGATTTTTGTTATTCCATCAAAACATGTAAAAAATTAAGTTTGAGGATCATCTACTTAATGGTAGAAATGTGATGTTCAATCTCTGCTTCTTGGTTTCAAACTTGTGGCAATCATCATTTCTGCACTTCCACACGCACCAGAGTGATGTAAGACAGATCGCATATATCGCCTTATAAGCCTTCACCGAACCTGTCAGATAGTTATAAATCTCTAAAATGTTTCTAATTCCAAAGGCTTAGATAGGCGGGATCTTACACCATAGGGATACCACTTACCAAACCGCTTGAGGGAAGCCACAATTGACGAACAAGTGTTCAGTGGTCTCAGGAAAATCACCACACAACGGGCATATATCCGTAGCCACATTTATATTCCTTCTCAACAATGCGCACCGAGTTGGGAGTCTATCTAACTCTACTATCCATGCCATTATTTCTACTTTTCGAGGGACCCAACTATTCCTTGTGACCACATACGGAGCTATACTTAAGCATTGTACTTGTAGCCCAACGATTAATTAATCTAGTTGTCCAAACTAGTGGAGGTGATTAAAATGTAAAAACAGTAATGGTGTAATTTATCCATAAAAGAGTTTATTTTTCAATATGACAAGTAAACTTGCAAATTAAAATATCCGTAATTAATTATAGAGCAAAATGCCATTTTTGTCCTTGAGGTTTGGTTTGTTTTGCGACTTTCATCCAAATGTCTGTTTCTCGCATCTGGATCCAAAAGGTTTGAAATCTTGTCATTTTTATCCGGCTTGTTAACTCTATATATTTTTCTCCGTTAATTTAGAGTAGCGATGGCATGAAACCCGAACCCGGTCGGAAAACCCGATAACCGAAACATATGGGACGGGTGTGGGATTTGTTTTGAAACTTGGGACGGTTATGAAATTTGATGTTATACCTGTTTACTCGCCTCAATTACCTGATTATGTAAGCCCTTCTATCCGCTTCGATTACCCGATAATATGCCCATGTACCGTGTTAACATACCTGATTAAAATATTTATTTATTTATTAATGAATCCTTTATTTAGGTCAAACAAAACGAGTGTGTATTGTGATTTTATTTATTTATCTATCTGGGTAACCAAACTCTATATCTTGGGTTGGATTTTTGTTATTCCAACAAAACATGTAAAAAAATTAAGTTTGTGGATTATCTACTTAACTGTAGAAATGTGATGTTCAATCTCTGCTTCTTGGTTTCAAACTTGTGGCAATCATTATTTTATTTTTGCTTATGTAAGTATTCTATTCTATATTTAAAATGAGATGCAGCAGGTAGACAAGTTTTTATAGCTGGATTAGGGGTTTTTTTTTCTAAAGCAAAATAGTGAAATTGAAATGAAGAATCAAGGATGGACATATTTTTCTTAAATATATACTAGTTTTTTAATTTAGAATGGTTTTGGCTTTTTGGAATATTCATTGGTTCAAGTATTTCTTTAGCTTCTTTTTAATATGTATTGGTTTCAGAGTTTACGGTAGTAACCTGTTAATTTTATCACATTTCGGCCATTTGTATTAGTTTTGAACTCGACATCGAGTTTTACTTGTTAATACCTGATGGTTATGTTTGAAACCCGAAACTCATTAGCATACTCAAAATCCGTGAGTATACCCGATACCCGATGGGTAATTACCTGTCCCATACCCGATGGGTTTTGGGCCAGGTATGCATAGGACAAGTTTTTGTAACCGAGTGTGGGATTGAGATTAGCCATACGCATCCCATACCTGACCCATTGTCATCCCTAATTCAGGGGTGTTTTCGTTTTTTTATTAACTCAAGGACAATTCGGTCTAACGGATTCGGTTAGGGGTATTTTAAATGCTTGTACATAAACTGAAAAAGATCAAATTACCCTTTAAGTTAACAAAAAGACGAAAATACCCAGACTTAATATGCAGTTAACGAGCCGAATGAAAATGTCAAAATTTCAAACTTTTTGGACCCCGATGCTAAAAACAAACATTTGGATGGCCGAACATCAGGGATGAAAATAACATTTTACTCTTAATTTTATATTAAATTCATTCACTTAACGATATAATTACTATTATTAATTAAATTGTGTGTGTGTGTATATATACACTAATATTAATATTAATGGTGGGAGTTGGTTACAAAGTACATTTTTCTTATAAAATGTACAAAGTCATAAAACAACATAACATAAAACACATTGAAAACCCACAAATAACAAGAGAAGATTACTAAAATGTCATACTTGTGGATTTTGTGTGTGTGTTTTAGATGATAAGGCTTTGATTATCCAAGGACTAACACTAGTATATTTTATGTTGATTATCATGTTGTGTCTTATATTCATAGTTCTATAATGGTGTGTTTAAAGTCCTTATGGACTATTATGGTTTGGATATTGTTTTTTAGTTACCTTACTCTGTTATTTGTAGGTTTTGAAGATGTTTTATGGCTGAAGTTATGATGTTTAATAACTTTTTACACTTTGTAAAAAAAATATACTTTATAGCCGAACCCACCCTATTAATATCATTATCTCATTGAAGAGAGAAGTGGGCAAATGGTTATTTAATATTATTATTTTAATAGAAGAGGGGTACGAAAATAAACGTGGGAAGAAATGAAAGAACCGCGAAACTAGATTTTTTTTCGAGGAGAGATAATAAAAAATAATCAAAGAGCTTAAGCAAACTTGTAAAGCAACGATCCGGATCATGTGAGTATCGCAGTGGATTTGGGGAACCACATCAATTTATGCTCTATCCTTGCGCTCTCTCTCTCTCTCTCTTTTACATAAAAAAGATATATTTTCTAGAAAATCTTATCCATTTGCATTTTATTAGAAAGAATAAATAATGGATGATAAGATTGTATTTAAGATGCATTTGATTGACAAATTTGATTGAATACATCTGAATATAGTTGATATTTTTTGAACGCCAAGCTCTCACTATTATACACCCTTTAACTAATCCTAATTTATGTCGTTCGTTTACAATAAGATTTGAATTCTCACTACTTTAGAAGATAAAAATCATTTCAACATCTTGATACAGTTGTGCTACAAACGCATTTTATTTTAGTTAGCATGTGTTAATTTTTTTTATTTTACTAGTGTATATTAATCATAAAAAAGTAAACGACATTGTAATAATATTATGACAGATATACATCATTTTTTTCTTATAATTTTGTAATTAATAAAACTTTAAATTCAGGTTAAATTTTTTTTAAATCTTTGCATTTAAAGCACCATAATTTATGTAATTAATAAAACTACAAATTCAGTGTTTTTTCTAATTTTTTTAGATCTTTGCGTTTATTGCACTAGAGGGTTTATTAATTTAATGTTGACGCCAGTTAATGAAAAAAACTAACGTGGGGTAGCCTATTTGGTAGAGACTTATGTTTCTTAAAGGAGATGTCACAAGTTTAATTTTAGGTAAGGATAAATAATTTAAAATATTGATATAATTGAGTAGGAGCAAATGTTTTCATTAAAAAAACAATAATATTGATATATTAATATATCAATAATTATTCACATTTCGTTTATCAATTTTCTCCCCTAATACCAAACCCTTATTTATGTTGTTACAGAAAAATTAATGCAAAAAAAGTCTATAAAATACAATACCGAGTAAAAGATTACCTAAAGAGACCAATAATTTTTTTATTGAATGTTCAATTAATAAAAGCTTAGCTATCTAGGGTCTTAATGGCAAAAGATAATCCTATATATTTGTGTTCGCAGACAGCGCTGAGAAGCCTAAGCCCATCATCTCCCTGGGAAAAATACGTACCGCTCAAAAGTCCATTACGGTAAAACCTGATTGGAACTGGATTTAAAGTTACGCCCTTTGGCCTTAAACCCATATTTTCACTCTCTCAAATGCCAGTTAAGCTATATTTAGCGACCAATAATTTTTAAATTAGATTTGTTCCATAGTCGTTTAATTTCTAATAAAGATATTTCCATTACCTCTAGGGCCAATTAAACTATACCTGGCGACCAATAACTTTCAAATTAGATTTGTTGGTTGGTCATTTAATTTATAATAAATTAATAAAGAGAATATCTTATTTCATTTGGAAACCAACCCTTTGCTATAAGAGTTAAAAACTGATAGAAGTTAAGGAAAAAAATAAAAAATCAAGCCTCATGAAGATGCACGCATTTGCTTCTTTCCTCTGCTGTGTATTGCTTCTTCAGGTATTTATCATGATTTTTTTAACCCTTAAGAACCTGTAACCGAAAAATTATATAAGATCAAATTAAAACCGAACCATCAAATCTTTTACTTGAATACATAAGAATTATCACTGAATCTGTTTATTAATTGTTTAACAGTTCTCAATCGGAAGCCATGCTCGCGAAATTTACGTGAAAACCATGAGAAACGACCCCGAAAATGTTGTCAAGCGCAAAGAACATCATGATATCCATATTTAAGCGTTTTCTTCAAATTCAACGATCTACACATCGGCAAAAGAAAGCCAATCTATTTCGCTAGAAATGACGATCCTAACCGAACACATCTACTATCTCGAGAAGAAGCCGATTCGATCCCTTTCTCGTCACAAAAACTCCCATATCTTCTTGATTTTTTCTCAGTCTCTAACAATTCCCCGCAAGCTAAGGCCATGAAAACCACACTCACCCAATGTGAACTCAAGCCTAGAGAGGATGAATACAAGTCTTGTGTCACCTCATTGGAGTCCATGATGGACATAACACGTGTCTTTTTTGGTACAGTTAAACCTAATCTGTTGACCACCAAAATCATAAGTTCCAATCATACCATTTTCCAGTGGTATACTTTCGTTGAGAAGCCAGTGGAGATCCATGTCTAAAGTGGTGGCTTGTCATACCAAGGCCTACCCTTATTTGGTATACTACTGCCATGGGGATAAGGATAATTTCACTAAGGTTTTTAAGCTTGCATTAGGTGGGGAGAATGGTGAGAGAGTGGAAGCTATTGCTACTTGCCACATGGACACCTCCAAGTGGGATCCAATCAACGTGGTGTTTAAGGTGCTCGGAGAGAAGCTTGGTTCTCCGGTGTGCCATTTTCTGCCGGCTGATAATCTTGTTTGGGTCGCATCTTATTAGTTACATGGTTTGTAATAGAAATCGAAAACTAAATAAATGATGTATATTTGTGTTGGAAGTTTAAAGTTGTTAAAGTATGTTTAACGACAGGACTGCTCGACGAGTCATCGGTGGGGCAAAGTCGGCTACGGTCTAGGCCCATTTTTCTCATGTTTATTTAAAAAGAAAATATACATATATATATTTATAACCTTTCTTATATACTTTAACTAAAATAGGCATATATATATTCATGCTCTATATACTCCCTTAGATGCATAACCCTCGATCCCTTTCGTGGAAGGGAGAAGAGGTTATTTGACTTTGACTAAAACTGCTACGATATTTATCTTCGAGATAACCAATAGACAACACTGTGTTATCATGGAGCAGTTATATTATATTACAACATTTATTAGTTCATTTAAATAAACATAAATAAATTTCTGGATACATTAGTTTTTATTTCTTTAACCGTAGAAACTATATTGTTATTTTACTTTAAGCCAGGGGGATTTGCGCTCTTCGCAGTGCTCTTTTGGTTGATAACAATTTGATTTGTTATAGTATTGTTATCATATCAGCACTCAATATAACATTCGAAAAAGATAAATCAATTACCGTTATTGGTACCAATATTGTTCAGACTTCAGATGGCATCGGTTCTTTTCGGCACTGTACTAACATTCGCTATAACTTACGGTACCAAATAGAAAGTCTATTGCGAATTGAACACATTTTTCAACAATTTATAATGAAACATCGAGAAATCATAATAACACATACCGATATTGATGTTAACAACATCTAGTGCATAACAGTATCCCAACAATTGCTCGTTATTGTTTTTTTTAGATATAGACATTACATCATCTAGTATAAGAGAGAGCAATGATCAATTATATCATTTTGAACAGTTATAAAAACATATGGATTTTATTTTTTATTGTGTATATCTAGCTAGAAAAAAAATACATGATAAATTATTTTAGTTATATGTAAATATTTTCTTTATATGCAAATATCAAACTATAAATCAAAATATGATAAATTAAATAAAAAAACAAATCGCAAGAGTCAATGGTGATGAAAACAACAAACTAAAAACAAAAGAAAAAAAATCTTTATTAAGTTAAGTGAAATAATAAACAAAAAGTAAAACTTTTTTGTTTTCGCTGAAGTGAAGTGGTTACTATGTTGTTCGAAGTTAGAATCTGATGAATGGAAATTAATTCATAGAAATTAATAAAATTAAACTTTTTAAATGGTAAAAAACTTTTGAGTAGAGTTTTATTGATGACATTTGATTAGTTTTTATTAGAATGTTAAGTCTATAATTAATTGAGACTTTTAACTCTTCCTCAAGTCTTGTATTATTAGTAGGCTATGTGTCTTATTTTGTGACCATAAGAAATATAAATGATGTATACATGAAACATACTTGAAAAAAAGGATATTTGAAGACTAATATAGAGAGGAGTACTCTCTACTCGTTTCCACCACCATCGCCTTTATCTATTCCACAAGTTTAAATACTACAATTTTACCCGGTGTAATCTTGGGCATGTGAGCTATCTCCGGCAGTACAAACTGTTTCGGCTGTTGTACCCTGGGAGACAGACTTGTCGTTTTCGTAGAGGCGCATAATCTGTTTTAAGGGAAGCATGTTGAACACGTGTCTTAGTCACAACCATCAACATCAGTTTGTTCATTTTTGCAGTCAAGAAGGATCTCACAAGGAGACGAGGTTCAAGTTCTCGTAGCGGAAATTGTACAAGAAGACGCTTCTCAAGCTCTTGTCAAAGACAACGATTTGAATCGATTTATTTAAATATGTTGTATTTCATATTTAATTTTGTATGGATTTTTACACGGTACGGGTACTACAATTTCCCAAAATTATGTACAGAGAGTATCTTTACAATATTTATATTTATATATATAATTTTTATCATAAAATTGTGACCTATGTCTTATAATCTTAAAACAGAATTTGTGAGATTGTTGCGACAATCTTAAAACCTTATTTATAAGAATTTTGGGTTCACGAAAAGATTTATAATAAAAAATAATAAAAAAATATTTTTAGAGATTATGATCTTATAAATATTTTTTTTTTGGGAAATATGTATGTAGTACAACTTGTTGTGTTTGGATTTCTTGAGATTGAGATACAATTTTAAATCCTATACCGTGGTAGAAAACGAATAGTTTTGGTTCAATCATTTGGTTTTGTAACGATTTTAGAATCGTTAATTTTTTCTAACTTTTGTGTTAGATCGGGTTTATTGGTGTAAACCATACATTTTTTGTAAACGTTAAATTCTCTAACTTGTGCGTTAGACCGGCTTTATTTTTATAAACAATACGTTTTTTTAAACGTAAAATTCTCTAACATGCTTGTTAGAAATGATCATATTATTTATATAATATGATTTTAAGAATGAGTATGAAAAATAAGTTTATTTTATATAAACTAATAAGGCTTATAATGATTTTTGTAATCATTTATTTCTACACGATCTTGTTAGAATTGGGTTTCTTATACATACTGATAAGTTTTATGACGATTTCTGTAATCGTTTATTTCTAACAAGCTTGTTAGAACTTATTTATTGATAAGGTTTATAATATTTTTGTATTGTTTATTTCTAACAAAAGTGTTAGAAACACTTTATAAAATCGTTAAATTTGAAAACGATTCTAACATGTGTGTTAGAAACGTCCATGGAAAGCGTTAGTTTGGAAGCAATTTTTTAATTGTTTATTTTCTAACGTGTGTATTGGAAATGACTTATTTATTTGAACCATATATGTGTTTATAGCAAGTTTAATTAACATTTTGTGGAAATGTTAACATTTCTAACATGCGCGTTAGAATTTCTTTCATTTTAACATGATTGTTAAAAATGGTTGAAATACAAATGCTTTTAAATGTTTTATGTAAACATTTATATAACTAATTTTTTGTAACATTGATTCTAATGAATATAAACACTTATATTATGCTTTATAGGTTTAGAAATAAAAGGTCATAAATTAAAGTTGATGTTTGATTGACTTAAATAATTAAATCGCCATAAAGGTGTTGTTATATGAATTTTATGAAATTATAATTATTTACTAGACTCTTCATATGGAAGATAAACTCTTAAGTAGAGTTTTATTTCAATTTATTAGTTCTTTTAGAGTTTATATCTCTAATAAAATCTCTAATTAAGTGAGACTCTTCTCCACTCCATGTCTCTTGTATTAAAAGTAGGCTATGTGCCTAACTGGATAAGTTTCGAAAACTACAAGAGTAAAAATACAAGAATTAAATCACTATAAAGTGATGGTGTACTTGTGTGGGATTTGTCATCAACTTTAATATGTGATTTCTAAATCCAAATGATCATGTTATATATATATATATATATATACATATATATATTTATATATATATATATATGTATATATATATAATGACTTAAATTTTTTAACACGTGTGTTAGAAAATGTGTATCACAAATACAAGGTAGAGATTGTACATTGTATAAGCCATAATGAATATAAATGTTTTATGTAAACATTTAATTGCTTATGTGTGCATTAAAAACGATGAGAAATATTTTATTTTATAAACTTTATCCTTAGAAAACGTTTTATGTAAACGTTCGATTCTATAATGTGTCCGTTATAACATTTTTTTCTAACATGCGTGTTAGAAAATGTTTAGTACATGCATAGTAAGACTAAAAAATATAAAACAGTTTGATATTTTGGGTGTTGATTTATATTTTCATATACCCTAATTGATATTATTAATATAGTATTGCAAAACTAAGGAAATGTTTTAGAATAATTTTTTAAACAAAGTTTTGCATAGCATTGATAATTCAAATGGTTTGCTACTCTTTATAGAAGTAGCATTTGTTGAACAAAGAACAATCTCGTGAATATTATTTGATGGAAAATAACTTGGTGTTGTTGTGAACAAATTTAGTTATTTAAGTTTACTACTTAAATGTAGCCTTTGTAACAACTTGGTGTTGTTTTGACCAGAATTATCCAAGTTTAAAATTTCAAGATGAAATGGGGAACTTGTACTTTACAAGTGCATCGAGTCTTATCGAGGGAGTAACTCAAGACATGCCATGGGACGATATCGTTGTGAAGATTTGTCAGATTGTAAAGTGTTGAAGATAAAAGCACTTTGATATTTGATGTCTACATATCGTTTATGTTTTCGTTTAAATTTCAAAAGTGTTTGGCACTTATGATTTAGTTTCCAATGTATTTTATTGTTTTGTATTCAATATCTTCGGATAACACGAGCAATTTCAAATAAATAAATCACTTATGTTTGTGACGTATAAATTATCTTTGTGGAAAATAATTATAACGTTTATTATACATTATTTAAAAGAATATGGTTTTAAATGGATAGTACATAAAAATACTTGGACATAAACAACTTAAAAGCTGTTGCATTGACTAAAAGTCAAAGAGGAGACATCAAATGTGTAACCACATCATGAGTGAGTAGTGAGTGTATTGAGATGAAATACACAAACGAGATTCATGTCGAAATACTTCGTTAGAAGTCATTGGAAAATTCATAAGTTTGAATTCTAACATATGAAAGTAAAAGTACTATATGTTACTGTATACCTTTAATAAATCTTGCAAGATTTATACGTAGATGCGTCTACCACTTGAATATGGAACCTTCGTTTGGGAGAGCATCCTAAGTATACATATCTTCTAATGAATAACAATAGATGTGTGCAAATCACTTATGGCAAAATTATGAATGCCATGTTGTTGAGTGTGGATCTAGTTGACTCTATATTCCACATAATAATGATTGTAGATGAAGAACACTCATCTTGTTGGCGATGAGTGTGTTCACCAAGTGACTTGGATTAAGACTTATGTTTAAGTACTTATGAGTCAATGGTAAAGCGTTGGAGATCAAAGGTAAACAAGTTATGTTCCTTAATTGAATGATAAAATTTAGCTATGTGCTATATACAATAATTTGTGAGACGTTCCTAAATATTGATGTTTTAGGATTATGAATAAGTCTCATTATTTTATTTTAACAAGGGATGAATGTTGCAAAGTGATATTATGATATTCTTAGGGTTGTGAAGAATCAGAATGATGCATCTTCTATTCACATGCTAAAGTATTATAGTCTAAAGCATGCTAGACTAGTACTTGGTTAATTATGGGTCTTGAAGGAGATTAATTAACTCTAAACATTCAAATGTGTATGATCATAAAAATAATTTTTGTATAGACAAAGTTGAGGGAGAATTTTCATTCATTATAAGGAAAAGACATGTAAGTTTTGAAGAGTTTGTTCGAAAATCTAATAAGGAGAACTCATTGTCTAGGCTTATTCTAGATGTTAAATTAGAATTATTCTAAGTTGGTGATAAACTTATGACAATGACATGTGTTGCTTTTGTCAGCTCGGAAACTTATGTAAGCTAATGCAATATGAGTATTGTGTGAAATGAATTGTTGTCTACACAAATGTGGTTTTGTTCAAGGACATCACGTCTACAAATCGCTAGGAGCCTAAGTATACTTCACATCGGAAAGTTCAAAGGGAACACCTACTTATCCGGCAATACTCAACTGTCGAGGTTGTATTGGAAATTTTGTATATTTTTTATAAATCTCCATTCATGTGGGGGATTGTTGGAAAATTAGAATGTGGTGTATGGAAATTAATTCATAGAAATTAATAAAATTAAACTCTTCAAATGGTAAAACTCTTGAGTAGAGTTTTATTGATGACATTTGATTAGTTTTTATTAGAGTGTTAAGTTTCTAATTAATTGAGACTTTTAACTCTCCCTCAAGTATTGTATTATTGGTAGGCTAAGTGCCTAATTTTGTGACTAGAAAAAATATATATGATGTATATATGAAAAATACTTGAAAAAAGGGATACTTGAAGACTAATATAGAGAGGAGTACTCTCTACTCGTTCACCACCATTGTCTGCTTATCTATTCCATAAGTTTAAATACTACAATTTTACCCGGTGTAACCTCGGGCGCGTGAGCTATCTCCGGCAATACAAACTGCTTCGGCTGTTGTACCCTGGGAGACAGACTTCTTGTCTTTAGTAGAGGCGCGAAATCTGTTTTAAGGGAAGCGTGTTGAACACGTGCCTTAATCACAACCGTCAACACCAGTTTGTTCATTTTTGCAGCCAAGAAGGATCTCACAAGGATACGGGGTTCAAGTTCTCGTAGTGGAAATTGTAAAAGAAGACGCTTCATAAGCTCTTGTCAAAGACAACGATTTGAATCAATTTATTTAAATATGTTGTATTTCGTATTTAATTATGTATGGATTTATATACGGTACGGGTACTATAATTTCCCAAAATTATATACAGAGAATATCTTTACAATTTTTATATTTATTTATATAATTTTTATTATAAAATTGTGACTTATGTCTTACATACGTCTCTATACTATCAAACTAGGAAGCATATTAAGACAAAGCAAACAAATACATGTTGTGGCCAAAAAATAAAATAACAACTGTAGCTAAAGAGTTGTATTATATATATTTATATATAGTGTAGAGTTCAAATAATTTTTTTTTACGAATAAAAAAGAAGAAATTTTAACCAATAGAAATACTTCAATTTGTTTCATTAAATTTTTGTATTTAATGTTATTGTAAGGGTATATTGGTAAACTTTCATATATTACTAAATTGAAATCTTTCTCTTTAATAACTAACTAAATTAAATTTCGAACTTATTTTCATAATATATATTTTTTTAAAATATATTTTTCAAAAAAAATTAATTTAGAGTGTAGGATAAATTACGAGATGTGTAGAACAAATTACGAGTTGTGTAGGATAAATTTTGGAATGTGTAGGATAACTTTTGATGTGTCTAGGCAAAGTTTTTATTGTGAATGATGATAGTATATATATATATATATATATATATATATATATATATATATATAACTTGTTTTATAGTAACAGAAAGTCAAAAAGGTATTGGTTTATTTGAAGCATTTATGCCCTGTTTTGATTTTTGATAAATTCATATCTATCTTTTAGTTACTTGTATAGTAACAAAAAGTCAAAAATATATTGTTTTATTTAAAGCATTTATACATATTTTGATTTTTGATAAATTTATATTTATCTTTTAATTATTATTATTATTATTATATATATATATATAAAAAAACAAGTTGTTACACCACCACCCAAATTTTATGTTTACAATTAATGGTTATCTGAAATCAAAGGAATATTTTAAATATAGGAATTTATGGTTAAGTTGTACCCCTGCATCCAAATCGGAGTGAGTGGCATGATCGAAATTTAGTTGAAACTTTTGGGATCACATTATAATTAAATATATACATAAAAAGACATGTAAGAGTAAAGTGTAAATTTTGACGCCCATGAGAATTTACGAGGTTATATATTTTTATTTACGTACCTATTAGTATATATTTAAGTTGTTATGTATTTTATTTTTTTAAATGAGTCTTGTCAAATATAATAAATTTTCATGCTTATTTGTATAGATGTTATCAGTTGATTTACGTTTTAGTGTAAATTTTGTTCGAAAACAAGTTGGGTACCTTTCATTAGACGGTATAAATTCAACTTACTTTTCGAGTCATGTCAAATATAATATGTATTTTTTCTTATTTTTATGAATGTTTTCAATTCATCTACGTTTTGACATTTATGTACGTATTGGTATAAATTCATTTTGGTTTACGCTTCGACATAATATTCTAAAAAACAAGTCATGTTAAATATAATACAATTTCGTGCTTATTTTTACGGACATTTTTAGTTGGTATGCATTTCGACATAAATTCTGTTCAGAAAAGAATCAGGTCTAGTGTAGTATGTCTTCATTTGAGGGTATAAATTCAGTTACTTTACGTTTCATGAGTCATTTCAAATATTATACGTTGTCGTGCTTATTTTTATTGACGTTTTCAGCTGATCTATGTTATAATAGATAAACATTGCAAAAAAAAAAATCAACATACTCAAATCACATTAAAACCCGCAACACGGGAAATCAATTCTTATTGTATTTAATTATGCTTCTAGATTACATGTGATATATTTACTTTTCTTACCTTAGAATGCTAGTAAAATACAAAATTACTTTTACGATTTAGTTTGAATTGTAGTAGAGCGATACTTCCCATTACTATAATAAGTCATGCAATTAGACTTTAATGGGCAGAGGCGGAGCTTTTAAAGGGCAAGTGGGCACCTGCTTTCGTTAATGTTTCGGTTAGTAGTGTAATCTTTTCGTTTTTCTGTCTGAAATTTTAAAACTATTTAGATCTACCCTTGCCAATTATTTTGCCTAAAAAAATCTCTGCCCTTACCAAGTTTATTGTCCAAAAAAATTATACATATTTTCGTATTGAGTTAAAAAACATGAAGAATATTAGGCTATTAGTAATTTTTATAATTGTTTTTAAACTTGAAGTGAGTTTAAATAAAGTCTGAAACTAGTTTTTATACAAATAAAACTTGATGGTTCAAATTTAGTTTTTTATATCTGTAAGAACTTGTAACACCTCAAAAATATCAATTTATATATATATATATATATATATATATATAACTATGGATATTTAACCTAGTTAATGGTAAGTTTTAAATAATAAAAATCATAAATTAGAGTCCTATTTATACCAAAACTGAACATGAGGGACTAAAAGTGGAAAACGGGAAAGTTGTTTTATTAGGTTTCATATCACAACACATACTTATGTGGGTGTGATCAGGGCAATAAAATAAACACCCAAATTCTTCTTTCATCAAATTGATCAAATTGAAGGGTGAATTGGGGCTAATATTAGTGCATGAATCAAGAACATTAATCAACTGTACTTAACTAACACAAGGTAAGTTACAATTTCAACTTTGGTGATGTTTGATTTTTGGTGAAGTTTGGTTAATTGAAGTTCTTGAATAATTGATTGATGTTATGACCAAGGAAGGTGTAACATAAGTATATGATTGTAATCTTAATTGAAAGTTTGTTAATGATTTCATAAAAAGTTTTATGTTGAAATCATTAGTAAGAAGAAATGGTCTTGATCCTAGCATGAAACGCCTCAAGTGCTTGTGTAGATAATGAATTTAATGACAAGAGTTTGTAGAAATTTACATGTTAATATAAATTATGATGAGTATATCGAACTTGTTAAATTAGGATTTTTGGTTAGCCAAGGTGCAATGGAACTATAATGAATAGCTAAAATGTATGCGTACAAGGTGTTTGATGAAATGCCTAAATGAATTGCCAATCTTGATCAATATACATACAAAAAGATGAAGATAACATGAGGTGTAGTGTATGACAAATTTACATGCCTTAGTTATACCGAGAGGTTCTAATAACACTTGGCTTGTACTATAGGCAAGGTAAGCGAAGGTCGGGGAGTCAAGCCGGTGCAGACACACATTTAAAAGGAAAGCTTTGAGGTACGTATGTTATTACTTCATAAGATTTTATATTTTATTCTTGTAGAGCTATATGTAAAAAAATGATAAATATATAAAGGTTTGGCCGAATAAAAGCGATGGAATTCGCTAAGACGACCAAACGGGTCAAACAATGTGATACATGAAGGTTTGGTCGAACAAAAGCAATGGAATTCGCTAAGACGACCAAACGGGTCAAACAATGTGATAAATGAAGGTTTGGTCAAATAAAAGCGATGAAATTCGCTAAGACGACCAAACGGGTCAAACAATGTGATAATTGAAGGTTTGGTCGAATAAAAGGGATGGAATTCGCTAAGACGACCAAACGGGTCAAAAAATGTGATAATTGAAGGTTTGGTTGAATAAAAGCGATGGAATTCGCTAAGACGACCAAACGGGTCAAACAATGTGATAAATGAAGGTTTGGCCGAATAAAAGTGATGGAATTCGCTAAGATGACCAAACGGGTTAAACAATGTGATAAATGAAGGTTTGGTCGAATAAAAGCGACGGAATTCGCTAAGACGACCAAACATGTCAAACAATGTGATAATTGAAGGTTTGGTCGAATAAAAGCGATGGACTTCGCTAAAGACGATCAAACGGGTCAAACAATGTGATAAATGAAGGTTTGGTCGTAAAAAAGCGATGGAATTCGCTAAGACGACCAAACAGGTCAAACAATGTGATAAATGAAGGTTTGGTCGAATAAAAGGGATGGAATTCTCTAAAGATGATCAAACGGAAAAGAAAAAAGAATTTTTTATATATATACATACATACATACATACATACATATATATATATACATATATATATATATATATATATATATGTGTGTGTGTGTTATATATATATGAAATAAAGTTTTTAATACATATCGAATTGAATTCGAAAATGGCCATTTTGTTTTAAAAGCGGTCAAAGGTAAAATAAAAAATTAACCATAACCGAATAACGAACACTTAAATTATAACGTAATCATCCCAAAGATTGTTATATACTTACAAAACTGATAATTCTGTAAAACATTGAAGTATATCAAGTTTGTTTGCTCAAATGTGCAAACGGGTCAAAATCGTTAGTTTTACGAATCTAGAAACGGAGAATTATAAACACTTGTAACAAATGTATTATAGACCTAAAAACAAGAAATAATGTTGTACTGATACTTTTCTACAAGTCCCGAGCCATGTTTTATTGTACGGGCCTCGAAATGGGTTGAACGGACGACTAAAACAACACAGCAGCAAAAGTGTTGCAGCAGGTGGCGTCACCGACGCGGTGCATTGTGTGACGCCCTAAATTACTGTCTACGGTAGTCCAGCTCCGACGAAACTTTAGAGGAAGCGTCGCCGATGCTACCTTAGAAACTTCAAAATTTAAAATCTTGAAGTTTGTTAACTTAGTTATGATACGTTTTCATTTATCCAGTAAAATACTAATTATTTGTATATTTAGTAGGAGTTGGAGATCGAAAGTATTTATGGACAAAGATCAAGCTATGAATAAGGACCGAACAATCCTGATATTCAAGTTCTGCTTGTTTTGTTCATTTTATGTATTAACTTTTGTTAAAAATGTTAAGTTAATTATAAATATTTATAAAGTTTAAACAACTTGGTATTCGAATGTAAAACAAACTTTTCGTTTCCTTAAATGAATATAAAATTTTATATGATACTTACATTATAAATATGGATGTTAAAGAACAAGTCCTTTCAATGAATGAAAATGAATTATTTTTATTTGGAGTTATTATTGTTTGATCCGACCCGAATTTAATAGCCGACCCGAACACATAACCGGAAACATAGCAATATGACTTTTTTTGAGTCTAATGATTTTTCGCCCTCGCAAAACTTTTGGTTAGGCTCCGTCACAGTTATTGTATCCATCGTAACATGAAGGCTTTAATACTATTATATATTATATATTATAAATTTGTATCATGTTTAGGCAATAGGTGGTTGTACCATATGCAAAAAGTGTTTCCCGTGCTCATCTTTGTTGTATGGTATGTTATTTTATTTGTACATTGGATGTGGCTTGCTGGAGAAGCTTTACTTTTGACTCATCACATACGTGAAACCAAGATAGAGAGAGACACATCGAAAGAGGTGGGATGCAGATTTGAGAGAGAAAACAAAGGATGAGTCTAGGAGAGAAATAGAGAGACAAAGATCCGATCGACAATGACGCTGTGGTCTACGAAGTCAGATTGACGACTGTTGTGATGCGCTTCGATCTTAAACGATGACGCCTTACCCGACGACGACACTACTGTCAGCGTTAAACCTCAACGTCGTGGTAGCTCTCGTGGTGGCCGGGTTTTGCGGATCTGATCGGTTTTGGACATGGTCAAGGTAAATTTTTTTGTTATATATAGAAAACCCAACGTGTATAAGCATTTAATTATACGCCATAGTACGTACGTATTTATAAAAATGAGAGTTGATTAATACTAATGGGTGTGGTGCGGTTTACTTCCCACACCACTACATCAGATTTCAATTTGTTTTTTTTAATGGTAGGGATATGATTTCACTTTTTACTACCACTTCCACTACTATCACGTCAATTTTATTCCTTAAATACATTTATATATTATGGTTATAGAAATCGCAAGTTGCTAGTTGACTGGTCGGGTGAGGACTAACGATTAATCGGAATTAATTGAGATTCATTAGGATTAATCGAGGATTAACCTCGATTAATTGGCAATTAATTGACGCCTAGTCGTAATTTTTACAACCATGATAAAGATAAGATTATTATTAATATAACTACATTACTTAAAAACTAGCGCTTGGCCCAAAATGTGGTGAGAATATTCAAACTAATCCCCTAAAGATTATAACGTGTGTCGCGTTGCCTATTAGCCAATTATATTTTTGGGTTTTTCTTCTTCACGAAATTTTTATAAACTAATAGTTGCTTCAAGCTCATTTTTATTGAATTCACAAATCATGTTGTCTTTTTCCTCTATAATCATGTTACATGGTATGATGCTAGATTCAAGATTACATGACATACAATATATTTTTTCTAGTTACTTATTTTACATTAGCCATTGACATATGTGTGGTTATAGTGTCACTCCTATATATTTTGTTAGAAATTTTCTTGTAACTTTATAATTTTTTTTACAAATGGCATCAACTCATCATAGTTGATCTGTTTTGTTTTTATCTTTTTATTCAGTTCTATATATTATTAAAGAATCAAATACATAGCTGATATCCTTTTTGTTATATTACGATTATGTTTTTATATATCTTTTATCTATGTTCGAACCTACCGTAAAGCACAGTTGGTAGAAATAACGATTTTTTTACTTTTTTTATATCTTTATACGTTTTACGTTTCAGTCTAAATTTGACGAGTTTCACTTTGTAGCGCACGTGTGTTTACAACATTTTTACATCTTTTTTTTTGTGCGGTTTAACACTCCTACCGTTTCGAACCCTTTTTTTTCGTTAGTATCAGATCTCCGAATTTTCAAAAATTTCTCTGGATGGCCCTGGCCTTATTATAAACTTAATAAATGAACTCTCTGGAAATAACAATATATTATAGCAACCTCGTATTTATTTATGGAAGTTAGCAACCTTCCTTTTTTTTGTTTTTACAATCATACTCACACATATTTTAATTTTTTATATTATACTAGTGGGAAGGTCCGTGCGTTACAGCGGTAACGTCTGTTTTGTCGCCTTTAAGTTGTTGTTATTGGGGTTTCTTGTGTCTGTATGACGCTTGTGGGCGACAACATTCTTATGGAAATAAAAGGTGAAAATACAATATTAATCTCTCATCACCATCAAGCACTAATAAATTCATTACCATCTTATAGTATCAAATTTAGTAGAAGACTTAACCCATGTGCAGACAATCAAACATGCAATTGTTGAGCTTTTCCTTAATGGTAAAAATTCATATCATTTTTTTTCAAAATAGCTATATACCTGGATTTTTGTCATCTAAATACATGTTTGATACAATAAAGATAGATTTATTGTTTAGTGGTGATTAATGATGTGTTTGTTTTGGTGTTTCTTTGGTGTTATGTAGTCTACATCTTAAATATGGATAAATACTTAAAATATAATTTTAATATTCATATTATAATTTGAATGATACATTACAAAAACGTATATACATTCTTCCCAACGAATGTACCTTATGCAAAATATGAAATAAGATTCTAACTAATTGGATAGTATAGGTTTCTATATGCTCATCTGATGACTAACTGCTAGGTAACTTTTTGACACGAGATAAAGACATATTGTTTGAAAATTACCTTCATATGTGAACTTTAAATAGCAAGGAGTAAAAATAAGAACATGGCAAAAGTATGTGAATTTGATATAGATTTGTTCTTCACCTTTGGTATACTATCTTAAAAATTTGTGCAAATTACCATAATAATAGAAAACCTAGTTTATTTAATAAGATAGTATAAATATAGATTAGTAATCGATGTTGTTTTAAAGGTGTTTCTAGATATACTCCCTTTTTATCACCCTCTTTTTCTAAAATAATTTTAAAACTTTTTAAACTCTACCACTTTAAAACTCTATTTCTCACGCTTTTTATCGAACAATTCACAATCAATACTCTCTTGTATCTATTATTATATTTATTAAAAATGATATTTTTTATTACTAAAATATCATGATCCTAGTTATTAAAAAGATAGATATTTAATTCAACCCAACTACATTTTAACATTCATTTTTTAATTAAAATTCATCTTTTAGATTTGCAATCTATGGTTTGATCGTTTTAACGGTTTTGCTTACATCCTTTAAAAATTGCAATTTTCCTCCCTGATGTTAGTAGTTTTTCTCTAATTTGCTCCATGGGTCTAACTCCATCCAAAGTCTCTGTTAATTTGGATGGTATTTTGATAATATTATATATATACTACATATTTCATATCTTTTTGTCTTTTTATTAAAAAAAAACCTATTAATATCTCTCTCGCTCTCTCATCTCACACCCCCTTCTGCTCTCTCTCTCTCTCTTATTATCAAAATCCAGTCTACATACATGAACTCTACTAATATACACACACCCCTAACTACAACAACATACCACCACCACTACCACATAGATCTAAATCATCACCCATCAGCAAATCCATTCCCCGTTACCACCATCGATCTGAACCACTCATCGTCACTGATATACGTTAAAATATACATAATTTAGTTCCCCATTTTGCCCCCGTTTTGTGCGTTTTTGGCTAAAACATCGTCGTATAGGTACTCAATCGGTCAATTTATATTTTCAGGTCCAAAACGACGTACCACATAACGAACATTCCGGATGAATTCTGCAGATTCTATTGAAGTTACAGCTCACGCACGGCCGTGCAACCCATTGGCACGACCGTGCGCGACTTGCGATCTCGGAAGCATTAACCCAAGTGCACGACCGTGCGTGACTTGATGTTGATCAACATGTAATCTGAAGACCTTGCACGACCGTGCGACCCAATTGCACGACCGTGCACATCTGAAGACTTTGCCACCCAAACGTCCACTTGTCTGCCCATGTCCTGCTGTGACGTTATGCTGATGTGCACGGCCGTGCACACAGAGCAGACACTACTGATCGAAACATTGGGTAATTTTCCAAGTTTCTGGGCGATTTCTGAGGTCCGAGAGCTTTCTTGTTAGGACGGTTTCAAGCCTCAAGGTTGCAAGAAGCTTATCATTCATCCAATCCATCAAATCCTTGCTTGTTTATGGTTTGATTTCTTATTCTTAATATAAATTTTAGCACGTTTGCAAGCATTGAGCTGATGTTTATGTAATATTGTTATGAATGTTATGAAAACACTTGTTTTATGATCAATATTTAGTTTATTATCATATTAAAATGAAGCTCAGGCAACTTGTTCATGTTTAAATCTTGATGATCATATGGCAAACTTGCTTCATTGATGTTGGATTCTTGATTGTGATTGTTTATCTTGGATGATTAGTAAATGGTTAGTTAGGATAAGTTGAATAAACCCCATAATTAATCATTTATTAGTAAACTATTAACTTGATTAATATGTTTACACCATGAAACTAGAAATGGGTATTGGTTTAATAAAAGATAAATTTGATTTTGATAAAGAATGCTTTCTTACACGTAAAGGCTCAACGGGTTAGATGGTGTTATTGCGGGTTCTTAACATGGGTCATAATCTTTGTTGAGTATTTTTGGCCAAAATGACCAACTTGGTAGATTTATGTTTAAGACTTGCAAAATTGATAAATTTGTGATATGATCTACGTTATGCTTGTCTCGGTGGTTGTATTGTGTTTATCGGTATTGCTTTCCTTTATAAAGTGATGTTAGAAAACTCTTAACGGATGACTAACTTATTTTTAAAGATTCACATGAAAATATATAAATAGCTCGTTAAAGAATAATCTTAGGTGGTTAAAGTGTTTTTATCGCGTTAACTTTCCGAAGAATTATCATATTAGGATTCCCGAAAGGGATACTAGTTGTCTTTATAATTGGAAAATTGATCAAGTGCCTTTGTGACATTTTTGATAACATGCTTAGATTGTTTATAAAACAAGACAAAAGAAAAAAGAAATTATATTTTTATATTTGGAGTCTTATATGTTTTGAAATATATTTTTAGAAAATTTTAGTAAAAACCCTTTCACATATCTTTTTACCGGTAGATAAATGATGACAGTTTAGTACATAAGCGTCTGCCCGCGTCCATGGATCGACATCTGGTTCTTACCCATACTTACTACATATACGATAGGGTACACTTGTCCTTTTGTGTGTGTTTTAATGTTAAGGTATAAATCATTTTTATAAATATTAAAACCGAGTTCGTGTGTAAAATTCATTGTAAAAACATGTATATATACGCACACGTCAGTCACCTTATTGATATCTTAACCAAAAGCATCATCATCCAATCGGGTCTAAAACCTAACACCAACCACCACCTTCACCCGCCAGCTACACCAAACCACCACTCTGCCGCCCTACATGAACCTAAAACGCCGCTCTAAACCTCCGTCCCAAAACCCCCCAATCGTTGCCCCAAATCACCGTCCAAAAACCCCCCAAATCGGCCACCGATCTCCCCTCTAATCTCTCTCTAAAACTTGCAGTCTCTCTCCCTAAAATGTAGATCTAGTGATGGTAGGTGATGTGTGTGTATATATATATATATATGTAGATCTGGTGGTTTGATTTAAATTATGCCGCCGGAGATGGTGCAAGGTGGTGGGGGATGGTCTAAGTGATGAATGTTGTGAGTGTCATGCAAAAACCTAAATAACCAAAATATATAGGATAAGCAGTGTATCGAATCCAGAGGCCTATGGGGAAAGTGCTATGAATTAAGTATCAAAACACTAACTGCGAAAATATAAAATTTGTTGGTTGGTTGTTTGATTACTAAGAAACTACTAAAAACGAGTTTGTAAACAGATGAAGAAAAAATGATTCCTTCGAGTTTCAGATTCAAAGTGGATTCAAGTTATTAATTTTAATTGAGAAAATCACATAGTCATGATTAAGATAGTTAATTAGCTAATTTTGATAAACGAGGACTAAGTACCTTGATTGATTAACAACGAAATGTTATCACATGATTATCAATTTAAGATTACTAAACCCAATCCCTATCTAATATATCCCAATTACTAGAACTCTCAGGAATTGAGTGAATCAAAACTAGGTTTTAAGTAAAAAATTAATCGTTTACAATCAAACTAATAAATCACGAAGCAAAAAGCATCGAATGCTTAGATTGCTAGTCTCAATTACAAAGAAAAACTGAAAACACTAACTGCGAAAATATAAAATTTGTTGGTTGGTTGTTTGATTACTAAGAAACTACTAAAAACGAGTTTGTAAACTGATGAAGAAAAAATGATTCCTTCGAGTTTCAGATTCAAAGTGGATTCAAGTTATTAATTTTAATTGAGAAAATCACATAGTCATGATTCAGATAGTTAATTAGCTGATTTTGATAAACGAGGACTAAGTACCTTGATTGATTAACAACGAAATGTTATCACATGATTATCAATTGAAGATTACTAAACCCAATCCCTATCTAATATATCCCAATTACTAGAACTCTCAGGAATTGAGTGAATCAAAACTAGGTTTTAAGTAAAAAATTAATCGTTTACAATCAAACTAATAAATCACGAAGCAAAAAGCATCGAATGCTTAGATTGCTAGTCTCAATTACAAAGAAAAACTGAAAACAATCATCTACTTACAAGAATCCTCCACTTGGAGGAAACCACAAAGGAGTTAGCCGCTCATCTCGGTTGATTGATCTTCACAAGCTGGATTTACGGTTGAATTCTTGTTCGGCAAGGTTAACTTGGTGGAAAGTATGATGATCGATGATGAAAAGCGCTCAAAATTGTGTCTTTGATACTCCAAATTCGTCCCCCAGAGTCGATCTCTTAAATTATGTAACACCTCGTAAAAATTGTGTCCAATAATATAGTAACACGTGTTATATATTTTTATTTATAAGTCTATTAAAGACTTATAAGGACTAAAGGTGTTAACATGCTCAAACTAAGCCTCTGAGTGACCCTCTGGTGTCAACATGCATAAACAAAGCCTCTAAGTGACCATTAGTGTCAACATGCTTAAACTTAGCCTCTGAGTGACCATTAGTGTCAACATGCTTAAACTTAGCCTCTGAGTGACCATCAGAGTCAACATGCTTATACTGAGCCTCTGAGTGATCCTTTACGAAGTCCTAACTCTCACACGAGCCACTTGTTAGATGAGAGAATTTAATTATGCAAATATGACAAAGTTGGATAACGGAGGGGTTAAAAGTGTCAACATGTTAATTTATACATCTGAGGGACCTTTTAACGAACTGAGAGCTTGACAATGTCCGGGCATACTCCCGGGTACGCCAAATGTTGGCTACAGATTATAAAGGTGTTTTAGAGGTTTTAATAAGTTGAGGGGCTAAATGTGGCAAGTTTTGAAAGATCCCAGGGGGCACTCACGGGCCGCGAGAGACACTGGCCTGGTCTCTCGCAGGGCGCCAGAGACCTGAGCCTGCAGAAAATTTGCTTGGCCTCCACACATGTTGCCAAAAACAATTTGATTCGAAACTAGGGACTTCCAAACTGCTACACGTTTTAGGACACTTGTAAGCTCCCTCTAACACTCCCTAACACCTAGCATCACCTCCCACAAGCTCCCCAACTATAAATAGGTGCCAAGGTTCACCACTTGAACTTGCACCTTTCTCATTCTTCATTCTATCTCCCTCCTTTGGAAGTTCCTAACTGAAAGGAGCATCCAACTTAGTTCTATTTCATCATAGGAATCACTTGTAAGTGTTCCTTTTCTCTTGCATTTTCGTTTATAGGCTTTTATAGCCAAAAGTCAAGCGTTTTACGTAAAACGCCTTGACTTTCGGTTAAGACCATTATGGTCCAGCCATTGTTCGTAACGAACATGGCTAAGTGATCGTAATAAGGTAGGTGTTAATCCCTATTAAGGGCACCTCCTAAAGATCACGTTTGATAGACTAATTGACGGGTCAAATTTTTATTATTAAAAAGTCAAACAGGCCATTTTTCGAAAATATTATAATCTGAGCTTAGATATGTTATGAAACATGTTTTGACACTTAAAAAGTTGGTAATAATTATTATAACATGTGTGAACATGTTCGACTCGTCAATTTCAGTTCTAGGGTCAGTTCGCAACCGAAAGACGCAAAGTTTGACTTCTGCTTTGACTTTCGATTCTGACCCGATTTAGATTAGTTAGCTACTGATCTAAGGTTGCATTATGATCGTAATATAATGTAGCATAACCCCCTGAGGTTATGTTACATGATCATAATCAGAATCCAAGTTTATGCACAAGTTCCATTATTATGCCATTTTGACTAAAATGCCCTTTTTGCATAAAATAAGATTTTAAATGATAATGAACTTCAAAATGAACTACCTACTGATGTAATATCATAAGTAAGATTATTTGGGATGCAAGTCAGATTATATATACTGAGTTTATGTTCAAGTTCTTGGGTTCTGTCGACAAATGACGATAAAGTCCTTGTGGCTCATAATATCGTTTTAATCATACCTTTTCATAACAAATATTTTACCTACTGATATGTTAAATTAAATAACGTAACTAAAACAATTAAACTTGATCTTAACATCAGTTTTTACTAAACTTTGCACAAATCGTCATTTTACGACATAAACGCTGTTTCGGCGCACAGTATGGTTGTTAAACCATATTTATCAACCAAGACTTGTTACCTACCGATTATAAAACTTATTTAAAATATTTTTTACAGTAGGTACATGATATAAACTCAAAATCCCAAATACGTTATCATATTATGTGTGAAATGACCAAAACGCCCCTTTGGTGCATAGTTTGGTCATAAACGATAAATTACACACATGATCATTATCTTAGATATTATATCATAAATTAATTATTTTTCCAGAATACTTGTGATCATAACAACAAAATATATTCAAGTTCCTTTTATACGGTATATAATTACCGAAACGCCCTTATGAGGCATAGTTTCATTTTAAAATCCTAACGGGCATGTAAGTTGATATCCTACTGATATTACAACTTATTTAAAGTATAATGACATATAGAACTTGTCCATGACTTATCCGGTTACCCGATATCGCTTATATGCACGCGATTAAGTATATGTAACTAGTTTACGGAAATTAACCGAAACGGGTTTAAACTTATCATTAAGTCTCAAAATCCAGAATGCTTATGGTTTACCCGTATCATACAAGTCATAGTACTTGTTGGGTTTAAACTACATTCTATTCGGTTATCGCTTAATCTAGCGTATTATACTATTTTGTTCCTGTACGCTAGTCGGTCTAAGTCTATGACTTAAATAAGATTGTTAGCATTTTAATTGGTTAGCTTATGCCATAATCCAGACTAGAGCCTTCCGGTAAATGCTATCTGCACTTAGTTCATTGTGTGTATGGCTGAGATATTAAATCTTGCATTTAAGCTAAGACTAGCTCAGGTAAATACTCAAGACTTATTTCCCCTATACGGGCTTGGGTTACGGTAAACTATTACCGCTTGGTCGGAAATGAGATTAATCGAGTGCTGGACTGTGTCTAGTAAATCCGCATATTCCGTTTTGATCATTTTTGTTTGATAACTTAAACATCGGGGGTTAATGACCGTGTCCTGGATATCCTCGGCTCATTACATTAGTTAATGGCCATGACCAAAGCGCGGGGTGTAGGCATACACCTGACAGATGCTCATGCTAAATTATTTTTACCCACAAGTTGGGGATAACTCCTTCATGGAATCTTAAGTGGTGTGTACATTAATCATGTCTCGGTCTCTGTACCGGGCCCTATATGTATGGACAAACATGTGAATCTGTTAACAAGGTTACAAGGCTGGCTTTCCCAAGTTATAAACTAACAAACTACTAAAAATGAGTTTGTAAACAGTTGGAGAAAAAATGATTCCTCTGAGTTTCAGATTCAAAGTGGATTCAAGTTATTAGCTTTAATTGAGAAAATCACATAGACATGATTCAGATAGTTAATTAGCTAATTGTGATAAACGAGGACTAACTTCATTCTTTCTCATTTCTTGTGCATCCAAGATATCTTTCGACCCGAAACACGTCCCAAATAACACCTTTTTCTATGTTTATCATCTTCGGACGTTCCACATCATCTCCACATGCTTTAACTTCACCGAATTAAGCGATTAATCTTAAAAACCACAATCTCTCGTAGTTAACACATTCAAAACATATAATCACATAAAACACGCTAAAAATCATACTATAAACACTTTATAGCTTAGGTTTCACCCTTTCCATCAGTAAGCTAGTGGTGGTTTGGTGGAGTTGGTGCAAGGTCGTGGTGGTCGGGTAAGGGTGGTGGTGGTGGTCCGGTGGAGTTAGTGCAAGGAGGTGGTTGGGTAGGGGCTGTGTAGTGTAAAGAGAGAAGAGATGGTGTAGGTTTTTGTTGATGATATGTCTGTCGCCTACGTCATCGAATCATGTCGAGTCTTTAATAGGAAATACATGATAGATTTCATAATGTAGGTCAAAGTGTATTTACCTTCGTACGAAGGTAAATCAGGTCACTTCGTACGAAGGTGAGCAATTTACTTTGTATGAAGTTAATCTAGATCGTACGAAGGTAAACCTTGCTTCGCATGAAGGTAATGTGGTATATATATGTGTGCAAGCTTAGTGTTAGGTATTCGTTTTGTAGACTTGACGGCGAAGCCCTGTCCAAGTGTTTTCCGGAATTTGTACAAATTGAACTATTAGTGAAAACAAATAACTTAGGAAATATAATCTTGTTAACATTGTCGCCTAATTCTAAAATGGATTCCGCACATTTAAGACTAGGTTAATCAAGTTAGACCTGAGCTATTGGATCCAAGAACGGACCTGCAAGTGGAATCAGAGCTAGAAGGCCTGATTTGAAGACATTTGATCAAGATTCTACTTCTCTTCTACTCATTTTTCAATTTTTTTTTATCATTTCTCAGAGATTGAACGGACAAAATTGACTGATTTTTTCCAGGAAAGTTACTAATAACAAACCTTTGAAAGAATTAGACCTAAAATCAATCGAATTCATGATCAAAATGGAGAAACTTGAAATCTTGAAACTTATCTGCGCTCGAAGAAAATCCACTTTGCATGAAGATAAAAGTTGTTATTTTTAAAAATTTACTTCGTAAGAAGTGAGATCATCTTCGCATAAGGATTTATTTTCACACCAAGAGATCTTTACACTAATTTTTTTGATGAAATGGAAAACGCTGAAACTGTTTATGATGAAGTTTCAGAAAGTTCTGATCATTGCTACTTTTCTGAAGGAGAATTTTTACAAAACGTTTTTCAAGCATTTATGATTCCTGATGTTTATAATGCTTTCTTCAGTGATTAAGGAAATTGTCGGGGTACACAATTTGAAGAAGAAATGATTGCTGAGAAAATAGTATTTGATCGATTAAACGAAGAAGATGAAATTACTAAAGTTGATCAGAAATTCATGGTCAAAGAAGTCAAAGAAGAGAGTAGAAGTGAGAAAGTTGAGATAGAAAGACAGTGCACAAAATGTTTAGAACCGTGAAAGTCATGTGTTATAAAAGATGAGGGATATAAAGAACTTAAACATCATACTGATAATCTAGCAGGTGATTTCAAAAATATAAAAGAAGCTTTTGATAAGCTAAGCTACACAATTAATATAAACCGTGATGCAAGTAAGGAATATAGCGCTACAATTTCAATGTTAAAAGCAACGGTCATGGATAAACAGATAGCAATAAACATTCACATCGTCACGATCACCAAATTGAAGCATGAACTAGAAGAAATTAAAATAGAAACAAAAAGGGTTGACAAAAAGTTGATCAGTTATTCAACGGCATCTTATGTTCTAGATCACATACTTCCAAAGTCGACTAGTAAAGATGAATATGGAGAAGATATGTATGGTTATTAGGATTGAGGTTTAGGTTACAATCGGTGTCCACCCTCTATGTAGAACAGTTATTCCAGGAAAAATCTTGATGGGGGAGGAAAAGGCATTGAACTTGAAACTAAAAACAGTAAAGACTGAACAAAAAGATCAGCTGCCCGATAACATCGATGTTACCTATTTAAAATCTGAAGGTGATGATGGATCAGAAGTGGTTAAGAATGTGGTTGATAAGGTTTTGGGTAATAAAAATGATAAAACGGATTTTGAAAATTCAAAACCAAAATATGTATAAAGAAAGTTCGAGTTCACAGCCTGAAAGTAACGAAAACTTTCATGATGCTTATATAATCAATCTGGAAGTAGTTCAAATGATGATCTAATTATTTTAATGTATAAAATGTGTGGATCTGATCAACTACATTCTAATTCTGAATTTCCAATTCAGAATGTGAACTTGATTAGAGTTTTAAAAGTTTTCAAACTTGTCAAAATAGAAATTTTTGAAATTGAAAGTTTAACAGAAGAAAAACGAATTTTGAACTTTAAATGTGAAAAATACTACTGTTCCAAACCCAAATATTCTTATTCAAATCTACAACAGAGAAATTATCATGGTAGGAATGGGTTTGGGAATGGTAAGAGAAATAATAATAAGTTTGAGAAGAAAAAGTTTGTGAAGAAAAGTAATATTGTGCCAGCAAGTTCAGTAAGTACAAAAGAAAGTCAAATTTTTAAAAGAAATTCAAATTTTTAAACAATCTAATGAAGAATTTTTCGCTCAACAACAACGTAAACAGGTTGATGAATCCTCTGTTGGAAATAACGGTAGGACGTGCTTTTGATGTAACGAGGTTTGACACATTGCTAGACGATGTCCACAAATAAAACGTAAACCTGTTCATGATGTCAAGAAAACTCTAAAGATTTGAAACAAAAGTCATCACTGATGTTTGTACCAACTCAGGTTTGGAAACAATGTATCGAATATGCAAACAAAGTGAAACCAGTTAATATTAAAATTTCAAATTAAGAAACTGGCGAATCTTCAAAAAGTAATGAACAAAAAGATTCTACATTGTATTTTGACGTGAAGTCGAAGTCTCACTCAAAATTAAACCAAATACACTAAATAGATAGTGATAAGTGGGTATCGAACCCAAGGTGTTTGTGGAAAATGTGTTTGTCAAGTAGTTTATGAATTACTAAATTAAAACTAAACTGGATAAAAGTAATCTCAAAATTTGGTTGTTTTGTTTCTAAAACTAAAATTGAATTGCACTTAACTAATATGCTTGTAAACGATTAATAGAAAGAGTGTTCCTCCCGGATTTCAGGTTTTGCGTGATAGCAAATGTTCATGTTCAACTAGAAAGAACCACATAGACATGGCTCATGTGTGTGCGATTATTTGTGATGAAAGGGGACAAGTACTCGGATTCATAAAACACGAGGTTGTCACCCGATGATCAATTAACATATCTAATCCATATCCCTCCCACTATATCTCGATTGCCAACGACACCAAGAACGTATGGTTTATAATAAAGATCAAACAAAATTAAGAAGCACGATTGCACTCAGACCATAATAATACTAAACATAAACATGATTAGCTTACTATTCTAGAAATACATGAACATAACATAGTTGTCTCAAAGAAACCTTACATCCGGAAGAACACAAAGAAAATTAGCCACTCGGTGCTTGGATAATCAGACAAACATCAAATACGTAATTGAGTAATGATAAAAGGTTACTCTTTACTTTGAAAACACCAATAATCTTGTTCTCTAGTCCCAAAATCGCCCTCAAAAAAGTTCTGAACGAAAATAATGAAAAGTATATCCAAGAGTCACAACCCACCAAACACCAAAAAGGAGTTACACATTTTTTCGTCTGACTCCACCGTAAGCTACGGTGGTCACTGTAGCTTATGGTGGAATAGTATGGCATCACCATCTGACGTAGCTTAGGGTGGCTACCATAAGTTACGGTAGAGCCTAGTTCCACAAACTTTTGTCTCTTCCATGCATTCATCTCTCTAGCTCGTATTCATTCATCACCAAACTTCCTTCTTTCCTTCATTTCCGCTCTCTTTTATCTGACATAACAAATAAACCATAGTCATCCAATCCCTTACAATAACACACTTTAATATACAAATTTCATTGTATTTAACTCACTTAAGGGTTGTCCTATGGTTCACCCGTCACATTCCCACACTTACCTGTTGCTTGCCCCCAAGCAACTCATTCAAACAAACCACCATGAAAAACCACAAGATTAACTTACTCAACAAGCGATCCAAATCAAACAAATACTTGTCGTCTTTTATAACTTCCCATTGTTAACCACACAACAAACCCCTCACAATAACACTTCCTCTTGGTGAGACATAATAACTAGCAAAAATGGTAGAAAACACTCAACGTAAATGTGTGTGCGTACAATAAAAGCTTGGGCAAAAATCAATCCTTCGCCAAAATAAGCACTTAAACATGCATGCAAATCGAAAGGAATTAAAAGGTTGTAACAAAGCTAAGTTTATAGGTATGGAATGAGGGAATATGTGTAAAGTAGCGCAATGATCTGACCCGGCCTTATTATTACATCTAAACAAACACGACTAACTAACTACACTATCTTGTGTGAGAGGGGATTGGCTCTCCTCTTATGAGCATCGGACTGATCTGAATCAGCTAACAGAGGCGGAATTCATTATTAGCGAGTTGGACAAATAAACAAGAAAGGTATACTTCTTAAACGCCTTGATTTGTATTGATAAACGTGAACGATTATAGAACGAGTAAACAGTTTGACAGGGCTTTGCCGTAGTCACACACCAATATGTAGCTAACACAACACTCAAGCTCCTCTATTTATAGGTCAACATGACTCACACAGGAGAGAGGTGTGCATGACTCGTGCGAGTGGTGCCTCGTACGAGTGACAGGGTGTCACTCGTATGAGCCATTAAGCTCACTCGTACGAGTCATGTACAAGAACATATAAATCAAATAATAACCTAAAATGTTTGACATTCTAAGTCCTATGTACATAACCAACATCTCCTAGACGTAGGCAATAGACATTATGCACCAATAAACTCCCCCTTGGATGTTGCCGCAGTCTTGGATAGTCTTCAAAAATCTTTCAAATATCTTACAATTAATGACCAAAGAAACGTTTCGGTGGCCTGCGACGCTCCTCAGAAGTTATTTGCGTTTGGTCTGTAGGAGGAGCCCAATTACATGTGTTGCCAAATCGAAAGCTCCTTAGCGATGCAATTCGTGTTCGTTCAGCAATCCTTCCATCGTTCTTTTCTTTCTTTCGTTTCTCTATCTCTTCCAGCTTTCTCCAAGAAGTATTCCATGCTGTTCCTGAGTGTACATCGTTAGCAAAACAGACATTAAAAATCTTCTGGAATTGGAGAGCCTGCTCTTTGTCGTTCTCTTCGAAACTAATCTTGCTATAAAACAACATTCAATATCCTTCTTCGAACAATTGACTAGCCACATCGGGTCTAGTACTCGAATGCCACGCCATAGACCATATATACGTTTGTGTGCTATGACGGCTTTGGATAATTCCTCAGTTATCTTCCAAGAATCATCATCTGGATGGACACAAATAACGGCTTCACTAGTATATGAATCGTAGTGCCACCTTTTGAAGATCTTGAAGAAATCCTGCTCTATCTTTATCAGAGGCATATTCTTCATTACTTTCAGCCTCTTCACAATCAATGTCACATCCTTTTCTTTAGTAATCAGATCGATCTTTGTGATTCTCTTGGGCTTATGAGGCTTCTAGTGTCTAAATCCATGAGTAGCTTCGAGCTTTATCATATTCCACAGCCGCTGGTCATGAAATTTCATCTTAAGATTTATCATCTTTGTCTGCACCAGCTCTTTAATATCCCAGTGGCAGGGTCTTGATATCGCTTAAATATCAAAAGTACTAGAGCCCATACTCACTGTTAATCGCATAAACATCAAGCTCTTCGATCCATCCCTAGCTAATAATGTCCCCAGAGAAATATTAGCATCACGTGTGAAGAATGCTAGGGGACGCTTGAATTTACGCTCAGCTGGTAATTCTTTAAACCAACGCTTCCTCATTTCTGCAATTTCTTCTTTAGTGTAACTATGGACAAACTCTCCTTCCTTGACATCATGCTCTAAGTACAAAATCTTAGGTTTGGGCATGACAGGAACAGCTAACATATCAGTCACTGTGAGGATTCCTGCCTGCTTAGAATCCTTAGAGCTTTCAGATGTCTTTCCCTGATCTTTGACTCCTTCAATTTGATTTGCAGAATCATCCAAGTACACAGAAAAATCGATATCATCATTCAAATTAGATTCTGTTACAAGGATACCCGAACCACCCAAATGGTCATTATTACCATCATCACTTTCATCATCAGACTTATCAGAAAATACATCATTAATATCGTCCAAGTCTTCTTTTTTCCTTCTCAGGGTTCTCATCAAATTCTTCTACCTCTGCTTCAATTTCTTTCTCCATCTCTCTTACTTAGCCACTCTTGATCTTTAGTAGAAAGATTCGTCATGTCAATGTCAACATCCTTTGGCTTTCCAATCAATACAAACTTCTTCGTGTTTGTACGCACCACCATTTCAGTAGATACTGGCACAGATTCAGCTTCTGGCTCAGTTTAATCATTCATAGGTTCTTCACCAATCTTTGCTTTCCCTTTCCCCTGAGCGTCTGATAATTCTTTTGCAATGCATTCCCGCTTAGCAACCCTTTCTCTAGTCTCTGCTCTTTCAATGTCATCTATTTCTGCAGCTAAGTTAGTTCCTAGTTTTCTTGTAAGAATCTTCTCAAATAAGCCCATTCTCCTGTTGATTGCTGAGGCGTTCTTCATTATATTCTTCATTGCATTCCTCAGTCGTTCTTTCTCTGACACGATACTGGCCAAGATAGCCTCAAGACGCTGGTTTTCTTCTTTCAGCCCTTTAACTTGTTCTTGGAGTTCCACAATCATTACACTGTTCCGCATAACTTGGTTTTCCAACTCTTCAATACGTGTGTCATTGAACATATCTGTAGAAAATTCTTCTCCCCCGGTATATCACCAAAATCGATGTCAAATTAATCTTCAAGTCGGTTCCTGTGAAGAAATAGGGTTGAGATTGAGAAGGTTGAGCTTGAGGTGTAGGTTGTGGTGTTGGTTGTGGTGGTGGAGATGGTGGTGGTTGTGGAGTTGGTTGAGGAGGTGGTGATGGTAGTGGTTGAGTGGGAGGTTATGGTGGTGGTTGTGAAGTTAGTTGTGTAGACTTAACTTTTCTTTGCACCTTCTTCTTTAATCTTGCTGACGGAGAGTTGGAGCTTTTTGCTGCTGGCCTCTTCAATCGTTTTGCTGGCCTCTTAGATGATTTACGAACAGGGGAGTCAATATTAGAATCTGATGGCACATAAGTAGAATCGTCTTCCCCTGTCGCCTTCCGTTTCTTCTCCTCAGCTTTTCTTTGTATTTCAGCCAATATTTCAAGCTCTATTTCTTTGGCTCTCTCTCTTTCTCCGGCGATCCCATCCTCTTCATCAGAACTAGAGGAGGATGCCTCTTCAACTATTCCTTCTTGAACCCCAAACGCTTCTCGTTCGATATCAGCAGCCAAAGTTCAACATTTTCTCTCGACTCTGTCTCGTCTACCAATCTCGTTCTATCAGATGCATGTTGCTTCTTTTTAGGGGCAGTGGAGGAAGATGTAGACGTTTGCTTTTTCTTTGTCCCCTTACCCCCTTCTTATATTCTTTAGAGAACTACACACTTCTCTTGCAACAAAACCGTCTAACGCTTCTAACTCCTCATCCTCGTCTCCACTATCATCTTTTCGCCACTTCCCCTTTGGCGACACCACATAATCTTTGTCAAGAATAGCCCCGAATACAAGCTTAGCATTGGGAAAGGCCTTAAGATGTAGATTCATCTTTTTCAGAGTTGACACATCCATATGCTCAAGCTTCAGAATATCATCTTTCTTTTTCTTCAGATTTGGATGTAAGTGATCAAGCAACATCTGAACAAAACGCAGATGTAACATCCGTCGAAAAACGGGTTTTCAAAACCCGCTTCGTTTATTAATCGAATATTTCAGTTATAATTTTCGTTGCGTATTTAATGTTCATATTAATTTTAAACGATACATAACTAATAAACATTGTTAGAATTTTAAAACATAATTAATAAAAATAAAGAAATAGTGAATAAAAAAATAAATACCGCTGCCGGGTTTCGAACCCGGGTCAGCCGGTTCATTAAACAAACAACTTACCACTCCGCCACTTGACTCCTTTGTGATAACTATTAAAACAAATAATATTTATAATAAAACTCGAAATCAAATTCAATAATCAGCGCGCCCAATCCGCAGTAGCTGGAATTACCGACGATTCCGCGAGACTTCGACTGTTTCCTTTGACTGAACGCGTGTATTAACTTCGACATCGGTTATAACCGATGTCTAATCCCGCAATCCCAGTCATAACCGCCGGAAAAGTTTTGACCACGAATCAAGATCAAATTCGGACTCGATCCATTCTGTTTCTTCCCTATAAATACACACCCAAGTCTCTGGTAACCTTTTCGCTCAAAATCGCACAATTTATCGAAGTCTTAGCACTCGCCGGAGAAATTCTGAACTCGTCGGACTTTCACCGGAAAACCGAGACTTACACCAAATCGGTAAATTTCTCGACTCTTTCTTTTTCAATCCATTGTTAGACATATACTAACTTCAATCCTTCAACCAGAATCGGTTCCAGACGACGT
Source organism: Scalesia atractyloides (assembly GCA_947069175.1). Lineage (NCBI taxonomy): Eukaryota > Viridiplantae > Streptophyta > Magnoliopsida > Asterales > Asteraceae > Scalesia > Scalesia atractyloides. The sequence goes on from CAMTDV010001632.1 coordinate 31,119,074, forward strand.
TGCCAGAAATTCTGCACTCGCCGGAAAATCTCTGGAAATTCTGAAATCACACTGTAAAACGGTACAAGCATCTAAACCCCCTGATATCTCTTGTTCAGTCACTTAATTTCACAACTCATTGATCAAAACTGTTAATTGATCCGATCAGACGGAATTCACAAATCAAAGCCGACGACCCTTGCCGGAGTTCTGAGAAAAGCATCCTGTTCGGTACATTCGAATCCGTAACTCTCTTTATCCATTGCATTTCAATCAATTATATGTTCGACGAACGATTTAAACAAGAACAGTCGAACATCTTTGTCTGTGTCTTCATGAATGAAGAAGACGGAGTCTAACATTGTGTATAAGTTTAATTAAAACAGGATATTAAACCGGGTTAGACACACAGTCCAGCGGTGGACTGTGTGCAATCACACAGCGCACGTCACGAGTTCGAACCTTACAACGCACCGACTTTCCGAATTAAAACCAAAATTTTTAAAACTGAATCAGATCAAGTCATAGTAAGTTTATAAGAATAATATAAACCATAAGTTAAACAGATTAGACACACAGCCCAACTGGTTGGGCTGTGCGCTTACAAACCGAAGGACCCGAGTTCGACTCCGGGTCCCTGCAACCGGTTCGACATATAAAACCTTTTTAATATAAACCAAATAAATTAACATTTAAGTAATATATATATAATTAAAACATAGAATATTTCGGGTTAGACACGTAGCTCAGTTGGTAGAGCTGCGTGCACGCGTACGAGAGGTCCCGGGTTCGAACCTCACTCAGTGCACACTCAACCACAGTCCGACCGGTCAACGGTCGGTCAAAAGTAAAAAAAAAATTATTTTTTTTATTTATTTAATTCAAAAATCAATTAAAAATACTTAAAAATAATATTTTTAAAGTTAGAAAATGTCCTTAAACTCCCAAAAATAAATCCAAAAAATCCATTTATTTACGAACTATTTCGTTATTATTTTTAGGTTAGTTTTCCTCGTCGATCCAATCGCAAAAACTCGTGCGCATCCAACGTCATCAAGAGAACGCACCCAATGTGAGTGAATCTCTACCAATTCCCCGTTTTATTCACATTTTTGGGGTGTATCTTGTGTCGCTCAATTATTTATTATATTTAAACACTTGTGCATCCATCATATCCGTGATCAAATGTGTATTCAATATGTATCAATTGTTGTGTGGATTATGTCTAGATTAAAGTTATCATTTTCAGTACATGCATTACATTAGGCCCATCAGCTCCCCGTGGGAGACGGGTTGAGTACAGGTGCCTCATTCGATCGGCTCCGTTTGATTGAGCCTTGATCTCACATACATCATCATACATTTCATACGATCGGCTCCGTTTGATTGAGCCTTGATCTCACAATACATTATCATTCATGTCATATACTCATTCAAGGTGGTTTGTGATTGTTTGTTTATATATGTTTGCTCACATATGAATATTGTACAACTTTTCAATATTAAATACAACAAGAAATCAATAACAATGTTTTTAAACAAGGTTCACTCGCCAACTTTTGTTGACCCAAAATTTCCCCCATTTTACACATGATACAGGTGATCCAGTTGAGGCAAGAAACACAATAAGAGGGCCTAGAAGAATAAATCAGTTTAAGCTTTGGATTGTTTTACTTAGTTTCATTTCCTTGTATTTGTATGAATTTTATTTGAACATTTAAGTTGTAATTCGAATTTAATAAATATTAAACATTTTAGTAAACATCATGAGCTTTGGTTATAACCCAATTATGCCTCGACTCTTATTCCGCTGCGTGTCGGGGTGTGACAGATTGGTATCAGAGCCATGACCATAGGGATATACGATAGGTTATTAGACCCTTAGAGCCTATACTATAGTTGATTAGAATTTTTAAATTGTTTATGTGTTACATACAAAATTCATGATGTTTATATGCTTTATGTTTATTGTTACATTCAATGTTATGCAAGCATGTTCATAAGTACATATTATTATACAATGCTCATCATGAATCATATCCTCATAACATATCATATCCATGAGAGCACACACCACACAATTTCCGTGATTTTTGCAACGAATTTTGTATTTTTCAAATCACATCAAAGTGAGTTCTCATGACGGGCATGTAGTAACTGGAAGGGTACAAACTGGTAGTTGGAACGTCCTGTCTAGGCTTGGCATTCGTATAAATCCAAAATAAAGGACCAGTTTGCCTACCTGGGGACTAACTATGAGAGTACGAAGGACCTATTAAGCCAAAGCATGCTATACCAAACGTCGTGTGAGCTAACCCCACTTTGAGTTGTCATTGTGTCTACCCCTGGACACCCTCCTACCATACATCTCGCAATCATATTTCATGGTTTTCATTCGGGTGATGCGAGTGTTAAACCGCCAACACCAATGTGAATCCTACTAAGCCAATAGTTATGGGGGCCCACATGACTATACAGGCGATGGTATGGGGGACATTGGAGGCCCAAACATGAGCAAACCCAAGACATCTTATGGATGTAGTTGCATTATTGATGATTATGTTATTTTATTACCTTTAACGACACATGACACCTAAAAACTTCTTAAACTCACAATCTTCCTATGTATGTTCCTGTAGATGTCAGCTAGGCAACTACGTGGAGGTAGAAAGTCAGGAAGGTCAAACGAACGCTTGGCCACCCAAATTGCAAAACAAATGGCCGCGGTGCTTCCTGACATCGTAATTCAAGTCCAACAAGCTCTCACCGCGAATCCCATCAACCCTCCCAATCAAGAAGACCAGAACGTCGACAACCCTCCCTCCAAAAAGTGCTCCTACAAACACTTCAAGTCTTGCGATCCCCCAAAGTATGAAGGGACCGAAGGTGTCACTGCTCTCCTCCACTGGTTAGAGGAAATGGAGAACACCTTCCTCAATTGCGATTGTCCCGAGGATCGCAAGGTACGTTACGCAACCGGGAGACTGTTTGGAGTAGCCCTTACCTGGTGGAACACAGAAAAGGGTAAGAGAGGAGTCGAAGATACTATGGCCTTAACATGGGAAGAGTTAAGGGAAATAATGACAAGACGCTTCTGTCCAAGAAGCGAAATCAAGAAGTTGGAAGATGAATTCCATTCGTTAAAACAAAAGGAAGGAGATCATACTTCCTACAACAAAAGATTTCTCGAGCTAAACCAAATGATCCCCAACTTGTTCACCCCAGTGTACCGCTTGGTTGAACACTACATTCGAGGCCTCCCCTCGAAAATTCAAGGCTCGGTTCTAAGCACTTCACCTGCAACACTTGAGGTCGCAATGGAACTAGCTACCGAACTTACCGAGAATCGCATCCGAAACGGTAAATTCAAGGAGGAGAAAAAGAAAGCCCCCATTGAGGCCCAAACTTTAAACCATTCCATCTCCTCCTCAAAGTTTGCTGGTAAGAGGAAACGAAATAGCAGAAATTTTGCTGTCACACATACAAGCTCTCCTATCACTGCCGCGCCAATCACCAAGTTGCTCCCTCGGCTGCACCATATAAAAAGCCATACTCCGGCCCATACCAAAAATGCAACCGTTGTCAATACCATCACCTCCCTGAACATCCATGCCAGCATTGCACCAGCTGTGGCCGTGCGGGTCACACCACCCAAACCTGTCGCACATTTCAGCGAATAAACCGCAATCAACCCACAACCCAAACTCACCATCAGATAGTGGGTCAAGCCCAACAACCTTTACTCCTACCACCTACCCAACATATAGCCCAATCCTACTACCAACCCAACTACCCCATGATGCAACCTATGCGGGCTTGTTACAACTGTGGAGACCCAAACCACTTCAGGAACACATGTCCCCGTTTGGTAAACATCATCCATGCTCAAGCTCAGGCGAATCCGATAAACCAAGCTGACCAAGCTCCTCCACCTGCTAGAGGAAGAGCTTTCAACATCAACGCCAATCAAGCTAGGGCATACAACAACGTGGTTAACGGTACGTTTCTCATCAATGGTAGTTATGCATCCATGTTATTTGATACTGGCGCGGATAAGGGTTTTGTGTCCTTAGAATTTGAACCCATCCTCAACTAAACTCGTGATAATCTCATGGAATCCATAACGGTGGAAGTTGCTGACGGAAAACCGGTCTCATTAAACTTTATTATACGAAATTGTACCCTCACTCTAAACGATCACGATTTTCCAGTTGACCTCATTCCTATGAAGTTGGGAAGTTTCGACATTATAATCGGTATGGACTGGCTCAGTCAACATCATGCTGAAGTAGTATGCCGCGAAAAGTTCATTCGCATTCCTCTTGCAGACGGTCAGACCCTACGAATCTTTGGAGAAACCCCTTCGAAAGGACTCAAATTAATGTCCTGTCTTCAAGCCCGAAAATACTTCCGCAAGAACTATGTCGCATTCCTAACTCACGTCGTCAAGAAGGGAAACCAGGAGAAGAAACTCGAAGATATACCGGTAGTGAAAGAATTCCCACAAGTCTTTCCCGACGACATCTCAGGACTTCCTCCCATGAGAGAAGTCGAATTCCGCATTGATCTTATACCTGGCGCTACACCAGTCCCAAAATCTCCTTATAGGTTAGCCCCATCCGAAATGCAAGAGCTGGCCAGTCAACTACAAGAGCTGACTGACAAAGGATTTATACGTTCTAGCTCATCGCCTTGGGGTGCACCTGTTCTTTTTGTGAAGAAGAAAGATGGCACGTTTCGCATGTGTATCGACTACAGAGAACTCAACAAGTTAACGGTCAAGAACCGCTACCCATTACCTCGCATCGATGACCTTCTAGACCAACTTCAAGGCGCCACCTGTTTTTCAAAAATCGACCTTCGTTCTGGATATCATCAACTCAGAGTACATGAAGAAGACGTCCCAAAGACCACCTTCCGAACTCGATATGGTCATTACGAATTCATGGTCATGCCATTTGGTTTATCCAACGCCCTAGCAGTATTTATGGATTTAATGAATAGGGTATGCAAACCCTACCTCGACCGCTTTGTCATAGTCTTCATCGACGACATCCTCATCTACTCAAAGTCTAAGTATGATCATGAACGACACCTTCGACTCATCCTTACACTCTTAAGGACAGAAAAGCTGTACGCTAAGTTCTCGAAATGTGAATTCTGGTTAAGGGAAGTACAATTCCTTGGACACGTCGTCAATGACAAGGGAATTCATGTTGATCCCTCAAAGATCAAGGCAATACAGGAATGGCAAGCGCCACGTACCCCTACCGAAGTAAGATCATTTCTTGGTTTGGCTGGTTACTGTCGCCGCTTCATTGCCAATTTCTCTCGTATTGTTGTACCACTCACGGCTTTGACTCACAAAGGAAAACCCTTCATATGGGGACCTAAACAAGAAGAAGCCTTCCAAACCCTTAAGCAAAAGCTTTGTGACGCACCTATCCTCATACTTCCTGAAGGTTGCGATGACTTTGTAGTATATTGCGACGCGTCAGGGCAAGGACTAGGCTGTGTACTGATGCAAAGAGGAAAAGTGATAGCCTATGCTTCTAGGCAACTCAAAGTTCATGAGAAGAACTACACCACCCACGACCTAGAACTTGGAGCCGTTGTGTTCGCTCTCAAGATATGGAGACATTACCTCTACGGTACCAAGTGTGAAATATACACTGACCACAAGAGTCTCCAACATATCTTCAACCAAAAGGAGTTGAATATGAGGCAACGAAGATGGGTCGAACTTCTTAACGACTACTACTGTGAAATTCGGTATCATCCTGGCAAGGCAAACGTGGTGGCCGATGCGCTCAGTCGAAAAGGTTATGCGAACTCCATTCGTCTTCTATGTTCGCAAATCATAACCGACATCAAAGATCGAATCCGAGAAGCTCAACATGTTTCTGTAACAGAAAACAACGTACGAGATGAGCTGTCATGTGGAGCAGAACTCAAAATCGAAACCAAATCCGATGGCATTCTATACTATCTAAATCGCATATGGATTCCCGATCGCGATAGCCTTCGTGATTTCCTTATGATTGAGGCGCACAAAACACGGTACTCTGTACACCCAGGAGCCGACAAGATGTATCAAGACCTACGATACACCTACTGGTGGCCGGGCATGAAAAAGGATATTGCTGTTTTTGTTTCCAAGTGCCTTACCTGTTCCAAAGTAAAAGCTGAACATCAAAGACCTTCAGGACTTCTAACCCAACCTGAAATACCTGTATGGAAGTGGGAAAACATAACCATGGATTTCATTACCGGGTTACCTCGCACCTCCAGTGGGTATGACACTAATTGATCGTCTTACAAAATCAGCTCACTTCATTCCGATTCGCGAGGACTTCAAGAACGAGAAGTTAGCTCGTATCTACATCAGCGAGATCGTAAGCCGTCATGGTGTACCTTTAAGCATCATTTCAGACCGTGATGGTCGTTTCACTTCACGAACATGGCAAGCTGTACAAACCTCATTGGGTACACGATTAGACCTCTGTACCGCTTTTCATCCTCAAATTGAGGGACAATCTGAACGCACCATCCAAACTCTTGAATACATGCTTCGAGAATGTGAGACTTCAAGGGAAATTGGGACTCTCATCTACCATTAGTTGAATTTTCGTACAACAATAGTTACCACTCAAGTATCGGCATGGCTCCTTTCGAAGCTTTATATGGTCGTAAGTGCCGATCTCCAGTATGTTGGCACGAAATTGGGGAAGCTCAAATCACCGGTCTAGAATTGATTCAAGAAACAACAGACAAGATCCATGAAATTCGAAACAATCTTCTAGCGGCACAAAGTCGTCAAAAGAGTTATGCAGATAAACGACGAAAGCCCTTGGAGTTTAACATTGGTGATCAAGTACTTTTAAAAGTATCACTGTGGAAGGGTGTAGTTCGTTTTGGCCAGAAGGGCAAGCTAGCACCACGCTACGTAGGACCTTTCAAGATACTCGAAAGAGTAGGACCTGTAGCATACAAGCTTGACCTACCAGAAGAACTCAACAGAATTCATCCCACATTCCACGTATCAAACTTAAAGAAGTGCCTCGCCGATGAAAACCTCCATATTCCCCTAGAAGATATTCAGATCGATGAATCTATGCACTTTATTGAAAGACCAGTAGAGATCATGGACTTCGGAGAAAAACGTTTAAGACGGAGTCGTATTCCAATTGTTAGGGTACGCTGGGAGTCGAAACGAGGACCTGAGTTTACTTGGGAACGTGAAGACTCAATGCGCGAAAAATACCCGCATCTTTTTCCTGTTACCACTACTACTTAAATTTCGGGACGAAATTTCTAAAAGTAGGGGATACTGTAACATCCGTCGAAAAACGGGTTTTCAAAACCCGCTTCGTTTATTAATCGAATATTTCAGTTATAATTTTCGTTGCGTATTTAATGTACATATTAATTTTAAACGATACATAACTAACAAAAATTGTTAGAATTTTAAAACATAATTAATAAAAATAAAGAAATAGTGAATAAAAAAATAAATACCGCTGCCGGGTTTCGAACCCGGGTCAACCGGTTCATTAAGCAAACAACTTACCACTCCGCCACTTGACTCGTTTGTGATAACTATTAAAACAAATAATATTTATAATAAAACTCGAAATCAAATTCAATAATCAGCGCACCCAATCCGCAGTCGCCGGAATTACTGACGATTCCGCGAGACTTCGACCGTTTCCTTTGACTGAACGCGTGTATTAACTTCGACATCGGTTATAACCGATGTCTAATCCCGCAATCCCAGTCATAACCGCCGGAAAAGTTTTGACCACGAATCAAGATCAAATTCGGACTCGATCCATTCTGTTTCTTCCCTATAAATACACACCCAAGTCTCTGGTAACCTTTTCGCTCAAAATCGCACAATTTATCGAAGTCTTAGCACTTGCCGGAGAAATTCTGAACTCGTCGGACTTTCACCGGAAAACCGAGACTTACACCAAATCGGTAAATTTCTCGACTCTTTCTTTTCAATCCATTGTTAGACATATACTAACTTCAATCCTTCAACCAGAATCGGTTCCAGACGACGTTGCCAGAAATTCTGCACTCGCCGAAAAATCTCTGGAAATTCTGAAATCACACTGTAAAACGGTACAATCATCTAAACCCCCTGATATCTCTTGTTCAGTCACTTAATTTCACAACTCATTGATCAAAACTGTTAATTGATCCGATCAGATGGAATTCACAAATCAAAGCCGACGACCCTTGCCGGAGTTCTGAGAAAAGCATCCTGTTCGGTACATTCGAATCCGTAACTCTCTTTATCCATTACATTTCAATCAATTATATGTTCGACGAACGATTTAAACAAGAACAGTCGAACATCTTTGTCTGTGTCTTCATGAATGAAGAAAACGGAGTCTAACATTGTGTATAAGTTTAATTAAAACAGGATATTAAACCGGGTTAGACACACAGTCCAGCGGTGGACTGTGTGCAATCACACAGCGCACGTCACGAGTTCGAACCTTACAACGCACCGACTTTCCGAATTAAAACCAAAAATTTTAAAACTGAATCAGATCAAGTCATAGTAAGTTTATAAGAATAATATAAACCATAAGTTAAATAGATTAGACACACAGCCCAACTGGTTGGGCTGTGCGCTTACAAACCGAAGGACCCGAGTTCGACTCCGGGTCCCTGCAACCGGTTCGACATATAAAACCTTTTTAATATAAACCAAATAAAATTAACATTTAAGTAATATATATATATAATTAAAACATAGAATATTTCGGGTTAGACACGTAGCTCAGTTGGTAGAGCTGCGTGCACGCGTACGAGAGGTCCCGGGTTCGAACCTCACTCAGTGCACACTCAACCACAGTCCGACCGGTCAACGGTCGGTCAACGGTCAACAAAAGTAAAAAAAAATTATTTTTTTATTTATTTAATTTAAAATCAATTAAAAATACTTAAAAATAATATTTTTAAAGTTAGAAAATGTCCTTAAACATCCAAAAATAAATCCAAAAAATCCATTTATTTACCGAACTATTTCGTTATTATTTTTAGGTTAGTTTTCCTCGTCGATCCAATCCCAAAAACTCGTGCGCATCCAACGTCATCAAGAGAACGCACCCAATGTGAGTGAATCTCTACCAATTCCCCGTTTTAATCACATTTTTGGGGTGTATCATGTGTCGCTCAATTATTTATTATATTTAAACACTTGTGCATCCATCATATCCGTGATCAAATGTGTATTCAATATGTATTAATTGTTGTGTGGATTATGTCTAGATTAAAGTTATCATTTTCAGTACATGCATTACATTAGGCCCATCAGCTCCCCGTGGGAGACGGGTTGAGTACAGCTGCCTCATTCGATCGGCTCCGTTTGATTGAGCCTTGATCTCACATACATCATCATACATTTCATACGATCGGCTCCGTTTGATTGAGCCTTGATCTCACAATACATTATCATTCATGTCATATACTCATTCAAGGTGGTTTGTGATTGTTTGTTTATATATGTTTGCTCACATATGAATATTGCACAACTTTTCAATATTAAATACAACAAGAAATCAATAACAATGTTTTTAAACAAGGTTCACTCGCCAACTTTTGTTGACCCAAAATTTCCCCCATTTTACACATGATACAGGTGATCCAGTTGAGGCAAGAAACACATAAGAGGGCCTAGAAGAATAAATCAGTTTAAGCTTTGGATTGTTTTACTTAGTTTCATTTCCTTGTATTTGTATGAATTTGATTTGAAAATTTAAGTTGTAATTCGAATTTAATAAATGTGAAACATTTTAGTAAACATCAGGAGCTTTGGTGATAACCCAATTATGCCCCGACTCTTATTCGGCTGCGGGTCGGGGTGTGACAGCAGATACTGTAGAAACTTCTCGTGATGTATATTTTGGACCATCTGTGAGAAGATCTGTCTTAAAAAATTGTAGGGCAAGTTCAGAATAAGTGTTGTAATCATGCACATCTGATAATCAAACAAATCATCAAAGCCGCCCTTTCTGTGATTGAGGGCATGAATAACACATTGTGCAATATAACGGAATGGAGCACTGGGATTTGCCTTCTTAAAAGGAGCTGCGTTAACGAATCCTGCATAACCCATCCGATAGAAGCACCCCTTAACCATGTATTCTGAAAAACCAGTTGGATATTCTTCATGATCTTTAAACTCTAACACCGTTCGGATCACGTCTTTAGTGACTTTGACTTGAATACCTTCATTATCAATCATGACTGCAGATCAAATAGTGTTCTCTTCTTCAAGGTATTTAGCGGCATTCCAAAAATATTCGACGTGAGAATGATACACCGTGTGTCTGTCAATAAGTGCCTTATAATAGGAAGTCTGCTTAAAAAATCTAGTACTTCTCTATATGCTGTGATTTCAGGAATAGTCTGATCGAGAAGACAACAAATGTTGTGAAACGGTAAAAACAAAGACTTCTTGATCTGCAAACATAAACATTTCAAACACTTAGAAAGATTTTCAAAAATTTCAACTCTTAATCACTCGTACGGGTCATCATTCGTACGAGTCATGTACTTAGACAAAAATTATAAGTCTAAGTCAAAAACCCAACTCGCACGAGCCACTTCTTCGTATGAATGAATAATATACTTAACAAATTTGAAGGGTTTTGAACAGAGCTTCCTCGTACGAGTTATGCATCGTACGATCCACAAAGATATAAACAATTAAGGATCCTACTCGAATGAACAATCACTCGTACGAGTGAATGTGATAAACAGACATTTGAAATCCTTGCTCGTACGAGTGATGATTCGTATGAGTTACAAATCGTATTAAATAACACCTTATCAAACCGAACTTAAAACATGTAGATTTTAACAAATTGAATGTGGATTTATAGGTTAACATGGCCGAATTTAACGATTTTGAGTTCAATTTTATATTTTACTGGTCCGATTATCCTAAATCTATGTTTTATATCCTTTTGGTCCAATTTTGGCATTATAACGGCTCAAAACAAGCATCAGTACCTTGCCCGTCGAAAGAGGTGTGTAAATCAACCTCCCGAAGTATAGATACGTAACGAAGATCAAGAAAATGAGTGATAAGAACTGAAACGCATAGAGTAAGCTCTCAGTCGTACAAAGTCAATAGTGTGACTCGTGCGAATGAGGATCCCTTTTATACTTCTTCAGGTTCACTCGTACGAGTAATGGTTCGCACGACTGAAGCCTTTTGTCACTCGTACAAGTCAGTTCATATGCACTTTGTTTATATCTTTGTTTTTGTGAAATTTTATCTGTTTTTGTTACCCACTCAGTTATCCAAGTCCAAGTTAATGACCTTGGCTATCCGATTTGCCTACCAAGTCCAAGTTAATAACCTTGGTTGACCGATGTTTGACCAAAACAAATTTGTTTTATAAATTTAAAGTTTCAAGTTAATGAACTTTTTGACGTTTCAAGAAATTTTCTTTTCTGATTAGCTCCCAGCCCTTGATCTTCAGCATTCCTCCAGTAATCGTCGCTATAACATAGACTAACGGTATTTTCATCATTGGTTGACTAAAATCTAAGATAGATTGCTAAAAATAAACCAAAAATCTTTTTGGGATTTTTAGAAAAGAAAGAACAAGAAAAGATGTATTTACATACATATTTGTGTTTAGAGGATCACATAAGATATTTTTAGACAAATCACAAGTACCGTTGATCTTGGTAGTAACTTTAAGTTCTTAAATAGATTTACCTCGATTGCCAATATACTTATCCACTTAAACCTCTACACGTTTCTCAATTGTTTCAAGATATGTTACGTAAGATTAAGGAACATGAAGTAACTGTGTTTCCCATCTCAGAATATACTCCCGCATCAAGATTCCCAGAATATCTTTTCACAGGTGAATATGTCTGACTGATATCTGTAAATGGGGTGAATTGCGAGACCTTGAGAGCTCAGGTTAGTATTTCCATACAGACAAAGAGATGAATGCTCGACTTTAGGTGGTGTTCCATAAAGGAATCTTTTGAACTGCAGATGTCATAAATGTTTATGACATACTCATTTTTTGTCCAGCTTTTGTAGGCGAATAATGCGTAAAGTATTATACAAGTTCTAGGTCGTTACCGACGCAAAATCAGAAGAACTCGGATAATACCCAAGATATCGATTAAATATAAAGACCTAGTATCGCAGAATCTGGCATTCTCTCAAACGAAATTTCTGAGTACTAAGTCCATATATCTGAGAGATGTCGACCGACAAGTTACTTAGTTTTTCTTTTTAGGTTTATATCTTGAAGAATAATTTACTGAACGAGTGAAGCCTATCAGAACATCATCAGAAAGATCTATTTAGTTACTCATCTAAACATTCCATATCCTTAGCATACTGTGATAGTTTTCTGAGTTAATCACCTTTTTTTCACAAAAACTCTTTTATCTCTTTTTAATGTTTTTGTATTTTCCCAACCTTTCTCCCACTAAAAACAAAAACATATTTTTGGTTTTTAGTTTTTTAAGAAGAGATATTTATAGAAACAAGCAAGTCACACCGATGAGAATCCCGTCAAGTCCTCGTCATCCTCAAATTCAACCTCAAGTGTATCCCTTGATGTCAGATTTTTAAAACCATTTAACTTCAAAAGATTTTTAAATCTTAAAAAATCAAATGCTTTGGTGTAAAAATAAGGTTTTTTTATCATTATTGTGGATTTTTTTCAATTCTAACCAACTTTTTCTCGTAGCAATCACGGATAAAGTGGTTTTGAATTTCTATATGTTTAGTGCGTGAGTGTCGAACAAGATTTTTGAAGATATCAATAGCTGCCTTGATATCTAAATAAATTGGTGTATCAAGAAATTGCAGTCCGTAGTCTCTCATCTGCTGTTGTATCTAGAGTATTAGGGAACAACTCCTGGATGCTGAAACGTATTCAGCCTCACATGTAGAGAGAGCGACCGTGTTCTGTTTCTTGCATTGCCATGTTACCAAATGAGTTCTGAAGAATTGGCAACCAGCCGTAGTAGATTTGGCATTAAGCTTGCAATAGCCGAAATCAGAGTCCGAGTAACGCGCAAGAATGAAGTCGTCATATCTAGGATACCACAAGCCGGTGCTTGGACAACCTTTCAAGTATTGCATGATTCGTTTGACAACTAATAAGTGCGAATCTCTTGGATTGGACTGATAACGGGCGCATAGGCATGTTTGATACATGATATCAGGTCTCGAAGCTGTGAGATACAACAAGGATCCGATCATGGAGCAATATAACGTTTCATCGACTTTGACTCCATGAGCGTCTAGACAAATGCCGTGATTTTTAGTTAATAGAGTTAAAGCTGGTGCAGTTCCTGACATGTCAAATTTCTCTAACACGTCATGAACATACTTCGTCTGATGAATGAAGATACCATCAGGCAATTGCTCAACCTGAAGTCCTAAAAAGAACTTCATCACCCACATAGCACTCATTTCGAATTTCTTTTACATGACTTCTTCGAAATCTTTGCACATCTTATCATTTGTCGACCCAAAGATGATATCATCCACATATATATGCACCAAAATCAGATAACCATCTACTTCCTTTGTGAAGAGGATACAGTCTACAGTTCCTCTGAGAAAGCCGTTGTCTATAAGATGTCTTGAAAGCGTTTCATACCAAGCTCTCGGGGCTTGGTGTAGCCATATAATGCTTTGTTTAGAAGGTAGACTTTATCCTTGTGAATTGGATCGACAAACCCTAGTGGTTGGCCGACATACACCTCCTCTTTGATTTTGCCGTAAAGGAAAGCAGATTTGACATCCAATTGATACACCTAGAACCCTTTCCTAGAAGCAAAGGCCAATAATATGTGAATAGCTTTAAGACGAGCAACATGGGTATAGACTTCAGTGTAGTCTATCCCTTCTTGCTGGTGAAAACCCTGGACCACGAGCCGAGCTTTGTGTCTGACGACAATACCTCTATCGTCTCTCTTGCACTTGAAGACCCATCGAGTACTAATCTTTTTTTGATGATCCGGTAGATCAACAAGCTTCCAGAAACCAAATTTCTGGAATTGAAGCAACTCTTCCTGCATTGCATCCACCCAGCTTTCCTCTTTCAACGTGTCTCTCAAGTTTCCTGGTTCAACCTGCAAAAGAAAACAACTGTAAGAAAGCCTGGTTTGCAATGGAGCAATACTGGTATAAAAGCAACCTAGATCCTTGTTGATCTGATTGCGAGTTTTCACTCCGGTTTGTAAGCTGCCAATGATATTCTCCAATGGATGATAAGATAGTGTCCTTAGCATTAGTTCACTTGGAACATCTAATTGACTCTGCAAGTTTGTAACAACTTCATCAGCAACTGGTGTAGAAGATGTAGCTTCATTTCTGACATTTGATTGATCAGCATGGGAATGCAGAAAACATTTAATATGCTCAGATCCTTCATCGGAAGTGGTTCCTCCATCATCAAGAGTTGGTTCATGTTCAGAGTCGGCATTAATCGGTGGATGAGCAGATGATTCAGTAGTGTTTAAGATTGGTAAAGATATTGATTCTTGTAGAGTATTGCTCGGACCTACATCAGAAGTATTAGAGACAGGAAGTGACGGGGAAATCACCAACGGTCTAGAAACTTGCTCTGGATTAGAGATTTGATTCTGTTGAAAGAGCACAACAAGTTCTTCTGATGGTACTTCTGGTAGGTCAAATGAATTCCACAAACCTTCGTAGTTGAACAACCATGGATCCTCAGGTTTCTGCGTTGGCGTAGTATATCGTTGGCAATCAACATGCTGAGCAAGAATAACGTGGTTAAGACTTGTCAAGAAGGCACGCTTTTGTGGAATAGCATAACCGACGAAAAATCCTTCCAAGGATTTGGCTCCAAATTTACAGTCCGGGTCTAGAACAGTACACGGCGATCCAAAAGGCTCCAAAAACGCGAGGTTAGGCTTTCGTTGGTTTAACAACTCAAAACAAGTCTTGTTGTGAGGCTTGACTGTCAAGTGTATCTCCTGATGTCAGATTTTTAAACCATTTAACTTGAAAAGATTTTTAAATCTTGAACGAGCAAATGCTTTGATGTAAAAATCTACGTTTTGCTCATCATTGTGGATTTTTTCAATTCTAACCAACTTTTACTCGTAGCAATCACGGATAAAGTGGTTTCGAATTTCTATATGTTTAGTGCGTGGTGTCGAACAAGATTTTTGGAGATATCAATAATTGCCTTGTTATCTAAATAAATTGGTGTATCAAGAAATTGCAATCCGTGGTCTCTCATCTGCTATTGTATCTAGAGTATTAGGGAACAACACCTGGATGCTGAAACGTATTCAGCCTCACATGTAGAGAGAGCGACCGCGGTCTGTTTCTTACATTGCCATGTTACCAATCGAGTTCTAAAGAACTGGCAACCAGCCGTGGAAGATTTGGCGTTAAGCTTGCAATAGCCAAAATCAGAGTCCGAGTAACCCGAAAGATTGAAGTCGTCATATCTAGGATAACACAAGCCGGTGCTTGGACATCCTTTCAAGTATCGCATGATTCGTTTGACAACTAATAAGTGCGAATCTCTTGGATTGGACTGATAATGGGGGCATAGGCATGTTGGATACATGATATCAGGTCTCGAAGCTGTGAGATACATCAAGGATCCGATCATGGAGCAATATAATGTTTCATCGACTTTGACTCCATGAGTGTCTAGACAAATGCCGTGATTTGGAGTTAATAGAGTTAAAGCTGGTGCAGTTCGTGACGTGTCAAATTTCTCTAACACGTCATGAACATACTTCATCTGATGAATGAAGATACCATAAGACAATTGCTCAACCTGAAGTCCTAAAAAGAACTTCATCACCCACATAGCACTCATTTCGAATTTCTTTTACATGACTTCTTCGAAATCATTGCACATCTTATCATTTGTCGACCCAAAGATGATATCATCCACATATATATGCACCAAAATCAGATAACCATCTACTTCCTTTGTGAAGAGGATACAGTCTACAGTTCCTCTGAGAAAGCCGTTGTCTATAAGATGTCTTGAAAGCGTTACATACCAAGCTCTCGGGGCTTGGTGTAGACCATATAATGCTTTGTTCAGAAGGTAGACTTTATCCTTGTGAATTGGATCGACAAACCCCGGTGGTTGGCCGACATACACCTCCTCTTTGATTTTGCCGTAAAGGAAAGCAGATTTGACATCCAATTGATACACCTAGAACCCTTTCCAAGAAGCAAAGGCCAATAATATGTGAATAGCTTTAAGACGAGCAACATGGGTATAGACTTCAGTGTAGTCTATCCCTTCTTGCTGGTGAAAACCCTGGACCACGAGCCGAGCTTTGTGTCTGACGACAATACCTCTATCGTCTCTCTTGCACTTGAAGACCCATCGAGTACTAATCTTTTTTTGATGATCCGGTAGATCAACAAGCTTCCAGACACCAAGTTTCTGGAATTGAAGCAACTCTTCCAGCATTGCATCCACCCAGCTTTCCTCTTTCAATGCGTCTCTCAAGTTTCCTGGTTCAACCTGCAAAAGAAAACAACTGTAAGAAAGCCTGGTTTGCAATGGAGCAATACTGGTATAAAAGCAACCTAGATCCTTGTTGATCTGATTGCGAGTTTTCACTCCGGTTTGTAAGCTGCCAATGATATTCTCCGATGGATGATAAGATAGTGTCCTTAGCATTAGTTCACTTGGAACATCTAATTGACTCTGCAAGTTTGTAACAACTTCATCAGCAATTGGTGTAGAAGATGTAGCTTCATTTCTGACATTTGATTGATCAGCATGGGAATGCAGAAAACATTCAATATGCTCAGATCCTTCATCGGAAGTGGTTCCTCCATCATCAAGAGTTGGTTCATGTTCAGAGTCGGCATTAATCGGTGGATGGGCAGATGATTCAGCAGTGTTTAAGATTGGTACAGATACTGATTCTTGCAGAGTATTGCTCGGACCTACATCAGAAGTATTAGAGACAGGAAGTAACGGGGAATTCACCAACAGTCTAGAAATTTTCTCTGGATTAGAGATTTGATTCTGTTGAAAAAGCACAACAAGTTCTTCTGATGGTACTTCTGGTAGGTCAAATAAATTCCACAAACCTTCGTAGTTGAACAGCCATGGATACCTAGGTTTCTGCGTTGGCGTAGTATATCGTTGACAATCAACATGTTGTGCAAGAATAACATGGTTAAGACTCTGCAAGAAGGCACGCTTTTATGGAATAGCATAACCGACAAAAAAATCCTTCCAAGGATTTGGCTCCAAATTTATAGTCCGGGTCCAGAACAGTACACAGCGATCCAAAAGGCTCCAAAAATGCGAGGTTAGGCTTTCGTTGGTTTAACAACTCAAAACAAGTCTTGTTGTGAGGCTTGACTGTCAAGTGTATCCCCTGATGTAAGATTTTTAAACCATTAAACTTCAAAAGATTTTTAAATCTTGAACGATCAAATGCTTTGATGTAAAAATCTCCTTTTTGGTCATCAGTGTGGATTTTTTCAATTCTAACCAACTTTTTCTCGTAGCAATCACGGATAAAGTGGTTTTGAATTTCTATATGTTTAGTGTGTGAGTGTCGAACAAGATTTTTGAAGATACCAATAGCTGCCTTGTTATCTAAATAAATTGGTGTATCAAGAAATTGCAATCCGTAGTCTCTCATCTGCTGTTGTATCTAGAATATTAGGGAACAACACCTGGATGCTGAAACGTATTCAGCCTCACATGTAGAGAGAGCGACCATGGTCTGTTTCTTGCATTGCCATATTACCAAACGAGTTCTGAAGAACTGGCAACCAGCCGTAGTAGATTTGGCATTAAGCATGCAATGGCCAAAATCAGAGTCCGAGTAACCCACAAGAATGAAGTAGTCATATCTAGGATACCACAAGCCGGTGCTTGGACACCCTTTCAAGTATCGCATGATTCGTTTGACAACTAATAAGTGCAAATCTCTTGGATTGGACTGATAATGGGCGCATAGGCATGTTGGATACATGATATCAGGTCTCGAAGCTGTGAGATACATCAAGGATCCGATCATGGAGCTAGATATCGTTGAACAGCCATGGATCCCCAGGTACTTCTGGTAGGTCAAATGAATTCCACAAACCTTCGTAGTTGAACAGCCATGGATCCCCAGGTTTCTGCGTTGCGTAGATATCGTTGACAATCAACATGCTGAGCAAGAATAACCTGGTTAAGACTCGTTAAGAAGGCACGCTTTTGTGGACTGACATAACTGACGAAAAATCCTTCCAAGGATTTGGCTCCAAATTTACAGTCTGGGTCCAGAATAGGACACGACGATCCAAAAGGCTCGTAAAACACGAGGTTCGGCTTTCCTTGGTTTAACAACTAAAAACAGGTCTTGTTGTGAGGCTTGACTATCAACACACGATTAAGGGTGTAACACGTAGATGCGACTGCTTCGCTCAAGAAACTAATTGGAAGTTTTGAATCAGCAAGCATGGTTCTGGCAGTATAGGGAGCACTGAATTCAGCTACTCCATTTTGTTGACGAGTATAGGGAGCACTGAATTCATGAAGAATCCGCTTTCATCGCAGAATTCGAGCATCCTCTTGTTCTTGAACTCGGTACCATGGTCACTGCGGATTCTCTTGATAGGCAAGTGTATAAGTTTTCAAGCTTCCTGAAGAGAATCATAAGACTTTCAAACGATTCATCTTTACTCTCTAGAAAGAAAACCCATGAGAATCTTGAAAAATCATCTGGACCAAAAATATCCATATGAAGCGTTTCTAGTGGTAGCTTAATAGAGTTAAGCAACTTTCTTGGGTGTGATTTCTTATGTTGTTTCCCCTTCTTACAGCTCAGACAATCATCAAATAAATGAAAATTCTTCAGATTAACACCCTTCACTAGGTCGTTATACACTAAATAATTCATCTTTCTCAAGTGAATGTGCCCATCTTCCGATGCCATAAGATTGACTCTTTCTCGGTTGCTTTAGAAACGAAGCATTGAACTTTCTTTGACGTAGTAGATGCAACGCTCATATCTAGAACACAAAGATCATTCTCCATTGGAGCGCGCATGAGGATCCACTCCTGAGGAATTTTGAATCCCGGCTTGAGAATTTAGCATTCTTTGTAAGTGAAATGTGTTGTGAATTTCTTGTGATAGATCTGCCAGATACTCAGTAGATTGTTCTCCAGCTCCACAATGTAGTTCACTTTGTCGAAGGAAACCACTCCATTCATCAGAATACCTTCTCCCACAATTCTTCCACCCTGAGTTCGATCAAAACCAACGTAACCTCCCTGGATAGCTTTGACGTCGTGCAACAACGCAAGCAACCCAGTCATGTGTCGGGAAGCTCCACTATCCATAATCCATTTTGACATGATCGATCTCGGGAGCCCCTGCACACATACAGAATAAATTATTTAAATAGAGAAACCCAAGCCTGCTTGCTCTTGGGTGGGTTAGGAATATCAAATTTCAGACCAACTTTGATCTTGTCATTTTGTTTGATCTTTTTTTTGCTGGAACAGGTGGTTTTAGTTATACTAAAGACGGTTTGACTTTTGCAACCCAAGTTTGTGTTTTCAAGTTTGCTCTTTCAGAATAAAATTTGGAATGCTTTTCACAATTCTTGGTGGAAGTTTCACCAATTTCAAATTTAGAATTTAGTTGAATCGTTGATTTTACAATTTTATTGGATTCATAGTTTCTTTTCAGAATTCGTTTTGGTACAACCATGGGTGCCTTTTGTTTCACATCTTTGGTAGATCTGTTAGAGTTGGAAACGAGTTTTGGATTTCTTTAGGAACATTTTCATGCAATATGCCCAACATTGTTACACTTGTAGCATATCCTGCAGTCCTTTTAGCAGAGGAATCCAAATCCTGGTTTTTACTTTCTTTTTCTTTCTTGAATTCATCATTGGATTGTTTACCAATGATTTCTTTTTCTCTTTTTCTAGTTGTCCCACAGACAAAATTAATATTCTTTGTAAAATTTAGCTTTTGAGACTTGTTATATGTTCTTTGCTTTTGAAAACCCAACCCAGCTCTCCTGTTTTCAAGTTAGTCTCTGTTCCTTTGATGGTAGGGTTTGTTGATGCATTTTGATTTAGAATAAAATAAAGCATTTCGTTTTTCTAAATCAGAATGGCTCACCTCAACAAGCTTGAACAACTTTTCAACACGATCCAGATTGACATTCTGAATTGGAAATCCTCATCGGAATATAGTTTATCAGATCCGTGCATTTTGTATACGATGATGTTTGGATCATTATTTAAAGTATTTTCTGATGATTCACCATCCAATTCGGATTTGTCAGACTTATTCTTCAGAACACTTTCAACCACATCAGAAACACATTCATTTGATAGTGTGGTGTAAGTTACATGATTGTTCGTAGGCAGTTTTCATTTGTCTTTTCAGTTTTCAATTTTAAATTGAGCACCTTTTCCACCCTCGATGGTTTCTTACAAGCGTAGCTATTCCACATGGGTGGTGGAACACGATCATAACTTGCACCTTTGTTTTCATGAATGTGATTATCTTCCTTGTTTTCAATTTTTGGAAGAATGTGATCAATGACTTACGAACTTGTAAAATAACTGATTAACAATTTGTTAACTCATTCTGTTTCTGTTTTCATCCTTTCATGTTCACTTTTTAGCTCAACAATTGTATTTAAATGAATATTAATGGCCATTTGTTTGTCCATTACAGTTGCCTTGAGCATTGAAAGTGTTCCGTCATTTTCCCTAATCACCTTTTCAAATTGTTTAATAGATTTGAATTATTTATCATAAGCTTCTTTTGTTGAATTATAATCACATGACAAATTATCTGTATAACATTTTAGCTCATTGTATCGTGTTTCTTTTTCAGCACACTCACTGCATGGCTCTTTGCACTTCATGCAAGGTGTTTCTTTGACCGACTCTTTTATAGACACATTTACCTCATTTACATTAGCCATAAAAGCATTGTTGGTCTTGTCAATCATATTTTCCAACGTCACATCAACCCTCTCTTCTAATCAGGCTCCTTCCCTTCTTCACAAAGCGATCAATGGCTTGGCTCAAAATACCTGCAAAAGTTTTAAGAATATCATTAGGCAAGAGATGTTTAAATGTAATATTTAACAATTTCTCTTCTTCTGACGATGTGTTGTAATATTCTTCAGGAGCTTCGTCAAAAGATGCCTCTACATATTCTTCAGGTTCTTAAATGATTTCTGCTACTAGTGCCAAACTCATGTTCTTCGTGATGTACTTGTTCCAGTTGAAACCTTCGTCCTCTTGAGTTACGACTAGAGCTTTGTCTTTTGAGTTTTATGGTCCATCTTCGATTTGCACCATTCTTGTTTTGGGTTGAGGAGGATGATAAATGGCTTTCTTGTAATAATCGTCAGCAAAAGGGTTCTGATTGCCCTGAACCTCTCTATTTGGACATTCTCATTTGAAATGCCCCTTCTCTCGACATTTGAAGCATGAAACTTTGGACTTATCGAAGCCAAGTTTCCCATCAAGTCCTCCCAAATTATCTTTTCCGATAATCTCCATGAAACGTTGCGCTCTTCTGACAATGGAAGCCATACACCATTTAATGTCAATCAATTCCATCTCGATCGGATCAATCTGATCATAATCCTCTCTCGTCATCTCTGAATTCCCAATTTTTCTTGCTACTAAACTTTCGTATGATTCAAGTACCGAGGCAAGTAATGACATGTAGTGCTTGTGGTGTTCTCGTTGAAGTTTTGAGCATTTTGGAAATAAAAAACAATATTTCATTGTAGATACCGTTGATTTGGATTAGATTTATTGTTCTGGTGATTCTGTGAATTGCTTGAACTATGGGATGATTGTGGGCCTGGAGGCGTTTTTGGGTTGGCAGAAGCAAATGATTGAAATCCACTGGCTTGACTGGACTGTGGACTTGGTGTGGGTTGAAGGCAGTTTTAAATTTTGGAGATTGTATCTGTGCGGCAGGACTACCCTTGTAATATAGATTTACATCTGTTTCATTTGGGCGCCTTTGCTCTTTGCCATTTTTTGCATCTCGAGTTTGTGCCCTTCCAATCTTTCAATAACTTGGTAATGAGAAATTACCATACTCTGTGCCATTCTTTAGAATAGTCAAGTAAGTAGACCATTACCCTTGAGGTAGAGAATATGCCAGCTTATCGACCAATTCTTCATTGGTTTTCACAATTCCCATGTGCTTCATTTGGACCACCAAGTGACAGTAGCGTTCAATCAGTTGTTTTACCGTCTCTCCCTTGATTAAAGTAAAGATATCGAATTTTTTACTTAGTAATGCTCTCTTCCCCTTTTATAGCTGAGCACTTCCTTGAAATTTCAATCGTAGAGCATTCCATAGAGATTGAGCATCATCATCATGCTGTAGAAGTGCTAAGATGTCTTCTTTGATGGCTTGCTTCAAGATGTTCATCATCTTCTTCTGTTAATGAACTTTTCTCTTTCAAATTCCGGGAGTTGAGCTAACATTTTTTCAAGACCATTCTCTCCAATCGGAGCTTGATATTTCGATTCAATGGCAAACCAGCAGGTGAAATGATTCGCTTGAACCCAGTTCATAAATCTTTCACTCTAGCTGTCATAGTCTTCAAGATTTATCAACTTCGGAGGCTTTGTCATTGTGCCCATCTTGTTTTCAAGATTCATATTATGAGCTGCGGTGGTTGTAACTGCTGAAGCAGCATATGCATTGTAAAATTCTTCTTCCATTTTTTCTGCAAAATTTCAGAAACACACTTTCGAAAAAAACTAATTAGAATAAAAAGAGATATGAAATTTTTCTCAAAAATGTTCTTCGTGCGAATGATAGAGCAACTCGTGCGACTAAGATGGTCATGCGAGTAATATACTCGTACGAGTCAAAGATTCGTGTGAGTGTGATGCTCGTGCGAATGAAAGGTTACTCGTGCGAATGTCTACTTCGTGCGAATCACTGCTTCGTACGAATTACAGTTTTGTAACATGTAGATTTTAAGAAAAACTTGTTTACTTGTTCGTACGAGCGTCTAATTTGACGGATGGCCATTCGTACAAGTTGTCTCTCTACTCATACGAGTCAGCTCAGGTCACCAAACAGATGATTTTTTAAATTTTCGACATGATTTAGTTTGATTTTAGATCTAAAATTTAAAAGATTTGTTAGAGTTGATTTTAATGTGTAATACTAAAATCCTAGTCCAATTCGTCCATGAATTCGTCCAAGTCTGAGATCTGTGTGAGAAAGTGTAGATGTAGAAAATTTCAATGGTTGAATCTGGATCTGAAACTGTTGGTAGTCTGTAGAAACTTGATGTTTGTCCTCAAATCAGGCATTAAGGCTTTGATACCACTTGTGAGAGGGGATACGCTCTACTCTTATGAACACCGGACTAATCTGACTCAGCTAACAGAGGCGGAATTCATTGTTAGCGAGTTGGGCAAAGAAACAAGAAAGATATACTGCTTAAACTCCTTGATTTGTATTGATAAACGTGAACAATTACAGAACGAGTAAACAGTTTGATAGGGCTTCACCATAGTCACACACCAACAGGTATCTAACACAACACTCAAGCTCCTCTATTTATAGGTCGACATGACTCGCATAGGAGAGAGATGTGCATGACTCGTGCAAGTGGTGCCTCGTACGAGTGACAGGGTGTCACTCGTACGAGCCATTAAGCTCACCCGTACGAGTCATGTACAAGAACATATAAATCAAATAATAACATACAATGTTTGACATTCTAAGCCCTATCATATCCTAGACGTAGGCAATAGACATTATGCACCAACAAAGGGTCCTGTGGGCGGCGGTTATAGATAGAGGTTTTGGGCGAATGATAGTACGGATTCGGGAGAACGTTATAAATAGGGAGTAGGAACAGAATCAGTTAAAGCTTTTCATTCATTCATTCATACCGAAAGAGCATACATCTTGTCTGGCTGGTGGAGTTCCTGGAGAGAATCTGCTAGCGTTTCCCCTCAGGGAACTTCTAAAACTTACAAAACAATGAACACACAACACCTATATATAGACATGACAGCTCGTGCAAATGGTTTCTCGTAGGAGTGACAAGATGTCACTCGTACGAACCACATAAGATCACTCGTACGAGTGAGATGCTTATCACTCGTACGAGTCACATTGTCACTCGTACGAGTGACTCCTACAAACCAGTTCTCATTCGCACTTGCGTCATGTGTTCGTATCTAATCTATACAATTTTCAATATACACTCTTTCTAGCCTATTCGCACAGTGACGGACATAAAGTGCATCAATAAATTCCCCCTTAGACGTCACTGTCGAAGCTAGATCTTGATCTTGAATTTTGAGAGCTGTGTTTGAATATTCTGCAACTTCAATCAAGTATATGTTGACGTCGTAATTCCCCTTGATTGATGATCCGGGTTTGCATTATCTACGTTAAGCAACATTCCCCATGAAATAGTTTTCTCCAGAAATTAATCTTCAGGTCGTTGTTTGCACGGTTCAAGACCTCTTCTGATTTGCTTGATCTACAAATTTTCTCGAATAATCACCAACTTGAAATTAAACAATGCAACTTCTCTATTTCGACGGTAACCGTATCTGCGTTCGGTTTAGCGCACTCCTCTAATGCTCGATCCTCTGATCTTCAAAACCCAACCGGCAATTGATAGAAACTTCGAATTACCACAACGAAAAACTTCAAATCAGTAAATATCCGCGTAAACAGAAATCCTGATTTTCGTAATCATGATTGATCAGAAAATCATCATTGGAATCATACTATCTGGTAACACATCGGATCTAAGAAACATTCTTCGGCAATCATATTATCACATTCTTCCTTTTTAGTCATAATAACAGATACATAGCTATCTTCGTTGGAATGGGGCAATTGAAACTATAAGACATCCTTGTTTCCTGGTGGTTAGTCCGAAAAGCAGTTCATTTGCCTTGCAGAGTTAAAGATAAGTAGTCGTATATGCTTCCAATTCCACATCTAGGATCAGGTATTTAACCCTTGAGCATCAATCTGTATCACGATCTAAAAATTCTGAACATCTTTTATTCACGACATTCAAAATGTATATTCAATCCTCTGTGCTTCCAAGATAATCTACAGTCAGAACCACCCAGATACTGTTGCATCGTCACGAATTTAAAAAATACCGGAATTTTAACATATACGTGAAAATTTTTATTCTCCCTCATTTTTAAAATTCTGACGTCTTGAGTATTATGGGAATGAAGATTATGGCGTGACTGCAGAATATGGTACTCAAATTTTGCGGAAATTTTCCTAAAATTGCAGTTTTGATCAAATGCTGATTTAACGTTAAGGCAACGTTTTGCGCAGGTATCAGTGACTACCCCAAAATCTTCATCCTTTTGTGATCGTATCATCAATTCTATACTTTGAGGCTCTAGACGGTGTCCTCGAACAGCCCGAATTAGACGCTAAAATCACGAAAAAATTTGTAAGCACCAAGTTTTTTCTGGGCACTCGTCTCGTCAATACGATCAAAAAAATGCCTTTTTTCAGGCATGCCACACTTCGTACGAGTTGTGCTTCATACGAGTGTTTTGCTTCATACGAGTGATACTTCGTATGAGTGACAAAATGTCACTCGTACGAGCCATATATGATTACTCGTACGAACGAGCCTGATTACATCTTTTCGATCCAGAATCTTCATTTCTTCGAATATTAACATGATGTTTGCACAGATCTGGTCGAAAATCAGTTTCTAACAATCCTATGGTTTCAATTTTACACTATTTCCGTGGATTGTCCGATTATTTGATGTTTTACTTCTAAAACCCCTCATACGTCCAAAATTCATGAGCGTAGGTGATTCATCAACTGTTAGATTGAATGAATCGGTATCGCAGCTCTGATACCAGTTGTGGGTCCCGTGGGCGGCGGTTCTAGATGGAAGTTTTGGGCGAATGATAGTACTGATTCGGTAGAACGTTATAAACATGGAGTAGGAACGGAATCAGTGGAAGATTTTCATTCATTCATAACGAAAGAGCATACATCTTGTCTGACTGGTGGAGTTCCTAGAGAGAATCCGCTAGCGTTTCCCCTCAGGGAACTTCCAAAACTTACAAACAATGAACACACAACACCTATATATAGACATGACAGCTCGTGCGAAGCGAGTAGGTTGTCACTCGTACGAAGTGTAATTCGTACGAGTGAAATGTTATCACTTGTATGAGTAACAAAGTCACTTGTACGAGCCACATGGTCACTCGTACGAGGCACATTACCAATCGTACGAGCCAGTTCTCGTTTGCACTTGTACGAGCCACATGGTCATGTGTTCGTATTTAATCTATACAATATTCAATACACACTCTATCTATCCTATTCGCACAGTGACGGACATAAAGTGTATCAACATCTTGCATCTCTTTTTGTTTCTTTTCTTTCAAACCACTACAACATTTATTCTCATTCTTTTTGTATTTTCTCATTTTCGTTTTTTTACTATAACACATAAACAAACCACAAAAGCACTAATACTAAAGCTACTAGACCGGTCTTCTCAAACGGGTAAATATTTTTGGAAGGTAGGCACGGGTTATCAAATGATACGCAATAAGCTCAAATATGGCTACTAACAGACCAAACCCCCACCCCTCACGCTACCAAGCTCATATATATATAATATGGCTACTAATAGACCAACCCCCAAGTTCTCACACTCGCGCACATCGCGATAAGGCTACCTAAATGTCCTTATCATCCGCATAATGCTAAGCTATGGCCTCCGAAAGTATCTAATGCACAAGTTCTAATGCACTCACACACATCGCACTCTCAAACAAAGAAGAATTTCTAACAATGTAACTATGTGGCCTAAATGCTCACCAATGAAAGGACAAAGGGTTGTCGGCATGTCGTGCAGGTATAATGTTAAGTGTTCAATTCAGACGGTACTCACTTGATTTAAAAAAAAATCAAAATTTCCCCCATCTCCACACTTGGGATACATTGTTCCCAATGTATGGCTTTGGAAGGAATCATTGCCACAAAACACAACAATTTTTTTGTTTTTGTCTTGGTTTTTTTTAACAAAATATTTAACCTTCAACTAGAACACCCCAACTTACACTACCTTTAATTGTCACAACCTCACAACTCTACCCATCGACTCAAACCACAAGAAAATACATACAAACAAACTATACAAGATGGAATAAGATACAACATGACTAGTAGTACCGTGGCTGAGGTGGCCCGAAGATGGACATCATGACATCCGAGAACTCTCCAAACCGAATGCACCTTGCCCGCTACTAGTAGCTTCACCTCCTCCAGGTTGTTGGGCGACTTCATGCATGACTTGATCTTGATGCGGCTCCAACCACATAGAGTTATGCAGTGGCGGCAAAGGGTACGAGACACTACCATCATAACGTGGCAAGGTAGTGTAGTCCACAATTAGTGGGTCGGCTACAACCGGCTGACCCGCATGCCACACATCGTGCATATGCCGGTTCCTGTCATCTATATACCAGTTGTTCATTTCTTGCTCGAATGTGTATGCCTGGGCGCGGTTCCATTGCTCTTGCCGGTCAAAACCTTGTTTCATCGCCCGCTCCATGCTCGCTCCCATATAGGTTTGATGATCAAATAACGTTTGAGTAGCATCAACCCAATGAGCATACATGGGTGGTCACACGTTACCCACAACCTCCTGCATGGTCCCCTGATGGGCCCAATTTGGGCCGAATGGTTGATTTGTATCAAACGGCCCTCTCGCATACACAGGTTGAGTTGCCCCCTTCTTCGCGCACCCCATATTGACCCGACTTCCTTTGTCTCCATTGCTACCACATTCGGATCATCGTAATAATCATGATCCCCACTTTGGGTTCTTCATCGCTATCCGGTTCATTCAACTCACTCGGTAACAACGGCCTTGCAACAGCCTTACAACAGCCTTGAATGCCCTCCATCTTTGCCATTTGCTCTTCAACTTATGGTATCTCTTCGACTCTTTGTATTCCCAATCAACCCCGATCTTTTTCAAATCAAACGGTTTGTGTTTCTTAGATGCATTCCTATCATCGGCACCAATAGCACTGTACATCTTCAACAAAGTCGTGATTAGTCGACAAAGGTGGTATTATTTTTCTTCCCACGCTATTTTGGCTTATCCATACATTGTTGAGTACCAAGTAGCGGTATGGGATAAAGGGGTGCACCATTTAGCAACGTGTAGAGAATGGACACTTTCGGATAGTGGACCTCAACCTTGTCACTGCGTCTTGGAATGACATTGTGTAAACAGATCAACAACATCAGTTTCGCTTCAATCTTTAAATTATTTTATAAAGCTTCCCATGTGTCGCTCCAGGTAAAAACAAGGCTTCTAACATTACATTCCACATAGGGTGCTTTTCTAGTTCAAATCTCGTTGTAATACCAACGTCCTTCATTTAAGTTGTCGTCTGGGTTACTAGAAGACCCAACTACCGCTTTACCTTTACTACCCATCTACAAAGAAAACAAACAAACAACACAAGTTACAACTCTTCCCATTAACCCAATACATCCCCATACTTGCTTGTCACTATGGTTATGGATGTTAAATAACACATGATATTCAATTTATGTAGAAATTTGTGCATCATTTTGACTAAATTAGTAAAATTTTACCCAACGTTATATTTTTACTACATTACTTAGCATCCATAACCACAATCCATATCAAACTCATCAACTTCCTACCATTCTATCAACTACAAGCAAGCAAGTGTGCAAGAAGAATAACATGAATAACTCACAATTTTGCAATGCACCTCAAATAATGAGAAGAAATCACAAACCTATTATTTGTAGGATGGGAGAATAACAAGAACTTCAAGATTAGCTAGAAACCCCAAAAATTTCCGACAAAAATGTCCAAATTGATAACCTATATGTGAGATTCTTCAAAATACAAGCACAAATTTAGAATCCTTGTGAAATTTCAGCCAAGATTGACCCAAGAATCACAAAATTCAGTTGAATATTGTAGATTTGGCAAGGAATTGAAGTAAGAAAGTTAGGCTTTTGTTTTGTGATTTTTGTCAAAAGAATAATCATGTCACTAAAAACGGTTTTCTTCTAAAAGCTTATGATATAAACAAAACAAGTGTGATAATTGATTCACCAAATTGTACCATTTATGGCAGATCAAACCACAAAACTCAAGAGTGTGTTTATCTCAAAAATTTTGATGTTAAAAGAAATGAGTATAAATCTAAAACACTTGAGAGTTCAAGAAATGAAAAGACCAAACAGACCTTTGTCCCTATCCAAACATCTGTTGCCAAATAATTGAATATAACCTCTGCTCCTAGAAAGGTTCAGGTAACAGATGCACCATCAGCTAATAAATTTCCAAGAGGATATGGCCAACCAGCTTACAAAATTGTACCACTTGGCTATGAGGTCTACAAAAGCCATCTAAACAAGAGTTATCATGCGTCCTCATGGTTATGATCAGTTGATAGGAAATGGTTGACAGAAGGTGTTATCAAAATCTATTCAAAACACTGACCATATTCCTGGACTTGAGGCTGGAATGTCTGTGACCCCATCCAAAGCCAGTGGAAA
Source organism: Scalesia atractyloides (assembly GCA_947069175.1). NCBI lineage: Eukaryota > Viridiplantae > Streptophyta > Magnoliopsida > Asterales > Asteraceae > Scalesia > Scalesia atractyloides. Next base: position 31,148,686 of record CAMTDV010001632.1, read on the forward strand.
CTCACCTAAACTAATTGTTTACTAATGTGTAGGGAGCTTCTACTTGCCTTGATAGTTTATGGTATTTAGATAGTAGAGGCTCTAGGCACATGATAGGATGTAGAGCCCTACTCAAAGCTTTCATGGCACATGAAGGGGGTGATATATCTTCTGGTAACAATTCAAAAGGAAGGTGTTAGGGTCAGGGATTATCCAAACTGGGAAACTCAAGTTTGAATATGTCAATCTTATTGACAATCTGAAATTTAATCTTCTTAATGCGTCTCAAAAGAGTGAGAAAGGCTATGGGTCATTCTTCACTAAGAATACTTGTCAGATTGTTGGGCCAGAAGTGGTTAAAAAGATTGAGCAAATCATAACTGAGAGCAAAGCATGGCTTGTTGCTCACAGGAGTGGCAATGTGTATGTAGCTGATATGTTGAAAGATAATCCAATATCCTATGCATGTCTGTTCAAATTTGCTTCTAACAAAGAGACAGAACTATGGCATAGAAGACTTGGTCACACAAATCTTAAAACTATCACTATACTCTCCAAACAAGGTCTTGTAAGAGGTTTTCCATCAAAACAATTCACCTATGATGAACATTATGTTTCCTGTTTAAAAAGTAAACAACATAAAAATTCATACAAATCAATTGAAGAGTCCAAAACAAGTCAGTGTCTTTAATTTCTACATATGGACTTGTTTGGCCCTGTAAAAATCATGAGTCTTAAAAAGAAGAAATACTGTCATGTCATAGTTGATGATTTTTCAAGGTTTACATGGACCTACTTCATACGCTACAAAGATGAGACTGAAGGTATTTTGCAAGATTTTGTAAAACAAGTTGAAAAGGAATTTGACCTGCCAATAAAAGCTTTAGGAGTGACAATGGGACAGAGTTTAAAATGAAGGAGTTTGTAAGTCCCGAATAATACGGATCCAACAAGGATATCAAACAATCACCAAGGATGGGCGGAATCCAAACGTGATGATATTCAAGAAAACCGAAAATAAGAGAAACGAGATGAACAAGAATAACAAGCGAGTCACATATAAACTTGCATACGATTCTATTAATACGAATAGCAAGACCCTCTGATACAAGTTCTTTACACCTCTCGGTCTCTCTCTGGAATGGTGGAGGCTACCAAAGTTCTCTCTAAAAGCTTAACACTAATTATGATATAATGTTCCTTATATACCTAGGGTTTGACTATGCCCCTCATAGGCTTCCCTTGGGATTGCCTGGCCCACATGGCCTATGGCATGCCTAAGTGACCTAAAAAGGTCCAAACCTAATACAAACCAACCCAGTTAATCCTAGTTAGTTACCATATGCGTATATTTTATGCTTTAGTCTCACACTTCTAGGAGCTAACAATCTCCCCTAGACTGATGCATCAAATTGTCTTCATAGCATAAATTCACAAATGTCTTCAACGGAGCCTATGGTTGTCGCTGTGTTGTAAGTGTTGTGGAAGTCTGTCTCACACTTTTAGGACCTCACACTTCAACGAACTCTCGGCACCAGGTCTCTTTCAGCACCAGGTCTCTTTCTTCTGCTCTTGTGGTTAGCTTCATATCAGGATCTTAATCAGCTTTGCTTGAAACATCTTTGTCAAAAAGAATGCGAGAGAAGGAGTCTCAACAACTCTTTTCTTCTTCAATCTTTCTCTTTCAAGAAAGCAGGTTCACAATGTAACATTTGTGTAAATCGGGTTTCGAAAACCCGCCCCAAGTCATCAATCAAAGTGTATTTATTTATGACGGTTGATTTTTTTTAACATTTTTGTTTATTGTTATATATATTAGAATTTTTATATATATAATAATAACTAATGTATCAAAATAACCTTAATAAAATAAAATAAATAATTAATTAAATATTAAATATTTATAATTAGTAAATGATTTAATTTAAAATAGAGAAAATAATTAAAAACTCAAAAAGAGGGAAAACCGGGATCGAACCCGGGTTCCCCGGATGCACACACACCACAAACACCACTGCGACACACACACATTTGTTGTGCTATTTTTAGAATACCAATGCTCTTATATGAAAGATAAGAGGAAACCTGCAACAACCGCAAATCTCCTCGCCGGAGATCTCGGTAATCCACGCGCGTTCCTCCAAATCAACAGCTGTCTGAACCTATTTTCGGTAAATTCCTTGATTTGATCGCTGGCAATCAACTCAAAATCATAGAAACCGAGCCTCAAATACCCCTATAAAAACTAGTCGAATTCTCTCTTAGTCTAAACTCGCTCATACCTCTCTGCTCACTATCAACAACCCCTATCGTCGGAAAATTCTGTTTCACTGGCCGCCAAAACCGTCGGGATCCACTCGCCGGAATCAAACCACCACCTCTGTCATACGGTAGCACTCTCATCCTTTTCAGTTGACCTTTAGTTAATTGATCTAATGTGCAGATAAGTTATAGAAAAAAACCGATGTGAATCGGATTTAAAATCAGGCGGGTGCAGGTTTGAGTTATTTTTTTTAAAACGAAGAAGACGATGGCAGTATGTGTTTAAGTATAATAAAATACGGATTTTAATCGGGTTAAGAACCCAGCCCAACTGGTTGGGCCGGGTGCAAACAAAAACCGGGATCACTGGTTCGAAACTAAGCACACACCGGCCTGGCCACTTTTAAAACCTTTTTAAATCCATCATTTCTGTACAAACATAATTAGTGTATAAATATAATTAAAATGCAAGTATTGTCGGGTTAGATACCCAGCCATGTTGGTTGGGCTGGGTGCGAAACACAACCAAGGTCTCGGGTTCGAGTCCCTTGGCTCACACTGGTCGGATCATTTAATTTCCTTTTTAAACTTAACTAAATTTGAATAAACCTAAAATGTGTATAAGTATAATTAAATTCCAGATTCTTTCAGGTTAGACACGTAGCTCAGTTGGAAGAGCTGCGTTCACGCAACCGAAAGGTCACGGGTTCGAGTCTCACCACACGCATGCCAAGTTCCAATCGAACCGGTCTGACAAGCTGACAGACTGCAAGATTTTTTTTAATATTGTTTTATTTTTATTTATTTTTTCTAAATATTTTATTCTATAGCCTGGTATTAAATGAAAAATCAAATAAAAGGTTTTAAAATATACATTTTCAAAGGGTTTAAAATATCAATAAAACCCATAAAAATAACCTAAAAATCTAAACAAAGGTTTTTTTTTTACCTAAATGTTAAATTATTTATTTATCGAGTTATCGCGTTATTATTTTAGGTTAGTACTCCTTCATCGGTTAAATTCCAAACTCGTGCGCTCTCATCTTCAATCAAGAATACGCACCCACTGTGAGTTAATCTCTACCAATTCCCCGTTTTAATCATGATTTGGGGTGTATCATGTGTCGTACATATTCTTTTATTTTATTTTATTTAAACACTTGTGCTAATATCATCACGTGATCAAATGTGTATAGTTGTTATGTGGTTTATATGTGGTTACATTTTTATCATTTCAGTGCAATCATTTCATTAGGCCCATCATTTCCTCGTGGGATACGGGTTGAGCATCAGGTGCCTCATTAGATCGGCTTCGTTTGATTGAGCCTTGATCTCAAATACATCATTCATCATTTCATGTGTTCATACAATGTGGTTTGTGATTGGTTATATATATACATCTGCTCACATATGATTCATGCACATTTTTTACATAACAACAATATAATTCAATTATTCAAATGTTTAACAAGGTTCACTCGCCAACTTTTGTTGACCCAAAACTTCTGTTTTTACGCATGATACAGGTGATCAAGCTGAGGAAAGAAATACATAAGAATGGCCTTAGAAGAATAAACAAGTTATTTCGTTTGGAACAATCTTTTGGTTTATGTTTATGTTCGTATAACTTTGTGTTGAATATTTGAAGTTTAATTTAATTTAATAAAATGAAACTTATTAGTAAATATCATGAGCTTTGGTGATAACCCAGTCATGCCCCAACTTTTATTCCGCTGCGGGTCGGGGTGTGACAGATTGGTATCAGGGCTTGTGACTATAGAGATATAGGATAAGTTATTAGACCCTTAGCGCCTATACTATAGTTGATTAGATTTTAATTGATTATCTGTTACATGCAAAATGTATGATGTTTATATGTTTCCTGTTTATTTTCACACACAATTTTATGTAAGCACTCTCACAAGTACATGGTAATATGCAATGCTCATCATAGTTCATATCTCAATAACATATCATACCTATGAAAGCACACACCTCACGATTTCACAATTTCCATGATTTCTTTTCAAAGATTTTTGCAATGTTTTCATATTTTTCAAATCACATCAAAGTGAGTTTTTCACGACGGGCATGTAGTAACTGGAAGGGTACGAGTACCAGTAGTCGAACGTCCTGTCTAGGCTTGGCATTCGTATTAATCCAAAATAAAGGACCAGTTTGCCTACGTGGGGACTAACGATGAGAGTCCGAAGGACCTATTAGGCCAAAGCATGCTACACCAAAACGTCGTGTGAACTAACCCCACTTTGAGTCGTCATTGTGTCTATACATGGACACCCTCCGACCTTATATCTCGCAATCATGTTTTATGATTTTCATTTGGGTGATGCGAGTGTTAACCAGCCGACACCAATGTGAACCCTACCAAGCCCAATAGTCATGGGGCCCACATGACTATACATGCTATGGTATGGGAGACATTTGGAGGCCCAAACATGAGCAAGCCCAAGACATCCTATGGATGTAGTTAAGTTATTTTCTTCAGTTATTCATAAAGTTGTTTTTCATTCTTTTTACGACACATGACACCTAGAAAATTATCAAACTCACAATCTCCCTACATATATTCCTGTAGATGTCTGCTAGACACTTACGAGGAGGTAGAAGGTCAGGAAGGTCGAGCGAACGCATGGCTACACAAATTGCTCAACAAATGGCTGTGGTACTTCCTGACATCGTTTTACAAGTTCAACAAGCTCTCGCCGCAAACCCCATCAACCCTCCGAACCAAGAAGGCCAAAACGTCGCCAACCCTCCTCCCAAAACCACAAAATGCACCTACAAATATTTCAAGTCCGGCGATCCCCCAAAATATGAAGGGACTGAAGGTGTCACCGCTCTCCACCATTGGTTTGAGGAGATGGAAAACACCTTTTCAATTGCGTCTGTCCTGAGGATCGCAAGGTACGTTACGCTACTTGACGTCTGTTTGGGGTAGCACTTACCTGGTGGAACACGGAAAAAGGTAAGCGAGGTGTGGAAGATGCCATGGTCTTAACATGGGACGAATTAAGGGAAATCATGACGAGACGCTTCTGCCCTAGAAGCGAGATCAAAAAGCTAGAAGACGAATTCTACTCTCTTAAGCAAAAGGAAGGGGATCAACCTCATATAACACGAGATTCCTCGAGTTGAACCAGATGGTCCCCAACCTGTTCACTCCATTATACCGCTTGATCAAGCACTATATTCGAGGCCTCCCCTCGAAAATTTAACATTCGGTTTTAAGCACTTCTCCCGCAACACTTGAAGCTGCCATGGAACTAGCTACGGAACTTACTGAAAATCGCATTCGAAATGGCGATTTTAAAGATGAGAAGAAGAAAACACCTATCGAAGCTCCAACTCCAACCCAATCAGGCTCATCCTCAAAGTTCGCTGGTAAAAGAAAGCGAAATGGCAATAACTTCGCCGTCACCCAAACTAACCCTCCCATCACTGCTGCTCCAATCACATAAGTCGCCCCTCCTGCCGCACCATTCAAAAAGCCATACACTGGCCCCCACCCAAAATGTAACCGTTGCCAATACCATCACCCTCCTGAGAACCCTTGCCAATACTGCACAAGTTATGGTCGTGCAGGTCACACTATCCAAACTTGCCTTACACTGCAAAGATCAAACCGCAATCAACCTCAAGTCCAAACCAATAACCAAGTGGCGGGCCAAGCCCAACAACCCTTACTTTTACCACCTGCCCAACCCATGGCCCAACCTTACTACCAACCCAACTACCCCATGATGCAACCCATAAGAGCCTGTTTTAACTGTGGTGACCCAAACCACTTCCGAAATACTTGCCTACGCCTGGTGAACATCATCAATGCCCAAGCCCAAGCAAACCTGGTGAACCAAGCTAATCAAGCTAACCCACCTGCTAGAGGAAGGGCTTTCAACATTAACGCCAACCAAGCAAGGGCTGACAACAATGTGGTCAGGTACGTTTCTCGTAAATGGTAGTTATGCATCCATATTATTCGATATTGGTGCGGCTAAGAGTTTTGTATCTTTAGAATTAGAATCTATTCTCGACTACCTCATGTTAGTCTTGCTGAATCGTTCACGGTGGAAGTTGCTGACGGAGAACCCATCTCGTTAAATTCAATAATACGTGATTGTACTCTTACCCTAAATGATCACGATTTCCTGATTGATCTTATTCCTATGAAATTGGGAAGTTTCGATGTTATCATCGGTATTGATTGGCTCAGCCAGCATCACGCCGAAGTAATGTGCCATGAAAAGTTCATTCGTATTCCTCTCGCCGACGGTCAGACACTACATATCTTTGGAGAAACTCCGTCGAAAGGGCTCAAATTGATGTAATGTCTTCAAGGTCGAAGATATCTTCACCAGGATTACGTCGCATTTCTAGCTCACATCGTAAAGAAGGAAGGCAAGGCAAGGAAGCTCGAAGATATCCCAATCGTGAAAGAATTTCCTCAAGTTTTTCCCGACGACGTTTCAGGACTTCCTCCTGTGCGAGAAGTCGAATTTTGAATCGATCTTGTGCCTGGTGCTACACTAGTCTCAAAATCTCCCTATATGTTAGCCCCATCGGAAATGCAAGAGTTGGCTAGTCAGCTGCAAGAGCTGACTGACAAAGGATTAATACGTCTTAGCTCGTCGCCTTGGGGTGCACCTGTTCTTTTTGTTAAGAAGAAAGATGGAACGTTTCGCATGTGCATTGATTATAGAGAACTTAACAAGTTGACTGTTAAGAATCGCTATCCATTGCCTTGTATTGATGACCTTCTAGATCAACTTCAAGGTGCCACCTGTTTTTCAAAAATCGACCTTCGTTCTGGTTATCATCAGCTTAGGGTACGCGAAGAAGATATTCCAAAAACTGGCTTTCGAACTAGTTATGGTCATTACAAGTTCATGGTTATGCCTTTTGGGTTAACCAACGCCCCCATTGTCTTCATGGATTTGATGAATAGAGTATGCAAACCCTATCTCGACCGTTTTGTCATAGTTTTCATTGACGATATGCTTATCTACTCCAAGTCAAGATCTGATCATGAGCGACATCTTCGGCTTATTCTTACACTCTTGAGGACTGAAAAGCTCTCTGCGAAGTTCTCGAAATGTGAGTTCTGGTTAAAAGAGGTACAATTTCTTGGTCATGTAGTTAATGACAAAGGGATTCATGTCGACCCTTCAAAAATCAAAGCAGTACAAGAATGGCAAGCGCCACGTACTCCTACCGAAGTTAGGTCTTTTCTTGGCTTGGCTGGTTATTATCGATGCTTCATTGCCAATTTTTCTCGTATTGCCGTTCCACTCACAGCCTTAACTAATAAGGGAAAACCCTTTATTTGGGGACCCAAGCAAGAGGAGGCTTTCCAAACTTTGAAGCTAAAGCTCTGTGATGCACCTATCCTTACACTCCCTGAGGGTTGCGAAGATTTTGTAGTTTATTGTGATGCGTCAAGGCAAGGGTTAGGTTGTGTTCTGATGCAAAGAGGAAAGGTGATAGCCTATGCCTCTAGGCAACTCAAAGTGCACGAAAAGAACTATACCACTCATGACCTAGAACTTGGAGCAGTCATGTTCGCTCTAAATATATAGAGACATTATCTCTATGGTACCAAGTGTGAGATATACACCGACCACAAGAGTCTCTAACATATCTTCAATCAAAAAGAGTTGAACATGAGGCAGCGACGATGGGTCGAACTCCTCAATGATTACGACTGTGAGATTCGATATCATCCTGGCAAGGCAAACGTTGTAGCTGATGCACTAAGTCGAAAGGGTTATGCAAATTCCATTCATCTTCTATGTTCTCAAATCGTAACCGACATCAAAGATCGAATTTGGGCAGCTCAGCATACTTCTGTAACGGAAAATGACATACGCGATGAGCTGCCTTGTGGAGCTGAACTCAAAATCGAAACCAAATCCGACGGTATTCTTTACTATTTAAACCGTATTTGGATACCCGATCACGACAACCTTCTTGATTTCCTCATGAATGAGGCACACAAAACACAATACTCTATACATCCAGGAGCCGATAAGATGTATCAAGACTTACGATACACCTACTGGTGGCCTAGCATGAAGAAGGATATCACTGTTTTTGTTTCCAAGTGCCTTACATGTTCCAAAGTGAAAGCTGAACATCAAAGACCATCAAGACTTCTTCTCCAACCCGAGATACCTGTATGGAAGTGGGAAAACATAACCATGGATTTCATTACCGGTTTACCTCGCACCTCCAGTGGGTATGACACCATATGGGTAATCACTGATCGTCTTACAAAATCAGCTCATTTCATTCCAATTCGCGAGGACTTCAAGAACGAGAAGTTAGCTCGTATCTACATAAACGAGATCGTAAGCCGTCATGGTGTACCGTTAAGTATCATTTCAGACCGAGATGGTCGTTTCACTTTGCGAACATGGCGAGCCGTTCAATCCGCTTTGGGTACACGTTTAGACCTCAGCACCGCCTTTCACCCTCAAACTGATGGTCAATCTGAGCGCACCATTCAAACCCTTGAAGACATGCTGCGAGCATGTGTCATAGACTTCAAAGGTAATTGGGACACTCACCTACCGTTAGTTGAGTTTTCGTACAACAAGCTATCATTCAAGCATCGGTATGGCTCCTTTTGAAGCTTTATATGGTTGTAAATGCCGATCTCCAGTATGTTGGCACGAAATTGGTGAAGCGTAAATCACCAGACCTGAGTTAATTCAAGAAACAACCGAAAAAATTATTCAAATTCGAAACAATCTTCTAGCGGCTCAAAGTCGTCAAAAGAGTTATGCTGACAAACGACGAAAGCCCTTGGAATTTTACGTTGATGATCAAGTAGTTTTGAAAGTATCACCGTGGAAGGGAGTGGTTCGTTTCGGTCAAAAGGGCAAGCTAGCTACGTAGGACCTTTCAAGATACTCGAAAGAGTAGGTCCTGTAGCATACAAGCTTGACCTACCTGAAGAACTCAACAGAATTCATCCCACGTTCCACGTATCAAACCTGAAAAAGTGCCTTGCCGACGGAAACCTCCATATCCCTCTGGAAGATATTCAAGTCGATGAATCAATGCACTTCGTTGAAAGACCAGTGGAAATCATGGATTTCGATGAGAAGCATTTAAGGCGAAGTCGTATTCCAATCGTAAGGGTGCATTGGGAGTCAAAACGAGGACCCGAGTTTACTTTGGAACGTGAAGACTCAATACGCGAAAAGTACCCGCATCTTTTTTCGGTTACAACTACTACTTAAATTTCGGGACGAAATTTCTAAAAGTAGGGGATACTGTAACATTTGTGTAAATCAGGTTTCGAAAACCCACCTATCGTTAGTTGAGTTTTCGTACAACAATAGCTATCATTCAAGCATCGGTATGGCTCCTTTTGAAGCTTTATATGGTTGTAAATGCCGATCTCCAGTATGTTGGCACGAAATTGGTGAAGCGTAAATCACCGGACCTGAGTTAATTCAAGAAACAACCGAAAAAATTCTTCAAATTCGAAACAATCTTCTAGCGGCTCAAAGTCGTCAAAAGAGTTATGCTGACAAACGACGAAAGCCCTTGTAATTTTACGTTGATGATCAAGTAGTTTTGAAAGTATCACCGTGGAAGGGAGTGGTTCGTTTCGGTCAAAAGGGAAAGCTAGCACCACGCTACGTAGGACCTTTCAAGATACTCGAAAGAGTAGGTCCTGTAGCATACAAGCTTGACCTACCAGAAGAACTCAACAGAATTCATCCCACGTTCCACGTATCAAACCTGAAAAAGTGCCTTGCCGACGAAAACCTCCATATCCCTCTGGAAGATATTCAAGTCGATGAATCAATGCACTTCGTTGAAAGACCAGTGGAAATCATGGATTTCGTAAGGGTGCATTGGGAGTCAAAACGAGGACCCGAGTTTACTTTGGAACGTGAAGACTCAATACGCGAAAAGTACCCGCATCTTTTTTCGGTTACAACTACTACTTAAATTTCGGGACGAAATTTCTAAAAGTAGGGGATACTGTAACATTTGTGTAAATCAGGTTTCGAAAACCCACCTATCGTTAGTTGAGTTTTCGTACAACAATAGCTATCATTCAAGCATCGGTATGGCTCCTTTTGAAGCTTTATATGGTTGTAAATGCCGATCTCCAGTATGTTGGCACGAAATTGGTGAAGCGTAAATCACCGGACCTGAGTTAATTCAAGAAACAACCGAAAAAATTCTTCAAATTCGAAACAATCTTCTAGCGGCTCAAAGTCGTCAAAAGAGTTATGCTGACAAACGACGAAAGCCCTTGGAATTTTACGTTGATGATCAAGTAGTTTTGAAAGTATCACCGTGGAAGGGAGTGGTTCGTTTCGGTCAAAAGGGCAAGCTAGCACCACGCTACGTAGGACCTTTCAAGATACTCGAAAGAGTAGGTCCTGTAGCATACAAGCTTGACCTACCAGAAGAACTCAACAGAATTCATCCCACGTTCCACGTATCAAACCTGAAAAAGTGCCTTGCCGACGAAAACCTCCATATCCCTCTGGAAGATATTCAAGTCGATGAATCAATGCACTTCGTTGAAAGACCAGTGGAAATCATGGATTTCGGTGAGAAGCGTTTAAGGCGAAGTCGTATTCCAATCATAAGGGTGAATTGGGAGTCAAAACGAGGACCCGAGTTAATTTGGAACATGAAGACTTAATACGCGAAAAGTACCCGCATCTTTTTTCGGTTACAACTACAACTTAAATTTCGGGACGAAATTTCTAAAAGTAGGGGATACTGTAACATTTGTGAAAATCAGGTTTCGAAAACCCGTCCCAAGTTATCAATCAAAGTGTATTTATTTATGACGGTTGATTTTTTTAACATTTTTGTTCATTGTTATATATATTAGAATATTTTTATATATATAATAATAACTAATGTATAAAAATAACCTTAATTAAATAAAATAAATAATCAATTAAATATTAAATATTTATAATTAGTAAACGATTTAACTTAAAATAGAGAAAATAATTAAAAACTCAAAAAGAGGGAAAACTGGGACCGAACCCGGGTTCCCCGGATGCACACACACCACAAACACCACTGCGACACACACATCCATTCTGCTATTTTTATAATGTCAATGCTAAGATGAAACTTGCAACAACCGCAAATCTCCTCCCCGGAGATCCCAGTAATCCATGCGCGTTCCTCCAAATCAACAGCTGTCCGAACCTATTTTAGGTAAATTCCTTGATTTGATCACCGGCAATCAACTCGAAATCATAGAAACCGAGCCTCAACCACCCCTATAAATACTAGTCGAATTCTCTCAGTCTAAACTCTCTCATACCTCTCTGCTCACTATCAACCACCCCCGTCGTCGGAAAATTCTGCTTCACCGGCCGTCGAAACCGTCGGGATTCACTCGCCGGAATCAAACCACCACCTCTGTCATATGGTAGCACTCTCATCCTTTTCAGTTGAGCTTTAGTTAATTGATCCAATGTGCAGATAAGTTATAGAAAAAAACCCGATGTGAATCGGATTTAAAATCAGGCCGGTGCAGGTTTGAGTTAATTTTTTTAAAACGAAGAAGACGATGGCAGTATGTGTTTAAGTATAATAAAATACGGATTTTAATCGAGTTAAGCATCCAACCCAACTGGTTGGGCCGGGTGCAAACAAAACCCAGGATCATCGGTTCGAAACTAAGCACACACCGGCCTGACCACTTTTAAAACCTTTTTAAATCCATCATTTCTGTACAAACACAATTAGTGTATAAATATAATTAAAATGCAAGTATTGTCGGGTTAGACACCTAGCCCAGTTGGTTGGGCTGGGTGCAAAACACAACCAAGGTCTCGGGTTCGAGTCCCTTGGCTCACACCGATTGGATCATTTAATTTCCTTTTTAAACTTAACTAAATTTGAATAAATCTAAAATGTGTATAAGTATAATTAAAATCCAGATTCTTTTGGGTTAGACACGTAGCTCAGTTGGAAGAGCTGCGTGCACGCAACCGAGAGGTCACGGGCTCGAGTCTCACCACACGCATGCCAACTTCCAATCGAACCGGTCTGACAAGCTGACATGACAAGAATTTTTTTTAATATTATTTTTTTTTATTTTTTTTTCCAAATATTTTAATCTATGGCTTAGTATTAAATGAAAAATCAAATAAAAGGTTTAAAAGTATACATTTTCAAAGGGTTTAAAATATCAATAAAACCCATAAAAATAATCTAAAAATCTAAACAAAGGTTTTTTTTTACCTAAATGTTAAATTATTTATTTATCGAGTTATCGCGTTATTATTTTAGGTTAGTACTCATTTATCGGTTAAATTCCCAACTCGTGCGCTCTCATCTTCAATTAAGAATACGCACCCACTGTGAGTGAATCTCTACCAATTCCCCGTTTTATCGTAACAGGTGAGTATACTGAGATTATCCTTTATCTTTTACAACGTCAGACTATAGGTGAACAGGTCCGGTTATTAGTACAGCAGAGCGACCAATAATATTTGACGAGGGTTAGGTAAATACCTATATGGTATGTTTGACTTTTCAAGCACATGGAATTTTTTCGTGATGAGATTTCCTTTCTTTTAAGGTTTTGGCCCTTTGATTTTGGCTCTTTTTAGGATATCCTATATGCCTAGGTCTGCATATATCCAGATGTAACAGAAGGGCAACCCTGATATCTCGGATGACTCATCAGCATAAAGACTCGAAACTTCAGAAATTTGCTATCTATTAACGCAGGATTTAAGACCATGAAATCACATGTCGATGGTACGTTACCCACAAGATACATAGTTCGTTATGCTTATATCACTTAGTATCTTTTAATCACTTTGAGCGGTAAGCCTACTTATCACATTAGATCCTAGTCATTTCAACTACGACACCTTACATGTGTCAGTCACGCCCTTTTTCCCGAATCATTTCATTTCCTATGTGATGCAAAAAGTCTTTTTGGATTTTTCAGTTTTTCATATGTTTTTGTATTTTTCTCATTTTCTTCCTCTCAAACAATGCATATATACATATATCTCCCTTTTCCCTCTAAATTTGTGCATCACATGTTATGCACAAATTTACCTAATAAAAATATATGTACAAAGTTTTAAACGAAAGAAAGGAAATATTTTTGTTGTTTTTGCTTAACCGTTTCATCATTAGATTAAAGACTAATGAATTTCAAAATTAAAGTATGAAATTTAAATTTGTACATTTTTGCTCATCTTTTCTTACCTCATCTCCTCCAAAAGAAACATCACATTCATAAAAGAAAATTTGAACTTTTTGCAATAGTGAGATATTATCCGATATGTCCCTGGAACAACCTCTATCAACATTCTAGAGATTGTCAATAGCTCCTCCTTGGTTGTTCTTGAAAAATAAGGAGATTAGTAAGATAGTGGGACCCAGGCCATCGTGGCGCTGGGTTTCCCTGAAGCATCAAAATAAGACACTTCTTTCAGACACAAGTCCCCCTTTGTTTCGAGGATTGGTGTGTTGTTGTCGCTTTGGATTTGGGTTTCCAAATCTATTTCATTTTAACAAACACGTTTGTTTCCTTCGATTGAGCAACTTTGGTTGTTTCAGGTTTATTCATTTTAGAAACATATTTTTGTTTCTGAACAACCTTGCGTTTGTTTTTGGCAACGTTACAATCCCCATCAGATGGTCTATTCTTGGGATTCACATTCTTCATTACCTTAGGTGATTATACCTTCATCGGCTTGGAATGATTGTTATTCTTTTGTGTATCCCTCTGATTTTGAGCATGATTGGAAACATGGGGACTATGTGTGAAGTTCCGAGCAATGTGACCAGGAATGCCGCAATTGAAGCATGTTTGTCTCTTCACGTATAAGGCATTCTGATCAGCATGTGTTGCTCTTGCAGGCCCTGAAGGATGAACTGATCCCTTCTGTGCTTGATTTCCTTGCACGTTTCTTGCAGACGAAGATGAATTTGGATGTTTGTACTTGTCATTTGCAAGGGCCTTCTATGGAGGAGATTTCTTTTGATTCTTCTTGTTTAGCTTAGACTGCAAGTTTTCTTCAGAAATCTCACAGGACTTTCCAAAAGCTTTGTCAGCACAGTCAAATGTATATTTCTCACATTTACCATTACTGATTAGCTTAACAAATGCTTTCTTTACATCATGAGCCTTTTTAGGAAAATTGTTTCCCGTTGATGATCCCGAAGAGTGAGATTGTCTTCGACGTTTAGACCTTTTCTTTCCGCATCTCTGATCTGCTCGTTTCGTCTCTTGTTGCATGATTTGAACCTTTTCATCACAAGAAGAAGATTCAGATTGTTCAGTTTGCGCACTTAGAGCCTTGTTTACGTCAGCTCTCTCTTCATCAGCTTTGAATCAGAGAGTCCTAGTTTATCAGATGAAGACTAGACACTCTAGCTGAATCATTAGAAGAGTCAGCAGCACCAGATGGTTCCCGTGTGTCTGACGTATAATCACTAGGCTTGCTGTACATCATATGTTGTGCTCTCTCAATTTCTTCATCTTTTTCAGGCGTGTCATGTAGTTGTGATTATACGGTGGGGCAACCTGATTGAATCCCAAACCATTCCCCCTGTTCTCCCTATATGCCAGCTGCACATTGTACACATCTTGAACGAGCTTGCTAGATGTATCAAACTTCTATATATTAACTTCATTTTGTTGATATTTTCCAGCAAGAAGTCTCAACTCAACTCTTACCAAGTTGCATTCCATGGTTTTTGAATGTAATCTGGTTTTGTAATCATGGACCCAACATTTCTGTTGATTTATGTCCAGGGCTATGTCTTTCTTTTGTGCTTCAACCTTTTATGTGAGTAACTTGTTACTTTGTTGAAGGCCGATGCAGTGAGCCATTGCATTGTTATATTCATTAGCCATTTTGGAATTGAGTGCCCTGAGTTGAGCAACCTTATTCCTACAAGGTTCAGTGCACAAAAGGTAGTTGACTGTGTTAATGAGAGATCTTCGCTTGTCAGCTTGAGTTTGGGCTTGAGGTAGAGTTTGGGGTGTTGGGCTGCTGATTGCTGTTTGTTGGGCTTGAGTTTTTGTTCGGCCACTTCTTTAGGATGGATTCTGATGTATTGAATAATACACCCGTTTATCTTGTAGAGTTTGTATAATTTCAGCGTGTTTTCTTTTCAATTTGTCAAGAATTTATCTACTTTTAATCCAAACACGTTTTGCAGGTCTTGGTTCGTGAAAACGGTTGGAAGGATGGGAAAAACGAGCAAAAATGGTGAAAAGAACCGAGCTGGGACGTGAGTGGATCGAAAACGAGAAAATGAAACGCAAATCAGGGATTTCAACCCGGTCGTGGGGCGCGACCGGCACACATTAACTCTCTCGCGGGGCGTGAGAGAGTGATAGTTATCTCCGGATTCCAAACTGGTCGTGGGGCACGACCGGGCTACATATACTCTCACGTGGGGCTCGAGAGAGGTGTTTATCCAGAAAGTTTCAAAACCTTGTTGAATTGGGACTTGTTTTGTTATAAAAAGAATCATTATTGAGGTAAAACTCATATTGGGCAACTTTGGACGAACTAGGGCAGATTTGGAGCTATTTTCTGGAGAGTTGAAGCTACACGAAGCGGATCTAAGCTGCAAGAATTGTGGTGGTGATCACGGTAGTTCAAGGCAGGAGCTTGTCACGGTTTATCATACCAATCTCCACTTCGATTTCTTTGTTTTGATCAATCATGCTAACTTGTCATCAACTTTGTTTTAATTACTTTTTAAATATGTTGTTAGGCTAGATTTTCTTCGGTTACCTAGGTTTTGGATGATGGATTCATGAAACTTTGATTTGCTTTAATTAAATTTATGGTTTGAATATTTAATTGGTAAATGTCACAACTTTAATGATCTAGTTTAGGGTATTTGCATGATCTTGTTTGTTTGATGATTGTTTGGTTGTTTTGCATAAACTTTGGTGAATGTCTTTCATATAATAGGTTTATTTTACTCTTCGTGTTCTTAGGAATTCGTGAGGTTGTCGGTAAAATTAGCCAATAAAACCGGGGAAACAATTAAATTAAACATAAAATCAAACTTGTTATTATACCTAATTTGTTAATTGAGAAATTGCAATTAGTTGGCTGAATTAATGTGTTAAATTGTTAGGTTAGGGTTTTGAGAAATTCCCGAGTCTAATTTCCTTGTCATAATTGAAGCAGTTAATCTAAACTAGAAAATTGTAGTTGGGTAGGCTAATTATTGAGAGGTAATTAAAAATTAGGTACTTTACTAATTTGAAAAGATAATTGAAAAAGAATCTCTAGGACCGGTAAACAAATAAAAAATGATAGGTTATTGTAGGTGTCTTCCTGAGAATGGTCGGGGTCCTTTTTAATAAACCTAAACTTTATACGCTAGGATCCTGGTAAAATTTTCAACCAGATTAATTATTGTTAAATTGAAGGAGTAGTAGTTTAAAAATCTAACCTAGGTAACAAGTTCATTATCTCTTGATAAAAATTCTAATAAGTCCCTAGAAGTTCATAGTTTGGTCATTCAAATTTATTAGTTTTAGTTAAATTGATAATTTAGATTTATTAGTAAAAACCCCCTTTAAAATATATATCAGGTGTAATTGAGTCTAAATTAGTAATCGTAGCAATTAGAGAGTCCTGTGGGTTCGATAATCCGGACTTACTTAATACTATTCTACAATTGATCGGTCCACTTGCCGGTTAGTAGTTTAGTATAATTTAGGAGTCTAGAGCATAATTTGAGTCTAGAATTAGGATAATTTGTTTTGTTTTTAATTAACTACTTTTAGAACATCAATTTTGGCACCGTTGCTGGGGACTCTCTCATTGGCAATTGTGTTGATTACTCAATTTAGGCTTTTCTTTTAAACTTGGGTTTATTTTTGTATTTGTTTGTGTCATAAGAGTCTAGGTTGTTCAATTATTTAATATTTAATTTCTTTATACAATTGAATTATTTGTGCTAACTTCTCGTGTTTTTCGTGTTTACGGTTTAGTGGATGCCCCACACGCGCTCACAAGGACCTTCGCCTAAGCCGCCGACGGACACGCCATTCTCCCTCGCACCGAAGGTAAGTGTTTCTTCCTCAACTTTTTCAAGTTCATCTCATTCCTTCGTACCACCCGATTTCGATTTTACACCTAAACCTTCATCACCCGATTCTCCATCACCCCGTGTAGTCCATAGAAACGTAAGCTCACCACAGCCACCACCCAACTTCCACATGGCCGATAACAACAATCAGATCATATACTAACAGGCCACCACCGGTTTCACCGGTGTGAACTCACCCATTACCTTACTCCCATGAACAATGACCGAGCATGGCAAATCCCTTCCTACATCATGGCCGCCATCACTAACTCTTGCCAATTCCACGGTTGTGATGATGAGGATGCGCCCGCACATATCAACCGCCTTACCCGTCTATGTCATACATTCAATATGGAGGGCGTGAGTCATGATGCCCGTTTTCTCCAAGTCTTTCCGTTCTCTCTCGGGGGTCGGGCCGCCATCTGGCTTGACTCCCAACCACCCGACACTTTTTCTACTTGGGCCTCTTTACGGATGCTTTCCTTAAGAAATACTTTCCACCCGCAAAAGCATCCCGCCTTCGCGATTAGATCCATTCGTTCTGAACGGAGCCTGACGAGCCCTACCATCTAGCTTGGGAGAGGTTCCAAACTCTAGTTACCTATTGCTCCCAACATGGTCTATCAGACTGGGCACTTGTAGAGAAATTCTACAACAGTCTCACCCCCGAGACCCGTGCTCGATTCGACACCTCTTGTAACATCCGTCAAAAACCGGATTTACCAAACCCTCTCCTTTTATTAACCGAACAATCAGTTAAAAATTTCGTTGCATATTTAATGCCCAAATTAATTTTAAACGATACATAATTAATAAGTATATTGGAATATATAATTTGTTTTTGAAAAAGTATTAAAAATTGTGGTTTAAAAATAAAAGACTGCTGCCGGGTTTCGAACCCGGGTCAGCCAGCGAATCAACAAAGACTTAACTTCCAACCATCCAACCACTGCGCCACTTGTATTTCTTGTTCAATATTAGATACAATTAATTCATATCATAAATCTCAAATTCAAAAACCGACGCGCCCAATCGCAGTCGTCGGAAATCCCGGCGATCTCGCGAGATTGGACGGTTTCTTCATTTTTAACGTAAACATTTACTATCACATCGGTTATAACCGACGCCTGAACCCGCGACACAAGTCATAACCGCCGAAAAATCTTTAACCGACGAATCAAGACGGAAATCAGACTAAATACATTGATGTTCTGCCCTATAAATACCCCTTCTAACCTCTGGTAACTTTTTCGCTCACAATCACCCTTTTTCCCGACATAATTTCCCTCGCCGGAGAACTTCTGCAACTCGCCGGAAAACCGAGCCTTTCACCTCTGAGCCTTACTGAACCCCCAGAACTCATACCGAAGCCACCCACACTCATCTCAAGCTCCCTGAAGACTCTCTGCCGCAGGACACACGTCGCCGGAATAATCTGTTGTCACCGGAGTTTCGCCGGAGAAACAGAGGAGTCCAGTTCGGTATACCTTACGCTTAATCTTTCATTCTTTTTATTTATCTCACATGTAATTAGCCACAAGACACTAACGAACTTGATTAAATCTTCGAACCAGTCGGACTTCTGTTTCTGGTTAAGTCTGACGAAGAAGACGAAGATTCGTATTGTGTATGTTTAATTTAAATCAAGATATAACTCAGGTTAGACACACAGTCCAGCGGTGGACTGTGTGCAAATTAAACACGCTTACGTCTCGAGTTCGATACATGTCCCACGCATACTCGCCTTAATAAAAATGTTCTTTTTTTTACTAAACCGGATTCATTTCACAAAGATGTTAAGTTTAATAAAACCGGAATAATAACCAAGATAGACACACAGTCCAGTGGTGGACTGTGTGCGCGTTTAAAACACAGGTCACGAGTTCGAGTCTGGACTACCGCAACGATACTGATAATTATCAAACCTTTTATATAAAGCAGAAACGAAAATATTTAGTTTGTATATAAGTATAATAAAAATCAGATTATTTAACAAGTTAGACACACAGTCCAGCGGTGGACTGTGTGTTAACTTGAACCACAGGTCCCGGGTTCGAGACCTGTGGAGCGCACCGAGTCGTTATGTTAAAATCTTTTTAAAATAAATGATTTTCGGATTAATCTAATTAGTATATAAATTTAATTAAAAACAGAAATATTTCGGGTTAGACACGTAGCTCAGTTGGTAGAGCTGCGTGCACGCGAACGGGAGGTCTCGGGTTCGAGCCTCACCCGGCGTACACAAATACACAGCCTGACCGGTCAACAAGTCAACGGTCAACGGTCGCAAAAAGTCAACTTTTTTGTTATTTTTATTTATTTATTTTATTTAAAAATCAATTAAAAATACTTAAAAATAACATTTTTAAGGTTAGAAAATAGCCTTAAACTCACAAAAATATATCCAATCATCCTACTAAAATTGATTAATAAAATCTGCTTATTTACCAAACCATTATGTTATTATCTAGGTTAGTTTCACTCGTGGTTAAAACCAACTTCGTGCGCATTCAACATCATCAACCGAACGCACCCAATGTGAGTGAATCTTACAACTCCCCTTTTTAATTACACGTTTTGGGGTGTGTCATGTGTCACCAAAATTAACTCGTTTATTTAAACTTGTGCCATACCATATTGTGATCTAAACTTAGATTGTATACATTGTTTGTAGTTATGTATTTCATATTGTCAATTTATATGCAATTCATTCATTAGGCCCATCAGTTCCTCGTGGGAGACGAGTTGAGCAACGCGTGCCTCAAACAAATCCATTATTGTTCGTGTGTGTATTATTTAGTTTATATTGTTTGTAGTTAAGTATTTCATATTGTCAAGTTTATGCAAATCATTCATTAGGCCCATCAGTTCCTCGTGGGAGACGAGTTGAGCAACGCGTGCCTCAAAACAATCCATTATTGTTCATGTGTGCATTATTTAATATTAAATAATTGGTAAATAAGTTTACATCTATTTTTACTCATGTGTGGTTGTGCACTTTATTTTATAATCAATTAAATAAACTTGTTCAAATGTTTTTCATAGGATTCACTCGCCAACTTTTTGTTGATCCAAAAACCATTTTTACACATGATACAGGTGAACAGATTGAAGCAAGGAAAACATAGGAAATGCCTTAGAAGAAAACAATGAAGCCTAGATTGATGTTTAGGACATGATGTAATTATGATTGTATATTTCCCATTAAAATGTATTAATGAATATGAAACGTTATAATAAATGTCATGAGCTTTGATGATAACCCAATCATGCCTCGATCACCTTTTCCGCTGCGGGTCGGGGTGTGACAGATTGGTATCAGAGCCATGACTATAGGGATATAGGATAGGTTATTAGACCCTTAGAGCCTATACTATAGTTGCCTAAATTTTAATTGATTAGGTGGTTACATGCAAACTTATGATATTTATTTGTTTCATATTTGTTTATACTTACAGTCAAACATACATACTTACGTACACATTCATCATACATATTTCAATGTTCATATATTCAAATCATCTTCATACTTTTGTTATTCAAAAAATTTGTCGCAATTTTCAAATCTCATTAAAGTAAGTTCTGCGACGGGCATGTAGTAACTGGAAGGGTACAAGTACCGGTAGTCGGAACGTCCTGTCTAGGTTGGCATTCGTATAAATCCAATATAACGGACCAGTTTGCCTACCTGGGGACTAACGATGAGAGTACGAAGGACCTATTAGGCCAAAGCATGCCACACCAAACGTCGTTCGAACTAACCCCACTTTGAGGTGTCACCGTGTCTACACCTGGACACATTCCGAATATCATACGTTATATACATATTTCTCGATTTTCTCCGGGTTTAGTGTACGTAACCAGGCTAACACATGCGAACCATATGAAAAACCCGGTATTCATGGGGGCCCACATGATTACTAAGGTGAAGTATGGCGGCATGCAAGGCCCAATGACGAGCAAAGCCCAAGACATCCTATGGATGTAGTAGATTTATTTTTCTATATTTATTTTATGAATGTTCATTCCTAAATACGACCCATGATCCCAAAAACATCCAACTCATACTCTTGACATGTATTCCTTGTAGATGTCTTCTAGCCTCGCCCGTAGGAAGACGAGAGCAGGAAAAGCTCGCGAGCGCATGGCTGCCCTAATCGCTCAACAAATGGCTGCCGTAATACCCAACATTGTAATCCAAGTCCAACAAACACTTACCGCTAATCCTGTCAACCAAGAAGATCAAAATGTTATCAACCCTCCCCCAAATACCACTAAATGCACCTACAAGCATTTCAAATCCTGCGACCCTCCAAAATACGAAGGGACTGAGGGTGTCACCGCTCTCCTCCATTGGTTTGAAGAAATGGAGAACACTTTTCTAAATTGCGATTGCCCCGATGATCGCAAAGTGCGATATGCTACCGGTCGTTTATATGGAATAGCCCTTACTTGGTGGAATACAGAGAAGGCCAAACGAGGCGTTGACAATGCTATGACTTTGAATTGGGAAGAGTTGAAGGAAATCATGACAAGACGGTTTTGCCCAAGGAGCGAAATCAAGAAATTAGAAGATGAGTTCTATTCGTTGAAGCAAAAGGAAGGCGACCACACCACATACAACAAAAGATTCCTCGAGTTAAATCAAATGTTTCCCAACTTGTTCACTCCCCTCTACCGTTTGATCGAGCACTACATTCGAGGTCTTCCGTCAAAGATTCAAGACTCTGTAATAAGTACCACACCTGCAACTTTGGAAGCAGCAATGGAGTTAGCTACAGAGCTCACCGAAAACCGAATCCGGAACAAAGACTTCAAGGAGGAGAAGAAGAAGGATAAGGCATCGACTGAAACTTCAAACTCCACCCAAACCGAATACCTTTCTCAACCCACTTTTAAGAGAAAAAGAGATGGGCAACTTTTCGCTACTTCCC
Organism: Scalesia atractyloides; assembly: GCA_947069175.1. Classification (NCBI taxonomy): domain Eukaryota; kingdom Viridiplantae; phylum Streptophyta; class Magnoliopsida; order Asterales; family Asteraceae; genus Scalesia; species Scalesia atractyloides. Next base: position 31,170,969 of record CAMTDV010001632.1, read on the forward strand.
AACGTAATCAACCAGTTTTACAAGCCATACCAATCCAAGCTATCCCAATCCCGCAAATAGCACCCAACTCAACTTACCCAAATAAGAAACCATACCTTGGACCTCACCCTCGATGTAGCACCTGTTTTTATCACCATCCATCTACCTTACCTTGTCGACTATGTGCAAATTGTGGACGCTATGGTCATTTGAGCAAGGTTTGCCGCACCCCTCAAAACCAAACCACACCCCCTACTCAAAACATAATTCAAACCTATCAACAACCCCAATACCCCATGTTCCCATATGTTCGAGCTTGTTTCAATTGTGGCGACCCTACCCACTTTAGAAACACGTGCCCTCGATTGGTTAACATCATAAACGCTCAAGCTCAATCAAACCCAGTTAACCAAGTAAATCAAGAAAACCCAATCACTAGGCCACCAGCAAGAGGAAGAGTTTTCAATATCAACGCCAATCCTGTCGAAGATAATGACGGCCCAAGCGAAAACACCCAACTAGTCCCCTTCACCGAAAATGAAGATTCAACTCCAACCGCTTAGTTTTTATGTTTTTCTTTATGTTATCTCAATTTTCCCGTATCCCAGTTATAAATGGGAATCTTATTCAAGGATATTAATGCGAATTACTATTTCAGTTTATTTATGTTTTAAAATTACATAGAACTAATCATAACTTACGGATAAAGCCAATGAAAATTTGACGAGAATATGGTGGATACGCCGCTGGTACTTCCTATATATAAGTATTCTTGTCAAAGGATCGGAGGCATTATCAGGCGGTTATGAGAGGTTCCATGTATAAACTGTTTGAGTGATTCTTGTTTAGATTAAATTTATTATTTTCATTACATGCAATACTATCGGCTCCGTTTGATTGAGCCTTGATCGCACAGACTTTTTTCATTTTCAGTACATGACATTTTTCATTTTCAGTACATGCAATACGATCGGCTCCGTTTGATTGAGCCTTGATCGCACAGTCATTTTTCATTTTCAGTACATGCAATACGATCTTGTGGTTGTTGTGTTTGTTGTATAGTCACATAGAACTAATCATAACTTGCGGATAAAGTCAATGAAAATTTGACGAGAATATGGTGGATACGCCGCTGGTACTTCCTATATATAAGTATTCTTGTCAAAGGATCGGAGGCATTATCAGGCGGTTATGAGAGGTTCCATGCAGGATTTAGTAAGTTTTGGTTGTTATGTTTGTTGTAGAGTCACATAGAACTAATCATAACTTGCGGATAAAGTCAATGAAAATTTGACAAGAGTATGGTGGATACGCCGCTGGTACTTCCTATAAATAAGTATTCTTGTCAAAGGATCAGAGGCATTATCAGGCGGTTATGAGAGGTTCCATGTAGGATTTAGTATGTTTTGGTCAAAGTTTGTTCATCATACATTTCAGCGTATTTCAATTTCAGAAGTTGAGCTATGTCTCACTTCCACAATGACTAACCTCTCCATCACAACAAACGAGAGAGGTATTGTCATCATTCAAACATGGATACTATCAGAATTTAGACTCAAGCTGTGGTTGTTGTGTTGTTTATGTTTTAGAGTCACATAGGACTAATCATAATTTACTGATAAAACCAATGAAAATTTGACGAGAATATGGTGGATACGCCGCTGGTACTTCCTATATATAAGTATTCTCGCCAAAGGATCAGAGGCATTATCAGGCGGTTATGAGAAGTTCCATGTAGGATTTAGTATTGTCTTGGTTGAAATATGTGTTACATTCATATCATCTCGCCACTTAAAGAAATTGGATTATGTTCTATTTCTACATAAACTAACCTCTCCATCATAACAAACGAGAGAGGAACTGTCACCATTCAAACATGTATGCTATCAGAATTTGGACTCAGATATTGGTTGTTGTGTTTATTTATGTTCTAGAGTTATATCATAGGACCAATCATAACTTACTGATAAAACCAATGAAAATTTGACAAGAATATGGTGGATACGCCGCTGGTACTTCCTATATATAAGTATTCTTGTCAAAGGATCAGAGGCATTGTCAGGCGGTTATGAGAAGTTCTATGTAGGATTTAGTAATTTCTTGGTACATTGGTTGTGGCGTTTATTTATGTTTAGAGTCACATCATAGAACCAATCATAACTTACTGATAAAACCAATGAAAATTTGACAAGAATATGGTGGATACGCCGCTGGTACTTCCTACATATAAGTATTCTTGTCAAAGGATCAGAGGCATTATTAGACGGTTATGAGAAGTTCCATGTAGGTTGTAGTATTAGAAATTTTGTTTTAGGATATAACCCTATCCTTCCAAGCATATCAAAACTCTTACGCATGATATCATATTTAGTGAATCATCTCTGCTTATCAATATTTTTACCATAGGCAACAAAAAGCAATTCCTGTAGCAGGGTACTTAACCCTTACAAGGAACGTTACCGCCTCAAACAAAAATTTGAACTCTTACTTTTTTTTTTTTTATGTAACTGTCAAACTAAACACCATCATTTTTAGTCAAATATATCACTACTTAAATTTCGGGACGAAATTTCTAAAAAGCAGGGGATACTGTAACATCCGTCAAAAACCGGATTTACCAAACCCGCTCCGTTTATTAACCGAACAATCAGTTATAAATTTCGTTGCATATTTAATGCCCAAATTAATTTTAAACGATACATAATTAATAAGTATATTGGAATATATAATTTGTTTTTGAAAAAGTATTAAAAATTGTGGTTTAAAAATAAAAGACTGCTGCCGGGTTTCGAACCCGGGTCAGCCAGCGAATCAACAAAGACTTAACTTCCAACCATCCAACCACTGTGCCACTTGTATTTCTTATTCAATATTAGATACAATTAATTCATATCATAAATCTCAAATTCAAAAACCGACGCGCCCAATCGCAGTCGTCGGAAATCCCGGCGATCTCGCGAGATTGGACGGTTTCTTCAGTTTTAACGTAAACATTTACTATCACATCGGTTATAACCGACGCCTGAACCCGCGACACAAGTCATAACTGCCGGAAAATCTTTAACCGACGAATCAAGACGGAAATCATACTAAATACGTTGATGTTCTGCCCTATAAATACCCCTTCTAACCTCTGTTAACTTTTTCGCTCACAATCACCCTTTTTCCCGACATAATTTCCCTCGCCGGAGAACTTCTGCAACTCGCCGGAAAACCGAGCCTTTCACCTCTGAGCCTTACTGAACACCCAGAACTCATACCGAAGCCACCCACACTCATCTCAAGCTCCCTGAAGACTCTCTGCCACAGGACACACGTCGCCGGAATAATCTGCTGTCACCGGAGTTTCGCCAGAGAAACAGAGGAGTCCAGTTCGGTATACCTTACGCTTAATCTTTCATTCTTTTTATTTATCTCACATGTAATTAACCACAAGACATTAACGAACTTGATTAAATCTTCGAACCAGTCGGACTTCTGTTTCTGGTTAAGTCTGACGAAGAAGACGAAGATTCGTATTGTATATGTTTAATTTAAATCAAGATATAACTCGGGTTAGACACACAGTCCAGCGGTGGACTGTGTGCAAATTAAACACGCTTACGTCTCGAGTTCGATACATGTCCCACGCATACTCGCCTTAATAAAAATGTTCTTTTTTTTACTAAACCGGATTCATTTCACAAAGATGTTAAGTTTAATAAAAACCGGAATAATAACCAAGATAGACACACAGTCCAGTGGTGGACTGTGTGCGCGTTTAAAACACAGGTCACGAGTTCGAGTCTGGACTACCGCAACGATACTGATAATTATCAAACCTTTTATATAAAGCAGAAACGAAAATATTTAATTTGTATATAAGTATAATAAAAATCAGATATTTAACAAGTTAGACACACAGTCCAGCGGTGGACTGTGTGTTAACTTGAACCACAGGTCCCGGGTTCGAGACCTGTGGAGCGCACCGAGTCGTTATGTTAAAATCTTTTTAAAATAAATGATTTTCGGATTAATCTAATTAGTATATAAATTTAATTTAAAACAGAAATATTTCGGGTTAGACACGTAGCTCAGTTGGTAGAGCTGCGTGCACGCGAACGGGAGGTCTCGGGTTCGAGCCTCACCCGGCGCACACAAATACACAGCCTGACCGGTCAACAAGTCAACGGTCAACGGTCGCAAAAAGTCAACTTTTTTTATTATTTTTATTTATTTATTTTATTTAAAAATCAATTAAAAATACTTAAAAATAACATTTTTAAGGTTAGAAAATAGCCTTAAACTCACAAAAATATATCCAATCATCCTACTAAAATTGATTAATAAAATCCGCTTATTTACCAAACCATTATGTTATTTTCTAGGTTAGTTTCACTCGTGGTTAAAACCAACTTCGTGCGCATTCAACATCATCAACCGAACGCACCCAATGTGAGTGAATCTTACAACTCCCCTTTTTAATTACACGTTTTGGGGTGTGTCATGTGTCACCAAAATTAACTCGTTTATTTAAACTTGTGCCATACCATATTGTGATCTAAACTTAGATTGTATACATTGTTTGTAGTTATGTATTTCATATTGTCAATTTATATGCAATTCATTCATTAGGCCCATCAGTTCCTCGTGGGAGACGAGTTGAGCAACACGTGCCTCAAAACAAATCCATTATTGTTCGTGTGTGTATTATTTAGTTTATATTGTTTGTAGTTAAGTATTTCATATTGTCAAGTTTATGCAAATCATTCATTAGGCCCATCAGTTCCTCGTGGGAGACGAGTTGAGCAACGCGTGCCTCAAAACAATCCATTATTGTTCATGTGTGCATTATTTAATATTAAATAATTGGTGAATAAGTTTACATCTATTTTTACTCATGTGTGGTTGTGCACTTTATTTTATAATCAATTAAATAAACTTGTTCAAATGTTTTTCATAGGATTCACTCGCCAACTTTTTGTTGATCCAAAAACCATTTTTACACATGATACAGGTGAACAGGTTGAAGCAAGGAAAACATAAGAAATGCCTTAGAAGAAAACAATGAAGCCTAGATTGATGTTTAGGACATGATGTAATTATGATTGTATATTTCCCATTAAAATGTATTAATGAATATGAAACGTTATAATAAATGTCATGAGCTTTGATGATAACCCAATCATGCCTCGATCACCTTTTCCGCTGCGGGTCGGGGTGTGACACCTCTGCTGATGGCCACCTGATGGGACAGAAAACAGTAGCCGAGTGCAATGACCTTTTCAAGAGCTCTGCCCATTCTGAAGTCGATTACAGCACTGCCGGCAGGAATTCAATTCCTGTTTCACGTACACCTCTGTTAACCGGGGTTTACACTAAGTTAGCTTGGAAACTACGGTAGCTGCTGCTCTTGATAGCTTCAAGAGAGAGGTCACGAAGGAGATACAGGAGCTGAAGAAAAAGGTAGACTGATGTGAGGTGTGTAGAGGGGGTCATGACACGCTAGATGTCCAACGCTCACTGTTGAGCAGGTTGAGTTTATCACCGGTCAGAACCGAGGTCCTACGAATCCCTTCAATAATAATACTTCCAATTATAATCAAAATTGGCGTAATAATAATAATAATAATTGATCTTCCGGTAACCCCCTGGCTTCTAATCAGGCTCTTATTAGAACAGGGGGCAAGGTCATTACAATAGTGGAGGGTCAGGTCACACCAGTCAGTTTAGTGGAGGGGGTTCAAATCAGGAGGGTCAGACTAGGAGATGAGGGTCATGAGGTAGTCTAGATAGGATCGAAGAGCTGTTATCTTAACTAGTTGTCAAAGATAAGGCTACTCAGAAAACTCTCGCGGAACATGATCTCCTCTTGAAAAATCAACAGTCCGCACTCTTAGATCTGCAGAGGTCGGTCGGAAGTATCGCTAAGCAGCTGCAAGAGCAGCCACACGGCCAGTTTGCGGGTAATACCCAACCCAACCCCGCGAACCAACACGCAAAAGAGATTACTACGCACAGTGGTAGTACTCTGAAGGAGGTAGGTAGAGAGGGTGTAGAGGTGGAGGTAGAGGAGTGAGATGAAGAGGTAGATGAAGAAATTGAGATGGAGGCTCCAGCCAGGGTGCACACCAGGTTAGACCCAGCAAGTACCGCATCAGCCAGTGGACTTTCAGTTGAGAGTAGGGGAGAGAGAAAACCGGTAGAGGTTAGGCCATCACTGATTGTAGACACTTCACGCCTACCCTACCAAGCACGTCTGATTGAATACGGGAATTTCCTTGACATGTTTACTCAGTTGAAAATCAATCTCCCGTTTATCAAGGTCCTCCAGCATATGCCTAAATATGCTAAGTTTTTAAAAGATCTTTTAAAACGTAAAGATAGGTTGGGCGAGCTTTCGAATGTCCCATTGACTGGATGGTGTTCCGCCGTGGTTTTAAACAAGCTACCCGAGAAATTGACTGATCCGGGTATCTTTACGATTCCATGCCTATTCGGCGGCTCCATCGCTCCATCTCATGCTCTAGCCGATCTCGGGGCGAGCATAAATCTGATGCCCTTCTCATTGTACGAGCGGTTAGGTTTAGGGGAGCTCACCCCTATGCGCATGTCTCTGTCATTAGCTGATAGGTCGGTTAAGTACCCGAGGGGAATTGTAGAGAATTTGTTGGTTAAAGTCGACAGATTTGTCTTTCCTGTAGACTTCGTCATCCTCGATATGGAGGCCCACGAGAAGGTTCCCATCATCTTAGGTCGCCCATTTCTGCGCACCGCAAAAGTGCTTATAGACGTTCATGATGGAAAAATCACTCTTCGAGTCGGTGACGAGAACGTCACATTCGAGATCGCAAGGTCGATGCAACACCCAAGTGGTGGAGACAACAATAGTGGCCCTTGTCACTCTGTATACTTCCTAAACTCATTCATTTCGTGCGTTGATCATTGTTTAGACTATATTAGCGGAGCTGACTTAGTGAATGAGAGTTTAGCACACCAGAAGAGTGATAGTGAGGATATAGGGGATGATGTCTTCGAGATTCCTGAGACCCTAGATTTCTGTGAGGTGAGTGCCGCTACTGAGAGCACACCATTGTCGACACCAGCAGCCGTAGACTTAAGGTTCTCCCATCTCATTTAGAATACGCGTTCCTAGGTGACAATTCGAGCTTACCCGTGATTATTTCTTCGAAATTGTCAACGGAGGAGAAGGAGCGTTTAATCGAGGTCCTGAAGTCAAATAAGGAGGCCATCGCATGGAAACTATCTGATATCAAGGGGATTAGCCCTACCTTCTGTACTCATAGGATCCTCATGGAGGACGTCTTTAAGCCAGTGGTGCAGCCACAGTGCCGTCTGAACCCGAATATGCAGGAAGTTGTAAAGAAAGAGGTGCTTAAGCTGATGGAGGTTGGTCTCATCTATCCGATCTACGATTCCGCATGGGTAAGCCCCACTCAGGTCGTTCCCAAGAAGGGGGGGATGACAGTGGTCATGAACGAAAAGAAGGAGCTTATCCCATCGCGAACAGTCACGGGCAGGAGGGTGTGCATAGACTATCGAAAATTAAACGACGCTACTCGCAAGGATCACTTCCCGCTCCCGTTCATCGATCAGATGCTGGAACGTCTTGCAGGACAGCGATTTTATTGCTTTCTTGACGGCTTTTCCGGTTACTTTCAGATCTCGATTGCTCCCGAGGATCAAGAAAAGACAACCTTCACATGCCCGTATGGCACTTATGCGTCATGTCGTTCGGGTTATGTAACGCTCCGGCTACTTTCCAGCGCTGCATGGTAGCTATCTTTCAGGACATGATCGAAACCTCTATGGAGGTTTTCATGGACGATTTCTCCGTCTATGGAAACACCTTTGATCAACGTCTTACTCACTTAGATGCGACGATGAAACGGTGTGTCGAGACGCGACTGATGCTCAATTGGGAGAAATGTCACTTTATAGTGATAGAGGGCATAGTGCTAGGGCACAAGATTTCGTGAGCCGAGATAGAGGTCGATCGGGCGAGAATAGATACCATCAGCAGACTTCCCCAACCGACTAGCGTCAAGTCCATCCGCAGCTTCTCGGTCATGCGGGCTTCTATCGATGATTTATTCGAGAATTTTCAAAGATCACCCGCCCCATGACTCGACTTCTCGAGAAAGATGTACCCTTCATCTTCGATGACGATTACTTAAAAGCTTTCACGATCCTTAAGGAGAAACTAGTGAGTGCTCCTATCCTTGTCTCACCAGAATGGAGCTTGCCTTTCGAGCTCATGTGTGATGCGAGCACTTATGTTGTGGGCTCCGTTTTGGGTCAGCGACGGGACAAACATTTCCACCCTATTTACTATGCTAGTAAAACCCTCAATGACGCACAGGAGAACTACACCACTACAGAGAAGGAGCTTTTAGTAGTGGTATTTGCGTTTGATAAATTCCGCTCTTACCTTGTCCTGTCCAAAAGTCTTTACGGACCATGCGGCTCTGTGTTTCCTTTTCCAAAAGAAGGACGCGAAGCCTCGTCTCATTCGATGGATTCTCCTGCTTTCCGAATTCGACATAGAGATTAGAGATTAGAAAGGAGCAGAGAATGTAGCAGCTGACCATCTATCCCGACTAGAGGACCCTAGTAGAAAGAAAATTAGGGAAGAAGAGATCGGTGATAGATTTCCCCACGAGTCAGTAGAGTTTATGACAGCCGAAAAGGAGGGAATGCCGTGGTTTTCCGACTTCGCGAATTATCTGGCGAATGGAGTGGTACTGAAGGGGATGACCACGCAGCAGAAGAAGAAATTCTTCCGCGATGTCAGGCGTTATATCTGGGATGACCCATTTCTATTTCGGGTGGGGGAGACCGAATTTTGAGGTGCTGCGTGAGTCGAGAAGATGGGGCAGAGATATTGAGGCACGTGCATGAGGGACTGATAGGAGGTCACCATGGTCTGCACGTCACCGCAGAGAAGGTTTTTTATTGCGGTTTTTATTGGCCATCAGTTGTGAAGGACGCCCTAGAGTTTGTAAAGATGTGTGATCGTTGCCAGCGTACCGGCAACATCTCATCCAAGGACGAGATGCCCCAACATCCCATCCAGATTCTTGAAGTCTTTGAGGTTTGGGGGATTGACTTCATGGGACTGTTTCCCATCTCTAGCGGGAACCGGTACATCCTCGTGGCTATTGATTATGTCTCCAAGTGGGTTGAAGCTCAAGCTTTACCCACAAATGATGCCCGAGTGGTGGTGAGATTCTTAAAGAAATTGTTCACCCGTTTTGGTACCCCATGAGCCATTATCAGTGATCGTGGCACGCACTTCTGCAATGCCGTCATGGAAAAGGCATTGGCGCGCTACGGCCTCACTCACCACCTCTCAACCGCCTATCATTCACAGACTAGCGGTCAAGTGGAGAACACGAACAGGGGGTAAAACGGATCCTGGAGAAGACGGTAGGTAAGAGTCAAAAGGACTGGTCCGACAAGTTGGACGATGCTTTATGGGCGTTTTGCACCGCCTATAAGACTCCACTAGGCACCACACCCTTCATGATCGTATACGGTAAAGCATGCCATCTACCGGTCGAATTAGAGCGTAGGGCACTGTAGACGTTGAAGACCGTAAATTTGGACCTCACCGAAGCAGCCAAGCGACGATTCTTTCAAATTCACGAGTTAGAGACACTTCGGGATGCGGCGTATGAGCGGTCATGGAGTTTGAAGGAGAAAACCAAGGCGCTGCACGATCAGAGGTTGAAGAATGTAAAGAAGTTTCAAATCAGTGACAAAGTGATACTATATAATTCCCGATTGAAACTGTTTGCGGGCAAGCTGAAATCCAAATGGTTCGGCCCATACGTGGTAAATGAGGTTTTCCCGTATGGAACTATCGAGCTGAAAGACGAAGCTAACGGAGGGACATGGAAGGTCAACGGGCATCGATTGAAACATTATTTACGAGGACCGCTAGATCCCACCGAGACGGAGGAGACTCCTCTTGAAGTTCCGCCTCAGACCGCGTAGATTCTCGGGTTTCGGCTCGAATATAGAGTTTGTAGAGTTTGTAGTTAGTTGCATTTTGTGTTTTTATTTAATTCCTGTTTCGTATTTTGTGTGTTTGTTTGTGGGACGGTTTAGTTGGTTTTTGCAGGTCACATCACGCATCAGTCATGGAGCACGGACGATTGCAGGTATGTTTGATTAATCCGGTAGAACGAGTGTGATTCTGTAAACCACAAAGCTAACATGAGAGTTTCTAAAATTCAAAAATTTTTCTAAGGCATAAAACCTGAGAAAAACAAGAAACTTTCTATGAAAACAAGCCTCTCGCGGGGTGCGAGAGGCACAAGCCTCCTCAGTCGCGGCCCGCGAGAGGCCAATAAGTTTCGGAATCATCACTCGGTCATGGGGCGCGAGAGACTTAGTAGTTTCTCTCGCGGCCGGCGAGAGGCCTTATCTGCACATAAAAACCCTAGCCTCCACTTTCTCTCACATAATTCACCACTTTCTTCAAACACCTTCCTTACGGTTTTCTCCCCATTTCACCATAACTTCGCCATTTTCAACCCAAAGTCACCAAAATCACCCACATTTTCTTCCCTACATCATTCCTCACTCATTTTTACGTGATTCCAACTGGTTTTTACCCTTCTACTCGCATTTCACCGGTGCTTTAAAGTTTCAATTTTTGTGTACCAATCTTCCAGGTCTACAACAAGGTACGGTTTTTCGTGACTTTTATGCTTCCATTCTTTATTTTATATCTCTTTGTTGCGGTTATTTTGATGTTTGATACTGTGCTAGTTGTCGGTTCGGTTAAGTGCGAGTTGGGTTCAACTGGGTTGCTCTTGAGTTTTGATAGTGGTGCTGGTTATAATGTGTGGATAGATTATGTACATGCAGGGGGTATTTAGCGGGTTTGGTGCGGTCCAATATTGAGTTTGGGGATGAGGGTTGGCTAACTTTATTTTTAAACGAAAATCTGATTTTTTTAAGATAGTCAACTGTTAGTTCTGCCATGATTCAACCTGTTTTTATCTTTCATTATACACTCAATGTGGGCTCGTATCTTGGCACATCGTTTAATTGAGGACAATTAAAGTGCCGAGAGGGGGTAGTGTTTGGTTTTGGATATGTTTCGGGGGGTTAGTAACATCTGATTGATCATGCATATAAGATTCAGTCTCGCCCGTACTCAATCTCCATTCGGGCGAGATTCGGTTTTTATCAAACTATAATGTTACACTCGCTTCAAATGTATCTTAATCATGAAGTAAATTATTCTTCTGTTGAAAACCACGACCGCGAATGAAATGTTATACGATCGTTTGTTTTATGTGGTTGCTTTCTTTCTAAGGTCATGCTTGTCTTACTTGTGCTTTATGCAGATGTCCAGAGAAGGTAGCTCGAGTAGGGCTGGCAGAAAGAGAAGGGGACCAACACCTCGTCAGAGAGGTGACCCAGCCGACGCGCCACAACAACCCTCTTACTTCGGCAGGCGCAGAATCAGGTATCAGGGAGAAGGTGTCCCCCATGGGCAAAGCACGTGAATCGTGGACAGCCCTCTCTAGCAGTTCGATTTAGACTCCCACGAGTGGGAGAGGCTCTCAAATTTAGTCACTTGCGAGTTGCTACCTTACAGGAGGATTGATTGGGAGTTGATTGATAATTTGGGACAAAGGGGTCGGATCGAGCAGCTACTAGGGGACAAGTTCAGAAGGGTGCTAGATTGTGGAGCAAGACAATACATGGAAATCACTTACGAGTTCCACTCCACTTTCGAATACCAACAAGGGAAGTTCAACGAAAATGACGCGGTTTCTTTTGCCTTGGGGAGGCAAGTATTTGAAATGACAATACCACAGTTTGCGGTGGCTACGCAAATATACTCAGATGAGGAGGTTCAGTCGCCGGACTTCGCCACGAGCTTGCAGGGTGTCTTCAAAAGCTCGCCAGATTTTGGGCCACCATCTCTTCTGCCCCGTACTCAAACAACATGGTGGCGAGCGATATCACTGATCCCATTCACCGATTTCTTCATAAGATTCGTGCTGCTACATTGCTTGGGAGGGGACAGGGGGACAATAAGGTCAACCAAGTGAGTTTATTTTGTTAGATGTGTATGGTAGAGGGACGGCCGGCAAACCTGGCCACAATATTTTCTTGGTCAATGAAGAGACTGTGGAGGGGGGGCCCAGGGCAACGGTTTATTACGGGCCCTTGATTACATGCTTGGCTGAGAGCTTAGGGGTGTTCGACAGATACCCCCAGGACAGAATGAGAGAAGGCCCCAGCCCCTGTGTCATGAGCATCAGAGATCTCCAGGCTGCCGGAATTCTTACAACCCAAGAGCCTATTAGTTGGATACCAGCCCGCCAAGGACCTCAAGTGCAACCGCCTCCCCGGTCCGAAGCTGCATCTTCTATACAGGCGGGCATCCCTACTCGATACCAGCGGCCAGTCACCCGCCAGGAACTGCCAGGACGGCAGTACCCTCTTCGGGAACCTCGCCCGGACCCACTGACCTTAGATTCACTTTATGACAGGATGGAGACTCGGTTCGGGGATTTGAGAGGTTATGTGGACCATCAGTTTGGCGGGGTTCGCCAAACCATGTTAGAGAGTAGACGAATGCAGGAAGCCAGCCAGAGGAGGCTAGAGGATGGGATGTGCTACATGATGCAGAATTTAAATATGGGAGTCCCGTCTTACTTTCAGCAGCCAGGCGGTCAGGCAGGTTCTAGCCAGTTTGCAGGGATGGAGGATGTGCAGCCATACCAGGTATTTGAGGCATCCGAAGAATCTGAAGAAGATGATTGAAGCAGCCAAAGATCTTTATGTTTATTTTTCTTTTATGTTGTTTTCAGTTATTATGGTTTGTACTTTTTAACAATTTACTTTGGGGTTGGTGTTGGTCGGTTTGGGTATTTGTTGATGAACAATCTTGCAAAACTGTTGATTTATCTGGTTTTATTATTATTATGTTTTGTAAGTGCGTGATGCTAGGTCGATATTATATGATGTTCCGTTCGCATGAGAGTGTTGAGAGTGGCATAGTAAGCGCATTCAGTTTGGAGAGCACGAGTGGTTTGCCTGGCACATCGACAGGCTTGCACTACCAGCTAAGTCGCTTCCTTTTCTGTATTTTATTTTTCTTCTTATTTGGTTTGTTTGTTTTTATTTTATTTTGAGTAGTATTATCTCGTCCTTGCATTGGGGACAATGCAAAACTTTAAGTGTGGGGATGAGATATTAGAGTAGTATTAGATTTATATAAAAAAAATCCGAAAATGTGTTGTGAAAAAGAAGTTTGCATGAAAATAAGCGGAAAATGATAGAAAAATTAAACTTTTATTCGGTTTCAAATAATAATAATATGAGAATAAAAAGGGTGAGTTTATGTCTAATTTGGGATGTGCGAGTAGGCTCGATTCGGTTCTTAATTTCTTTGAGCTTAATACATCTTAATAGTCGGTCTACTAGTGGGTACTCACCTTGGAGAACTGGGAAACTGAAACCGCCAAAAATAGTATAAGGATGCCGTTATAAGCTAAAATATTTAGAATTTTTAATCATGTAAAAAAAGTAAAAAAATAATAGAAAATGAGCTTGATTGAAAAGTAGACGAGGCTTATGGAATCTCCCTTGGGGATGGTGACTCTGATCGAGAATCCCTCTAGGATTAGTTGAAATTTTAAGTATCGAAGCCCACGTTGTCGCTCTCGGGGATGGTGAATCTGGTTGAGACAGCCTCTAGGTTAGATATGCAAAAAGAAACCAAAATGCTCAAATGAAAAAAAAAAGAAAAGAAAATTGCTTGATTTTAAATTCTTTATATTTTGGTATAAAACGGTTAGGAAAGGGTTTAAACAATCCGTTCCTTTTGTTTCATAAGCTTGAGGAGGGATTAGGGATACTGTGGACTCTAGTGTGAGACCCTAGGTGGATTGACTGCACTTAAATTAAATTTACATGATAAGAGGTTTGAGCCGAATTTTGAGTTTAAGGGGTCCAATACTTGCAATCGTGATTAACATGAATCTTCTTCCCTAATGGAAATAATAGTAATATTTGAAATCGAGTAATTGTTTGGTTATGATTCCGTTTATGCACAATTCTTTTTCGATGGCGAAAAAAGAGCAAGTGTGGGGATATTTGATGTATTGAATAATAAATCCATTTATCTTGTAGAGTTTGTATAATTTCAGCGTGTTTTCGTTTCGATTTGTCAAGAATTTATCTACTTTTAATCCAAGCACGTTTTGCAGGTCTTGGTTCGTGAAAACGGTTGGAAGGATGGGAAAAACAAGCGAAAATGGTGAAAAGAACCGAGCTGGGACGTGAGTGGATCGAAAACGAGAAAAACGAAAATCAGGGATTTCAACCCGGTCGCGGGGCGCGACCGGCACACATTAACTCTCTCACGGGGCGCGAGAGAGTGATAGTTATCTTCGGATTCCAAACTCGATCGCGGGACGCGACCTGGCTACATATACTCTCTCGCGGGGCGCGAGAGAGGTGTTTATCCACAAAGTTTCGAAACCTGGTTGAATTGGGACTTGTTTTGTTATAAAAAGAATCAATATTGAGGTAAAACTCATCTTGGGCAACTTTGGACGAACTAGGGCAGATTTGGAGCTATTTTCTGGAGAGTTGAAGCTACACGAAGAGGATCTAAGCTGCAAGAATTGTGGTGGGGATCACGGGAGTTCAAGGCAGGAACTTGTCACGGTTTATCATACCAATCTCCACTTCGATTTCTTTGTTTTGATCAATCATGCTAACTTGTCATCAACTTTGTTTTAGTTACTTTTTAAATATGTTGTTAGGCTAGATTTTCTTTGGTTACCTAGGTTTTGGATGATGGATTCATGAAACTTTGATTTGCTTTAATTAAATTTATGGTTTGAATATTTAATTGGTAAAGGTCACAACTTTAATGATCTATTTTAGGGTATTTGCATGATCTTGTTTGTTTGATGATTGTTTGGTTGTTTTGCATAAACTTTGGTGAATGTCTTTCATATAATAGGTTTATGTTACTTTTAGTGTTCTTAGGAATTCGTGAGGTTGTCGGTAAAATTGGCCAATAAAACCGGGGAACAATTAAATTAACCATAAAATCAAACCTATCATTATACCTAATTTGTTAATTGAGAAATTGCAATTAGTTGGCTGAATTAATGTGGTAAATTGTTAGGTTAGGGTTTTGAGAAATTCCCGAGTCTAGTTTCCTTGTCATAATTGAAGCAGTTAATCTAAACTAGAAAATTGTAGTTGGTCTAGGTTAATTATTGAGAGGTAATTAATAATTAGGCACTTTTCTAATTTGAAAAGATAATTGAAAAAGAATCTCTAGGACCGGTAAACAAATAAAAAAGGATAAGTTATTGTAGGTGTCTTTCTGAGAAGGGTCGGGGGTCCTTTTTAATAAACCTAAACTTTGATATGCTAGGATCCCGGAAAAATATTCAACCAGATTAATTATTGTTAAATTGAAGGAGTAGTAGTCTAAAAATCTAACATAGGTAACTAGTTCATTATCTCTTGATAAAAATTCTAGTAAGTCCCTAGAAGTTTATAGTTTGGTCATTCCAATTTATTAGTTTTAGTTAAATTGATAATTTAGATTTATTAGTAAACCCCCCCCCCTTTAAAATATATATCGGGTGTAATTGAGTCTAAATTAGTAGTCTTAGCAATTAGAGAGTCCTATGGGTTCGATAATCCGGATTTACTTAGTACTATTCTACAATTGATCGGTCCACTTGCCGGTTAGTAGTTTAGTATAATTTAGGAGTCTAAAGTATAATTTGAGTCTAGAATTAGGATAATTTGTTTTGTTTTGCTTTTAATTAACTACTTTTTGAACATCATATTCCTTTGATTGTGCATGTAGCTCTTGGTTTGAGTGTAAATGTTCCCACAACGAGATACAAAGGAGTCTTTGTCATCACCCAAAAAGGAAATCATCTCATTCCTTACTTCCTCTTTTCGCCTCCCACGTTCAAGCAAGCGCATCACATATTCCAGGATAGGATCAACATTATAGTTTCCAATAAACTCATTAAGCTTTTCCTTCACTTGATCCCGCAAGTTCGGGTTTTGATTTTGTGCCTGGGGTGTAGTGTTGTTAACGGATGCTTTGATCAGTAGGCTAAAGACAATGTTCGGACTTGCATTCAGTTTTGGATTGCATACTGGGTTGAAAACTATGTTCGAGTACTAAGCTTGGGCTGTAAACATCTTCGGATAATCGAAACTGTACTAGTAAAAACGTTAAAAATGTCCGAAAACTGTTTTTACCAAAATAGACCGTTAAACTCGTCTTGAAATTATGAATCCAATGATATATAATATAAAAGACCTTTTTCGGAATTTCTCTCCCTCTTTTTTTTGCAGCTTGTTTTCAAAAATACTTTACGGATAATTTTCTATGCATGAAAATGTTTACTATCGAGAACGTCAGCTAGTTAGAATTCCACCTCAGTAATCCGGAACACTAACTCTAATTCGAACAGTATCTCGAACTCGGAACAGTAACTCGATTTGAGATACCATCTGAGATGCCTTGATGATGATCCGAGATAGAAGCAATCTTCAACAGCTATGATCCGAGATGATCTGAGATGTTTTTGAAAATTATTCGAGATTATTCGAGATGAGTTCGTGTTGGTGCCTATTGGTGACAATAGCTTAATAGTTTGCTAGTTTAGTCTTTGGATATTTTGTATTGAGCTTAGCATTTGTGTTTAGCTTGTTTAGAGTTGTAATGGGCTTGGAAAATGGCCTAGCCCAGTATAAAGCCTAGTATGCAAACATGTAGTATATATACATGTGGTGCATTACGGTTTAGAGGTTAGACAAGTTAGAAAGAGTGGAGTGTGAGAAATCTACAGAGAGTGGCTGAGAGATTTCTAGAGAGTCTTGAATTGATTGTAAACCTTTATGTTGGATAATCAATAGAAGATATTTTGAAGGCATTCTTTGTGTTCGTGTTCGTGTTCTTATTATTTTCTGTGAAATCTGATCTAGGGGATTCCACACTATAGATTAGATAGATGATTCTGTCAAGATCCATACGGACTAGGGGACCTACAATTGGTATCAGAGCATTCGGCTCTTGATTATTGCTCGGTTCAGAATCATGACAACAGGAAAATTGGGTTTTTCGGCGTTTTGGAGGCTGTTCTTGAAGTTTGTGACGGCTGATTAGGGTTTTGACGGCTGTTTTTAGGGTTTCTACAGTGATTTTGAATTAACAGCAGGAATTTGGATTGAAGAAAGGCATTTCGGATCAAAAGTGAAGCATTTCGGATTGAAAGCTTGTATTTTGGATCAGAAAAGGTTGAATTTCGGATTAGCAAAGTGCATTTCGGATTCAAGCAGTTCATTTCGGATTGCATTTCGGATTCTAGCAGTCCATCTCGGATCAGAATAGTCCATTTCGGATTGAATTATTGATCAGAAGTCATTTCGGATTCCATTTCGGATTGAATTTCGGATCAGAAGCTATTCCGGATTCCATCTCGGATCAGAAGCTATTCTGGATTCCATCTCGGATAAGGACTATTCCGGATTCCATCTCGGATCAGAGTAGTCTATTTCGGAATTCGATTTCAGATTAGCGCATTCCGGATTTCATCTCGGATCACTATTCCGGATGACCATTTCGGATTAGCAATTCGGTCTACTGTTCCGGATTCTCATCTCGGATTGTCAATCAGATTTACCATTCCAGATTTGACACTGTTCTGAGTTATACACAAAAAGGTGGAAAGTTAACCAGCTGACGTAACTGGAGTCAAACGTTTTCAGACATAGAATTTGATCCTAAAATCACTATCGGACAATATATAACATTGGATTCGTATCATCGAGACGAGTTTAACGGTACAATTTGGTAATCACACTTTCCAGACAAATTTCTGAACGTTTTTAACATTTTGGTTACGATAAGTTTCGGGTTAGATTTGGATTTTGACACAGGTATACCAAAATCTATTTAAACTGTTAGTTGCGTGTTAAAGATGATCAAATTGAACAATCTAAGTGAGGGTGTTAAAAACTGGCCAAAGATGATAAATGCTGAACAATATGTAGAATGGAAGAAGTATTTTGATGCATTTGTTCTAAGTGAAGATACTAAGATGTGGAATTGTATGATCGAGGGTACAATTCTCCCACACGTCGAGTAAATGGAAGAATTCTGTTACTTTCAAATGAGAAGATGGAAGACTCTGAGAAACAGATGTATGATGCTGAGAAGAAGGCTTTAGCAGCGATAAAGATGTCCTTGCCATTTGATATGAAAAACATTTGTAATAGGTATGGATCGTCTAGAGAGCTGTGGGAAGCTTTAGAAAAACGTTATCAGAGTACATCAGAGGTACAGGTACACTTACCATCTGTAAGTCATACTTGTCACAATTGCACTGAACTACAGGGTAAAGTTGACAAATTATCAGAGCAAAAGAAAATTCTGTTAGTTGAATTAGAAAAACTGAAAGAGTCAAATGTTCTTTTGAGTAAAAGGGAATCAAATTTTTTAAATACACTAAATTCAAATGAACAAGAAATCATCAGTTTAACCAGCAAAGTCAATGAACTTTTACATATCATTGATTTGGCTCGTGAAACTGTGAAGGATAAGACTAACGAGCTTTCTGAAAAGTGCACAGAATTAGCTGATGCACATGCCAAAATTGTTGAACTTCATGGAAAGTTAGACAAATTTGGAGAATCCTCGTTAGCCAGGACTCAAATTCAGAAACGTTTGAAAAGGAGTATTGATAAAACGGGAGTGGGGTTTAGTAAAGCGTCATCCTCTGAGGATCAGGACTACTCATTTTTACCAAAATAAAAATGAACTAACAGATTTTGTTCCTACTATACCAGCTATAGTGGATCCGATAACAGTTGACATACCTAGTAATCCAAGCTCTTTGAAAGAATCTGTTAGGTCTAATAGTACACCTCATAAAGTGGATGAGGATACTAAAGACAAAACAGTCAAATCATTTAAAAAAGGATCAAACAGAAAGAAAACTTTTAAGAAGAGATCCTGTTTTATATGTCACAACAAAGGGCATGTGGCTAGTTGCTGTCCTTTTAAAAAGGGTAAGCAAGTGGAGACTGAGGTTGAGGTTAAGGATGCAAATCAGGTTGGGTCAAGTAAAAATGTTACAAATCAACCGAGATTTCAACCTAAACCTTCAATATCAAGAAGGTTTGTTGGTTCAAGAAACTATTCTCCTAAATCATATCACAATAAGGGTCAATCAAATTCTTTTCAAAGTAAAAATTTTGGATATCGAAATTGATACCAAACTTCTAGTAATCGAAACTTTCAAATAAGAAACGAATATAGGGGTTTTAGTAACTCGAATGTTCAAAATAATCCAAAAGTTTTTAAAAGATCAGATTATGATAATAGGAGAAGAAGGTTTCGAGATAATAATTTTTAAAGGTCGAAAAATCCGAGAGTTTATTGGCACTCTAGCGACCAAAGACCTAGTGGAAATTATAAATCGTGTTCAACAACTTGGAAGACATCCAAGACACCAGTAGGGTGTGATGGATATTGGATGGATGTTCCAGTGGTTGATAAATCTGGACGACCCAAGACCTTTAAGGCTTGGGTCCCCCAGTCTAACTAAGTTGTTGAGTGTGTGCAGGATGACCAAGAAGGACTGTTGATGTGTTCAATAGTGGTTATTCCTGTAAATCATCTGAGGTGAATTATTTACTTATGTGTTAGACACTGGTTTACTAAAAGTGAAAAACCTACTTGTCAGGTTAAAGTGGGAGTCTGTTTGTGTTTAAATTTCTATTTTTAAAACTTTACTCCATAAAAACAAAAATTTAGGGGGAGAAATTTCCCTAAGCCAAAAAGAGTTTTAGTTAGTGCGTGAGTTTAGGGGGAGTAAGTTGAAAAGTTTAAAGTGTTTTAAAAAATCAAAAACATAAAAAAATACAAAAAATTAAAAATAAAAAAATAGAAAATCAAAATGAGTTTTCACTGTGTGAAAAAGAAGAAATGATAGTACATCAACAAGTTAGACTGTCACACTGAAATTAAAATAAATTTGCTTAAGTGTGAGAGCAGCTTCATCATATGATGTACCACTAGGCAAAAGGCATGAAATAATCAACTTACCTTTGTGATACAAAATATAATAAACTGTGTATGAGTGGGTCACATATCAGTGGCGTATGGTTTTATAACCTTAAATCTTGCGTTGATAGATTGCCCAAATCTGAGGTTTTAGGTCTTTATATCGTTATTTCATCCGGGGTATCAAGGTTGTCCTTCTGCTGCATCCAGATACATGCTGACCTAGGCACAACCAGGATATCTTAAAAGAGCTAAATGCCAAATCCCAAAAATTGAAGAAGCTCTCCTAGAGAGTCACTCAAATGTGCAAAATGCATTATTCGTACCAACATTTGGTATTTGCCTAACCCTCGTTGGATATTGGTCTCTTTGCTGTACGGAAGTACTGACCTGATCATCAATTATCTAACGTTGTAATTCAAAAGGATGAATTTCGGTATACTCACCTACTACGATGAATTTTTCTGCATACCTTGATCGCAGGGGTATGTCCTGAAGTGGGACACACTAGTATATCAGTATAAACCATCTAAACAGATCACGAGGTAATGGTACTTGAAATATTCATGTATTTTGTTTAAGTGGATAAACAATACTGGTAATCGTCTTGAACTGCTTTCATGAATGTTGCATATAGAACTATAAAATAGTGAAAACAGTTTGATGTTGCTGATATGATCTTCTTCATGGTGATTCTCACAAAAATAGAGTGTTTATTTTCTTGTTAGTTATTTGTGTTCAGAAATATAAAAATACAAAAAGATTTGTTTTAAAGTCTCCCGGGTTTGATCTGATAAGTTGTTTGTTTTTGCATGATAAGATAAAATAATGGTTTATCTTTAATGTGGAAAAGAACTAATGGTTTTCGAGTTACTTGCTTGTGTTTCTAAACAGATTGATGCAGTTATCAAAATGAAGTGCAGAATTCAAGTAAAGTACATTTTAAGAATGAAGCAAAGAATGTGTGAAGATGCATGGTAGGATCCTTCTACTACATTGCAAAGGGAGACATAGAGGAATTTGGAGATAAGAGCTTAACCAGAGAATGCTAGTTCGCTAATCTACAGCGAATGAAAGTCTGGAGATTGGAAGCATCAGCTTAAGGGGAGTCTGTTGTTGTCAGAATCTACATGTAGCTGAAGCTATCCAAAGACCAAAAGATCACAAGATGTTTGAAGACAAAATTACACTATGAAGCTATTGTCAAGGGGGAGTCTATTGGTGCATATTGGTGACAACAGCTTAATAGTTTGCTAGTTTAGTCTTTGGGTATTTTGTGTTGGGCTTAGTATTTGTGTTTAGCTTGTTTAGAGTTGTAATGGGCTTGGAGAATGGCCTAGCCAAGTATAAAGCCTAGTATGCAAACATGTCGTATATATACATGTGGTGCATCAGGGTTTAGAGGTTAGACAAGTTAGAAAGAGAAGAGTGTGAGAAATCTACAGAGAGTGGCTGAGAGATTTCTAGAGAGTCTCGAATTGGTTGTAAACACTTTGTGTTCGATAATCAACAGTAGACAGTTTGAAGGAATTCTTTGTGTTTGTGTTCGTGTTCTTATTGTTTTCTGTGAAATCTGATCTAGGGGATTCCGCACTCTAGATTAGATAGACGATTCTGTCAAGATCCATACGGACTAGGGGACCTACAGTTCGAGATGTAAGAAGTCAGCCCGAGATGGTCCGAAATGCAAGCTGATATTGTTTCGAGACCGAATCCGAGATGCAAGTAATGATTCGAGATGATTCGATTCTTTAACAGATGATCCGAGATATTCAAGCAGATGATCCGAGTTCGTCCGAGATTATCCGAAACGCAACAGAAAAACAGAAGAAACTCTCAGACAACAGCAGGTGCAATCTGAAACAGTGTGATATCAGATCTGAGCCTGGATACAGATTCAAACAGGCTCTGATACCAATTGTAAGTCCTGAATAATCCGAATCTAACAACGATATCAAACAATCACCAAAGATGGGCGGAATCAGAACATGATGATATTCAAGAAAACCGAAAATAAGAGAAACGAGATGAACGAGAATAACATGTGAATCACTTTCAAACTTGCATACGATTCTATTACTAAGAATAGCAAAACCGTCTGATACAAGTTCTTCACACCTCTCGGTCTCTCTCTGGAATGGAAGAGGATATCAATGTTCTCTCTAAAAGCTTAACCCTAATTATGACATAATGTTCCTTGTATACCTAGGGTTTGCCTATGCCCCTCATGGACTTCCCTTGGGCTTGCCTGGCCCACATGGCCTATGGCATGCCCAAGTGACCTAAAAAGGTCCAAACCTAATACAAACTAACCCAGTTAATCCAAGTTAGCTACCATAGATTGTTGCGTATATTTGATACGTCAATCTCACATTTCTAGGACCTAACATAGTTGGATAATTTCTGTGTGTCAAAAGGGATTGTTAGGCAATACAGCATCCCAAGGACACCATAACAAAATAGGGTAGTTGAAAGGAAAAAAATAGAACTTTGATTGAAGCTGCTAGAACAATGTTTGTAGACTCAGGTTAACCCTTGTCTTTTTGGGAAGAGGCTATAAACACTCCTTGCTATGTATAGAACAGAGTTTTGATTAACCCTAGGCATCAAAAGACTGCCTATGAAATTCTATACAAAATTAAACATCTGATCTCATATTTCAAAATCTTTGGTTGTCCATGTTTCATTTTAAACTTAAAAGATTCAATTTCAAAATTTGCAGCCAAAGTAGATTGTGCTACTCAACCACTACTAACGTAGATGTTGGCTCTTCAAAAATTGCCAACACATGTTAGCTCAGATGATTCTCATATGTAGCCTTCACTTCAAAATTTCATCATTCCATACAAAGGAGATCTAATATACCCTAAAGACCATCCATCTGACCAAATCATTGGCAACATCAATGAAGGGGTTCTCACAAGAAGTCAATTTTTTGTTGTTTTTCTATCAATCACACAACCTGTCAAGTACCAAGAGGCACTAAAAGACAATAGTTGGGTAGAGGTCATGCAAGAAGATCTCCTACATTTGAAAAGACAAGTATGGGAACTTGTACCATTGCCTTAGGATGTATGTCCCATAGGCACAAAATGGGTCTTCAAGAACAAAACAGATGAAAGGGGCATTGTTGTCAAAAATAAAACTAGGCTTGTGGTTCACGGATATAGACAAGAAGAAGGCATTGATTATGATGAAACTTTTGCTCCTGTTGCAAGACTAGAGGCCATCAGATTGTTTTTAGCCTTTATTGTCAACCATAACATCGAGGTGTATCAAATGGATATCACGTGTGCATTCTTATATGGCAAGATCAAGGAAGATGTATATGTATGCCAACCCCCTGGTTTTGAAGATACTTTTTATCCAGATCATGTTTACAAGTTAAACAAAGTTTATATGGCTTGAAACAAGCACCTAGACCCTGGTATGAAACTCTTTCCACCTTACTCTTATCCATAGACTTTAGAAGAGGTAAAATTGATAAAACTTTGTTTTTAAAATGGAGAGGAAACGATTTGATGCTTGTCCAAATTTATGTGGATGACATCATTTTTTGATCCATATGCAATGGTATGTGTGAAGAGTTTAGAGAACTCTTGACAACAGAGTTTGAAATGAGTGCTATAGGTGAACTCCAATGTTTTCTTGGTCATCAAGTTAAGCAATTGCAAAATGGTACTTTCATTCTACCTAACTACATCTAGGACAAATATCATGTTTGCTACATGTGTCTGTGCAAGATCCTAGTTAGCACCTAGGAAGTCAAATCTTATTGCTGTGAAAAGGATATTCAGATATATAAAAGGTGCTCCCACACTTGGTATCTAGCATCCTGCTAATCGGAATATTGAGCTTTCAGGTTACTCAGATAGTGATTTTGCTGGATGTTATACCACAAGGAAGTTAACTTTAAGAGGTTGCCAATTTCTAGGCAATTGCTTAGTTTCTTGGTAAAGCAAAAAAGCAAGCTGAAGTTTCAACATCCACAGCTGAGGCTGAGTATATTACTGCTGCAAGTTGCACTTCTCAACTCCTATCACTTCAAAATCAATTGTTGGATTTTGGTGTAACTGCTCTAAAGACCCCTCTCATGTTGGACTGTCAAGCAGCTAAAAATATCATTAAAAATCCAGTTTCACATTCAACAACCAAGCACATTGACATCAGACATCACTGATTGCTATGAAAAAGGTTTAATTTCTCTGCATCATGTTCCAACTAAGGATCAACTAGCAGATGTTCTAACAAAGGCTTTAGCTACAACTACTTTTGAAAGTTTGATCTCCAAAATTGGCCTGCTTAACATGGATTAAAAGCAAAATTTTTGTTTTCCATGAATAAAAAGCCTTAAAATGTTTTTAGAAAATTAAAAATCCATCCTTAAAAATAGTTAAAATTGAAGATTTCAATAATCCTAAAAGTCTGTTTTCAACCACTGTTTCTAAACCTTTGTTGTCTTAAATATCTATCCACTGCTAAATGTAACATTTGTTATCTTGTCCACTGTTTGGGCTAAAACACTGTTTTGCCTTATTCATTGATATCTATCCTCTGATAGAGTAAAATCACTGTTGTTCATGACCGCTGTTCTCAACCACCGATGGTTCTCAGTAGCGGTTTCCCTAACAACTGTCATCCATTATCCATCAGAGGTTACACGTGGACAGATGATTAGCGATAAGATCTTTGAAACCGCTGCCACGTCAGCAATCATTTTTCCCTTTATATATCACTGTTCTATCCAAACATAGTTTTTACTTGTCGTCTCGAATTCAAAATTCTCTAAAGCGGTTTTCATTACCCTCATCTTCTTCAGTACTCCTCACTTCCAACTCCGATCATGGCTCTCAACATCAAACTCCAACACAACTACCTCCCCACTTTCGAGAAAACCGACACTAATACTTCATCCATTCAATAATTGATGTTCTCACATCATCAAAATAAAAAGACATGATGGTTGTAAATGCACCAATCTATGTGGATACACTCCGACAGTTCTGGGCAAATGCTAAAGAATCTCCAAAGAAGAAGCCATATGCTATCATTTCCAAGGTCGGAGAAACCCTTGTCCAATTTCCCCATCCTCAATTTCCACAACTTTTGGTCTCAATGACCTAGATAGGAACACTTATTTTCGCAAGTAGAAATTACATGTTGAGTTCATAGAATGTGGGTATGAGGGACAATTATCTGGTGTTACCATTTTTAAACCAAACTTTCCTGCTGAAATGAGATATTTTTTTCATACCTTACTTACCTGTCTTTCAGCAAAGACCACCAAATGTAATGAGATTCCACAAAATATTCAATTTCTGGGATATGCTATTTTGACAAAATCGGATTTTAATCTATCCCATGTATTGTTTATGGACTCGGTGGAAAATTATAATAAATTTTCAAAAAATAAAGCTTTTCTTTTATATCCAAGGCTTTTAAGCTATTATCTACGAAAGCAACTTCAAGAAAAGATTTTAAACAATTAGTTGTCTTTGAGATGAAGAGTCTTACTACTAAAACCTTTACAAGAACAAAAAGTTATGGATACAAAGGTTTCCAAAACAAAAGCAAAGGGGGTGAGAAAATTTTGGATGAGTCCACATCTCAAGCTCAAACCTCTGTTACTGAGCCTACTGCTCTTGGTAATCATGACACCACAACCGGTGTTGTGAAACCCACACCAGAAAAATCCAAAAAGAAACCATCCAAACCACAAGTCATAAAAAAACACCTCCGGAAGATGAGATCCTAGAGGATAACCTTGCGGTAGCACAAAAGCCACTTGTAACCACTATTGTTACTTCCTCACAACAGTTTGAAAGATCTCCACCTTAAAGCCAAACTCCTCCTGCTTCCTCACAAAAGGAACAGGTTGTAAGCACAGGGATCCCACATTATGAAGCAGATGATTCAATTGAATCTTTGTTTCTAAGCCCCTCTCTTAGGGAAAATTCTCTTTCTACTCCACAACCATCACCCTCAATTCCAGCTACTATCATACCTCTGTTTCATGCAATTGAGATAACTCAGACACAAATCAGTTCCTCTCAATCACCTGTTCATGAGAGTTCACCTCCACATGTGACTAAGTCTGAGTTAAATCTCTTTGCTAACCCAGAAACAACTGAGGAGGTTACACCCCATGAGTTACAAGTAACTCTTGGTGGTAATTTAAGTGAAGCAGCCACTACAACTAATGACAAAACAGTGTTTCAGTTGCACAGTGGTTACATCTATCAAACTTCCTTAATGGTAACAACTGTTGAGGCTACAATTATAACCTCTGCTCCAGTTGGAAGTCCCGGGTACCAAGACAAAGGGGCATTTAGGTCTGATAACATGGAGATTCCTCCTATTGATGATCCAGATACAACTACCTCTGGTAGAAATTGAGATGATCCTATTAAATTAGGTGTTGAATTGAGATACAAAGAATTGACGGAGAGAATGACATCAATGGAGTCTTCAATCACTGAAATGAAAGATTTGATGAAGCAGATGTTACAAAATTCTCAAAGCCAACCATCAACAAAGCAAATTACCAATGAGTTATGGAAATATATGCAACCAATCATTATAGCTCAAAGGAATTTGGCTAATATTTACCATGAAACTCACATGAAGCTAATTAGAAACATGGTTGAGGCCAGATATAAAGATACTCAAGCAGACATCAAGGTCATCAAAGAACATTTGATAAAAATCACTGGCTATGCCCCTACAATAATCCTTCAAGAAGAAGTTGATGATGATGCCAAAAAGGGGGAGAAAGCTAAACTGAGATAGTTGTAGCCAGATTCAAAGGTGCAACAAAAGTCAGGGTCTGTTACAACCACTGCTGCAAATCAAACTTCTGCTGTGTCATCAGATGTTGGTGTTCAAAAAGGGATTGATGAGACCCTGAACAAACTAGCAGAAGAAATTGCCACAGAAAAGCAGAAAAAGCAAGATATACTAGAAGTTAAAGCTTCTAAACTAATTGAAGAAGAAAAGGCCAAGCAGATGGAAAAAGAAGACATTGGCACTTCAAAAAGAAGAAAGTCAACAAGAAATGTCTGACAGCCAATGAGCACCTCTTCTAAAACTACTGACATGCCTACAACAAGTGCATCCTCTGTTCCAACAAAACCATCACCACCACCTCAAAAGAAACAAAAACCCACACCAAAGAAATCATCTTCATCACCAACAGATGTTAGTACAGCTGATGTGACAGCAAATGCTGGAACAGCAGATGTTCCAACAGATGTTAATCAAACCTCTGCCATGATCACATGTCCCATTTTAACCCAACCATTATCCATACCACCAAAAATTCCATTATGACCACATTCACCGCAAATCAAATCTAACGCAAAAGAAAAACTTTTGTTGTTGAAGATGATGATGATGAAGGGATTCCAACACTAGTTCTTTTGTCATCAAAACCTATCACTTCATCACCACCATCATCATCTTCACCTAAAACCACTTCACTTGCAACCATTTATCAACCACCATCGATCATACCTTTTGCTACAAAATATCCTCCGGAACTAACGGTTGTGCGAAAAGAAATTGAATCATTCTTCAAATCAGAAGATAATACAAAAATTGACTTTCTGTCTCTCTTTGGTTAAAGAAAGCCAATCAATTTAGAGGAATATCTAAAGTTGAAGGCTAGACAGGTTGAGAAAATTGCCAAAGAGAAGAGCAAAGGGAAAGATGACAGGACTACTCAAGTCATTTTATCTTATGAACTTAGCAAAGTAAGAAAGATTGAAGACTTTGCCAAAGATATGAGTAAGTCTATGTCAGAAAGGCTTGTGAATGCTGAGCTAGATGAAGAACTGAAACGGGATTACCTTTACCACATTATGCAATACAAAGCTACCAAAGCATTGTTCAAAGATTAGTCAACAAATGATCTTAAAGAAGAAATTGACAGAATACAAGCAATGCTCAAAGATCCTCTACATAAGCCAACACCACCTGATTGGAAGAAAAACAAGCAAATAGATCAGAACAGAGCTTTAAAGCTTAAAAGGATGAAGCAAAAGCTAGTTCCTGCTAACTATGGTAGTGCAAGGTCAGTTGCTAGATGGTCTGAGTCCAAGGTTGTAGACACCTAAAGAAAACTGGAAGAGCTTAGAAAGAAAGATCCTACAGTTCCAAGAAAGCCAGACTACTTAACAGATGTTATCCCTCATCAGACCCAAACCTTTAAAAAGCAACTCTTATCCTCTGTGTTACCCATAATTTCCTTACATCAAGTAGAAAGGCAAAAGTAGATGGATGAGGATGATAAACAGAGGTTTGAAGAACACATAAAAGAGGGAATAAAAAACAAATTACTTTATCACACTGATGCTGCAAGTGACAAACTAAAAGAAACAATTTTCAAACTTGTAAGCAAATCACTTCCACCAAGCTTAACAATAAGTCTTCCCCCACAAAAGCCAGATGATTTAAAAATTCTAAAATGGAAGTCATCCTTAGACAAGCATGAATTAACTCTACTCAGATCAAATGGCAAAATTTTAAAGCTGAAAATGGAGGATGCATATGGTTTGGTGCAGCTGATCTCCAAGATCTACTGAACCTAGAATTACAAAGGGATTTTGAAGACATGTTCTCTATAAACTTGGAACTATAGTTCAAAGGACAAATTAAGGAATTTTTGTTAAGAAATAAATATGAGAAATAAAGAAAAGTTTTGTCATCATCTATTCTAGGGCGAGATTGTTGGATCTATTGAACCCTACAAAAGAACAGATGATTGAAAGACCAAAACAATCTCTAACATTTGATCCCTTATAATAAAGATCTGCTACTCCAAACTCGGCTAAGACTTAAAGACTGTTCACAAGATCTGATCAACGGCTAAGATCCGCTGGAATCCAAGGTATACTGATGAGAACCTCTAATGAAGATAAAGGTTGTTTAAGAAAATTCTGTTGAAGACTAACAAAGGATAAAGCCCAACAGAGGATATCTCAAGAGTTGTATTTTAATGTAACAATGTTTAGATCTAGCAGAGGTTAGAGTTTGTTAGGTTGTTAAATGTCACTTTCATAATAACGTCAGCCAAAGATGCTCAACGGTTTGTAATATACTATAAATAGAATAGTACCTGTACTGTTCTATCTATCACTTCTTCTATACATTCTATACGAACAAATTAGAGTGATCTTAGTCTAAAGTTTGTAATTTGCATGCATACGTGATTAATATTAAAAAAGCATGTCAATGAAAACAATCTTTCTATTGTTGTGATTTCAAAGTTTTACACATTTCTACAGAGCTGTTTCATTAATTATTATCTTCTTTCATTGATTTCATCTAAAACAATCACATCAATATCAAACTAAGATCCTAACACTATAAATTTATTTCTTTTTTTTTAAACTTTCTTACATACATTTCTTTTTCATAAAAATATAAAGTTTTACTTTAGTTTTTCTTATATATAAAAATTCATTTTAGTTTTACTTAAAAATATATGCATAGAATATAAGAATAATTATAAAGAATGAGATAAAACAACGTTTTGAGATAGTCTTATTAAATCTTATGGTTGAAATGAATATAAGAAATAAGATGTAAATGCTTTTAACGAGCAATTAGTTTTCTGTAATTAAAAGAGTTAAAAGATCTATGTAATAAATGTAAATTTTTATTTGACAAAAAAAATTCATACTTGTGGGTCTGAGTTGTTATTATAATGCATCTACATTGAACATTGTTGGATCTGAGTGTGTGTAGCGTGTGTTTTTCTTTTAAAACAATTTATTAAATTAACAATTCAATCAAACAGTAATAACTAAACACATCAAACTATCACATATGGAAATCAAAATGATTGCAAAAGATTCATATATTGAATTCAATGATATAATACAATCACAAGGTATATTTAGTGTAACCCCTCATATTCATATACTTTCCCTATTCAGAAAGTATTGTTGTAATTTTATTTTTTGAAACTTGTATCCTAATCGTATCTTTCATGTACCTTTGTACTCTGAGATTATGATCATAATGGGAACTTATTTGATACTTACACATGTTACATACTTAAAATATACATTACAATCTTGAATACGTGATTATATACAAGAGACTCATACTTAGAGTATTCAAATACTCAGTTTTATGTGTGATTATACCTATACATCATTCATGCATGCTTAAAGTACTTAACAACCAGCTATAACACGCGAAAACGGACCCAACAAGTCACTTCGCACGAAATGCATTTCACTTTGCACGAAGTGCATTCCACTTTGTACGAAGTGAGGTCACTACGTACGAAGCGAATACCATTTCATACGAAGTGATGCCATCTCGTACGAACTGACATGTTTCCCTATAAATACCCGTCCTCTTTCCTACTTCAATCTTCCCGAATCTCCTCACTTCCACTCCCAGACTCATGGATTCTAAGCAGAGCTATTCCGGATTGTTCTAAGTGAGTCTAACTTACTAACAACTTGTGATTTTACAACTCCTCTTCTATTTTTCACTTTCTTTTTCTTTTGTACCAAGCGTGTGAGCTAAACCATGTTCTGATGAACTTTCGTTTCAGCTTATGTGAGAACGTTGGAAGCTCGGGTTCTCCGAATTAAGTTCCACCACCACTTGTACATGTTTTTGTACTTTACTTTCTGTACATTCATGACCAACCATATTTATCAACTACGTTGATAAATCTATTGCTTTAGTGAATCATATAACGAGGCATATGTGCCCCCATGGTTGACATCTGTGACGTAATTGTTGAAACTTTGACTAAAATTTTTCACTGAACTTACTTTCCATCTCAGTCACGTTCCTAATATTAACTAAGTCATGGTTACTGTTGGGAGCTGAGATTGTTCTGCCTCGTTGTCAAATCCCATTCATAGAACTAAGTGTTGAAATGGGTATAAATGGGCACAAAAACATCACAGGACTGTCACTTCGCACGAAGTGACATTTTTCCCGTTTTCTTTTTCGTACTTTCTGCTTCAGAATCTGGATCTATCGTCCGACTCAGTATACTCACGCCCACCTGTTTACCCCATGTAGGGTAACCTTGGGTTGCATCACTTCGATTCTCTATGCACGGAATACTAGGAAGCTTACAGTATTGTGAGCATACTCGACTCCCCTCTTTAACATTTACACTTTGGGGTGCAACGTCTATGCCTTATCAAACTCACTAAATCACTATGCTTTATGCTAATCACAAAACAACAGTTTATACATACATGCTTAATATGAATACTTGCTAGTTGTTCATGCTAGAATCAAATGCCTTATGCTACGTCATTAACTGTGACAAGCCTCCCTTAACATGTATAGCGCTATAGGATTAACGCACCACCTGTATTCGTGAGGTCATGTTAAGTAAACAAAACAGTTTATTCATTGCTATAAATAGATTACGCTAGCGGTAAACTTTGGGTTAACATGTGTAACGCATTACTAGTGTTGTATGATAGCTTACGTAAACGTTTATGCCATGTGGAACGTTAATCTTTTATTATGTATAGTAAACAAACTTGTATGTTCGTCGATGCTTTTGTGTTGAACTATACTTTAATATATGTTGCAGGTTAACGATGATGTTATGGATGCATGGAATCTAATAGGGAGACTTAGAAATTCACTTTAGAATTAGACTTATGTTGTACTTGTATCTTTGATTCCAATGTTGTATTTCAAATTTTCGATGTTGTATTTCGTTCCTAATCAATGTACTTGAAATCTTAGTAATGAAATGAAATTTGAGTTAATTAAATACTTGTCACATTACTAGTGTTATGAAGTCTTGAAAAATCTATTTACGTCCGCCTCGATGATTCCGCCATCGGTTGGGGGTGTGACATTTAGTATTCCCACTCACCAGGTGAACACACTCTCACTAAGTTATTATGCTCTGGGCTTTTAGTGTTAAGTATTACAAAGAACAGAAAAAACAAAGAACAGAAAAACCTATATATAGGAGGTGTGAACTACTGGTGACGTCTTCTTGAAAGTGACCTTCAACAGTGATGTGCTAAAAGTAGTTTATAAGTTAACGACTAATTAACCTAATTTAGACACAAAGTTATATTCTAGACTCTCTAAAACTCAACTAAACTACTAATCGGTAAGTGAACCGATCGACTCTAGTAAGTTAAGCAAGTCTGGAAATCGAACCAACGAGACTCTTTAAATTATATAAATTAAAATAACTAGACCGAAAAACTCACATGACTATTTGTTTTTATGTTTTAAGGAGGGTTTCTAAAATCCTACGATTGCAATTACATATTAACTAAGGAAAGAAACTAAAGACGTAGACGAGAATATGAAATTGTACTCAAATGATGGTAAAATAACTACCTAGACTGGAATCCTAATTAACTCGGAATGGAATTCTATTGACATGACAAAACTATGGAACCAAGATCTTAAAATACTAAACTTACTAAAAAACCGAACATGACCCCAAGCCTTCTTAGGAAGAAACCTATGGAAACTAGCAAGCTGTTAGAACATCGGTTTTATATGGATTTCCTACAGTCCTCCAATTGAATTAAGTACCTTAATGTGATAAGTTCCCTCACGGTGTAGTTATCTAAGGTGACTATGATAAACTAATTTGACTCAGTTAGCACGAATTGCAAGGTTAACTAAATCAGCCTTTTTACAAAGTACCTAACTTTAGTGATCTAGCAATTTAGACAAACCGACAATCCCTCACTTTACAGGTTTTGAGATTAGTAGCTCACTTAGACCTACTTGATTATGAAACAACTTCCTGCGGTGTATTGGCCAATTAACCGCAAAGACTATAAACACGAATGCAAATAATCTAACACAAATCTATTCAATGAAAACATTCATCAAGATAAGTGTGGAAATAATAGACTCATCTTATTCCCACACACTCAAAATCTTATTCCCACATTTTTTTCACTTTATCTCTCTCTATATAAATCTATGTACATATAAAAAGATAGAAGGAAAGAGTGTGTTAATATTAACATGTCGGTGCTTTATATGCTGATACCTCATTAATAAAAAAAAAGTTAAGATAGCCTTTGAATGCTTTTAGTTTGGTTGATATCTTACTAAACTTTTTTTACGACAAAAAATAATAATAATCTATCATTCTTATACTTTAGCTTGTTGTTTGATTAGCAATTATTTTATTAAATGACTTATAGAATTCGTGTACCACTTATAAAATTTTCTTATATTTTTAAATTTAATCAGTTGAATTGTTTTGATTAAATGCTCCATATGCCTCTTATCCTCTTAATATCATTATTATTATACGCTATTTTAATACAAGTGTAAGATGACCGGATTATATAAATATAGGTCATGTGGCTTGAGTAAAACTGTGATGTAAAGTTTTAGTTAAATATTATTTGTTTTGATATTACTAAATAATTACCAAATGATTGTCCATGTAAAAAATCAAATTAAATCATACATTTAGCGTCTAATATTAAAAACTCAATTTAATTTTGTTTATTTTTTACTAACCATTTTTTTCAATGGTCTTTTTCTATTATTTATATTACTGCTATTATATTTTCATTAAAGTTTGCAATACAGCTTCTAGATATACTACAAAATTAAAATATACCAACTTTATCGTATATAAACAACAATATTATTTTATTAAGGCGATGGACATTCTAGCTTCGGTTAAATCAACGGGCTACATTTGATTTAAAAGTAGAGCTAGAATCGAAAATGTAGTTTGGCAGATTGGTGTAACAATCCTCTGTATATGCTTGATTTGTAGGTTTTGGCTGGCGCTTTTTGTGTCAATTGCTGTCGGGCTCCTTTTGGTCTCAATGGCGGTTTGAATAAAAGTTATCTCTAAAAGAAGTTAGATAAATTGTTTATATTAAATGCTCCATATGCCTATTATGCTCTTAATATCATTATTATTATCAATTAGGTGGTGGTCCACTTGCAAATACAAAGCTTTGAACACTTTTGTAGGTATGAGTTCTTAGGTTCAACTCATACAGACGACAAGCATAAAAGAAATTTATTGTTAAAAAAATATCATTATTGTTTTTTTAAAAGGCTAAACACACACTCACTACATGACTTCTAAATGACACCTTACTCAAGATTAAAACTTAGATATTCTTAAAAAAAAAGCTTTGCTTCTTACCACTACGCCATAACCCAAAGGCTAATATCATTATTATTAAAAGCTATTTTAATAAAAGTGTAAAATGACCAGTTTCTAATGATATAGGTCATGTGGCTTGTGTAAAAATTGTGATGTAAAGTTTTAATTAGATATTCTGTGTTTTGATATTACTAAATAAGTTACCAAATGATTGTCTTTTTCTATTATTTATATTACTGCTAATATATTTTAATTAAAGTTTACAGTATAGCTTTCAGATAGACTACAAATTCAAATTAATATATACCAACTTTATCATATATAAAATGGAATATAATTTTATTAAAAATGAGACCAAAAAAATGATGAACTATTATAAAAGCATGTTTTAATATTTAGTAAATTAAAAGAAACTAACATTAATGATTATTTAATTTTTTAACCTTTATTAATAGTGTTATAAATAAAAGGATAAAGCTTAAAATAACAATAATGATGTTCTTTTTTAAAAAAAAAGACCTTTTTACTAAAAGCTGAAATATAGAATATAATTTAAGAAAATGTTAATTCCAAAAAATACATAAAAAAAGAAAGAAGAAAAGAAAAAAATATACAACGATATAAAAATATTAAAAACTAAAATGTGTATCAAAAATATTTTAAAAGTATAGGTTTATTGAATAAAACCAAAAACAAAAAATTTAAAGAAAATATATGAGTTTCAAACTTTTGTTTTTTAAAAGAAAAATAAAATTAAACTAGTTTCAGAACATTAATAATAATAATAATAATAATAATAATAATAATAATAATAATAATAATATTAATAATAATATTAAAGTATTTAATAACAATGGGATAATACTAACTGAATAAATGTACTACAACAAAATGGTTTGATGATGTATATGTGTAGGTAGTATCTAAATTTAGAGGGTGTACAAAATGATTTGATGATATATCTGTGTAGGCTGTATCTAAATTTAGAGGGTGTAAAATGAGTGTGTTTAATATTAATGTAATGTAATTTAATATAATTTAATGTAATGTGATGCAATTTGATGTAATATTATTCAATCTTATATAGTTTGAGATAATATAAAGCGATACAGTATAACATATTGTAACATAATAATATATTATTTTGAATATTTGTTATACTTAATATTTTTAGATATGAAAGCATGGATACATTTTTAAGGCTTAGGATGAGGGTACACCTCTCATGGATTCTTTTGCATACGAGTAATATAATTAAATTTTGAATAATGGGATTATCTTTTTAATGTGGTCATTAAATAACTCCTTCTATATATACACCATAACTAAAAAAAATGCATCAAGTGTTATTGAGATGGCGTTTGCTTTTTTCATCTTGTCTGCACTGTTGCTTCAGGTATTCATCGATGAATATTCAATTCTCTTTTGCTTTAATATTTTATTGCATGTAAATCTCTATGTTATTGAAAAAAAAAAGTCAGCAATGTTCAATAGGTATCAACAGACAATTGATCAAAATCTTACAAATGTTCAATGATCAAAATCTTACAGAAAAAGCAAAACGTTACAACTCCTTTAATTTCACATATCAATAGCTTTCATGCGTTCTATCCTCTCTAATAGTGCTAAATGTACCTCACCCAATTTTCTTTTTACTTGTTCTACTATACCTTTCAACTTAGTAATGATTTTCACGGTAATAGATAAAACAAAAATGATTCAATGTTTTGATGGATAGCTTATGATGAAAATTAAATGATGGTAGGGTAAGTTCAATTAACCCATTATATTATATTATATATTAACCACTAAATTTTTTTAGCTTTATATTATATGATAACAAAATTTTAAATTATGTTTTTCTTAAATTTGAAGTTCTCTCTTGGAAGCAATGCCTTGGAAACGTTGTCAAACAATCATAACAACGTTGTCAAACCCAAAGAAGATCCAGATGATGACCCTTCTGTACATGTCTTCTTCAAAGTCACCGACCTATACCAAGGCAAAAGGATGCCACTTTATTTTGCATCAAATAATGATTCGTCCCCTATGCATCTACTCTCTAGACCCCAAGCTGATTCGATCCCTTTCTCCTTATCAAAACTCCCATACCTTCTTGAATTCTTCCGATTCTCAAACACTTCTACACGAGCCAAAGCCATGGAAACAACACTCAGGCAATGTGAGATGAAACCTCGTGGAGATGAGTTCAAGCGGTGTGTAACATCATTGGAGTCCATGTTGGATATGACACAAGAGTTTTTTGGTTCAGTCAAACCGAAAGTTTTGACCACCAAGATTATGAGTTCTAATCATACTCTTTACCAAAACTATACTTTGGTTGAGCAGCCATTAGAGGTCAATACATCTGAGATGGTGGCTTGTCATTCCATGGCTTACCCTTATTTGGTTTACTATTGTCATGGGCACAAGGGTCATATGACTAGGATTTTTAAGCTTGCATTACATGGCGATAATAATGAGAGAATTGAATCTATTTCTGTTTGCCACAAGGACACGTCCATGTGGGACGCTGACCATGTGGTGTTCCGGTTGCTCGGAGGCTATCCGGGCAGCGGTACTGCGTGCCATATTATTCCCATCGATAACCTTGTATGGGTTGCATAACTATGTGATTTGTATGAGAAATAATAAATGAATGAATGAATAATTCTGTTTGGGTTTAATGCAGTAAATGTATGGTTAATTGCATACGGAATGTTGATTGTTGAATTTATTTTTTTTTACATGTCAAAGTTTTATGAATCTGAATGTAAATCATCACCTTATCTTTTTAACCAACTGTTGACACGAGTAAATGAATTTAAACCGGAGTAAGTAGGCTGGAGCGGCTGGTTTGAGATTGATATAGTATTTTTATGGTTCAGTTTGAGTTTTTTTGACGAGTTGAGGGTCTAACGACCCAGCTAACAATTTAGAATTGAGTGGCATGTATATAGAATAGGATGCTTAACATTTATTATATTTTTAATGTTTGAAATATGTAACTATATATAAAAGGTCTAATACAAAGTAGCAAGTTTAACAAAAAGTATAAAAGTTGTTCGAACTTCAAATAGTCAATTAATTATTAGTAAAACCATCAAACCTCTAAATCCAGCCAGGTCAGATGCCTACACAACCAGTCAGCTTACTTAGTGGTTTGACCTAGGGTTTTAGTCAAAGTCGATGAATCTGGGTAATTGGAAAAGTAGTAAGAAAGTGGGATACTAGATACAACGGATACCAAAATAAAGGTAGCTAAAACTCTAAAGGTGTCTGAAGTTGTGAAATTACTTTCTAATTACTAGTTATGTATTTACATGATCAAAGTTGTACACCTTTTTTATTTTAGAAACAACTAAAAGTTACGGAAGCACTTGGTGCACATAACGTTTTTTAAAGCATGAGGTCTGTTGAAAGTATTAAAATATAAATTTGATTGATAAAAAAATGAAATGAGATCGATGATCAGTTGTAACTACCGTATGTATAAGTATAGTTTTCGAATTGAAATGTAACAAAATAATTGTAATTAACAATGATTACTTATAAAATACTCCATGATATTTTTTAAATTACATTACTAAAAACTGGGGCTTACCTAAAATATAATTAAAAAAAAGTTAAGGTAACGTAAACCCTACCATAAGGATAACAATGTTTTAGAGTGAAAAGGGTGATCATCTTCTGATCCACTCATCCAGTTATATATTGTCATGTTAATTTCTTTCTAGTTTATGGCTTTATACCCTAGTGGCATATTGGGGGTATGATAAGAGTTTGGTACTAATAGGTACTGAGTTCAATTCTCAAAATGAAGGTTTTTCCATATATATTTGGTTTCCTCCTGAATTGGTGTATATGCATTATGCCTAGTGGAGATAGATATGATCGGGTGGTTCCATTGGTACCACGATAATACTCTAGTGGTCCGTTAGTTATACAAATTTGTCATTCAAAAAAGTTGTCAATACCTCTCTTTAAGTCTCTCTTGCACTAAAACATAAAGTGAGATCACTCTCTTAGGGAGAAGTAAGCTATTTTTTAAATATAAAAATAAAAAATATTGTGGTTGGTTGATGTAACACCTCATAAAATTGTGTCAAATAGTATAGCGACACATGTTCTATTTTTTTTAAGTCTATTAAAGACTAATAAGGATTAAATGTGTCAACATGCTCAAAACTTGGCCTCTGAGTGACTGATATGTCAACATGCCTAGCCTCTAAGTAACTGATATGTCAACATGCTTAAACTTGTCCTCTGAGTGACTGATATGTCAACATGCCTAGCCTCTGAGTGACTGATATGTCAACATGCTTATACATTGGCCTCTGAGTGACTGATATGTCAACATGCTTATACATTGGCCTCTGAGTGACTGATATGTCAACATGCATAAAATGAGCCTCTGAATGATCCTTTACAAAGTCCTAACTCTTATGCGTACCCGTTGTTGGACGAGAGAGGTTAATTCTGTAAAAATGTGGAAGTTGGATAATAGAGGGATTAAAAGTGTCAACATGTTAATTTATACCTCTGAGTGACCTTTTAACGAACCGAGAGCTCGACAATGTCCGGGCATTACCTCAGGTACGCCAAGTATTGGCTACGGAGGACTAAAAGTGCTAAAAAGGTGTTTTAGGAAGGTTTAAGAAGGTTTTTAAGTTAAGGGGCTAAATATGTCAAACTTTGAAACTGGCCATGAGGCGCTCGCGGGGCGCGAGAGGCAAGGTTTGTGCCTCTCGCGAGGCGCGAGAGGCCTATGTCTGCAGAAAATTTGCTTGGCCTCCATACAAATTGCCAAAAACCATTTGGTTCGAAACCATGGTCTTCCAAACTGCTATGCCATGTTTTAGGACACTTGTAAGCTTCCTGTTACACCCCTTAACACCTGGTATCACCTCCTTCAAGCTATCCAACTATAAATAGGTGTCAAGGTTCACCATTTTAACTTGCACATTTCTCATTCACAACTCTATCTCCCTCCTCTGGAAGTTCCTAACTGAAAAGAGCATCCAACTTAGTTCTACTCCATCCTAGGAACCACTTGTAAGTGTTCCTTGCTCTTGCATTTTCGTTTATAGGCTTTTATAGCCAAAAGTTAAGCGTTTTACGGAAAACGCATTGATTTTCGGTTAAGACCATTATGGTCCATCCATTTTTCGTAATGAAAATGGCTAAGTGATCGTAATAAGGTAGGTGTTACTCCCTATAAAGGGCACCTCCTGAAGATCATTTTTGCTAGACCAATTGACGGGTGAAAGTTATTATATTAAAAAGTCAAACAGACCATTTTTCGGAAATGTTATAATTTGATCTTATATATGTTATGAAACCTACATCGACACTTAAACAAGTTGTTAATAATTATTATAACATGTAAAAACATGTTCGGCTCGTCAGTTTAAGTTCTAGGGTCGGTTCGCAACCGAAAGTCGCAAAGTTTGACTTCTGCTTTGATTTTCGATTATGACCTGATTTAGATTAGTTAGCTACTAATATAAAGTTGCATTATGATCGTCATATAATGTAGCATAAACCTCTGAGGTTATATTACATGATCGTAATCAGAATCTGAGTTTAAGCACAAGTTCTGTAATTATGCAATTTTGAATAAAATGCCCTTTATGGATAAAAAGAGGTTTTAATGATAATGAACTTGAAAATGAGTTTCCTACTTATGTAATATTATAAGTAAGATTATTTGGGATGTCAAATCAGATTATAAACTGAGTTTATGAGCAAGTCCTTGTATTATGTCGATAAATGACGATAACGCCCTTGTGGCTTATAAAATGGTTCTAATCACATCTTTACAAAATAAATCTTTTATCTACTGATATGTTATATTAAATAACATAACGAAGACTTGTTAATATAAACATAACATCAGTTTTCATTAATCATCGCATAAATCATCATTTTTCGACATAAGCGTCGTTTCAACGCATAGTATGGTTTTAAACCATATTTACCAACCAAGACGTATTACCTACTGATTTTAAAAACTTATTTTAAATATTTTTTACAGTAGGTACATGATACAAACTCAGAATCCCAAATAATTTATAAACTATGTGTAAAATGACCAAAATGCCCATGCGGTGCACAGTTTGGTCATAAATGATAAATTACCCATGTAATTAATATCCTACTGATATTATATCATAAATAAGTTATTTTTCCAGAATACTTATGATCACAACATTAAAATATATTCAAGTTCCTTTTATACACTATAAAATTACCGAAACGCCCTTATGAGGCGTAATTTCACTTTAAAACCATAACGGGCATAAAAGTTGATATCCTACTAATATTACAACTTATTTAAAATATAATAGCATATAGAACTTGTCCATGACTTATCTGATTACCATATATCGCTAATATGCGTACGGTTAAGCACATGTAACTAGTTTACGAAAATTAACCGAAACGGGTCTAACCTTGTCATTTAAGTCTCAAAATCCAGAATGTTTATAATTTACCCACATTATACAAGTCAAAGTACTTGTCGGGTTTAAACTACATTTTATCCGATCATCGTTTAATCAAGCAATATACGTTTAGATCATGTACACTACTCGATCTAAGTCTATAACTTAAACAAGACCGTTAGTATTTAATTGGTTAGCTTATGCCATAATCCAGAGTAGAGACTTGCCGGTAAATGCTATCTGCACTTAGTACTTTTGTGTACGACTGAGTTAATAAATCTTGCGTTTAAACGAAGAATAGCTCAGGTAAATATTCTCGACTTATTTCCCCTATACAGGCTTGGGTTACGGTAAACTATTATCGCTTGGTCGGAAAGGGATGGATCGAATGTCGGATTGTGGCTAGTAAATCCGCATATTCTGTTTTAATCAGTTTTTTTTATAACTTAAACATCGGGGGTTAATTACCGTGTCCTGGATATCCTCGGCTCATTACGTTAGTTAATGGCCGCAACTTTAGCGCGGGGTGTAGGCATACACCCGACAGACGCTCAAATGCAATTACCCAAGACGTTGGGGATAACTCCTTCGTGAGTTCGTAAGTGATGTGTAGTTAATTATGTCTCAGTTTTTGCACTGGGTCCTGTATGTATGGACAAACATGTGAATTACGTTAACAAGGTTGTAATATCAACTCCAAGTTATAAAAAGATTTTGTGCTGATATGGACTTAAAACATATTTTAAAATGTTTTCAAAATGAGTCAGTTGAGTGTATTTACCAACGAAAGCTGACGTATTTTCAAAAGACTGAGCTTGTAGGTACAATACAAAATAGGCTGGAAGTGCTCGGTAGTGATAAGAGGATCTTGCAAATCCTAGATCTACCTAAAGTCTCTTTTACATTCATTCTTTGTACGATTTATGATCCGCCTGTGAATCTTCTATTACGAGCCTGTATATTATTTTGTATTTCGAACATTTGGTTTGTAATAGTAATTTAAATCCAAAACTTCCGATGTTCTGTGTTTAATTGTCTAAGATGTTATCAACTTACCTCACGATATTCCCCACCCGGGCCCACCGGTGTTTGATTAGCTGTGGAAAGCCGAGGTTTGACAGTTAAAAAAAGTGGACCCCACCATTATTCAACTATCTCACTTCTTTCTCTCTTCCCCTATGCGATAAACAATCACCAATTCTTTACTCAATCACCGGGTTGGGGAAGGTCGGCGACGGTATTGCCGCATGGCAAACCCGTTCACCGTTGCCTTCCCCTCACCCACCTCGTTCTCCCTTATGTTAATGCAACTTAAAGACTTTGTTATCAATTAAAAGCGTTGTAGTTTTATTTGGTCGATTGTATCGTGTATTTATAATTTTTTTAACATAAAGTATCTTATTAAAATACAATTATAGCTTTTTATTTAAAAGATAATACAAAAACTATTGAAAACAGTTTCTATTATTTTACCTGCATGTGACTATAACCTATTATATAAATATAATATATATGGATCCGGCCATTGGGGTAATTAAATTGAAAGGAAGCACGATAGGCTAATAAGTAAACTTTACGCGAAGAAAAAAATATTAATAAATTTCAACCATAATTATATATTAGTGGGTAAAAAAACTAAGATTGTGTTTGATATAGAGGATTAAGAGTCAGAATAAAATGAATAATTGCAAGTGAATTAAAAAAAATGTGTTTGGTTGGTCAAAGTAATGGAATCACGCATTATATAAGACATTCTATTCCCTTTAAAAACCTTAAATTCATTCCATCCATCTCCCTTGTTTTTTGTTTCATTCCATTCCCTCTCCCACCCTTTATCATCATGACCCAATGCCACCACCCGCCGTCATCAACCGCTATCACAATCGCCACTTCCATCCCCCCTACCAGTCCCCACCGCCACAACCAACACCCCCACTACGCGCCGTAATCATCCGTCACCGCTAGCTATCACTGTCGCAATCCATTGCTACCCATCACCACCACCATCTATTGCTACCACCACCACCTATCATGGCCAACCCCACCACCCAATACTGCCACCCACCACCGATTTTAATCCTCTCCCTTTTCCTTCCTAACAAACAACACAAATTAATGAAAGGCTTTATCTTTCCCAATAAACCACCACTTCATTGGCATTCCAATAAATTATTAATAAAAAAGTAGATGCTCATAGTGTAACACCCCAAAAATATTAAATCATATAAATAATTAGGGGCATTTAATCTAGTTAATGAAAGGTTTCTAAGTAATAAAAAGAAACATGAATTATGGTCTTCTTTAAAATAAACTAAACGTGAGGGACTAAATTAGCCACGTGAGTGAAACTTGATTTAATAAAATCAAACAAAAAATACAACACACTCTTGTGTGTGAGTGTGTTTATGCAACCAGGGATAGAAGAAGAACACCCAACCCTAATTCACTGAGGTGATCAAATTGGAGGGTGGATTGGGACCTTTATTGGTGCATGAATCAAGAATATCGATCATCCATAGTTGCCTAACTCTAGGTAAGTTGAAATTTTGATTTTGGTGATACTTGATTTGGATGATTGAAGTTCTTGAAACACTTGATTGATGTTATGACTTATGGAAGGTGTAATTTAAGTATAGGACTATAATCCTAACGGAAAATAGATGATGAAATTATATAATTATGAATGGGGATTACTATGCTTTACATAAAGAAGTGGGTTTTGTTCTTGTATGACAAAGCCCTAAGTGATTGTATGAATTATGAATGTAATCATGTAAATTTGATTTTTGACAATGTTGCGAGTCCTATGTTGTATTGCGAGTTCTAAACGATATATCGAGTTGAACTTTATAGGTAAATCGGATGAAGCGTCAAGCGGCCAAGCCGGGACGGATACGCGCTTGAAAAGATAGCTTTAAGGTACGTGGTGTTATGCTTTGTAGAATTTCAGTACTTATTTTGTATAGTCATATGTTAAATATTGATGCAATACTTGCGGAATAAAGGTTTCCTTGAATAAAAGCGATTGATTTCGCTAGAGAAACCAAACATGTCAAAACGACAAAAAGGAATAAAGGTTTGGTGAATAAAAGCGATGGATTTCGCTAGAGAAACCAAATAGGTCAAAATGACAAAAAGGAATAAAGGTTTGGTTAAATAAAAGCGATTGATTTCGCTAGAGAAAGCAAACGGGTCAAAATGATAGAAAGAAATAAAGGTTTGGGTGAATAAACCAAACGGGTCAAAATGACAAAAAGGAATAAAGCTTTGGTTGAATAAACGAAACGGGTCAAAAAGATAAAAAGGAATAAAGGTTTGGTTGAACAAAAGCGATGATTTTCACTAAGATAACCAAACGGGTTAAACGAAGTCTTAATGCATACCGGAAGGGTT
Source organism: Scalesia atractyloides (assembly GCA_947069175.1). NCBI lineage: Eukaryota > Viridiplantae > Streptophyta > Magnoliopsida > Asterales > Asteraceae > Scalesia > Scalesia atractyloides. The sequence goes on from CAMTDV010001632.1 coordinate 31,214,992, forward strand.
GCATGAGTAATGAAATCAACATAATACCCGAATAAATGGGTAAGAATTCAAATATGTTGGTAAACCGAGAAACGAAAACGAGAATTTAAAAGTTAACATGCTCGGATTGTCAGTCATGACAAAAAGATAAGCATTTTTCGTATATGGAAGTTTTTTGAAATAAGGTCAACTATTCTTATTTGAAAGAGTTGGATAAAATAGAAAGCATACCGGACAAGGGATGACCAAATAACGCTTATAGAACCCCGAGTATTAGGAAACATTCATAGTTATGATGTTTATAAGGATTTAGAGGTGATCAAATGAGTTGTTTAATAAAAATGTAACGGGTCAATATTTCGTAAATAAATAATAAGCCGATGGCTATAAGAAAAATATGATTGATCCGGATGTTGGATTTCGAGTTTATAAGGTAAAGGACCAAATTACGATCATGTAGGAGGAAACGGGAGGTTAAACGGATAAGCGATTTAAAAGATACGAAGGTTTTCGTGTCAAAAATGGCAAATAAGAGAAATCCTGCAGCAAGCCACCGTAGCTTACGTTAGCCTACCGTAGCTTATGGTAGGCTACTGCTGTTTGCAGTAGGAAGCCCAGACCATAAGCTACGGTGGCCAACTGCAGCTTACGGCGGGGTCCGAATCAAAACTTTTGTTTTGATTGTTGGAAGATGTTTTCGAGGATAGGTTAAGTTTAATACGTTATATAAACTATATAACTAACGTTTATAATAAATTTCGTGATGTTGGGGATTAATGTAACGTTACGGATGATTGATCAAGCTAGACGAAGAACCGAACACTTCCAAATTTCAAGCTTCCGCTTTTGTTTTCTTCGTTAAGGAACATGATAGTGTTAATGTGGTTACGAATGTTTTTATATACTTAAAACTATTATGTAAACCCATACTTTTGTAATTAATTTTTGATCGCATTATTTTAATGAAATGCGAAAACATTATTAATTGCAAACAAATAAGTTAGGGCTTTACAAGTTGGTATCAGAGCTTAAGATTAAAGAGTAAATGTGTTCAGTTCAAGGCATGATCAAGACATACGTTAAGAATTAATTATGAAACGAATTCAATTAAGAATATAAGAAAAGAAAGTGGTTTAAGGTGTATGTGAGGGGGTGTATTAATACACTCGAACCTGGGAAAATACACTAAACATAAACGATGAAGGCGAGCTATATACTTGACCAAACCGAAAGAAAAAGATACATCACGTGTAATACCAAGTGATAAGGGTAAATATCCATATAATATTATGGAAATTATTAAACAAGTTGCTTACCAAGTTACTATGGACATTTCAGCTAAAGAGATGTCAGGAGAAACAAGAGATGATACAGTGTCCCTCATGACGAAAGAAATACGAGAAAAGATTTTCGAGGAAGGCAGAAAGGCTTTGGAGACAAGTCTACCCCAATTTATGGATGGGCTGCAAACTACAATCCTATCGGTTGTAGAAGAAAGAATGAATAAGTTAAAAGAAAGTCTTGTACAAGAAAAAGACAAGACTAAAAAGAAGAAAGCGTGTCCATACGACAAGTTTATGGCATGTATAAGTGACATGGAAGGAGTCTTTGAGCGAACTCATTGTGATGAGACCGACTTCGTAGCTTACGGGACCGTTCAACTAAGGGGTCAAGCAAAAGATTGGTGGGACAATCTCAAGAAGGAACACGGGGTCGAAGCCACGAGGACCATGACATGGGAGAAATTTAAGGTGCCCTTCCTTAAACATCATAGCCCCAAGCCATGATAACTAAAATAAAAGAAGAATTTATCCAATTAAGGCATATGGCTGAAACAATTAATAAGATCACAGGAGTGTTCCTTGACAAGTTGAGGTTTTGCGACGAGTTGGCACAAATAGAGGAGCAAAAGATTTACTACTATTACAACATGTTGAGTGCAGAGTATAGGGAATTCATGACTCCCTCGAAATATGAAAATCTCACGGAAATTATAAATGTCGTGTGAGAACGCGAGATTGAATTAAGGAAGCAGGTCGAGAGAGGCGAACGGAAGGCGCTGGATGCAAATCCAAGCCCTACAAAAAAGCAAAAGGTGAATGAAATTCCAAAGAAAGGGAGTACAAAAGGGGAGGTCACCTAGCTGCAAGACTGTGGTCTTGCCCATAGGGGCGAGTGCCATTTCAGAAACAAGCTTGTATTATATGCGGGAAGACGGGACATGTGGCTTCAAATTTCCCTGGTAAAGTGTCAGTGTGCTACAAATGTTACCGACTGGGTCACAAGAAATCTGAGTGACGAAAATTAAAAGGAAAGAAAGAGGTGCCCGACACAAAGATCGAAGTTCCAAGATCGAAGGCAAGATCCTTCCACATAACTGTGGCTGAGGCCAACGTTGAACTCATGTGGTTTCAGGAACATTTACTGTAAATTGTTTTCCCGCGCGCATTTTATTTGATATGGGTGTAAATAAATCTTTTATATCACATGGATTTATTCAACACCCTTTGTTTACATTGATAAAACTACATATTCCTATGGAAGTAGAAGTAGGTAATAACAAAAATTTTATTGTCTATGAAATATGTCGGGATTGCAAATTGAACATTGATGATAAGGATTACTCGATTGACTTGATACTCATGTCTATGGGGGAATTTCAAGTGCTGGTCGAAATGGACTGGTTGTCTCGCTACCACGCCAAGGTGATATGCTTCCGTAAAGAAATACAATTAACATCTCCGAATGGAAGGCATGTCAATATATACGAGGAAAAGAATTGTAACCCCATATTATGTACAATGGTGGAAGCCCATAGACTCATTCAACATGGTGTAAGACATACTTAACTTACTTACGTGATTCGGAAAAAGAGTCGCCAAAAATTAAAGATGTGCATATCGCGAAAGAAATACTACTTAAACAAACAAACAAATAGAGCAACAGAGCGATCTGACTCAACTAACAGAGGCGGAATTCATTGTTAGCGAGTATGACAAACAAACAAGTAAGATATACTGCTTAAACGCCTTGAATTGTATTGATAAACGTGAACAATTACAGAGAGAGTAAACAGTTTGACAGGGCTTCGCCGTACAACAACCAACAGATATCTAACACAACACTCAGGCTCCTCTATTTATAGGTCAACATGACTCGCACAGGAGGAAAGCGTTTGTGTGACTCGTGCGAGTGATGCCTCGTACGAGTGACAGAGTGTCACTCGTACGAGCCACAAGACTCACTCATACGAGCCATGTACAAAACAAATAAAACTTATACTAACATAAAAAAATCTGACATTCTAAGCCCTATATACATAATCAACATATCCTAGACGTAGGCAACAGACATTATGCACCAACAAACTCCGCCTTGGATGTTGCCGCAGTCGTGGATAGTCTTTAAAAACTTCTTTAAAAGATCTGACAATTAACGACCAAAGAAACATTTCAGTGGCTGCGACGCTCCTCAGAAGTTATTGGCATCTGATCTCTAGGAGGAGGCCGGTTAACTGCATTGCCAAACCAAAAGCTCCTTAGCGACGCAATTCTTGCTCGCTCATCGATTCTTTCTTCTTTCTTTTCTTTCTTACTTTGATCGATCTCCTCTAGCTTTCTCCAAGAAGCGTTCCATGCTATTCCTGAATGTACATCGTTAGCAAAACAGACATTAACAATCTTCTGGAACTGGAGAGCTTGCTCTTTGTCCTTCTCCTTGAAATTAATCTTGTTGTAGAACAAGCATTCAATATCATTCTTCGAACAATTGACTAGCCACATCGGGTCTAGTACTCGAATGCCATGCCATAGGCCATATATATGTTTGTGTGCTATGACGGCTTCGGTTAATTCCTCGGTAATCTTCCAAGAATCATCATCTGGATGGACACATATAACAGCTACTCCCGTACTAGAATCGTAGTGCCACCATTTGAAGATCTTGTAGAAGTCTTGTTCCATCTTGATAAGAGGCATATTTTTCATAACTTTTGGCCTCTTTACAATTAGCGTCACATCTTTTTCTTTTGTTACTAGATCGATCTTCGTAATTTGCTTAGGGATATGAGGCATCCAGTGTATAAATCCATGAGTTGCTTCAAGGTTGATCAGTTTCCACAGCCGCTGGTCATGAAATTTCATCTTCAAATTAATCATCTTTGTTTGAACGAGCTTTTTGATATCCCAGAATGGCCGGGTCTTGATATCGCTTAAGTATTGAAAATACTGGATCCCATACTCCCTTTAAATCGCATAAACATTTTTCTCCTCGATTCATCCCCAGCTTATAATATCCCAAAGAAATATCCGCATCACGCGTAAAGAATGTTAAGGGACATTAGAATTTTCGTTCAGCTGGTACTACCTTAAACCACCGCTTCCTCATTTCAGCAATTTCTTCAGCAGACAATTGTTGAGGAGCGGTTCCTTGTTTAACAACCTCTTCTACTTTTCGTTTCAGAAGATCATCATTTTCGGCTGCAAACAAATCGCTGAAAGTTAGGGAGTCATCTGTACCCTTGTCGGCAATATCTGTATCATCGTCATCATAATCATCATCCACGACAACTTTATCATAATCATGAGCATCAGCAACATGTTCGAAGACATAATCTACAGGCTCGAAAGCACTGATATCATTAATCTCTTCTTCGAAATCAAACACAAAATCCTAGATGTCCATGCCTAACATTTGAGCGATCTCTTCCTTTGTGTAGCAATGGAAAAACTCCCCTTCTTCAACAAATGCTCTAAATATAGAATCTTCGATTCTAGCACGACACGAACAGTAGATATTTCGGTCACCATGAAGATTCCTGCCTGCTTAGCATCCTTAGAGCTATTAGACTTTCCCTGATCTCTATCTTTGTTCACTTGATTCACAAAATCATCCAAGAACACAGAAAAATCAATATCATCATTCAAATTAGAATTTGTTACAAGGACACCTGATCTACCCATGTAAGACCCTAAAACGCATTTTGACCCAAATGACACAGCGGAAATATGTACTATAAAATTTCTTCCTTTATAGTTGTTCTAACGTACTTCAAACCATTTAATTCAACTTTCTTTAACTTAAGTACATGTTTCATTCTAAATTGAGATAACTACGTTAACATATGATTACAACCACGTCACCACTTCTACGTACAATCCATGATCTTCAACTCAATCTTCGTCCACATATCTCCCATGATGATAATGGTGATCAGACTAATCTGCGATCACCAAATACATAACCAACACATTAGTAAAGGGTGACATCTTACATAATTAAATGAATATATATAATTAATAACTACATAGTGTTCTAACTATGTTTACTACTCCATAATTATATCCTTCTAAATTTGTTATTTACAACGGACCTCGCACCTTCGAAAGCCAAACACTTACATACCTGCAATCCTATTTCACTCTCAATAGCAAATTGGTTAGCAAGACATAATCTCAACGCATTGAAGACCTACATCTCCGCATAAGCACATACCATTAATCTACATTCAATATGTTACAACCTGTGTTTTCACTTGTATGTATCCATATACATACATACCTATCGCATACAAACGTCTCACATACAAATATGCATGACATGTACCTACGACGACTCTATACCTAAATACATACATGCATGTCACGTTCACTTGTTCACATTCAATTACTGTACTTAAATCATACACTTGTTATTCATCAATAATCACACATGTAATTAAGTTAATACTTTCATGATTATAACACATTTCCACAATCCGAGTTTGATCATACAATTACATAATTGGTTATATGGCATCCACATACGAAACCACGATCATTATGCAAATTTCAAGACTCATACTTTCACATGTACTTAACTTTTACATGTCTAACATCACTTAAGAACTTTTAAAACATCTTACGGGATACCGGGATAGAAACATGATCAATTGGATGCAAGAAACAACGATGATCAGGGAATTGGCAAAACCCGCCGTAAGCTACGGCCTGCCTGCCGTAGCTTACGCAGGCCATCTTCTACCAAAATATAACTCATCTGCCGTAAGCTACGGCCAGCTGCTGCTGTTTTTGGGTTTGCAGCTTATTTGACCCGTTTTTGAGTCCCGCTCGATCATGCCTATTCCTATTTGCTTCAAATTAAACATGTAACATCTTAAACGAGGTCCCGTTTCTCTTCACACTACCATAGTCCCATTTTAACAATAAATTCTACATTTACATAAGTCCAAACATGCTTTAGTTCTGTCATTTAAGCGATAAATCTTACTTCTTAAGTTTGCCTCGTTCAGTTTTTATCATACAACATCCGATTTAGTTAACCATTATCAACCCAATACCATCACATTCATCTTAGTACTTCCATTGATTTTACATTCCTACAAGCCTCTCAACAATTAACATATAACAATTCCCTTTAAATACTAAAGAGTGATTCCAGAAATCACTTAACTTAAGCGTCTGTTTCGTATCCTCGCATCCTTTCTGTTAGCCTTCCATGCTTCCACCCACCTTGACATGATCTTATACCTTCATGTCATTATGCTTTCAATATTATTACATCAAGCCACATTCTAAATTACATTCATATCACTTTCACGTTGTCATTTCAACATATTCTAACATGAGCTTGCTAGTGAGTTCGAATATCTCATAACTAACAAAATTTCACTTATTGAATTACATCAAGCATACATTTAAATACATTGCGGACATACCAATTCATATGAAAATCACAGATTGCATCATATCTTACAGTCCATTCATGTTCGTCAAGTGGTTACATGCAAATTCACTTACAATCATCTACTAGACATTTTATCGAACACTTGGCGTACGAACCATATCTAAGGCACAAGGTACAAGTAATTTATGCCTACCTTCCTTGTTCACAACATCAAGCATCATGAACATTTTTCTAGTCGTAGATTGCACATGCAATACCATTAGACCATCCATAGAACACCATCAACTACCTAATTTTCATACAAGAAATTTGTTATAAACTGTTTGTTTTCAAAACTTTAGTTCCTAACCTCTGATCGGAATTTCCTTCATAGTTATTAAAGATCCATATGTCAGAAAGCTATAGTCAAAATTTCAGCTCAATCCAATGGTCGGATCTTCGAGAAAATCGATTATACTAAGCTATATTTTAACTAAAACGGGAATACGAACTGCTTTGAAAACGGGTTTCAAAATCACACTTAAAAAAACTCTATTTCTTAATTCCACTGTTCAAAATGATCATCTATATGTTGTGAACCATATATAAAAAAATCAAGACGTTTCAACAATCGGATTTCACGGATCGTTCGGTTCTTTGTAACGGGGTTATTGGATAACATTCTGGACAGATTTGATTTATACAATTTTAACGACTTTAAGCAAGGATTTAGAGAAATCGGAACTTACCATTACATTCGTAGCATCTATAATTGGTTCCATGTTGTAACTCACAACTCCGACCACCTCTGGCCACCACTGGCCACCGCGAATCGCCGCTAACCACCACCGCCGGCCTCCCCTCTTTCTCTAGTTCTCACTCTCTCTCTCTCTTATTTATCTCTCTAACTTGAGAGAAAAATCTGCCCAAAATGAGCCATAAGGGGCTTTATATATATTGAATTTTGGATATTTACATAATCCTCCCCTCATGTTTGATTCCTACGACAATGTCCCGTCAAGTTATGGCGAGCCACAATATGAGGTATCCATATATCCCTGAACCGAACCCGTCATATTTATCGGCATATATTACTAAAATACATTCCATTACAATATGCTGATACTCAGCAAGTTATTTTTCCTTATAAATAATTCACAACGAATTATAAAGTAATATTGCATAACTACATCTAAAATGGTAACCATACTAATGTGCTCTAATATCTCTTTAAATTACATAACACAAAATAATCTCATTTACGCATTTTGGGGTGTTACAACCCAAGTCATCATCACCACCATCATTATCGTCATCAGAATTATCAGAAAATATATCATCGAAATCATCTAAGTCTTCAGTTTCCTTTTCAGCATTCTTATCAAATTCATCTATATCAACTTCAATTTCTTTTTCCAACTTCCTCTTATTGAGCCATTCTCGATGCTTAGCTGAAAGATTCGACGTGTCAATTTCAACATCTTTAGGCTTTCCAACCAACACAGACTTCTTTGAAACCGCATACACTACCACCTCAAAAGATACTGGCACAGATTCAGCTTCTGGCTTAGTTGAAACAATCATGGGATCCTCACCAACCATTGCCTTTCCCTTGCCCTGAGCATCAGATACTTCTTTGGCAATGCGCTCCCGCTTGACAACCCTTTCTCTGGCCTCAGCTTTCTCTATCGCATCAGTTTCCACAACTATATTAATTCCGAGTTTCTTTGTGAGTATTTTCTCGAATAAGCTCATCTTTTGCTGATTTCTGGGATGTTCTTCATCATATTCTGCCATTCGATTTCTCAAACGCTCATTACCCGATACGATACTCGCCAAAATAGCTTCTAGCTGCTATTTTTCTGCATTCAGCCCATTGAGTTGCTCTTGAAGCTCAGCAATTCTGGCATTGTTCAACATTACTTGTTTTTCAAATTCTTCAATACACGCATCGTTGAACATGTCTGCCGAGAAATCTTCCCCCCTGGTATGTCGCCAAAATCAAAATCAAAATCGAACTGGGGTTGAGATTGAGAGGGTTGTGGTGTTGGCTGTGGTGGTGGAGATGGAGGTGGTTGTGGAGTCGGTTGAGGATGTAGTGATGGTGGTGGTTGTGAAGTTAGCTCAACATTCACTTCTTCAACAATCTTTTTTTGCACTTTTCTTTTGGATTTGTCTTTCAGTGAATCAGTGCTTCTAACTGCTGTCCTTTTAAGACGTCTAGAATATTTCTTAGAAGTTTTCCGAATAGGAGTATCGCTATCTGAACCCGAAGGTACATACGTCGTATCGTCCTCCCCTGATGCTTTTCTTTTCTTCTCTTCAGCTTTTTTTTGAAGTTCAGCCAGACGTTCACATTCTGTTTCTTTAACTCTTTCTCTTTCACCAGCAATCCTATCTTCTGAATCAGTACTCGAAGAGGATGCTTCTTCAACCACCCCTTCTTGAACTCCAAACTCTTCCTTTTCGATCTCAGCAGCCAAAGTTTCAACATTCTCTTCTTGCTCTGATTCATCAACTAACCTTGTGCTTCCAGAAGCACGCTGCTTCTTTGTAGGGACATTGGAGGAAGATGGGGATATTTGCTTTCTTTTCGTCCTCTTACCCCCCCCCCTTTTCTCATCTTTCGAGAACCATACGCTTCTCTTTGCAACGAAACCTTCTAAAGCTTCCAACTTTTCATCTTCGTCTCCACTATCCGCTTTCCTCCACTTTCCTTTAGGTGAAGCCACATAATCTTTATCAACGATAGCTCCAAAGACAGGTTTTGCATTTGGGAAGGCTTTGAGATGCAGATTCATCTTCTTTAGAGTTGACACATCCATATGCTCCAACTTCAAAACATCATCTTTCTTTTTCTTCAAATCCGGATGTAAATGGTCGAGCGACATCTGAATAAAGCGTGGATACTACAGAAATTTCTCACGCTGAATATTTTGGACCATTTGGGATACGATCAACCTTGAGTAATTGTAGGGCAAGTTCAGAATGAGTGTTGTAATAATGCACATCTGATAATCAACCAAATCGTCAAATCCGCCCTCTTGATGACTGAGAGCATGTATAACGCAGTGTGCTATATATCAAAATGGAGCACTGAGGTTAGCCTTCTTGAAGGGAAGTGCATTAACAAACCCGACATAACCCATCCTATAGAAGCACCCTTTCACCATATACTCTGGAAAACCAGTAGGGTCGTCTTCATGATCGTTGAATTCTAGTACCGTTCTGATAAAGTCTTCAGTAATCTTTACTTGAAAATCTTCGTTGTTAATTCTTACTACAGACAGAATCGCGTTTTCTTCTTCATCAAACTCAGCAGCATTCCAAAAATATTCTACATGAGAACGATATGCCGTATGACGGTCAGTGAGAGCTTTGGTGAAAGGAAGTCAGCTAAGAAAATCCAGAACTTCTCTATAAGCTACAATTTCCAGGATAGTCTCGTCCAGAAGACAACAAATATTGTGGAGAGGTGAAAACGAAGACTTCTTGATCTGTAAGCATAGACATTTCAACACTTAAAATTTTAAATAATTTCAAATTTTAGTCACTCATACGAGTTATCATTCGTACGAGTCATATACTTTGACAAGAAATTAAGTCTGAGTCAAAAACCTCACTCATATGAGTCACTACTTCGTACGAATGAACAATATACTTAACAAATTTTCAAGGTTTTGAACACTACTTCCTCGTACGAGTGATGCTTCGTACAAGTCATCAAGTTATAGACATTAAAGGACCTACTCGTACGAACGATCACTCGTACGAGCAAATATGATAAACAACATCTGATAAACTTGCTCGTACAAGTGATGATTCATACGAGTTGCAAACCGTACCAAATAACACCTAATCAAACCGAAGTTAAAGCGTGTAGATTTTAACAAATTGAATGTTGATTTATAGGTTAACAGGGCCGATTTTAACGATTTTAAGTTCAATTTTATATTTTACCGGTCTAAATACCCTAAATCTACATTTTATGTCCTTTTGGTCCAATTTTGCCATTATAACGGCTCAAAACAAGCATTAGTACCTTGCCCATTGAAAGAGGTGTGCAAATCAACCTCCCCAATAGATACGGATCATAGATCAAGAAAATAGAGTGAAAAGAACTGGTTCGCACAAAGTATGCTCTCAATAACACAGAGTCAATAGTCTGACTCGTGTGAATGAGCATCCCTTTTATACTCATTCAAGGATCAGTCGTACGAGTGATGATTCATGCGAATGAAGATTTTTGTCACTCGTACGAGTCAATGTGTCACTCGTACGAGTCAGTTCTTATGCACTTTGATAAACGATTTGATTTTTTATGAAATTTTATCTGATTTTAACACCCACTCAATTAACCAAGTCCAAGTTAATGACCCTGGTTATCTGATTTTCCTACCATGTCCAAGTTAATGACCTTGTTGACCATTTTTTACCAAAACCAATTTATTCTAAAATTTAAAGTTTCAAATTAATGAACTTTATGAACGTTTTTAGGAAATCTTTTCTTTTTTGATCAACTCACAGCCCGTGAACTTCAGCTTTCCTCCAGCAATCGTCGTTTTGACTAGAACTAACGGTGTTTTCATCATCGGTAGACTAAATCTAAGATAAATTGCTAAAAGTAAACTTAAAATCTTTTTGGGATTTTTCTGAAAAGAAAGAATAAGTAAAGATGTATTTACATACATATTTTTATGAGTTTTGTGTTTAGAGGATCATATCAAGTATTTAGACAGATCACAAGAAACGTTGATCTTGGTAGTAACTTTAAGTTCTTAAACAGATTTACCTGGATTGCCAATATACTTATCCACTTAAACTTCTATACGTTTCTCAGTTTTTTCAATATATGTTAGGTTATATTAAGGAACATGAAGTAACTGTGTTTCCCATCTCAGAATATACTCCCCCATCGAGATTCCCAGAATATCATTTCACAGGTGAATATATCTGACTGATATCTGTAAATGGGGTGAATTGCAAGACCTTGCGAGCTCAGGTTAGTATTTCCATACAGACAAAGAGATGAAGGCTTGACTTTAGGTGGTGTTGCATAAAGAAATCTTTTGAACTACAGATGTCATAAATGTTTATAACATACTCATATTTTGTGCAGCTTTTGTAGGCGAATAATGCGTAAAGTATTATACAAGTTCTAGGCCATTGCTGACGTAAAATCAGAAGAACTCGTATAATACCCCAGATATCGATTGAATATAAAGACCTAGTATCGCAAAATCTGGCATTCTCTCAAACGAAATTTCGGAGTACTAAGTCTATATATCCAAGAGATGTCGACCCACAAGTTACTCTGTTGTTTCTTTTAGGTTTATATCTTGAATAACAATTTATTGAACGGGTGAAGCCTATTGGCACATCCTCAGTAAGATCTGTTTAATTACTTGTTTAAACATTCCATATCTTTAGAATACAATGATTGTCAACTGATGTAATATGATTACCTCTTTTTTCACAAAAACTCTTTTTGACTTTTTTAAATGTTTTTGTATGTTTCCAAACTTTTCTCCCCCTAATATCAAAAACATATTTTTGGTTTTTAGTTTTTTAAAGAAAGTATATATACAGAAACACATGTCATACCGATGAGAATCACGTCAAGTCCTCATCGTCCTCAAATTCAACCTCATGAATATCCCTGATGCCAGATTTCGTAAACCATTTAATTTAAACGGATTTTTAAATCTTGAACGATCAAATGCTTTGGTGTAAAAATCTGCCTTTTGGTCATCAGTGTGGATTTTTTCAATTCTAACCAACTTTTTCTCGTAGCAATCACGGATAAAGTGGTATCGAATTTCTATATGTTTAGTGCGAGAGTGTTGAACAGGATTTTTGGTGATATCAATCGCTGCCTTATATCTACATAAATTGGCGTATCAAGAAATTGAAGTCTATAGTCTCATCTGCTGTTGTATCTAGAGAATCTGGGCACAACAACTGGATGTTGAAACGTATTCAGCTTCACATGTAGAGAGAGCGACTGCAGTCTATTTCTTGCATTGCCATGTTACCAAACAAGTTCCGAAGAACTGGCAACCAGCAGTAGCAGATTTGGCATTAAGCTTGCAGCAGCCAAAATCAGAGTCTGAGTAACCCGCAAGGTTGAAGTCGTCATATCTAGTATACCACAAGCTGGTGCTTGGAAATCCTTTCAAGTATCGCATGATTCGTTTGATGGCTAACAAGTGCGAATCTCTAGGATTGGACTGATAATGGGCGCATAGGCATGTCAGATACATGATATCTGGTCGCGAAGCTGTAAGATACATCAAGGATCCGATCATCGAGCGATATAATGTTTCATCGACTTTGACTCCATGAGTGTCTGGACAAATGTCGTGATTGAGGGTGTAACACGCAGATGCGACCGCTTCGCTCCAGAAACTAATTGGCAGTTTTGAATCCACGGGCATGGTTCTGGCAGTCTCAATCAGTGTGCAATTCTTACGTTCAGCAACTCCATTTTGTTGAGGAATATAGGGAGCGCTGAATTCGTGAAGAATCCCCTTTTCGTTGCAGAACTCAAGCATACTTTTGTTCTTGAACTCGGTACCATTGTAACTGCGGATTCTCTTGATAGGCAAGTGATATAGGTTTTCAAGCTTCCTGAAGAGAATCATAAGACTTTCAAATGTTTCTTCTTTGCTCTCTGGAAAGAAAACCCATGAGAATCTAGAGAAATCATCTGTCACGACCATGCAATATAGATCTCCACTAAATGCTTTTCACGTTTACTGGCCCGGATAGATCCATATGAAGCCTTTCTAGTGGTAGCTTGATAGAATTTATAAGCTTTCTTGGGTGTGATTTCTTATGTTGTTTCCCCTTCTTACAGCTCAGACAATCATCACATAACTGAAAATTCTTCAAATTAAAACCCTCCACTAGGTCGTTGTGCACCAAATAATTCATCTTTCTCAGATGAATATGCCCCATCTTCCGATGCCATAAGATATACTCCTTCTCTGTTTCTTTAGAAACAAAACACCGAACCTTCTTTGATTTATATCAAGGACATAAAGATCATTCTCTCTTGGAGCGCGCATGAGGATCCACTCCTCAGGAATCTTGAATCCCGGCTTTAGAATTAAGCATTCTTTGTCATTGAAGTGTGTAGTGAACTTTTTATCACAAATTTGCGAAATACTCAGTAGATTGTTCTCTAGCTCTGCAATGTAGTTCTCCTTGTCGAAGGAAGCCACTCCATTCATAAGAATACCTTCACCGATGATTCTTCCACCTTGAGTTCCAGCAAAACCAACGTAACCTCCCCGGATAGCTTTGACATCGTGTAACAACGCAAGCATCCCAGTCATGTGTCGTGAAGCTCCACTATCCATAATCCATTTTGACATGATCGATCTTGGGAGCCCCTGCACACATGAGGAAGAAACTATTTAAACAGAGAAACCCAAGCCTATTTGGTCTTGGGTTGGTTTGGAATATCAAACTTCAGACCAACTTTGACCTTGACATTCTGTTTGACCTCTGTTTTGGCTGGAACAGATGGTTTCAGTTCTACCTTAGATGATTTGACTTTAGCAACCCAAGTTTGTGTTTTAAAATTGGCCCTTTTTGAATAAAACTTTGAATCCTTTTAACGATTCTTGGTGGAATTTGCACCAATATCAAATTTGGAATTTAGTTGAATCGTTGATTTTACATTTTTGTGAGATTCATTGTTTCTTTTCAAAATTACAACCATGGGTGCCTTTTGTTTCACATCTTTGGTAGATCTGTTGAAGTGGGAAACAGGTTTTGGATTTCTTTGTGAACAATGTCGTGCAATATGCCAAACATTTTTAAACTTGTAACACGTCCTACTGTCTTTTTGGATAGAGGAATCCAAAACTTGTTTTCTACTCTCTTTTTCTTTCTTGAATTCATCATTGGATTGTTTACCAATGATCTGTTTTTCTCTTTCGGTAGTTATTCCATAAACAAAGTTGACTTTCTTTGTAAAGTTCAAATTTTGAAACTTGTTGTTTGTTCTTTTCTTTTGAAAACCCAACCCAGCCCTTCTGTTTTCAGGATAGTCTCTGTTTCTTTGATGGTAGGATTCGTTAACACATTTTGAATTAGAATAAAATGATGCATCCTGTTTTTCTAAATCAGAATGGCTCACCTCAACAAGCTTGAACAACTTTTCAACACGATCCAGATTGACATTCTGGATTGGGAAATCCTCATCAGAATATAGTTTATCAGATCCATGCATTTTGTAAACAATGACGTTTGGATAAGTGTTTAAAATATTTTCTGATGATTCAACATCCGATTCAGATTTTTCAGATTCACTCTTCAGAACACTTTCAACCATAGTTTTAACCACATCAGAATCACATTCATTTTCAGATTTTGTGTAAGTTACATCAATGTTTGTAGGCAGCTCGTTTGATTTTTCTATTTTCAATTTTAAATTGAGCGCCTTAACCATCCCTGATGGTTTTTTACAATCATGGCTATTCCACATGGGTGGTGGAACACGATCGTAACTTGCACCTTTGTTTTCATCATTTTTAGATTCTTCTTTGCTTTCGATCTTTGGAAGAGTGTGATCAATGACGCATGAACTTGTAGAATAACTAATTAATAATTTGTTAACACGTTCTGTTTCTATTTTCATTTTCTCAAGTTCACTTTTTAGCTCGGAGATTGTATTTAAATGAATATTAATGGCCATTTGTTTGTCCATTAAAGTGGCCTTGAGCATTGAAAGAGTTCCGTCATTTTCTCTGACCACCTTTTCATATTGTTTAACAGATTTGCTTAATTTGTCATAAGCTTCTTTAGTTGATTTATAGCCACATGACAGATTATCTGTTAGACATTTTAGCTCATTGTATCGTGTTTCTTTTACAACACATTCACTGCATGGCTCGATGCATTTCAAGCATGGTTTTTCTATCACAGACTCATTTTTTGACACGTTTACCTCATTCACATTTGCCATACAAGCTTTGTTGGTCTTGTCAGTCAACTTTTCGAACGTCTCATCAACTCTCTTTTCTTCAACTTGCGGCTTCTTCTTTTCTTCACAAGATGATCGATGGCTTGGCTCAAAATAACTTGCAAAATTTTTCAAAATATCATTAGGCAGGATATGTTTAAAAGCACTATTTAACAATTCCTCTTCGTCTGACGATGTGTGATAATATTCTTCAGGAGTTTCGTCAAAAGATGCCTTTGCATATTCTTCTGGTTCTTCAATGATTTTGGCGACCAAAGCCAAAATTTCGTTCTTCGTGATGTACTTGTTCCAATTGAAGCCTTCGTCCTCCTAAGTCACGATAAGAGCTTTGTCTTTGGAGTTTGATGGACCATCTTCGATTTGCACCAGTCTTGTTTTGGGTTGAGGACGATGATAGATGGCTTTCTTGTAATAGTCGTTAGCAAACGGGTTTTGATTGCCCTGGACTTCTCCATTTGGACATTCTCGTTTGAAATGCCCCTTTTCTCGACATTTGAAGCATGTAACTTTTGATTTGTCGAAGCCAAGTTTCTCATCAAGTCCACCCAAGTTGTCTTTTCCGATAATCTCCATAAATCGTTGCGCTCTTCTGATGATAGAAGCCATAAACCATTTGATGTCAATCAATTCCATCTCGACCGGATCAATCTGATCATAATCCTCTCTCGTCATCTACGAATTTCTAATCTTCCCTGCTACCAAAATGTCGTATGATTCGAGTACCGAGGCTAATAATGACATATGCTATTTTGTGGTGTTCTCGTTGAAGTTTTGATCAATTTAGAAATCAACAGCAATGTTGCATTGTAGAACCCGTTGATTAGGATTGGATTGATTGTTCTGGTTGATCTGGGTATGACTTGAACTATGTGATGATTGTGGGCTTGGAGGCGTGTTTGGGTTGACATAAGCAAAGGAATGAAACCATTGTGTTGACTTGACAGTGGGCTTGGTGTGTTGAAAGCGCTGAAGGCAGATTGGATTTTTGGAGATTGTATTTGCGCAAGAGGACTACCCTTGTAATACAAATTTGCATCTTGTTGCATTTGGGCGCCTTTGCTCTTCGCCATTTTTTGCATCTCGAGCTCATGCCCTTCCAATCTCTGAATAAATCTTGGTAATGAGAAATTACCATACTCTGTGCCATTCTTCAGAATAGTCAAGTAAGTAGACCATTCTCCTTGAGGTAAGGAATCTGCTAGCTTATTGACTAATTCTTCATTCATCTTTATAATTCCCATGGGCTTCATTTGCATAACCAAGTGACAATATAGTTCAATCAATCGTTTCACCGTCTCTCCCTTGATCAAAGTAAAGATATCGAATTCTTTACTTAACAATGCTATCTTCCCCTTCCGAAGTTGCGCATTTCCTTGAAATTTCAACCGTAAAGCATTCCATAACGATTGAGCTTCATCATGCTGTAGGAGCGCCAAAATATCTTCCTTGATGGCTTGCTGTATGATGTTCATCATCTTCTTCTTGTTAATGAACTTATCCCTTTTGAATTCCGAGAGATGAGCAAACGTGTTTTCAAGACCATTCTCTCCAACCGGTACTTGATATTTCTCTTCAATGGCAAACCAGCAGGTGAAATTATTCGCTTGAACTCAATTCATGAATGTTTCACTCCAACTATCAAAGTCTTCAAGGTTCATCAACTTTGGAGGCTTTGTCATCGTGCCCATCTCATTCTTAAGATTCATATTCTGAGTTGCAGTAGTTGTAACTGCTGATGCAGCAAATGCATTGTAAAACTCCTGTTTCATTTATTCTGCAAAAGTTTTTAGAAAAACACTATCGAAAAATACTGATTAGAATGACAAAAATATGATAGAATGTTCTTCATGCGAGTGACCAGCTGCTCGTGCGAATCAGTTGATTCGTACGAGTGAGAAACTTTTATGATCCAAAGCTTTGTGCGAGCGAGATGTTCGTACGACTGAAAGGATTACTCGTGCGACTGACTAGTTCGTGCGAATAACTAGTTCGCGCGAAAAATTGCTTCGTGCGAATGCCAGCTTTTACTTGTAAATTTTTAGGAAAACTTGTTTGCTCGTTCGTACGAATGACTTAATTTGTACAGGTAGTCGTTCGTACGAGTTCTCTCTACACTCATACGAAACAACTCAGGTTACCAAACAGATGATTTTTATAAATTTCGACAAGATTTAGGTTGATTTTAGATCTGTAATTATCAAGGATTGATTAGAATTGATTTTAACGTGATATACTAATTTTGTCCATGAATTCGTCCAAACCTAAGATTTGTATGAGAAAGTGTAGATGTAGAAAAATCCAATGGTTGAATCTGGATCTAAAACTGTTGGAAGTAAGCAAAAACTTGATGTTTGTCCTCAGATCAGACCTTAAGGCTCTGATACCACTTATGAGAGGGGATCGGCTCTCCTCTTATGAGAACTGGACCAATCTGACTCAACTAACGGAGGCGGAATTCATTATTAGCAAGTTTGACAAACAAACAAGTAAGATATACTGCTTAAACGCCTTGAATTTTATTGATAAATGTGAACAGTTACAGAACGAGTAAACAGTTTGACAGGGCTTCGCCATACAACAACCAACAGATATCTAACACAACACTCAGGCTCCTCTATTTATAGGTCAACATGACTCCATAGGAGGAGAGCGTGTGTGTGACTCGTGCGAGTGATGCCTCGTACGAGTGATAGAGTGTCACTCGTACGAGCCATAAGACTCACTAGTACGAGCCATGTACAAAACAAATAAAACTTATATTAACATATAAAATCTGACATTTTAAGCCCTATATAAATAATCAACATATCCTATATGTAGGCAATAGACATTATGCACCAAGAAGTTCGAAGATGTAGTCCTGGACGATTTACAAGAGATACCACCTGAGCGTGAGGTAGAGTTTGGGATCGAACTAGTCTCGGATGCAAAGTCGGTAGCTAAGGCACCGTATAGGTTAACACTGTCGGGGCTTCAAGAATTAATGTCGCAGTTGCAAGACTTATTAGATAAGGGGTTTATTCGACCAAGTGTTTCCCCGTGGAGCGCACCGGTATTATTCGTAAAGAAGAAGGACAGAAGAATGCGCATGTGTATAGACTACCGGGAATTAAACAACTTTACGGTAAAGAATCGATACCCGCTTCCGAGAATCGACGACTTATTCGACCAACTACAAGGTGCGAGTTGGTTTTCGAAAGTGGACTTAAGGACGGGCTACCATCAACTGAGAGTGAAAGAGGAAGACATACTCAAAATGATGTTTAGTACACGATACAGGCACTATGAATTCCTCGTGATGTCTTTCGAGCTAACTAATGCACCTGCGACATTCATGGATCTTATGAATCGGGTTTGCAAACCCATGTTGGAAAAGTTGGTGAGAGTGTTCATCGACGACATTCTCGTATATTCAAAAAATGAGGAGGATCACGCTCGTCATTTACATGAAGTATTGAAAACTCTTAGATGAGAAAAACTTTATGCAAAATTCTCGAAGTGTGCCTTTTGGCTTCAGAAAGTACAATTCCTCGGGCATATCATAAGCGCCGATGGAGTACTAGTAAATGCATCCAAAATTGAAGCAGTGTCGAAATGGAATCCTCCGAAAAATCCTTCGGAGATCAGAAGCTTTTTGGGGCTTGCGGGATATTATAGGCGGTTCATTCAAGATTTCTCTAAAATTGCATCGCCATTAACTAAATTAACCCGAAAAGACGAAAAGTTTGTCTGGAGTGACGAACAAGAAAGGGCGTTCCAAATGCTCAAGGAAAAGTTAACCAGTGCTCCGGTATTGACTTTACCGGATGGCACTGATGACCTTGTAGTGTACTCAGACGCATCGCACCTAGGTCTTGGGTACGCACTTATGCAACGTGGTAGGGTGATTGCCTATGCCTCTAGACAACTAAAGGTCCACGAAAAGAGATATCCGACTCACGACCTCGAATTGGCGGTGGTGGTATTTGCCTTGGAGACACTACTTATACGGGGTGAAGTGCACTATTTTCACCGACCATAAGAGTTTGAAATACTTCTTTGATCAAAATGAGTTAAATATGAGACAAAGACATTGGCTAGAAACAATGAAAGACTATGATTGTGAAATCCATTACCATGTGGGAAGGGCCAATGTAGTAGCGGATGACCTAAGCCGAAAAGAAAAGTATACACCCATACGAGTGCGGTCGATGCAACTCGTAGTAACTTCGGGTTTGCTCGAACGAATCTGAGTGGCACAAGTAGAGGCGACAAAAGAAGAAAATTAGAGAAAAGAGCGTGTGAAGGGTTTAGTGAAAGATATTGAAGACGGAGAAAATGGGATGAAATCCCGATTCGGTAGAATTTGGGTCCCGAACACTTATGGTGTCAAGGATCTTCTACTCGATGAGGCTCATAAGTCTCATTATTCGATTCACCCAGGAGCAACAAAGATGTATCGAGATTTGAAGCAAAATTCTTGGTGGCCAGGAATGAAAAGTGATGTAGCGAAGTATGTTGAAAAATGTCTAACTTGTTTACAAGTAAAAGCGGAGCATCAAAAACCCTATGGCAAGCTCTAACCGCTTGACATACCAGTTTCAAAATAGGAACATGTTACGATGGACCTATTAACCATGCTGCCGAGAACGACTCGAGGATTCGACGCCATTTAGGTGGTCGTTGATAGATTGACAAAAGCGCCCATTTTATTCCAATTCGGAGGTGCATATGAATGAAATTATAGCACACCATGGATACCGGTATCAATCATATCCGATAGAGATACCCGGTTTACTTTGAACTTTTGGCATGATTTCCAAAAACAGATGGACACAAAACTGTTAACCAGTATTGCCTATCACCCCCAAACAGATGGACAAAGCGAACGAACGATTCAAACCTTAGAAGACATGCTTTGGGCATGCATTATTGATTTTGGTGGTAGTTGGGATGTTTATCTACCGTTAGTCCTATTCTCTTATAACAACAGTTATCATTCGAGCATTGGTATGGCACCATATGAGATGCTTTATGGCCGAAAATGCCGAACCCTAGTAAGTTGGGGCGAAGTGGGACCGAGAGAACTCGCCCATAAAGACGTGATTAAGGCCATAAATGAAAAGATTGATACGGTACGAGCCCATTTAAAAGCCACTCAGGATCGAAAAAAGTCATATGTGGATAAAAGAGGAAGACCTATCGAGTTTCAAGTAGATGATAAAGTAATGATCAAGGTATCTCCGTGGAAGGGGATCATTCAATTTAGGAAGAGAGGTAAGTTGAGTCCACGATTTATCGGACCATTTAAGGTTATTAGTTGGGTAGGCAAGGTGGCTTACCAAATAGAACTTCCGGATGAATTAAGTGGGATGCATAACACGTTCCATGTATCACACCTCTGCAAATGTTTAGCGGATGAAACGGCATATGTACCCTATAGTGATATTGAAGTCGATAACAAGCTTAACTTCGTAGCTAAACCGATTCAAATCCTTGATCGAATGGTCAAAAGATTAAGGAACAAGGAGATTGACCAAGTGAAGGTCAAATGGGAGCATCGGTAGGGATCAGACACCACTTGAGAGTCTGAAGAGGAAATGAGACGACTCTACCCTTCGTTTTTTGGTACGTACATATGTTTCGAGAACAAAACCCTTTTTAGGAGGGGTGGACTTGTAACACCCCAAAAATATTAAGTCATATATATAACTAGGGGCATTTAATCTAGTTAATGGAAGGTTTCTAAGTAATAGAAAGAAACATGAATTATGGTCCTCTTTAAAATAAACTAAACGTGAGAGACTAAATTATCCAAGTGAGTGAAACTTGTTTTATTAAAATCAAACAAAAAGAAAATACAACACACTCTTGTGTGTGAGTGTGTGTATGCAACCAGAGATAGAAGAAGAACACCAAACCCTAATTCACTGAGGTGATCAAATTAGAGGGTGGATTGGGACCTTTATTGGTGCATGAATCAAGAATATCGATCATCCATACTTGCCTAACTCTAGGTAAGTTGAAATTTTGATTTTGGTGATACTTGATTTGGATGATTGAAGTTCTTGAAACACTTGATTGATTTTATGACTTATGGAAGGTGTAATTTAAGTGTAGAACTTTAATTCTAACGGAAAATAGATGATGAAATGATATAATTATGAATGGGGATTACTATGCTTTACATAAAGAAGTGGGTTTTTGTTCTTGTATGACAAAGCCCTAAGTGATTTCATGAATTATGAATGTAATCATGTAACTTTAATTTTTGACAATGTTGCGAGTCCTATGTTGTATTGCGAGTTCTAAACGATATATCGGGTTGAACTCTATAGGCAAATCGGGTGAAGCGTCAAGCGGCCAAGCCGGGATGGACACACGCTTGAAAGAAAAGCTTTAAGGTACGTAGTTTTATGCTTCGTAGAATTTTAGTACTTATTTTGTATAGTCATATGTTAAATATTGATGCAATACTTGCAGAATAAAGGTTTGGTTGAATAAAAGTGATGGATTTCGCTAGAGAAACCAAACGGGTCAAAATGACAAAAAGGAATAAAGGTTTGGTGAATAAAAGCGATGGATTTCGCTAGATAAACCAAATAGGTCAAAATGATAGAAAGAAATAAAGGTTTGGGTGATAAACCAAACAGGTCAAAAAGATAAAAAGGAATAAATGTTTGGTTGAACAAAAGCGATGGTTTTCGCTAAGATAACCAAACGGGTTAAACGAACTCTTAATGCATACTGGAAGGGTTGCATGAGTAATGACATCGACATAATACCCGGATAAACGGGTAAGAATTCATATATGTTTGTATACCGAGAAATGAAGACGTGAATTTAAAAGTTAAGCTCCACTATTAAATGGGTGAGACATGACAAAAAGATAAGCATTTTCGTATATGGAAGTTTTGTGAAATAAGCTCAACTACTCTTATTTGAAAGTGGTTGAATAAAATAGAAAGCATACCGGATAAAGGATGATCTAATCACGCTTACAGAACCCCGAGTATTAGGAAACATTCATAGTTATGATGTTTATAAGGATTTAGAGGTGATCATATGAGTTGTTTAATAAAAATATAAACGGGTCAATAATTTCGTAAATAAATAATAAGCCAAAGGCTATAAGTGAAAAATATGATTAATCCGGATGTTGGATTTCGAGTTTATAAGGTAGAGGACCAAATTACGATCATGTAGGAAGAAACGAGAGGTTAAACGGATAAGCGATTTAAAAGATACGGAGGTTTTCGTGTAAAAAAAAGGCAAATAAGAGAAATCCTGCAGCAAGCCACCGTAGCTTACGGTAGCCTACCGTAGCTTACGGTAGGCTGCTGCCGTTTGAAGAAGAAAGCCCAAACTGTAAGCTAGGGTGGCCAGTCGTACCTTACGGCGAGATCCGAATCAAAACTTTTGTTTTGGTTGTTGGACCATGTTTTCGAGGATACGTTAAGTTTAATATGTTATATAAATTATATAACTAACGTTTTCAATAAATTTCGTGATGTAGGCGATTAATGTAACGTTACGGATGATTGATCAAGCTAGACGAAGAGTCAAACACTTCCAAATTTCAAGCTTCCACTTTTGTTTTCTTTATTAAGGAACATAATAGTGTTAAGGTAATTATGAATGTTTTTATGTACTTAAAACTTTTAAGTAAACTCGTATTTTTGTAATTAAGTTTTATCACATTATTTTAATAAAATGCATAAATTTTATTAATTCCAAACAAATAAATTAGGAATTTACACATAGATAGTGAATGCTTTTAATTTGGTTGACATCTTACTAAACTTTTTTTACCATTAATAACGACAACAATAATAGCAGCAACAATAATAATAACAATAATAATAATAATAATAATAATAATAATAATTTCAAACATGGTAACTGATATATCAAGTTTTTTTGGCCTTTTGTTGATTTTGTCTTTTTGTATTATTATTTATTTATTTGTTTATTTGCATAGTTAATTTTAAGGCTTTTTTCAATTTTGTAACATAACTTTGGATTTTCATAATTTTGTCACTAAAGTTAAA
This sequence comes from Scalesia atractyloides, assembly GCA_947069175.1. Classification (NCBI taxonomy): domain Eukaryota; kingdom Viridiplantae; phylum Streptophyta; class Magnoliopsida; order Asterales; family Asteraceae; genus Scalesia; species Scalesia atractyloides. Next base: position 31,238,659 of record CAMTDV010001632.1, read on the forward strand.
ATATTTAGTTGTTTATTAGTTTTTGTTTTATCTTTTTTTTGGATTTGTCCATCGTTAAATTACTACTTAGTACGGTGTTTAGTTGTCATATTTGATCTCTCAACTTTCTAATATGTGTCGATATAAATTCAATTCCGTCTACTTTTTATGTAACATGAGTCACTTTGTATTATCATTTCGTTTTTATACTCATTTTTGGTTGTCATCGTCCGATTGCTACTTAATACGATTTTAACACATGAGACTTAAGACTAGTAATAAAAATAATCTAACATTCTTGTACTTTGGCATGTTTTTTATTATATAATTATTTGATTAAATGCCTTATTGAATTTGTGTACCAGTTATAAATTTTCTTAAGTTTTAAATTTAACTAGTTAGGTAAATTGTTTCTTATTTAATACTACGTATGCCTAGGTTGAAGGGTGTGGGAGTATTGGTTGGGTCATCAATCATCACGTAGCACTATTAATGCAATGCTACACCACTTCTCTGCCTCATTCACCATAGTTGGCGTGTATTAAACCATGGCAACCATGAACCTCCTTTCTTTTTTCAATATTTCTCTCTTTTACATTAAAAATAAATTAAAACAAGAGAATAGTGATTTGTATCATAACCACGCCCTTAGGGTAGTAGTTTTGGATAATGGATTAGAAATGGGTGACATAACGCAGGTGTGCAGGGTCATCATAACTATGATAGTTATGACCGCACCCTATAGGCTTATGATATTAGTCCAAACAAATGTCATTAAAATAAAAAATATTATACTTTATGTTTTTTCTTATAAAAGATACTTCATAATCTTTTGCATATAAAAGACATTGCATTTTGTGTTCTTTTCCTGTAAAAAGTCACTCAACAATTTTTTCTCATAAGAATACTTTCTATTTTTTTCAAAGAAGTCACTCAACAAGTACATCAATTTGGATTTATTTTTTTTAAGAATATAAAATACATAAGCAATGCATGATACAAAAGAACACATGTGATGACTTGCATTAAGTTCCAAATTCCATTTTAACACTTTTTTTCTCTCGCATCACATATAAATTATTTTGTTAGAATATCTCAAGAATTCATCTAACATATGAAGACGAATTTGATTTGTTTCCATCTTTGTAACTATTAAAAGAAATAATATTTCTAAATTTAAAAAATTTAAGTTTAAATATTATATACAACTGCATTTTGTTTTAAATCGTTTCCATCTTATTCGGTTATGAGTAAAATAATTGAATATTGTAAACAAAAGTTGACATCACTGATGTGTAACAATTTTGCATTATTTTGGTGTAAAGATGGAATTTATTAAAGAAAAATCTTATTCTAGGTTATTTAATACAAGAAATTAATTCTAATTTTGTTCCAATTTGACATATGTAATGTCTTTTATGTGTAAAGAATTGTTGGGTGGATTTAACATGAAAAAACATAAATTATAATGGTTTTATACAAATAAAATTGTGAAGTGACTGCTATAAAAAAAGTATAGTATTTTTATATAATATTTACTCTTGTTAATATCAACTCAACTACTCTAAAAACATCCACAATAAACTCATTTTGGTGATGTTTTTAGATATCACATAGTCACTTGGCTCACCAATAAAATAAATTCTCTCTCTTGCACTACTTAAACTATCCATAATAAGAACCATCAAAAATACCTAAAAACATGTCCAGTGGCTGTCAAATCAGAAAAACACTCATTCTTCAAAAACATCGAAAACTCACCCAATAAGAAAACCAAAAAACATCTAAAAACATTACAAGATCATCACCACCTTTTACATTTGCTTTCAATTACCTATCTTCTTATTTCAATAAAATATTTAAGAATCCTTTAAATTATTTGGATGGATGGAAATTTAAAAAATTTAGAAATAGAGAATTTTAATTATAAGTTTTTTATTTTAATAAAAACAATAATAAATATTTAGATACTTTTGTAGTGAAAATTATAAACTTTGAAATTTATAAACATTACAAAAGTTAAAACACTAAATTAAATATTACAACACTTAAAATTACACAAACTAAACATTGCAATAATTCAAATTACAAACTAAACCTTACAATAATTAAATTACACAAATTAAACATTATAATAATAAAACATTACATAAATTGAACTTGTTCCTTAAGAGACCATATATGTTTCACCAAATCGGCACAAAGTGCATGATGAGCCTTTTCATTGCGTAAATCTGTGAACTTCTGCAAGTATTGTTCAAATTTTGTTGGGCTCCATGTTCGTAAGTTAGTTGTACATCTTCGTCATCATGCGACCAATTACTAGTAGCATAACCTTCATCATCTACAATCAAATTATGCATTATAATGCATGCATACATGATATCACTTATTTGTTGCTAGCTCCAGGCTCTTGCAGGACCAGGTACGATTGCCCATCAATCTTGAAGAACACCAAAAGATCTTTTCTTGCAGACTCGTGTCTTTTTTTATATTCCTTTCATTTTGTCACCTTGGGAATATGTAAAGCTTTTCACTAAGGTAGCCCATTCTGGATATATACCATCTACAAGATAGTATCCTTTTGTGTATGAACTACCATTAACTGTAAAAGTTACATGGGGGAGCATTACCTTGTAAGAGTGTTTCGATCTACAGATATGTGAATCTGAAAGTTGACCACGGCCCGTGCCCAAGGGGTCATGACCCCATGTCTTTTGTCTGCTTCTGTTTGTCTTCTTCTGATCTGCAATCTTGAAGGGGCACAACCCCATACCGACAGAGCACGACCCCGTGCCAAATTTCTAATTTGTTATTTTTGATCTTGAGGTGAAGCTCAGAGGGTTGGTATAGTGTGATGTCTTCCCGTCTTTCATGCCTCTGCTGGATTTTGTCGTTAATTTGTTCCTTTTGTATAAACTCAACATTTAAGCTCTTTTTATCTTGAAAGTTAAAAGTATACAAAGAAACACACGTTTTCCCACATCAATACTAAATAGGTTTGATTTTGTACCATATTTGATACAAGTTATATGTTGCATTTGGCGCATATCAGATATTATCATAGAAAAACTAAAAACGACTTTTAAAATAGACTAACTGAAAAGGATCAGGAAATCAGCACCTTAAAACATGAAGCATCAATAACTAGAGACCAACTCCAGTCAATGATAGAAAAATATCATAAATGTCAAAAGGAGTTGGAAGACACCCAAGTCACTTGTGATAAATGGGTACAGTCTTGCTCTAATTATGAAAATTGCTAGAAAAACAGATAAAAAGCAATGAGAAGTTTGTTGCAAGTCTTGCTAAACCTGACTAATTTTTCAACACCTCCATTTGCTCAAAGTTAGTTTAAGATATTTCAACCAAGTCAATTGGAAAAGAAGATAAGATTAGTAAAACCAGTGGCAAAAATGTCCTTCTTGAAAAACCACAAGGTTCCACTCAGTCTATTAAACCAAAATATGTTTTTAAACCAACCTGTTCAGATGAGTGTGATGATCTTGATAATTTCAATTGACTTTTCAAATCCAGATGGTCTCAAGCCACCTAACTTAAAACTCGTTCCTATTACCAACTCTCAAACAGATGTTAAATCATCTGATCTGAAAAGAGATACGAAGGTAAAAGGAAAGAGAAGATTTCAGATATGTTGTGCAGTTTTTGTGGCAAAACAAACCACTGGGTAAAAGACTGTTTCAAGTTAAAAGCCCTTGAGATGAAACAAACCAACAAAATTTGTGAATCTAATTTTGGGTGCACCATATGTGGTTAAAGCAACCATTTGACTCAACAGTGCTCATTTCTAAGATCACAAAATTCTGTCAAAAAGAAATATGAGTTTCAAAAGGGATAATAAACCTGGTAACATGCATTCTCAGTCATTTCCCAAAAGAGTTGAGTATGATCATATTGGTGTACCTCCAAATGCATTACCTAGAGGCTATGGGCAACCACCATGCAATATGGTGCCTTACAGGTATACAGAACCTGCACCACAACCACAAAAGCCTAGGGTTAATATGCATCCTCATGGGTATCAATACCTTGTGTGGTCAACCACATATAGACCCAAGTGTGCAAGCACTTGTAGAGGGTCAAAAGCATCTTTTGGAGATTGTTCAACAACTTCTTGTGACCAGTGACCAATCCCAACAAGCCATTGCAATGGTTAAGAACACCAAATCTAATATAATACCTTAGATCAGCTGCAAGATTGACCCATTCACCACCATCTATAGGGAATCACTTATGGTAATTTTAAAGTGCCAACAGAGGCTACCTACACAACTATCGTTCTATGCCAATAAAAGTAAGAAAAATGTTATGAAAAAACCCAAAATTTCTCTATCTTCATTTTTTGTCTTTAAAGTTAGAAAAACAAAAAAAAATGTTTTAAAAATAAAGAAAAGATTCATAAGATCAACAAAATCAAAAACTATGTTCAAAGGAGTTAAAACATCTGTTGGCGTGGTTCAAAACTCTGTTTAAGTGTGATACCCACTGACCAAGGCAAAAGAACCATTGTTTTTCAAAACCACTATTTGAATTTGAAATTTAAACAAACCATTGTTTTCACCCAATACTTTGTTGAACTCAATAAAGATTTCAGACAGAGGTTTTAAAACACCGATCAAGTTATTCTAAAGTTTGTTGAGCCCAACAGAGGTTTCAACAGATATTTTTGAAAAAACAGATCTTTGATATATTCATTAGAGTGTTTCCTTGTTGGACCCACATCTTAATATAGGTTAGTTATGACAAATAGCAAATGACCACGTGGACAAAAAGGTAACCATTATCCAGGTTTGCAGCCCTATTCCATTAACCCTATAAAACCCAAGAATTCAGAGTTTACTTCTATCATCCATTATTGAAATTTTTCAAAGCAATTCAAAAGAGAAAAACTCTGATTTTGCTTCCAGCGAACTCTGTTTCGATCAATAGATTTTCTTGACAAAGGATTGTCAAAAGATTTGAATAATAGTTCATCATGGATCTCGAAATCAAAACCCCACATAACTACCTACCGTATCTTGTAACACAGCAAGAGCACGGACATCCACCCCATCATTGACATCATCAATTCATCCAAATAACTTTACATACTCACCGCAGACGCCCCAATCTATCTTTCTTCCCTAATAGAATTTGGGCAAATGCAAAATTATCCCTACAAAACAAAAAGCGCTTTCTCATTATCTCCACAGTCAATAAAGAACATGTGGAAATCACCACACAATCCATCTCCACAATGTTCCATCTTGAGGTTATGATAGGTATGGAAACTTACCCTACAAGCTGAATTCATAGAAAGGGGCTATGAAAGTCAGATGATGCGGGCAACACTTTTCAAACCGAAGTTCCTACCTAAAATGAAATTCTTTTTCCATACTCTCTTGGCTTGTATCTATGCTAAAACCACTACTTTTAGTGAAATACCCCTGAAAACTCAGTACATGGGATAGGCTATCTTAAGAAATTTAAACCATAAGCTATCCCAGACACTGTTTTCTGATTTGGTAGCAAATTTGAGGGCAATCAAGAGAGGTACTAGCAATCCTTTCCTCATTTATCCAAGGCTGTTGAGCTTTTACCTGCAAAATGTTTTAAGAAAAGAATGCTTTAAAAAAGGTGAAGAATTATAAAGCAACAGTCTTTCTAATGAAAAATTTACTCGCATGATGGCCAAGAGCCATGAAAATGTGGTAAATGAAAATGTTTTAGAAAATCAAGCAACAGATGTTACAACATTAGTTGCTGAGCCCACTATGACCATAGTGCAAATCCTAGCATTGTGGAACCCACACCAGACATTTCCAAACAAACATCATCCACTTCCATCCCTAAATCCAAAAGAAAAACCACAAAAAGGGTATCTCTAGGGGTTGAGATGCAAGAGATCTTTGTTGCAGTACAAAAGCAACAAACACAAACATCTGTTGTAACTTCCTCACAACAGATGCAAGCATCTCCATCAAGCCAAACTCCTCACTCTTCCTTACAAAAGAAAGATGTTGTAAGCACAGGGGACACAAGTCAAGGGGGAGATACATCATTTGATTATCTCTTCTCAAGCGCCTCTCCTAGGACTGCTCCTCTTTCACCACCACCTACATCAATAGTCGATTCACCCTTACAAAAATTGCTAGAGGCAGTTGATACATCTCACTTGCACATGCCTAGTTCCTCTCAATCACAAATCAAAGAGAGTTCACTCCAACAAGTGACTAGGGCAAGTTCAGAGGTCATTGTTATCCCACAAGCAGAGGAGGTATTTTATAGTCGGCTAGATTAGCGGTGTTGGTGAACGGTAGCCCAACTTTCTAATTCCAATGTTACAAAAGGATACGACAAGGGTCTCGTTGTCACCTTTTCTCTTTCTGTTCGTTATGGAAGCTTTCTCAAGTATTTTTTTAGAGGATGTGAAGTGGGAATTATCGATGGCGTCAAACTCCAAATAATGGTTCGACCATCTCTCATCTTCTTTATGTGGTTGACGCTTTCCTCGTGGGAGAATGGTCGGATAAGTGTATTAAAAATGTGACAAGGTTGCTTAGATGTTTCTACACATGATTAGGTCTTAAAATCAATGTTTATAAATCTTTCTTGTACGGGGTGGGGTTGAGTAATGCGGATGTGTCCTGCATGGCTCAAAGTATTGTTTGTTTGGGGGAGACGCCTTTCACATATTTGGGTATATAGATGGGTGCTAATATGAATCAAGTGAACAACTAGAGACCGATCTTTGACATTTTTGATAAAGGACTTTCGAATTGGAAGGCTTGAACCTTGTCTATCGGGGGGAGGTTTACCATTCTAAAATCAGTTCTTGAAAGCCTCCCAATATTTTTCAATCTTTAAAGCCCCGATTACAGTCGTGGAGGGATTGGAAAAAATTACTAGGAGATTCCTTTGGTCCGGTTCAGTAACATAAAAATGCATTGGGTCTAATGGGAATGGGTTACGACTCTAAAGAAACATGATGGGTTAGGTATTTCGTGGCTCAATGACGTCAACAACGCCTTACTATCGAAATGGATTTGGAGATACTTGAATGAAGGAGATAACCTATGGAAAAAATTGATTGATACATGCCATAATAATAAAAGAGATTGGTGTATTCTACCTTTAAACAAATACTTATCTAGTTGTTATAAGGCCATTGAAAAGGTTGAATCAGGTCACCTTTTGAGGGAAAAGAAATTCGACTACGATATTAAAGGTTGGGTAAGTAGGGGGACCAAATTAGGTTATGGTTGGACATCTGGGAAGGCGGCAGGCCTTTCAAGGACAGTGGCCTTTACTGTTCGGACTGGAAATTAAAAAGGATGTGTCTATTATGGAATGTTTGGATATATCTAGTCCTATGCTGACTTGGAAGTGGAGATGGAGTAGATCCTTCGGTTCGATGGACGAATGTCAACAATGGGAGGAGTTGTGCTCAACACTCGGCTCGGTTAATTTCTCGAATGATAAAGATAAATGGTATTGGACGGGAGAAAGGAACTGGACCTCAGCGTAGGTGCTAAGAAAACGATGTTTTTTTCAGCTCTGGAATTGAATCAAAATTGCGTTATGACTTGCTGCAAATGGATTCCCCTTAAATGTAATATCTTTGCGTGGCAGACAGATCTCGATAGGCTGCCAACTTAGATGGCCCTTCAGAGACGAAACATTTACGTCGATATGACTTATGTTTGTTCTGTGAAGATGGCCAAGAATCGGCAAACCATGTTCACGGCCTGCAATTTTGCCTCGGAAGTTTGGGATAGGTTCAACTCATGGTGTAGGCTCCTTCCAATGTTCGTCTTGTCGATCAAGGACCTGCTCTATCTACATCGGGCCTCTAGGCTGAACAAACAGGAAGCTTAAATGGTCCATAGGCTTGTGATTATTACGTGTTGGATGATATGAAAGGCAAGGAATGAGAAGAGGAAAGAGAACAAGGATTGTTAGGCGATGGTATTCTAGCTTCGGTTAAATCAACTGGCTACCTTTGGTTTAAAAGTAGAGCTAAAAACAGAAATGTAGTCTAGTAGATTGGTGAAACAATCCTCTATATATGCTTGGTTTGTAGGTTTTGGCCGGCGCTTTTTGAGTCGGTTGCTGCCGGGCCCATTTTGGTCTCAATCACGGTGTGAAGAAAAGTTATCTTTGAAAAAAAGTAGATAATTTTTTTATATTAAATGTTCCATATGCCTATTATGCTCTTAGTATCATTATTAACCAATCAGCTGGTGGTCCACTGACAAATGCAAAACTTTTAAACACATTTGTAGGGAGAGGTATTGGGTTTAAGTTCCACAGATGACAGAAATAAAAGAAATTTTTCGTTCAAAAATATATTATTATTTTTTTCGAAAGACTAAACACACACTCACTACACTATTCCTAATTTACATCTTACCCAAGATTAAAGCTTAGGTCTTCTCAAAAAAAAAAAAAGCTTTGATTCTTAGCACCGAGCTATAACCCAAGTAACTAATATCATTATTATTAAAAGCTATTTTAATAAAAGTGTAAGATGACTAGATTCTATTAATATAGGTCATGTGGCTTGTCTAAAATTGTGATGTATAATTTTAATTTGATATTACAGGAAAATATCTATAAATTAAGGCTTAATCTATTCGCACACCCCTGCTGTCTATTTGGACATCTTTGGGTTCTAGACGGGTCGTCTAGGTCTAGACGGCCACATAGCACTGATTTTGAGGAGTCAGCAAGTACCTGGCAGGGCCCATAGATTTTAGTGTTTAGACGGGCCGTCTGGACCTAGACGACCCGTCTAGGATGTTGTGTTTTTTTTGTTGGAAAAGGGTGTTTTGGTGGGGAGATTGAAAAAATAGTGTTTTGGTGAGGTAAATTGGTTGTTGTTGGAGGTTGATTTTTTAGGTGTAATTTTAGGTTTTTAATAAGTTTTGTTTGTTGTACAAAAAGTGAGTTATGTTTTTCAATCGTTTATATATTTAATTATTTTTACATTATATTTTTTTAAAAAAATATAATACTAAAATTTAATACTGTTGACTTTTTAAGATGAATGCAACAAGTGTATGTTGTTTCTGTATTACATTTCAATGTCGATTTAACACAAACAATCATCAAGTAATCGAATAACTGAAAACAAAGTTAAATATAACATATATAACATAAATTTGTACAACCAAAGCAATATTTATCTGTACAGCTGAAAAATAAATACAAAATGTCTATGCATACGATTCGGCCTCGGAGTCGGAATCGGGATCTGGCATCTGCAGCTGCTGCTGATGTGGTGCTCGAGGTGGTGGGAGCGGTATGGGAGGTAACCCGTCTCTCTCAAGTCTATCCTGCATCTCCCGAACCACCCAGCCCATGAGATTCATAAGCCTGTCGACGTCGGCTCGTAAGCGCGGGTATGTCGCAACCCCCGGGGCATGACCTGGAAGGACGTGCTGCGGAAACTAGGGCGCCCCGTGAGGTGGTGGTGGCGGTGGCGGTGGCGGTGCCGGTGCCGGTCCGTCAACATCAACCGGAGGGTCCTGGACTGCCGCTGCCTCATCTGTCGGCGGATGGATTGGAGCGAAGTGATCGGGCAACAGGTTCAGAATCCATGGCTCACCTTCGCGGATTTTAAACCGCTCGCCTGGCACGGCGAACCTTTTCACCAGCCTCATCCCCCGCAAGGTCAGAAAACCCATCCGCGTGGACGGTATGGCCGGCGGCAAGTGCCGGTCCGACTCCGGCACAAGACCCAACGACCGGGCGATAACAGTGACGTACGCCCCGCCGTACAAAAAGCCGCGCTCCTGCCGGTGGTGGGCGGAGGCGAAGTACTGGGCGAGACCATGCGCAAGTGCGCATGGCCTCCTGTACAAAAGGCAATAGAAAAAAACAAGTCGGTGCTCGTACACCACTCACGGCTTTGTTCGCGAGCGGTAATAGACGTAGCGAGCATCCGATGTAGATACCGGCACATTATGTTAGCGAAAAACGGAAATTAATTTATAGCAACAATAATCAAACAAATAACCTTATAAATGTACGTACCTGTACAGCGGGTCGACAACGTGGGAAATCCTCCCCTTTGCCCTGACATGCTCCCAAGTGTCAGGGCCTGCGACCACCTCCCAAAAGCCCAAAAGAGTGGCTTTATCCACCACCACAAGCCCCTCCGTATATACATCGGTGGCAATCTCCTCCTGTAAGTATATGCCGCTATGAACGGCAAACTCTGCAAGCGTCATCGAACGCCACACACCGGCCAGCCTAAATAAAACCTCCGGCGGAGGGGGGGACCCTGTGGCTGGGGAGGCGGCTGGTCGACCCGTGGAGGGTAGAACGTGAAGGTGGACAGAAACTCGACGAGCAGCTCCCTGTAAGTCGGCGTGCCGGCCAGGTCAAACAGTCGGTTCCACAGGGAATCAACAAAAATGAAGAATCGAAGTCTGGGCGTCTCCCTGATCGCCTCGATCGCGTCCCAGTCGACCGCCGAGTGCGATCCGACCTGCATCCAGCGTAGCCTGCCGCAAAATCGGGCAACCTCGGTGTCGGGCGGGAACTCAAGGTATGGGTGGCCGTGGAGTGGATCCACCGGCGCTGCCGGGGCCCGTCGCGGACCAGTCGCCTAGCAAAATGGGCAATCGAGCTTGGCAGATACAATGTTGTGTATAAGCCAAGACCGGCAATAGAAGGCCAGATATTGGCCGATTTTATCGCGGAAATCCCGCAAAATAAAGCGCAGGAGTGTGAAGAAGTACAGAATCCCGCGCCGGTTACGGACAACCGCGCATGGATACTTCACACCGATGACGCATCCAACGACGATGGCTCAGGGGCAGGTCTTCGCCTAATAAGCCCCGACGGCCAAGAATTCACCTATGCCATCAGGTTGGATTTTAAAAGCACAAATAATGAAGCTGACTACGAAGCGTTCCTGGGTGCGCAGAATTTGGAAGCCCATGTCGACTCACTCCAAGTTACCGGACAGGTCAACGGCCTGTACGATGCAAATGGCGAGGTAATGGCCTTATATCTAGAACAGGCCTAAGTCTTAATAACCAAATTCCAACATTTCAAGATAACCCATGTTAATCGAAGCGAGAACAAACATGCGGACGCTCTCAGCAAGCAAGCCGCTACAAGCTTCAAGCACCTTGCGTGAGAGGTGCGCATTGAGATACTAGAAAACCCTTCTATTCCTTTGCGACAAGTCAACAGCATAGAAATGGGAAGCCCATCCTAGATGTCTCCCATCATCATGTTCTTGCAACATGGGAGTCTCCCCGAAAGCAAAGCGGAAGCAAGGAAGATCCAGAACAAGGCACTCAATTTTGAAATGGCGGATGGTATCTTATACCGGAAGTCATACCTTGGACCTCTCCTCCGCTGCGTTCGCGCGCAAGACGCCAAGTACTTGATCCACGAAATACACGAAGGGTTATGCGGAATTCACGCCAGACCGCGCATGGTCATTGCAAAGATCATGAACGCCGGATACTATTGGCATGGCATGCACCTTGATGCAGTTGAAACATTGCGAAAATGCGCGTCAGCGCCATGCTCCAAAGACAGTGTGCCCTAAGAATCCCTTGATTCCGGTAACAACAGCGTGGCCTTTTCAGCAATGGGCAATCGATATGGAGGGACCATTCCCAGTTGCCCTAGGAGCAGTGAAATTCATAATCGTTGCAGTCGATTATTTCACAAAATGGGTAGAGGCCAAACCTCTCGCATCCACCACAGCAACTGTAGTGCGAAAGTTCATTTGGGAACATATCATATGCCGTTTCGGATTACCCTTGCGCATAGTCAGTGATAACGGCCCCAATTTTGCAGCCAAAGAACTACATCAATGGATGCAAGAGATGCATATCGAGCACGTTTTCACTTCGGTCGCGCATCCCCAAGGAAACGACCAAGTGGAAAGGATCAACAAAAGCATTGTCGAAGGAATCAAGACAAAGTTTGGAACAGCGCGCAGAGGTTGGGTAGATGAGCTGCCAAGTATCTTGTGGGCTCATCGAACCATGCCTGAAACCAGCACGGGTGAAACTACTTTTAGCCTTGTGTATGGGACGGAGGCAGTGATTCCTGCAGAGATAGGCCTCCCATCACCGCGCATGTTGGCTGCGCAAAAAACAAAATAACGAGGAAGAGCGCAGGCTAGATTTGAACTTGTTAGAAGAAAGGCGTGAAAACGCTGCCATTAATGAAGCAAAATACAAGTCCAAGCTAAAGAAATACTAAAACGCGTGAGTCCGCATATGCACCTTCTTACCCGGAGACTTTGTTCTACGCGACAATGAGGCATCTAATGTCGAACGTCCTAGAAAACTAGCACCCAAGTGGGAAGGTCCTAATGTTATTCACGAAGTCCTGGGAAAAGGCGCGTATACCCTTAAGCGCTTAGACCGAACAAGCATCCCCAGGACATGGAATGCGGAGCAACTAAGGCGATGTTACATGTAAATACCTAAGTACATAGTCTCTTGTCTATCCGGAAATGCGGCCTTTGCTCCTAATTATGTAATAAAGATAAGAGTTACTTCACCACTTTCTTATCTTAATGTTTCGCTACAAATGTGCGGAGCACACTTTGAGTATGCGCAAAAACAACTTGGTGCACAATGACTCATACAACATAAGTCACTACTTACACACTATACACAAAAGCTGATATCCATACGCGAGTTCATTACCAGTTTTATTCGGTATACTTGCACAAAGTCGTTTCAATCCACGCAATTATTGTAACAGAAAAGAAACATTTCATTAAAAAGATAAAAAAGAATATACGTAACCGCGTCACGCATGGAACAAGCAATGATCCTACAAAGATATTACATTACAGATCCTACACTAGTCTTCGCCTTCAGCAGTGACTTCAGCATCTACCGGGAAGATATCCTTAGAGCGGTTGACAAAGTCATCATTGGTAAGAGCCTCGCTCACCAACTCCAAAGCAGGATTTCAAGGCGGTTATACCCCTGCTGCGCCTTCTCGAAGACAGCTCCAGTATTAATCCTGTGAGTGGAGGCATGGCTAGAATCCCATGGAGTGTCCAAGGCATGAGCCACTTGTTGCACACGCTCAGCATAGCCTTGCGCATGCCCATCATGGCGCGCAGCAACCACCAGCTTAGTCATTGCACCATCCAACTCCGCAGAATTCACAATGGAATCGGCAATATGCAAATTCAAAGGAAAAATCAGAGCCATTCTATAAAGGTCAGAATAAAACTCAAGTGCAAACACTTACATGGCCAATCCCATGTTGTTGAAGCCACAGCATGTTGCTGGTGAGTGATTCCACCAGCGACTCGGAGATGGCGCGGGAGTTCCCGGAATCTCCTAATTTTTCCTCCCCCGTTTCCACCTTCGCCTCCGCCAATTACAGCTTCCGCACGAGTTCAGCATTTTTCACTGAAGCTACCCGGAGATCTCTCTTAGCGCTCGCCAAAGTAGCGCAAGCTTCGACCTGTTTAATTTCAACAAGGTTAGCAACATACCTTAAACTTATCAAAAGAATAAACACAAAAGAAAAGGAGGTACCTCTCTCTTTTCGCTGTGCTCACATTGCACACTGGCTTGTGCAGCTGAGGCAGCGACCGCCTCTTTCTCTTTCTTCTGGCGCGCCACATCGGCGAGCAGCTGGGCCAACTCATCCCTCAGAGATCTCTTCTCCCTGTTATCTCTCTCGCAAGCCTCCTTCCACAACTTGCGTTCCTCAGCAAGCTTGGCTTCGGCCTTATTCTTCTACCCCTACGCAGACCACCCTTCAATGCGTTGATTATCGGCGAAGGCAGTCTCCCTTGCTGACAATGCAGCTTCACGCGCAGCCACTTGGGCTCGCTCCTTTCCAAGGGTTTCTTGAGCAGTCTCAAGATTCTTCTTTTCCTTCACCAGGCCCCGCCAGTCTCGAACAATCTTGTAAGTCACCGAGGCAGACATGGCAGCTGCTTGGGGGTACGTGTCATACGTCTCTTCTTCTTCATAGTCAGAAAGTAAACGTACCTCCGCCGGGGGAAGGCTCCCTTAAAAAACTCACGGCACGCCGGCCAGTGAGAAAAGTCATCTCCTTTCTCCAACTTCCACACTGGAGTGTGGATCTCTCCAGCTTGGGAAGAGGAGAATTACCTATAATAATAATAACCCCTCGGAGTCTCATCCGGGCGGATGGGAGACAAACCAAAGGCGGCAGAACCTTGATGCGCGTGTTCTTCCAGCACCACATCGGGGTCTTGACCAAAGAACCTCGATTCTTCCACTTCCACGGTAGGTTCCCCAAGATCCACCCGGGATTCCTCAACAACAACCACAGGTTCTTCAATGTCCTGCTATTGTTGCGTCAATGGAACACCCAAAGTTTCCAAAACTGGAGAACCCACATTAGTACCGATACGCCACCTTCCACCTCCACGTGAGGCCCCTCCCTCACGCCGACCGGTTCTTCTGCCCCAGCAGCAGCATTTCCTTCTTGACCACTGGCCTGGGTCATTGGGGATTCAGCCTCCCCAGCACTTGGGCCGGAATCAACCAAAACCGGCTCATCTGCCACTACACAATAATAAGTGTTAGTCGCATACAATACAAAACATGGAAGAAAATATCAAGGGTATAAATACTACAAAGGGATATTCTAGATGTTAGTGAGCCCAAATCAGCCCGCTTCCCAAAAATGTCGCCACGCAACCTTCTTAGGGGGTTGCACGGAGAGGGTCTCCTTCGGCCGCCTCTTCCGCTTCAGAGGCACTTCTGGAACCTCTTCAGGTTCCTCCGGGTTAACTGATATGGCGGCTGCAGCAACCGCCTGCTTCTGTGTAGCCCTCTTCACACCTACAGGTTTGAGACCCTCCCACGAGTCAGAGATGACCACATAAGTTTTCCACTTGTTAGTGATAACGCGCTTACCTTTGGGAGGGCCTGCCCCGGGTTGATTCGCCTCCCTACCCGCCACCGCGCTTGACCCCGTGCGCCTCTTCTTTTGTGATCTGGGCCAACGCCCAAATCCATCAGAGCGCATGCATGCAAATAAAGATGACAAGTAAGTCATCTGTAAGAACGCGCAAGCAAACAATATAAACTCACTAGTTGGTGGCGCAGGAGCCGCTAGATCAGCGTCCTTGATCAAGGCAAAATTATCAAGGACCTGCGCGTACCAGATAGGCTCATCCCGCTTCAACGAAACCTTATCCATCCGCCCTTCCTTCCTTTGGAAGGCGGCCAAGAACAGCGGGGCTCCTGCAAGTAAAACACACGCATGAGGAGCGAATGCACAACTCCCAATCAATCAAGAAACAAGGGAACAAGGAATACTTACTGCGGTCGCCCTCAAAATACACTGGTCAAGACCGGCGCTCGGGTCCCCACACCAGGCTCATGTCCACCACCACCAGTACTCTCTCTGGCAACTAGATTGCCGGAATCTCTTTCAAGTCACCATACCAGGCGTCAAGCACTGGTATGGAAGGGTCTCCGCCGGAATCTCTTCCAGCCCCCGGAACACCATCGGAGCCGGTACCTCACCGGCCTTCACAAAAAAGAATTTTGCCTTCCAATCGTGGAAGGACTTGGGGGGAGAGAGCAAAATTTTCCGTGTCTGCGCACGGAGCTAGAAAGAATAGAACCCCATTGAACAATGGAGTTGATAAAAAATACGGAACCGGTCGTCGGTGGGAATAGACCCAGTCATCCGGCAGAAGAACTTAAAGTGACAGATTCTCACCATTCCCATCGGATTCAATTGGTAAAGGTGGAACCCGTTGTGAAGGGATGAAGAAACCCTACCGGAGCACCTCTATTTATAGTGCTCACATTTAATGCGCTCGGAGAACGTGTCTAACACGTGGTAATGGTGACCAATCAAAGAAGGACGCGTGACGAGTGAGTGGGGGGTGACGGTTAACGTGCGCGCGTGGCCAACACGCTCTCTACCCATTCACTAAATGAATGGTAGACGAAGCGGCTGAGTGCACGCCACAACTGTCAGACGTCCTTTCAAATCCCACTTTTTCTCACCAAACCACCTGCAGACGTCAGAAGATCAGATTTTCAAATTCCAAGCGTGAAGACAAAATGTTTCCTTCACACAAACGTTTCCTTCCAACACTTAGAAAAATTTTCGCCACCAAATAAACGGCGCAAGCATCAATTCTTCTAGTCCAGCACTCCTCCCAACTTACAACATGCGTGTAGGAGCAGCACTGGACTAGGGGGACTTGAGGAGGTATGGTTCCACGTGACCTTGATCCAAGTGTCACAA
Source organism: Scalesia atractyloides (assembly GCA_947069175.1). NCBI lineage: Eukaryota > Viridiplantae > Streptophyta > Magnoliopsida > Asterales > Asteraceae > Scalesia > Scalesia atractyloides. The sequence continues at coordinate 31,254,889 of CAMTDV010001632.1, forward strand.
AGATAACCATGCGCGCAACGTGCAATGGGGCGCCTTCTTTGGATTCAATAGGTCACACAATGAGCCTTACACACTCAGCGCAACGGTGAATTAGACCAACCTTTACAGGTCACACAATGAGCCTTGCGCACTTAACGCAATGGTGAATTAGACCATCTTCTATAAGTCACACAACGAGCCTTGTGTTCTCGCCACAACGTCAAGTTAGACTCAGTCGCGCAAGCTACAAGACCCTGCGCACAACAACATTCCTCTAAGCTGCGAATCCTAAAACCTTGCAAGGACAAGACACACATGAGAAGCGCCTTATAGTCTTAGGACAAAAGGATGCCCCCCTGACACCCTGCGCTGGCGGGAAAAACCTTGACAGCCTCGTAGAAGGGAGTAAGCACTAAGAGATGTTGACCATACCTCAGGGTACGAAATGGCAGAGCTGTGACCAAAGGTTACTTGGCAGCTTGCATGTGACAGCGCTCATGACAATAAGGCAAGTGTCACACCATACACCAACCACTATTCTGCCAGTGACTATTCCACTTTCTCCATTTCGGCTGGCAACATGCCTGACACCAGAGACGGCTGCTTTACACGTGGCACCACTCAACACCCGACAAAGCATACCTCTCGACAGAGAACATTAATTCTCCTGCAGGGAGCATTTAATGTCTGCCGCCGAGGGACAAAAGGGATGTCTCTAGTTGTATGGGCCGGGCCCAAGGCCCACCAGCATTACTCCTGAACATACCTTCTCTTGGCTATTAATAAGTATCGAATCTCCAGGTACGGACATGCACACATACTTGCTACACAACTTACCACACACATAAGCTCTTGCTTACATCAGCAATCACTCGTTTTCTTACCCAAGATACTTATTCTCACGCCGGAGTGTGGTCACGGAGAAAACCACCCTTTCCTCGTGGCGAGATTAACGGCGTTGCTAGTTTTGTAGATCAGTTTGAGTGAGCTTGCAAACCCAAAGGCGAAGTGAGAGGTTAACCATTTATGCAGAAACACTCTGGTTGTGACTTATATATCCCTGGATACCCCTAGGTTCAACCGGTGCTTCTTCAGCATGGATATAAATTTTATGGCTTAGTGATACACCTCAGATTACTCTTCAACACACAAATCGTATAGGGTCTATGATTCGTATATCTTTTTTTTCATTAGCTATACGACTCATATGCAAATATATGAGTCATATATAGACTTTGTCGGATGAGGTTTCTATATATAACTTGTATATTTATATACGAGTCGTATATTAGGTATCTAAAGATCCAATTAATAGTACCCTTAACACTACCCTTTTTATTTAGTATTTAGGATATTGAAAATATGTTATACTTTAGGTAAAATAATATACAGGATCTACATGATGAAATTTATAACCATATATATTTCATTTAATTAAATTTTGAATACTTAGAATATCAATTTAATGTGGTAATTAAATAACTCCTGCTAAAAAGAAATATATATATATATATATATATATATATATATATATATATACCACAACTAAAAAGAAAATGCAACAAGTCTCTTGAGATGGCGTTTGCTTCTTTCATCTTATCTGCAATGTTGTTTCAGGTATTCATCCATGAATATTCAATTCTCTTTAACTTCAATATTTTATTGCAATTAGCAAATCTTTATACTTTTTTTCAAAAAAGTCTGTAGAATTGATCAAAATGAAAAAGCGAAACCTTACAACTCCTTTTCATCTATCAATAGCTTTCATGTGTTCTATTCTTTCTGGGTGTGAAAACACCTTTTAACTTAACTTGTAATATCAGCATTATTCCTTGGTTTTTATAATAATAGACAAAACAAAAATTCAATGATTCAATTTTTTCAAGCGTGGCATATGATTAAAACTAAATGATGATGGGGTATGTTTAGTAGACCTAGTAAGTTCTAGCTTTAAGATATATGATAACATAATTTAAAATTCTAGGTATCAAATAAAGGAATAACGTGTGAATTTGTTTTTCTTAAATTTGAAGTTCTCTTTTGGATGCAATGCTTTGGAAATCTTGGATAACAATCACATCAAAGTTGTCAAACCCAAAGAAGATGCAGATTACGACCCTTCTCTACACGTCTTCTTCAAAGTCACCGATCTATACCTAGGCAAAAGGATGCCAATTTTTTTTGCATCAAATGACGATTCTACCCCTACACATCTACTCTCGAGAACGGATGCTGATTCCATCCCTTTCTCCTCATCAAAACTCCCATACCTTCTTAAATACTTCTAATTCTCAAACACATCTTCACAAGCCAAAGCCATGTTAACAACACTCAGGCAATGTGAGCTCAAACCTAAAGGAGATGAGTTCAAGCGGTGTGTGACATCATTGGAGTCCATGATGGATATGACACAAGAGTTTTTTGGTTCGGTCAAACCGAAAGTTTTGACCACCAAGATTTTAAGTTCTAATCATACCCTTTACCAAAACTATACTTTGGTTGAGAAGCCATTAGAGATCAATACATCTGAAATGGTGGCTTGTCATACCATGGCTTACCCTTATATGGTTTACTATTGCCATGGGCATAAGGGTCATATGACTAGGGTTTTTAAGCTTGCATTAGGTGGGGATAATAATGAGAGGATTGAATCTATTTCTGTTTGCCACAAGGACACGTCCATGTGGGACGCTGACCATATGGCGTTCCGGTTGCTCGGAGGTTATCCTGGGAGCGGTCCGGTGTGCCATGTTATTCCCATCGATAACCTTGTATGGGTTGCGTAATTGTGTAGTTTGTATTACAAATATATAATAAATGAATAATTGTGGTTGAGTTTAATGCAATAAATGTATGCATTAATTGCATACGGAATGTTGAATTAATTATTTTTATATATGTCAAAAGTTTTATAAATATGAATGCAAATTACCTTAGCTTTTTAATAAACCGTTGACAGGAGTAAAACGAGTTTAAATTAAAGTAACTAGGCTGGTTTAAGATTGGTATAGCTCGTTCTGGTTCAGTTTTGACGATTTGAAGGTTTAAGAGCCTCACTAACGGTTTAGAAGTAACCAGCATGTATACGGAATCGGACGCTTACCCTTTTTTTATTTTTCATTAACTTTTAAAAAATGTAATTATGTATACGAACTATGCTTATCAACCACCGTTATCATCATCAAAGTTCTAATACAAAGTAACAAGTTTAACAAAACAATGAAAGTCGTTCGAACAGTCGATTAATTATTCATCAAACATCAAACCAATAAACCCAGCTAGGTCAGATGCCCATACAACCCGCTCAGCTTAGTTAGTGGTTTGAACTAGAGTTTTAGTCAAAGTCAGTGAAAACGGGTCGTTAGAACACGAAATTGTAAAAAAGAAAAAAGTACGTAATTGCGCTATTAGATACAAGTGATACGAAAATGAAAGAACCTACACCTCTACAAGAGCTTGTGTATGAAGCTAGTGTTAAAATTACTTTTAATTACTAGTTATATATTTCCATCAAATGTGTACCCTCTTTTATGAATAAGTAAAAACTAAGGAAGCACTTGGTGCACATAATGTTTTAATCGTTTTTGTGTAAACAAGTGTGATCGTGTGGTGAATACATTCAAGTCTGTGTTGACTCGACTAATAAACCACCAAAGGGTTTATCAAACTGTGTTTCACAGTTTCTGTCATTCCCCAAACTTCCCCACAAACCCCGGGAAATTTTTAAACGAGATTGTCAGTCCTATGGTACCTTAACATACTTACAGTCGAGTCGGCTTGGCCAACGTTAACGAACGTAGGTTTTAGTTATCGTTATGATTTTTAAAACAAAATTTTGGTTTTTCAAAGCAACATTTTAATGTTTTAATTTTAAAGAAAATCTTTTTGATGAATTTTCATAAAATATATTCATGTTTTATTCAGATGAGGATATGTGCTAGGTAAACCTCTGTTTGCACTTTAAAAATACAAACAAATGTTTCGTACAGACAATGAAAATAGGTCAATTTTGTAGTGAATCCAAAGCTTTATCTACTTTGGATTTAGTCTTTTCTTCCACTATATCAACTCTTTAAGAATAATCTTTTGTGATGAGTAGTTGTTGAACTACTTCAAACAGTTGTTTTTGACCATCTACAAGTCTTTTACACTTGGGTCAACTATTGTTTGACCCTTTACAATGAGTTGATTATATCCATAAGGATACTTGTTTGTCCTTGGCATTTGGGGCATGTGCACAAATTCATTATACCTATAAGGTACTCTGTGGCATGGTAGTTACCCATACCTGTGAACCGGGTATTTGTTCAAGGCTTGCGTGAGAGATGTTTAATCAGACTTAATTCTTTTAGGAAGTGGTTGTGATTCCCTTTTGATAGGACCAACTTCCCTTTCGACAGGCATTCTTCCTTTTAACCTGTTTTTGTTGATATTATAATGATTTAGGAATGAGCATTATTGAGTCACATGCAGATGGGGCACCCAGATGTTGACTCACACAGATATTATTTCCTTTGTTGATATCATATGCTTTTAACTAAAAACAGTCTTTTCTCATATAATTCTTCTTTTCACAAAAGTCATAAACAATTATGTGGTCTAATCTTCCTACTACCATTGTCTCTCTTTTCAACAATAGATTGAGAGTTGGTATTAGGAATATTTTTTTTGGGAGGCTTGAGACCATCTGAGGTAGTGAAATCAACTGATTTGAAATTTTCAAGTACATTACATTCATCAGACCATACGGTTTTAAATCCATATTGTTGTTTTTTAACATGAATGAAATCTTGTGGTTTTTAGAGTGATCTTTTTACTAACAAAAGTTTTTTATCATATAATTTGTTATAAAAATAAACGTATAATTAAGAAATTAAAAATTTGTTTTCCTTTATTTATTGAAAATATTTCTTACACATAAATGTTATGAACAAAGCCTAACAATGAAACAAATGGTCCACAACGTAAACCTAAAGGTTCAATGCAAATGCCATATCACAAAACTTTTGAAGAAGAAGAAAATATAAAAGGCTAAAACAATGGATTATTCTGTAATTTTTAACAAAAGACACTCTTTTTCTCTAAGGATAAAACTAATTTTCATTGATGGCATTACCACTAAACTTGTTCTTTAGTATGTACTTATAATTATAATTTATATGCACTTATTACTTTGGTTTTATTGTAAAACTGATTAGGTTAGAATCCAATGTATTACACAGTTTTAGTAAAAGTAATGTTAAATACATAAAAATGTTTTTTTAAATAAAAACCCATTTATTGCTCTAGTTGAATACACGTGTTTATTACAGCAACGTATTAATCAAATATTTTTATAAAGATGATTTGATTCTTTTTTAAGTTATTCCGCTAGTAATTATAGTGTCTTAAGTTATAGTATTAATAAAATTATAAGTTCTTGTACATGTGATTTTATACTTTACTACTAATTATTGTTTATATCAAAAAAATATATTTTATTTTATAAAATTTATATGCTCGAGTCAAATTGTCAGTCTTTTTTTGCATGCTCTGGTTATATTTTGACTACCTTAATAATATGTATAAATGAAAAACGACTTTATATTATTTTGTAACTTCATGTATACATTAATGTAATAATCTATAGATTTAATATATATATATATATAATAACGTGTATAAAGAAAGACATTATTTAACAATAGGGTAAGTTCATATAAAAAGTTTATTTTGCCTAAGTAGAATGAGAAATAATCTTAATCATTAATTTTTGAATTCAATTGTTAAGAAGAAAATGTAGGATAAACGAGAAGTGCAAGGGTATCTAGGGAAAATCTTATTTATTGAATTTCCCTCTTCACATGCAAGGTACATGCATATTCCACCCTTATTTTTTAAACGTTCATAACTTTTTTATACGACATTAATTTTTCATAAAATTTCATCATAAATCGAGCGTCTTCTTATATTTAATTTGAATACCATATTACTATATAAAACATGATGACTAAAAAAACCTATTAAAATATGTTGTATAACATTTTTGTGCTGAATTTTTATATTACATTTTTGTGCTAAATTTTTTGTACTGAATTTTTCTGTCTTAATTTTTTTTCTAAACTTTGTGCTGGATTTTTTGTGCTGAATTTTTTTTGAGCTATATTTTTTATTACTGTATATTTTTGTTCTATATTTTTTACTGAATTTTTTGTGCAATATTTTTGGTACTGGATTTTTTGTGCGAGATTCTTTGTAATGGATTTTTTTGTTGTATTTTTAGAAAACAAAAGGGATGTCATGTAACGCTTCGCTTCTCGCAGCTTAACGTTTTTAGAAAGAATGTATCGTAATTCTATTTTCGGAAAGTCTTTACCTTGTAATCGTATCATATTTTAAATCTTTGTAAATCCGAGGCTTTGATTTTAATTTAGTTGATCATTTATACGAAATCCGAAACCTTTATACATGCTTATACACATGTTAGTACACTTATTCATACATAAATAAGTAACATTTAATCAATCTCGAATACATGCGTTTTTATCCAAAACCAAATCATACTTGGCAAATAAAGTTTATTCTAAAAATTTTTTTGCTTTGTCCGCAGCTGCGGGAAATGGTCCAAAAGCACGAAGTTTAACATTTTCCTCCTTTTTCACCACCAATTACCTCCTAAACATTTTAACACTAACCCTAACCCATTTCCTTATAAAGGGAAGCCTCCACTCTTCCATTTTTACTTTTCAAACACCTAATCACTTTCAAAACACTCCCAAAACATTATTTAAGTGCAAAAGTGAGTTCAAACTTACTTCTCTTCATCTCTTCTTTACCAATTCTTCTTTTAAAACATTTGATTAACCTCTAGGAAGGTTTTCACAAGTTTGCTTGGGCAAACTAAGGTGAAAGCTCACCATATTGAGGTCCAAAAGTGTTACAAACTTTCTGTTTGTTTTAATCTTTTCATAACTTCAAAAATTTCATGTTTTCTTTACGTTTTCTTCCTCTATAATATTTTATTTGTGCTATTTTTTGTACTATAATTTTTGTTCTATAGTTTTTTGTAATGAATTTTTGTGCAATATTTTTGGTACTGGATTTTTTGTGCGAGATTTTCGGTAACAGATTTTTTGTTGTATTTTTAGAAAACAAAAGAGATGTCACATGTCATTTTCACACTACTACTTATAAGGAATGTCAAACATCATCATCTCAATCCTTCTTAGCTTATTTAGGCAAAATCCATTTTTTAGTAGATTCTTCCCCTTCGATAATATTATATTATTATATTTTTTGTAATACGAGAGTAGAGATTTTTATCCTAAAATGTGTTTAAAATTTTTATTTAGTATTATTACTTAGGTGAGAAGGCACAAAAAGATGTGACAAACTAATATGTGTCCAAACGATTATCGTTAACTATAACATAACATAATATAACAAAAAAATGACATAATATAATATATAACACACAACTAGTAAAATCCTTGTTAGCATAAATGAACGTTTAACACAAGCTTAGTGGCCTATATAACGATTAAAATAAACTAAACGGTTTACGGCATATTAGCGCGTTAGTTCGTCTAACCTTCTCAATACTTACAAAAAGGAAAAAAGTAAAAACTTTACTCACTTTCTTGTGTCATATTAACAATAATAATACTTTATTTCATTAAGGCTAATAACATACTCTACTAGTTATTATTATAAAATATATATAAGATACATAAAATAACTAATTCTAAGATGTTTTAGAAAATATATTGAATGTCTTGTTCAATATAGGAAAAGTTGAATCAGAAAATCTATTAATAAATGTTTTTATAATATGAAATAGGATAATTTATTTAGGCATCTATTCATCAATGGTTGTAATACACTCACTAAAACACGATGAAAGTAACAACTTTTTTGTTTTTAGAATGGTAAAAAAGAATACTATATGTAAGGTTGTTACGGATATTCAAAGTTATAAGTACATCCGGGGTAAGTTACATTTTTCATTTTCATATTTGTTCAAAATTTTATAGTTTGTTAAACGAGATATTAATTTTTATTAAATCAAATATAAGTTTAATAAAAAGCCGGCTACTTGAATATTAAAGTACAAAGTTTATTATTTAACTCACATGGAAAATAAAATCTAAACTTTATTATTATATATAATTTTGTGCATAGAATTTGAATAAGACTAGTTTTGCTTAGGCGGATACCCAATGCTTTTAGGTGGACAAGCATTGCCCTTAGGTGGGCATCCATTGCTCACCAAAGAACTATGTTTTGAGTTAAATCCTTTTGTAAACATCTTAAGACTAGGTTGTTTATCAAAATCTCGTATGAACAGGTCCTTCTTTTTCTGTTTATCACTTAGCGTTGTTGAATCTTGGCTTAAAGCGTCTGGGGAATTGGCTCATATTTCATTGCATTTCTCAAGTCTTAAGGGTCTTTTCTTGCTTCATGGATACTTGCAAGCTAATCATACAAAAATAAAATGAAGTTAGACCAAATCATGAATTATTAATATACATGAACTCTTACCGAAATAAGCGAGAAGAAAATAAAGAAAACAGAGAGAGATCTCATTTTTTTAGTTGAAAGCTTTGGTGATGCAAATATACAATTAGCTTGTGAATATTTATAAATAGAACATGTAGCTTGAGTAGTAAATACTTGTTTGGTGTCACTGACATGTGGCAATTGTGCATGTTGCATAAGATGAGTAATCACATTAACATTAAATGTTTGCATGAGACATTAGTGTTTTCTTGTTGGCATTGAACCCTACAAAAAAACAGATGATAGAAAGCCAAAATATATTACAAACCTCTGATCCAAATGACAACCTCTGCTGAAGACTAAATGTTCAAGGTCTTCCATGGCTATACTCTGTTGAAGACAAACTCTGTTGAAGACTTAAGCTAAAAGGTACAAGCTCTGATGAAGACCAAAGCTGAACGTCTGCCAAGGCAAAGCTCTTCTAAAGATCAAAGCTAAAGGTGTGTCAAGGCAAAGCTTTACAGAAGATCAACAGAGGATGCATCATTAGTGTTTTCTATCAGTCCTTGTAATGTTTAGTGTATAGCAGTGGTAAGCTTAGAAGGTGTTATTAGTTTGTTATTTTTGTCAAGTGTCACTTTCATGCTGACATCATAATAAGATGCTTAATGGTTAGGATTGTAGTATAAATAGAACAGTCAGTACTGCTCTATTTGATCACTTTCATCTAATATCAATCCAAACTATCTTTCTTACATTCTGTACGAATAAATCAGTGATCTTAGGCTGAAGGGGAGATTATGAGTCATATGCAAGTAATCATAATTACGAAAAGCATGACGATGAAAACAATCTCTCAACTGTTGTGAATTAAAGTTTTTTCCATTCCCCTGCAAGTTAATCTGATTTATCTTCATTCATTTATCACTTTTAGAACTTTCACAAACAGTTTTAAAACTAAGTTCCTAACATTTTTAGTAAAGTATAATTACCATCATTTATATATTAGAGTTAAAGTGCACATTTTTCTAACCTTAGTTTTATCAAATATTTCTGTGTTCTATATAATCTTAGAAACTTAAAGTAGTATTCTAATATAATATCACAATTTAGAAAGTAACGTTGGATATGTTTATCTTATACATAAATGATAAGAACAATGCATATTTACGAAACAAATGGGTCCGCAACTCAAACCTAAAGGTTCAATGCAAATGCCATATTAAACAACTTTTTAAGAAAATGAAATAATAAAAGGCTAAACGATGGATTATTCGGTAAATTTTAACGAAAGACAGTCTTTTTGACTAAGGATAAAACAATAATTTTCATTGATGGCACTCTACCACTAAACTTGTTCTTTAGTATGTATTTATAATTATAAATTATATGCACTTATTATTTTAGTTTTATTGTAAAACTGGTTAGTTTAGAATCCCATGTATTATACAGTTCTAGTAAAAGTAATGTTAAATACATAAAATATGTTTTTTAACAAAAACCAATTTTATAGCTTTAGTTGAATAAAATCGTTTATTACAGCTGCATAACAATCAAATATTTTTATAATGATAATTTGATTTTTTAAGATAATCCGTTAGTAATTATAGTGTCTTAAGTTATGGTATTAGTAAAATTATAAGTTCTTGTACATGTGATTTTATACTTTACTACTAATTATTGTTTATATCTAAAAAATATATTTTATTTTATAAAATCTATATGCTCAAGTCAAATTGTTGGTGTTTTTTTTGCTTGCTCTGGTTATATTTTGAATACCTTAATAATATTTATATATGAAAAACGACTTCATATTATTTTGTAACGTCATGTATACATTAATGTAATAATCTATAGATTTAGTATATATAATAACGTGTATAAAGAAAGTCATTATTTAGCAATAGGGTATGTTCAAATAAATAGTTATTTTGTCTAAATAGAATGAGAAATAATCTTAACCATATATTTTGGAAATCAATTGTTAAGATGAAAATGTAGGATAAACGAAAAGTGTAAGGGTATTTTGGGAAAATCTTATTATTGAATTTCACTCTTCACATGCAAGGTACATGCATATTCAACCCTCATTTTTTAAACGCTCATAACTTTTTTGTACGTCACAATTTTTTCATAAAAATTTCATCATATATCGAGCGTCTTTTTATCTTTAATATGAGTATCATATTACTATATAAAATATGACGACTAAAAAACCTACAAAAATATGTTATACTTCTATATTGTATAACATTTTGTTGTGCTAAATTTTTATACTATATATTTGTGCTAAATTTTTTGTACTGATTTTTTTTGTCTTAAATTTTTTTTCTAAACTTTTGCTGGATTTTTTGTGCTGGTTTTTTTGTGCTATATATTTTTTTCTATAATTTTTTATATTGAATTTTTGTGCAATATTTTTTGGTACTGAATTTTTTGTGCGAGATTTTTTGTAAAGGATTTTTTTGTTGTATTTTAAGAAAACAAAAGAGATGTCACATGTCATATTCACACTACTACTTATAAGGAATGTCAAAAATCATCATCTCAATCCTTCTTAGCTTATTTAGGCAAAATCCACTTTTTAGTAGATTCTTCACCTTCGACAATATTATATTATTATATTTTTTGTAATACGAGAGTAGATATTTTTATCCTAAAATGTGTATCAATTTTTATTTAGTATTATTACTTAGGAGAGAAGGCACAAAAAGATGTGACAAACTAATATGTGTCCAAAAGGTTATCGATATCTATAACATAACATAATATAACAAATAATGACATAATATAATATATAACACACAACTAGTAAAATCCTTGTTAGCATAAATGTACGTTTAACACAAACTTAGTGGCCTATATAACAATTAAAATAAACTAACTGGATTACGGCACAGTAGCGCGTTAGTTCGTCTAACTTTCTCAATAGTTACAAAAAGAAAAAAGTACAAACTTTACTCACTTTCTTGTGTCATATTAACAATAATAATACATTATTTCATTAAGTCTAATAACATACTCTACTAGTTATTATTATAAAATATATATGAGATACATACAATAACTAATTCTCAGATGTTATTAAAAAATATTAGAATGTTTTGTTCAATATAGAAAAAGTTGAATCAGAAAATATATTAATATATGTTTATACAATATGAAATAGGATAATTCATTTAGGCATCTATTCATCAATGGTTGTAATATACTCACTAAAACACGACAACTTTTTGTTTTTAGAATGGTAAAAAAATACTATATGTAAGGTTGTTACGGATATTCAAAGTTATAAATACATCTGGGGCAAGTTACATTTTTCATTTTCATATTTGTTCAAAATTTGTAGTTTGTTAAACGAGATATTAATTTTTATTAAATCAAATATAAGTTTAAGAAAAAGCCGGCTACTTGAATATTAAAGTACAAAGTTTATTGTTTAACTCGCATTGGAAATAAAATCTAAACTTTACTATTATATATAATTTTGTGCATTGACTTTGAATAAGACTAGTTCTGCTTAGGCGGACACCCATTGCTTTTAGGTGGACAAGCATTGCCCTTAGGTGGACATCCATTGCTCACCAAAGAACTAGGTTTTGAGTTAAATCCTTTTGTAAACATCTTAAGACTAGGTTGTTTATCAAAATCTCTTATGAACTGGTCCTTCTTGTTCTCCTTATCACTTAGCATTGTTGAATATTGGCTTAGAGCGTCCGGGGGAATGGGCTCATATTTCATTGCATTTCTCAAGTCTTCAGGGTCTTTTCTTGCTTCATGGATACTAGCAAGCTATTCATAAAAAAATAAAATGAAGTTAGACCAAATCATGAATTATGAATATACATGAACTCTTACCGAAATAAGCGAGAAGAAAACAAAGAAAACGGAGAGAGATCTCATTTTTTTAGTTGAAAGCTTTGGTGATGCAAATATACAATTAGCTTGTGAATATTTATAAATAGAACATGTGGCTTGAGTAGTAACTACTTGGTGTCATTGACATGTGGCAAGTGCGCATGTTGCATAAGATGAGTATTCTAATTAACATGAAATGTTTACATGAGACATTAATGTTTTCTTGTTAGCATTGAACCCTACAAAAGAACAGATGATAGAAAGCCAAAATATACTACAAATCTCAGATCCAAATGATAATGTAACATCTGCCAAGTCAACCTCTGCTGAAGACTAAGTGTTCAAGGTCTTCCATAGCTATACTCTGTTGAAGACTTAAGCTAAAAGGTCTACCAAGATAAGCTTTGATGAAGACCAAAGCTAAAGGTCTGCCAAGGCAAAACTCTTCAGAATATCAAAGCTAAAGGTCTGTCAAGGCAAAGCTTTGCTGAAAATCAATAGAGGATGCATCATCAGTGTTTACTATCAGGCGTTGTAATGTTTAGTGTATAGCAGTGGTTAGCTTAGCAAATGTTATTTGTTTGTTATTTTTTTCAAGTGTCACCTTCATGCTGACATCATAATAAGATGCTTAGTGGTTAGTATTGTAGCATAAATAGAACATTGCCTGTACTGCTCTATTTGATCACTTTCATCTAATATCAATCGAAACTATCTTTCTTACATTCTGTACGGACAAATCAGTGATCTTAGGCTGATGGGGAGATCGAGAGAGTCTTATGCATGTAATCATAACTACGACAAGCATAACGATGAAAACAATCTATCAACTAGTGTAAATTAAAGTTTTTTTCCATTCAGCTGCAAGTTCATCTGATTTATCTTCTTTCATTTATCACTTTTAGAACTTTCACAAACAGTTTTGAAACTTCGTTCCTAACATTTTTAGTAAAGTATAATTAGCATCAAATATGTATTAGAGTTAAAATGCACTTTTTTCTAACCTTAGTTTTATCAATTATTTTTGTGTGCTATATAATCTTAGAAACTTAAAGTATTATTCTAATATAATATAACAATTAGAAAGTTATATATAAACTTGAAAATGTTTATCTTATTTATTTATAATTATAATTTATATGCACTTATTATATTGTAAAACTTGTTAGTTTAGAATCCCATGTTTCACACAGTTTTATTAAAACTAATGTTAAATACATAAAATATGTTTTTTGTTAATAAAAACCCATTTTATAGCTTTTGTTGAATAAAAGCGTTTATTACAGCTGCATAACAATCAAATATTTTTATAAAGATAATTTGTTTCTTTTTTAAGATAATCTGCTAGTAATTGTAGTTTTTTAAGTTATAGTATTAATAAAATTATAAGTTCTTGTACATGTGATTGTATACTTTACTATTATTTATTGTTTATATCCAAAAATATATATTTTATTTTATAGAGTCTATATGCTCGAGTCAAACTGTTGGTGTTTTTTTTGCTTGCTCTGGTTACATTTTGAGTACCTTAATAATATTTCTATATATGTAAAAGGATAACGTCATGTATAAATTAATGTAATAATCTATAGATTTAATATATAATAACGTGTATAAAGAAAGTCATTATTTAACAATAGGATACGTTCAAATAAAAAGTTTATTTTGCCTAAATAGAATGATAAATAATCTTAACCATTCATTTTGGAAATCAATTGTTAAGATGAAAATGTAGGATAAACGAGAAGTGTAAGAGTATTTTGGGAAAATCTTATTTATTGAATTTCATTCTTAACATGCAAGGTACATCCATATTCAACCCTCATTTTTTAAACATTCGTATCTTTTTTATACGTCACTATTTTTTCATAAAAATTGCATCATATATCGAGCGTTTTTTTATCTTTAATGTGAGTACCATATTACTATATAAAATATGACGACTAAAAAACCTACAAAAATATGTTGTATTTCTATATTGTATAACATTTTGTTGTGCTGAATTTTTATACTATATATTTGTGCTAAATTTTTTGTACTGATTTTTTTTATCTTAATTTTTTTTTCTAAACTTTTGCTGGATTTTTTGTGCTGGATTTTTTTGTGCTATATATTTTGCTCTATAATTTTTTTGTATTGAATTTTTTCTACAATAGTTTTTCGTACTGGATTTTTTGTGCCAGATTTTTTGTAACGGATTTTTTAGTTGTATTTTTAGAAAACAAAAGGGATGTCACATGTCATTTTCACACTACTACCTATAAGGAATGTCAAACGTCATCATCTCAATCCTTCTTAGCTTATTTAGGCAAAATCCATTTTTTAGTAGATTCTTCCCCTTTGACAATATTATATTATTATATATTTGTAATACGAGAGTAGATATTTTTATCCTAAAATGTGTATAAAATTTTTATTTAGTATTATTACTTAAGTGAGAAGGCACAAAAAGATGTGAATCTAATATGTGTTCAAAAGATTATCGTTAACTATAACATAACATAATATAACAAAAAAATGACATAATATAATATATAACACACAACTAGTAAAATCCTTGTTAGCATAAATGAACGTTTAACACAAACTTAGTGGCCTATATAACGATGAATATAAACTAAATAGTTTACGGCATATTAGCGCGTTAGTTCGTCTAACCTTCTCAATAGTTACAAAAAGAAAAAACTAAAAAGTTTACTCATTTTCTTGTGTCATATTAACAATAATAATACTTTATTTCACTAACGCTGATAACATACTCTACTAGTTATTATTATAAAATATATATGAGATACATACAATAACTAATTCTCTGATGTTTTAGAAAATATATAGATGTTTTGTTCAATATAGAAAAAGTTGAATCAGAAAATCTATTAATAAATGTTTTTATAATATGAAATAGGATAATTTATTTAGGCATCTATTCATCAATGGTTGTAATATACTCACAAAAACACGATGAAAATAACAACTTTTTTGTTTTTAGAATGGTAAAAAAGAATACTATATGTAAGGTTGTTACGGATATTCAAAGTTATAAGTACATCCGGGGTAAGTTACATTTTTCATTTTCATATGTGTTCAAAATTTTATAGTTTGTGAAATGAGATATTATTTTTTATTAAATCAAATATAAGTTTAATAAAAAGCCGGCTACTTGAATATTAAAGTACAAAGTTTATTGTTTAACTCACATGGGAAATAAAATCTAAACTTTATTATTATATATAATTTTGTGCATAGAATTTGAATAAGACTAGTTATGCTTAGGCGGACACCCATTGCTTTTAGGTGGACAAGCATTGCCCTCAGGTGGACATCCATCACCAAAGAACTAGGTTTTGAGTTAAATCCTTTTGTAAACATCTTAAGACTAGGTTGTTTATCAAAATCTCTTATGAACTGGTCTTTCTTGTTCTCTTTGTCACTTAGCGTTGTTGAATCTTGGCTTAGAGCGTCTGGGGGAATGGGCTCATATTTAATTGCATTTACCAAGTCTTCAGGGTCTTTTCTTGCTTCATGGATACTTGCAAGCTAATCATAAAAAAAATAAAATGAAGTTAGACCAAAACATGAATTATGAACATACATGAACTCTTACCGAAATAAGCGAGAAAAAAACAAGGAAAACGAAGTGATCTCATTTTTTAGTTGAAAGCTTTGGTGATGTAAATATACAATTAGCTTGTGAATATTTATAAATAGAACATATGGGTTGAGTAGTAAATACTTGTTGGTGTCATTGACATGTGGCAATTGAGCATGTTGCATAAGATGAGTAATCACATTAACATTAAATGTTTGCATGAGACATTAATGTTTTCTTGTTGGCATTGAACCCTACAAAAGAACAGATGATAAAAAGCTAAAATATACTACAAACCTCTGATCCAAATGATAATGTAACATCTGCCAAGTCAGCCTCTGCTAAGACTAAATGCTCAAGGTCTTTCATAGCTATACTTTGTTGAAGACAACTCTGTTGAAGACTTAAGCTAAAAGGTCTGCCAAGACAAGCACTGATGAAGACCAAAGCTAAAGGTCTGCAAAGACAAAGCTCTTCTGAAGATCAAAGCTAAAGGTGTGTCAAGGCAAAGCTTTGCTGAAGATCAACAGAGGATGCATCATTAGTGTTTTCTATCAGTTAATGTTTAGTGTAGAGAAGTGGTAAGCTTAGCAGGTGTTATTAGTTTGTTATTTTTGTCAAGTGTCACTATCATGCTGACATCATAATAAGATGCTCAATGGTTAGGATTGTAATATAAATAGAACAGTCTGTACGGCTCTATTTGATCAGTTTCATCTAATATCAACCGAAACTATCTTTCTTACATTCTATGCAAACAAATCACTGATCTTAGGCTGAGGGGTAGATCGCGAGTCATATGCAAGTAATCATAATTACGACAAGCATGACGATGAAAACAATCTCTCAACTGTTGTGAATTAAAGTTTTTTTCATTCGCTGCAAGTTCATCTGACTTAGTTTCTTTCATTTATCACTTTTAGAACTTTCACAAACAGTTTTGAAACTCGGTTCCCGACATTTTTAGAAAAGTATAATTAGCATCAAATATATATTAGAGTTAAAAGCACACTTTTCTAACCTTAGTTTTATCAATTATTTTTGTGTTCTATATAATCTTAGAAACTTAAAGTATTATTCTAATATAATATAAAAATTTAGAAAGTAACGTTGAAAAAGTTTATCTTATACATAAATGATAAGAACAATGCATATCTACGAAACAAATGGGTCAGCAACTCAAACCTAAAGGTTCAATGCAAATGCCATATCACACAACTTTTGAAGAAGAAGAAAAAATAAAAGGCTAAATGAGGGATTATTCAGTAAATTTTAACGAAAGACACTCGTTTTGACTAAGGATAAAACAATAATTTTCATTGATGGCACTGTACCACTAAACTTGTTCTTTATTATATATTTATAATTATAATTTATATTCACTTATTACTTCAGTTTTATTGTAAAACTGGTTAGTTTAGAATCCTATGTTTTACACAGTTTTAGTAAAAGTAATGCATAAAATATGTTTTTTGTTAATAAAAAACCCATTTTATAGCTTTGTTGAATAAAATCGTTTATTACAGCTGCATAACAATCAAATATTTTTATAAAGATAATTTGATTCTTTTTTAAAATAATCCGCTAGTAATTATAGTGTCTTAAGTTACGGTATCAGTAAAATTATAAGTTCTTGTACATGTGCTTTGATACTTTACTACTAATTATTGTTTATATCCAAAAAAATATATTTTATTTTATAAAGTCTATGCTCGAGTCAAATTGTCGGTGTTTTTTTTGCTTGCTCCAATTATATTTTGAGTACCTTAATAATATTTTATATATGAAAAACGACTTCATATTATTTTGTAACGTCATGTATACATTAATGTAACAATATTTTTTGGTACTGGATTTTTTGTGCAAGATTGTTCGTAACGGATTTTTTTGTTGTATTTTTAGAAAACAAAAGGGATGTCACATGTCATTGATCATATTTAGAACAAATCAGTGATCTTAGGCTGAGAGGGGGATGGAGAGTCATATGCAAGCAATCATAGTTACGACAAGCATGACGATAAAAACAATCTCTAAACTGTTGTGAATTAAAGTTTTTTCCATTCCGCTTCAAATTCATCTGATTTATTTTCTTTCATTTATCACTTTTAGAACTTTCACAAACAGTTTTGAAACTCAGTTCCTGACATTTTTAGTAAAGTATAATTAGCATCAAATATATATTAGAGTTAAAAGCACATTTTTCTAACCTTAGTTTTATCAATTATTTTTGTGTTCAATATAATCTTAGAAACTTAAAGTATTATTCTAATATAATATAACAATTTAGAAAGTAACGTTGAAAATGTTTATCTTATACATAAATGATAAGAACAATGCATATCTACCAAACAAATGGGTCCGCAACTCAAACCTAAAGGTTCAATGCAAATGCAATATTACACAACTTTTTAAGAAGAAGAAAAAATAAAAGGCTAAACGAGGGATTATTCGGTAAATTTTAACGAAAGACAGTCTTTTTGACTAAGGATAAAACAATAATTTTCATTGATGGCACTCTACCACTAAACTTGTTCTTTAGTATGTATTGATAATTATAAATTATATGCACTTATTACTTTGGTTTTATTGTAAAACTAGTTAGTTTAGAATCCCATGTTTTACACAGTTTAATAAAAGTAATGTTAAATACATAAAATATGTTTTTTGTTAATAAAAAACCCAATTTATAGCTTTAGTTGAATAAAATCGTTTATTACAACTGCATAAGAATCAAATATTTTTATAATGATAATTTGATTCTTTTTTAAGATAATCCGCTAGTAATTATAGTGTCTTAAGTTATAGTATTAGTAAAATTATAAGTTCTTGTACATGTGATTTTTTACTTTACTGCTAATTATTGTTTATATCCAAAAAATATATTTTATTTTATAAAGTCTATATGCTCGAGTTAAATTGTCGGTGTTTTTTTTGCTTGCTCTGGTTATATTTTGAGTACCTAATAATATTTATATATGAAAAACGACTTCATATTATTTTGTAACGTCATGTATACATTAATGTAACAATATTTTTGGTACTGGAGTTTTTGTGTGAGATTTTTCGTAACGGATTTTTTTGTTGTATTTTTAGAAAACAAAAGGGATGTCACATGTCATTTTCACACTACTACTTATAAGGAATGTCAAACGTCATCATCTCAATCCTTCTTAGCTTATTTAGGCAAAATCCACTTTTTAGTAGATTCTTCCCCTTCGAAGGTCTGCCAAGACAAACTCTGTTGAAGACTTAAGCTAAAAGGTCTGCCAAGACAAGCACTGATGAAGACCCAAGCTAAAGGTCTGCCAAGGCAAAGCTTTTGTGATGATCAAAGCTAAAGGTGTGTCAAGGCAAAGCTTTGCTGAAGATCAACTGAGGATGCATCATCAGTGTTTTCTATCAGTCCTTGTAATGTTTAGTGTACAGCAGTGGTAAGCTTAGCAGGTGTTTTTAGTTTGTTATTTTTGTTAAGTGTCACTTTCATGCTGACATCATAATAAGATGCTCAATGGTTAGGATTGTAGTATAAATAGAACAGTCTGTACTGCTCATTTGATCACTTTCATCTAATATCAATCGAAACTATCTTTCTTACATTCTGTACGAACAAATTAGTGATATTTGGATGAGGGGGAGATCGAGAGTCATATGCAAGCAATCATAATTACGACAAACATGACGATGAAAACAATCTCTCAACTGTTGTGAATTAAAGTTTTTTCCATTCCGCTGCAAGTTCATCTGATTTATTTTCTTTCATTTATCACTTTTAGAACTTTCACAAACAGTAAACTCAGTTCCTAACATTTTTAGTAAAGTATAATTAGCATCAAATAAATATTAGAGTTAAAAGCACATTTTTTTAACCTTAGTTTTATCAATTATTTTTGTGTTCTATATAATCTTAGAAACTTAAAGTATTATTCTAATATAATATAACAATTTAGAAAGTAACGTTGAAAATGTTTATCTTATACATAAATGATAAGAACAATGCATATCTACGAAACAAATGGATCCGCAACTCAAACCTAAAGGTTCAATGCAAATGCCATATTACACAAATTTTGAAGAAGAAGAAGAAAAAATAAAAGGCTAAATGAGGGATTATTCGGTAAATTTTAACGAAAGACAGTCTTTTTGACTAAGGATAAAACAATAATTTTCATTGATGGCACTCTACCACTAAACTTGTTCTTTAGTATGTATTTGTAATAATAATTTATATGCACTTATTACTTTGGTTTTATAGTAAAACTGGTTAGTTTAGAATCCCATATTTTACACAGTTTTAGTAAAAGTAATGTTAAATACATAAAATATATTTTTTGTTAATAAAAACCCATTTTATAGCTTTAGTTGAATAAAATCGTTTATCACAGCTGCATAACAATCAAATATTTTTATAAAGATAATTTGATTCTTTTTTAAGATAATTCGCTAGTAATTATAGTGTCTTAAGTTATAGTATTAATAAAATTATAAGTTCTTGTACATGTGATTTTATACTTTACTACTAATTATTGTTTATATCCAAAAAAAATATATTTTATTTTATAAAGTCTATATGCTCGAGTCAAATTGTCGGTGTTTTTTTTTCGCTTGCTCTGGTTATATTTTGAGTACCTTAATAATATTTATATTTGAAAAACGACTTCATATTATTTTGTACCCTCATTTATATGTTAATGTAACAATATTTTTTGGTATTGGATTTTTTGTGAGAGATTTTTTCGTAATGGATTTTTTTGTTGTATTTTTAGAAAACAAAAGGGATGTCACATGTCATTTTCACACTACTACTTATAAGGAATGTCAAACGTCATCATCTCAATCCTTCTTAGCTTATTTAGGAAAAATCCACTTTTTAGTAGATTCTTCCCCTTCGAAGGTCTGGAAAGACAAACTCTGTTGAAGACTTAAGCTAAAAGGTCTGCCAAGACAAGCACTGATGAAGACCATAGCTAAAGGTCTGCAAAGGCAAAGCTCTTCTGAAGATCAAAGCTAAAGGTGTGTCAAGGCAAAGATTTGCTGAAGATCAACTGAGGATGCATCACTAGTGTTTTCTATCAGTCCTTGTAATGTTTAGTGTATAGCAGTAGTAAGCTTAGTAGGTGTTATTAGTTTGTTGTTTTTGTCAAGTGTCACTTTCTTGCTGACATCATAATATGATGCTCAATGGTTAGGATTGTAGTATAAATAGAATAGTCTGTACTGCTCTATTTGATCACTTTCATCTAATATCAATAGAAACTATCTTTCTTACATTCTGTATGAACAAATCAGTGATCTTAGGTTGAGGGGGAGATCCAGAGTCATATGCAAGTAATCATAATTACGACAAGCATGACGATGAAAACAATCTCTCAATTGTTGTGAATTAAAGTTTTTTTCCAATCCGCTGCAAGTTCATCTGATTTATCTTCTTTCATTTATCACTTTTAGAACTTTCACAAACAGTTTTGAAACTCTGTTCCAAACATTTTTAGTAAAGTATAATTAGCATCAAATATATATTAGAGTTAAAATGCACATTTTTCTAACCTTAGTTTTATCAATTATTTTTGTGTTCTATATAATCTTAAAAACTTAAAGTATTATTCTAATATAATACAACAATTTAGAAAGTAACGTTGAAAATGTTTATCTTATACATAAATGATAAGAACAATGCATATCTACGAAACAAATGGGCCCGCAACTCAAACCTAAAGGTTCAATGCAAATGCCATATCACACAAACTTTTTAAGAAGAAGAAAAAATAAAAGGCTAAAGGATGGATTATTCGGAAAATTTTAACGAAAGACAGTCTTTTTGACTAAGGATAAAACAATAATTTTCATTGATGGCACTCTACCACTAAACTTGTTCTTTAGTATGTATTTATAATTATAATTTATATACACTTATTACTTTGGTTTTATTGTAAAACTGGTTAGTTTAGAATCCCATGTTTTACTAGTAAAAGTAATGTTAAATACATAAATATGTTTTTTGTTAATAAAAACCCATTTTATAGCTTTAGTTGAATAAAAACATTTATTACAGCTGCATAACAATCAAATATTTTTATAAAGATAATTTTATTCTTTTTTAAGATAATCTGCTAGTAATTATAGTGTCTTAAGTTATAGTATTAAAAAATTATAAGTTCTTGTTCATGTGATTTTATACTTTACTACTAATTATTGTTTATATCAAAAAATATATATTTTATTTTATAAGGTCTATATGCTCGAGTCAAATTGTCGGTGTTTTTTTTTGCTTGCTCTGGTTATATTTTGAGTACCTTAATAATATGTGTGTATGAAAAACGACTTCATATTATTTTGTAACGTCATGTATAAATTAATGTAATAATCTATAGATTTAATATATATATTTACGTGTATAAAGAAAGTCATTATTTAACAATAGGGTACGTTCAAATAAAAAGTTTATTTTGCCTAACTAGAATGAGAAATAATCATAACAATTCATTTTGGATATCTATTGTTAAGATGAAAATGTAGGATAAACGAGAAGTCCAAGGGTATTTTGGAAAAATCTTATTTATTGAATTTCACTCTTCATATACAAGGTACATGTATATTCCACCCTCATTTTTTAAACGCTCGTATCTTTTTTATACGTCACTATTTTTTCATAAAATTTTCATCATAAATCGAGCATGTTTTTATCTTTAACATTAGTACCATATTACTATATAAAATATGACGACTAAAAAAAACCTACAAGTATATGTTGTATTTCTATATTATTTGTTGTGCTGAATTTTTATACTATATTTTTGTGCTAAAATTTTTGTACTGATTTTTTTTTGTCTTAATTTTTTTTCTAAACTTTTGCTGGATTTTTTTGTGCTATATTTTTTTGTTCTATAATTTTTTTGTATTGAATTTTTTCTGCAATAGTTTTTGGTATTGGATTTTTTAGTGCGAGATTTTTTGTAACGGATTTTTTTTGTTGTATTTTTAGAAAACAAAAGGGATATCACATGTCATTTTCACACTACTACTTATAAGGAATGTCAAACTTCATCATCTCAATCCTTCTTAGCTTATTTAGACAAAATCCACTTTTTAGTAGATTCTTCCCCTTCGACAATATTATATTATTATATTTTTTTTTTGTAATATGAGAGTAGATATTTTTATTCTAAAAGGAGTATAAAATTTTTATTTAGTATTATTACTTAAGTGAGAAGGCACAAAAAGATGTGACAAACTAATATGTGTCCAAAAGATTATCATTAAATATAACATATCATAATATAACAAAAAATGACATAATATAATATATAACACACAACTAGTAAAATCCTTGTTAGCATAAATGAAAGTTTAACACAAACTTAGTGGCCTATATAACGATGAATATAAACTAAACAGTATACGGCATATTAGCGCGTTAGTTCGTCTAACCTTCTCAATAGTTACAAAAAGAAAAAAGGAAAAACTTTACTCATTTTCTTGTGTCAAATTAACAATAATAATACTTTATTTCATTAAGGTTAATAACATAATCTACTAGTTATTATTATAAAATATATATGAGATACATACAATAACTAATTCTCAGATGTTTTAGAAAATATATAGAATGTTTTGTTCAATATAGAAAAAGTTGAATAAGAAAATCTATTAAGAAATGTTTTTATAATACGAATAGGATAATCCATTTAGACATCTATTCATCAATGGTTGTAATATACTCACTAAAACACGATGAAAATAACAACTTTTTTGTTTTTAGAATAGTAAAAAAGAATACTATATGTAAGGTTGTTACGTATATTCAAAGTTATAAGTACATCCGGGTAAGTTACATTTTTCATTTTCATATTTGTTCAAAATTTTATAGTTTTTGAAATGAGATATTAATTTTTATTAAATCAAATATAAGTTTAATAGAAAGCCGGCTATACAAAGTTTATTGTTTAACTCAAATGGGAAATAAAATCTAAACTTTATTATTATATATAATTTTGTGCATAGACTTTGAATAAGACTAGTTCTGCTTAGGCGGACACCCATTGCTTTTAGGTGGACAAGCATTGCCCTTAGGTGGACATCCATTGCTCACCAAAGAACTAGGTTTTGAGTTAAATCCTTTTGAAAACATCTTAAGACTAGGTTGTTTATCAAAATCTCGTATGAACTGGTCCTTCTTGTTCTCTTTGTCACTTAGCGTTGTTGAATCTTGGCTTAGAGCGTCTGGGGGAATGGGCTCATATTTCATTGCATTTCTCATGTCTTCAGGGTCTTTTCTTGCTTCATGGATATTTGCAAGCTAATCATAAAAAAAATAAAATGAAGTTAGACCAAATCATGAATTATGAACATACATGAACTCTTACCGAAATAAGCGAGAAGAAAACAAAGAAAACGGAGAGAGATCTCATTTTTTTAGTTGAACGCTTTGGTGATGCAAATATACAATTAGCTTGTGAATATTTATAAATAGAACATGTGGGTTGAGTAGTAAATACTTGTTGGTGTCGTTGACATGTGGCAATTGCGCATGTTGCATAAGATGAGTAATCACATTAACATTAAATGTCTGCATGAGACATTAATGTTTTCTTGTTGGCATTGAACCTTACAAAAGAACAGATGATAGAAAACCAAAATATATTACAAACCTCTGATCCAAATGATAATCTAACATATGCCAAGTCAACCTCTGCTGAAGACTAAATGGTCAAGGTCTTCCATAGCTATACTCTGTTGAAGACTTAAGTTAAAAGGTCTGCAAAGACAAGCTCTGATGAAGATCAAAGCTAAAGGTCTGCCAGGGCAAAGCTCTTCTGAAGATCAAAGCTAAAAGTGTGTCAAGGCAAAGCTTTGCTGAAGATCAACAGAGGATGCATCATCAGTGTTTTATATCAGTCCTTGTAATCTTTAGTTTATAGCAGTGGTAAGCTTAGCAGGTGTTATTAGTTTGTTATTTTTGTCAAGTGTCACTCTCATGCTGACATCATAATAAGATGCTCAATTGTTAGGATTGTAGTATAAATAGAACAGTCTGTACTGCTCTATTTTATCCCTTTCATCTAATATCAATCCAAACTATCTTTCTTACATTCGGTACGAACAAATCAGTGATCTAGGCTGAGGGGGAGATCGAGAGTCATATGCAAGTAATCATACAGTTTTTTCCATTCCGCTGCAAGTTCATCTAATGTATCTTCTTTCATTTTTTACTTTTAAAACTTTCACAAACATTTTGAAACTCAGTTCCTAACATTTTAGTAAAGCATAATTACCATCAAATATATATTAGAGTTAAAATGCACATTTTTCTAACCTTAGTTTTTTCAATTATTTTTGTGTTCTATATAATCTTAGAAACTTAAAGTATTATAATAATATAATATAACAATTTAGAAAGTTATATATAACCTTGAAAATGTTTATCTTATACATAAATGATAAGAACAATGTATATCTACGAAACAAATGGGTCCACAACTCAAACCTAAAGGTTCAATGCAAATGCCATATCACACAACCTTTGAAGAAGAAGAAAAAATAAAAGGCTAAACGATGGATTCGGTAAATTTTAACGAAAGACAATCTTTTTAACTATAGATAAAACAATAATTTTCATTGATGGCACTCTACCACTAAACTTCTTCTTTAGTATGCATTTATAATTATTATTTATATGCATTTATTACTTTGGTTTGTATTGTAAAACTGGTTAGTTTAGAATCTCATGTATTACACAGTTTTAGTAAAAGTAATGTTAACTACATAAAATATGTTTTTTTGTTAAATAAAACCCATTTTATAGCTTTAGTTGAATAAAAGCATGTATTACAGCTGCATAACAATTAAATATTTTTATAAAGATAATTTGATTCTTTTTTAAGATAATCTGCTAGTAATTATAGTGTCTTAAGTTATAGTATTAATAAAATTATAAGTCCTTGTACATGTGATTTTATACTTTACTACTAATTATTGTTTATATCCAAAAATATATATTTTATTTTATAAAGTCTATATGCTCGAGTCAAATTGTTAGTGTTTTTTTTCCTTGCTCTGGTTATATTTTGAGTAACTTAATAATATGTATATATGAAAAACGATTTCATATTATTTTGTAACGTCATGTATACAATAATGTAATAATCCATAGATTTAATATATATAATTACGTGTATAAAGAAAGTCATTATTAAACAATAGGGTACTTTCAAATAAAAAGTTTATTTTGCCTAAGTAGAAAGAGAAATAATCTTAACCATTCATTTTTGAAATCAATTGTTAAGATGAAAATGTAGGATAAACGAGACGTGCAAGGGTATCTTGGGAAAATCTTATTTATTGAATTTCACTCTTCACATGCAAGGTACATGCATATTCCACCCTCATTTTATAAACGCTCTTAACTTTTTTATACGTCACTATTTTTTCATAAAAATTTCATCATAAATCGAGCATGCTTTTATCTTTAACATTAGTACCATATTACTATATAAAATATGACGACTAAAAAAACCTACAAAAATATGGTGTATTTCTATATTGTATAACATTTTGTTGTGCTGAATTTTTATACTATATTTTTGTGCTAAATTTTTTGTACCGATTGTCTTTTTCTTAAATTTTTTTTCTAAATCTTTGCTGGATTTTTTTGTGCTGGATTTTTTTGTATTGAATTTTTTCTGCAATAGTTTTTAGTACTGGATTTTTTGTGCTAGATTTTTTGTAATGTATTTTTTTGTTGTATTTTTAGAAAACAAAAGGGATGTCACATGTCATTTTCACACTACTACTTATAAGGAATGTCAAACGTCATCATCTCAATCCTTCTTAGCTTATTTAGGCAAAATCTACTTTTTAGTAGATTCTTCCCCTTGGACAATATAATATTATTATATTTTTTTGTAATACGAGAGTAGATATTTATCCTAAAATGTGTATAAAATTTTTATTTAGTATTATTACTTAAGTGAGAAGGCACAAAAAGATGTGACAAACTAATATGTGTCCAAAAGATTATAGTTAACTATAACATAATTTAATATAACAAAAAATGACATAATATAATATATAACACACAACTAGTAAATTCCTTATTAGCATAAATGAACGTTTAACACCAACTTAGTGGCCTGTATAACAATGAAAATAAACTAAACGGTTTTTGACATATTAGCGCGTTAATTCGTCTAACCTTCTCAATAGTTAAAAAAGAAAAAAAGTAAAAACTTTACTTACTTTCTTGTGTCATATTAACAATAATAATACTTTATTTCATTTAGGCTAATAACAAACTCTACTAGTTATTATAAAATATATATATGAGATACATACAATAACATTCTCTGATGTTTTAGAAAATATATAGAATGTTTTGTTCAATATAGAAAAAGTTGAATCAGAAAATCTATTAATATATGTTTTTATAATATGAAATAGGATAATTCATTTAGGCATCTATTCATCAATGGTTGTAATATACTCACTAAAACACAATGAAGATAACAACTTTTTTGTTTTTAGAATGCTAAAAAAGAATACTATATGTAGGTTATTACGTTGTTGGTGCATATTTGTGACAACAGCTTATATGTGGTCTTTGGATATCTTGTAATTAGTAAAATGATAAACGGTTAGCGGGTTTAGTTTTGTAATAGTGAATTAGAAGTAATTGGGCTGAACTAGACATAGAATAACACATGGTAGGCGAATTGGGCCTTAAACCTATTAGCAGTCCATGTAGGAAACCCTAGCCCAGTTGCATAATCATTCTATATAAAAAGGGAGGTTGTGTTTAGGGTTAAGGTTGTTGGTTCTATTGTTCAGTTGCAGAAGAATTGCTTCAGAGAGTTAGAGAGAGAGAGAGAGAGTCTTGAATTGATTGTAAAACAATTGTGTTTGATAATCAATAGAAGACGGTTTAAAGAAATTCGTGTTCGTGTTCTTGTGTTTTCTGTGAAATCTGATCTAGGGGATTCCGCACTCTAGGTTGGATAGACGATTCTGTCAAGATCCATAAGGACTAGGGGACCTACAATTGGTATCAGAGCATTCGACTCTTGATTATTGCTCGGTTCAGAATCATGACAGCAGAAAGATTGGATTTTTGGGCATTTGGAGGCTGTTCTTGAGTTTGTGACGGCTGAATTAGGGTTTTGACGGCTGATTTAGGGTTTTGCAGGTATTTCGGATTAACAGCAAGCAATTCAGATTGAAGAAAGGCAAAGTATTTCGGATTGAAGACTTGAATTTCGGATCAGAATCTGCAATTCGGATCTGGAAAACAGTGCAATTCGGATGAGAAAAGCCATTTTAGATTCTATTTCGAATAGAAATTTCAAATCAGAATTGTATTCCGGATTCCATCTCGGATTGGAAACTATTCCGGATTACATCTTGGATTAGAACTATTCGGATTCCATCTCGGATCAGAGTAGTCTATTCCGGATTTCCATTTCGGATTAGAACAGTGCATTATGGATTTTCACCTCGGATCACTATTCCGGATCATCATTTCGGATTGTCAACTCGGATTACTGTTCCGGATTTTCATTTCTAATTGTTATTCAGGGTTACCATTTCGGATTTTCCACTGTTCCGGGTTACTTAGGAAAAAGTGGAAACTTAACCAGCTGACGTAACCAGAGTTAAACGTTTTCGAACATAGAAATTGATCCTTAGACAATTTTAACGAACTGATTGGACAGTTAGACTCAGTTGATTTTTAGGACAAAAAAAGGCACGAAAAATCCAAAAATCATAATTGGACAATATACATCATTAGAATCATATCTCGAGACGAGTCTAATGGTATAATTTGGTAACCACTCATTTCGGACAAGTTTTAAACGTTTTTAACAAGCCGGTTCGGTAAAAATGTCGAATATGTCAAACTTAAATGAGCTGTTGAGGATGGAGCATGAGGCTAGCACAACAAATATACCTCCAAAGATGCTGAAGGTGGAGAACTATCTTACTTGGAAGGATATGTTTCAGCCCTTTATTGAATATCAGGACACACGGATGTGGATCTTTATTCAAGATGGGTACGCTAACCCAACGCATGATTTTGAGGGAAGACAGCGTGTTACTGCTTATGTCAACATGTCTGAAGCTGAAAAGAGAATGTATGAATCTGAAAAGAAGGCCTTAGCTGCTATCAAGATGTCGTTACCTGATGGCATCAAACACACATTCAAGCGTTATACAACATCAAAGGAGATGTGGGATGCCCTAGAAAAGAGGTATGCGGGCAATACAAATTTTAAGAAGAATAAGGTTGATCTGCTGAAGAAACAGTTTGTTGTGTTCAAAGGAATGAGAAATGAATCCCTAGAAGATATTATCACGAGATATTATCATCTGATGTCAGAAATTGATAATTATGACATAGAGGGATACACAGATTTGGAGATAAACGACAAGTTGCTGGATGCTTTACCTGCAAAGTGGGATATTTACACGTTGATGATAAAGGGTGAAGCTGATTACGAAAAGAAAGACTTGGAATAGGTTGTTGGGAAATTGAGAGCTTATGAGCTCAATATGAAGAAGAAGGAGACTGGTTATGAACCGGTTCAAGATACGGGGATATATAAAGGTCTTACACCTTCATCTTCCAACAATGCTTCTAGTGACACTGCAACTGCGTTTCTCTCATGTGAGAATGAACAGATAGTGACAAATTCTGATGGAGAAGTATGTTTCGTTGCTGCTTCAGGAGACTCGTCAGGGGCTAAGAGACAACAATCAAGTAACAGCAGTTCTAAGTCTATGCCTCTGAGTGTCAAAAGTGCTGAAGAACACCTGGCATTGCTTGCTTCTTTCATTGCTTCTTACGAGAACTATATTCAGGGTAAAATATCTGATCCTGCTACGTTTGATGAAGATTATGATCAGATAGACCCTAATGACCTAGAGGAGATGGATTTGCAATGGCAGATGGCCATGATTTCTAGAAGGTGAAGAGGTTCATGAACAGAACGGGCAAGAAGTTCGTTGGCAATAGAGTGGGCTTTGACAAGTCAAAAGTGAAGTGTTACAACTGTCACAACTACGGACATTTTGCTAGAGAATGTCAAAGAGCAAAGTCTGAATTGTGTTCTAGTTAATCCTTTCAAGATTCTCCAGGTCATGGTTCAAGCAATAGGACTGCATCAAACAACACTGGATCAAAGGCCCTGATTTCTACTGCCAAAGAGGGTTCTTATGATTGGAGTGTTCATCTGGAGAGTGATAACAACGCCTCACAGGCGTTCATGGCTGAGATAGCTCCAGTTGCTGATGAAGAAGTGAAAGCTGATGCTGAGGGAGAGCAAGAAAAGGTAGCTGAGAAGGCTGATGAAGAACAGATTGCTATAGAGAAAAAGATGGCCGCTGATTTTGATGCTTTCATGGCTGATCTAAGCAAATCAACAGGCTAGGTATGTTCTAACTCTGGTAGTTCAGTTTGTTTAAAATGTCGTGAACTGCAAAGTGAGGTTGACATGTTAACCAATCAAAACCAAAGTCTGACTAACAAGCTCTCAAACCTAAAAGAATCAAACTTTTTCATAAAACGAAATGAATCATTATACTTGAAGAAAATTAAAGGTTATGAAGAAGAAATTAATATTCTAACCTGTAAGCTAAAAACTTCAAGTTATTGATTTAGCTCATGATACGATGAGTGAGAAAACAAAAGAGGTTTCTGAAAAGTGTAAAGAGTTGTCTGAAGCACAACTTAAATTTGTGAGCTTGAAAAGAAGTTAAATCAATTCAGAGATTCATCTTTTGTCATGAAACACATGATGAATGGCCTGAAGAAGAGTAATGACAAGACTTGTGTGGGCTTCAAAGGTTTGAATGAAGTTCCACCACCACATGGTCATGACTATTCTTTCTTGCTAGATGAAGAAGAGCTTACAGACTTTGTGTCAACTACACCTGGTAGTTCCACATCAGAGGATGGTAGTGTGACTGAAAATGCCAAGAAGGATAATAACAGAGACACTGTTTTGAAAACAAAGGATACACACCCTAAGAATAAAAAACAAAGTTTTGTTAAAAAGGTTGTTAAAGAGAGTGACATGAATGAAAAGGTCTCTGTTATTACTAAAGAGTCTAATGTGCAGTTTGCTAAGAACAAAAACAAAGAAAAATCTGAAGTTAAGCAAACTAAACAAGATCCTTCAAAGGCATCTTCATCATCATCATCGCCTGATGAATCTAAGCAAGAGGCTTCTGTAAAGAAGTCTTCGGCTAGAAAATCTTGTTTCAAATGTCATGAAAAAGGACATGTAGCCAGCAGCTGTCCTAATTAAAAAGAGTGAAGCATAGATAAGTGAGAAACAGAGAAAAATCACCAGAGAAAATTGGTGACGGTGAGAAGAAGGTTAACTCACCAAAGATATCTGCTACCAAGCAGCAGAGTGTTGCTGTTGGTGTAGATTAGGCTGAAAAAGGAACTCATCAAGTTCCTCGTTTTCAAAGAAATCAACAAAGATTTCAGCCTGCGTCTACATCAGGCAGATATGATAGACCTAGAAGTAGTTCACCAAGAATGAATAACTTTAATAGTCCATCAAATAATTTCAGAAGTCAAGGTCAATATCAAAATCGATACCAGAATGTTGGTAGTCGAAAGTTTTTTAACGATGGCTTTAGAAATTATCATCATCAAAATTCATGGAACCAAAATCATAATTTTCATAGGTCGCAAAGTCAAAACATGGTTAGGAAACCTCAGGACCACAGACCTAGTGGAAATAAAAAACCATTTCCATCAACAGGTCTAAGATCCAAGAAGGAGTGATGGATATTGGATGGATGTCCTAGTGGTTGATGAATCTGGAAGACCCAAGACCATTAAGACTTGGGTCCCCCAATCTAACTAATTTTGTTGGATGGTGCAGGAGCTGCTAAGGAGGATTATCAACTTGTGGTATGTTGATAGCGGCTGCTCCAGGAACATGACGGGGGATGCGAGGTTGCTGACTGAGTTTGAGGATATAGATGGTGGATACGTGAATTTTGCAGGTGCTAAAGGAGGGCACATTACTGGTCGAGGAAAAGTAACCAACGGGAAGATCACACTGGACAAAGTGAACTATGTTGAGCAGCTGAAGCACAATCTGATGAGCGTGTCTCAAGTCTGCGACAAGGGTCACTCGGTCCACTTTACAAAGTCTGAAGCTTTGGTGTTGAAACCTGGTTTGGTGATACCAGATGACTGGATAGTGATGAGAGCACAAGGAGAAATGACACTTATGTCATGGACATGGGTGCCAAGGACTCGTCTTCTATGGTGGCGTGTTAACTATCAAAAGCATCTGAGGCTGAGTCATTGTTGTGGCACAGACGCATGGCCCACATCCACTATCGAAAAATCAACTATATTATTAAAAATGGTTTAGTGGAAGGGGTGCCAGTGCAGAGGTTTCACGTGGAAGATAAATGTCTTCCATGTCAGAAAGGAAAACAACATAAGAAACCTCGCAAGTCTAAAACAGTAAATTCCATAGATGCCCCTTATGAATTACTTCATATGGATCTAGTCGGTCCAGTGAACGTAAGGAGCGTAGGTGGAAAGTACTATTGCTTAGTTGTCACTGATGATTACTCACGATATTCATGGATTTTCTTTTTAGGTACAAAAGATGAGACAGCAGAGATGCTGATTGATCTTTTTACAAAATTAGAGAACGTCTATGATGCACGGATCAAGAGGATAAGGAGTGATAATGGCACGGAGTTCAAGAATCAAGTTCTTGATCTCTATGTTGAGCGGAAGAACATGACGTTGATTGAAGCCGCAAGGACTATGCTATCTGATTCAAAGCTTCCAGTTCTTTTCTAGGGAGAAGCTGTGAACACAGCTTGCTATGTCCTGAACAAAGTTTTGACGGTTAAACGGTTTAACAAAACGTGTCACGAACTATTGTTTAACCGAAAACCAAACTTAAAAGGCTTTGAACCATTTGGATTACCCTACACCATTGTGCGCAACAAAGATAAGCAAAAATTCGGTGAGGTAGCTGATGAAGGTTACTTTCTAGGCTATATGCCTGGAACCCCGAATAAAAAGGGTTTTTCATCTAAAAACTGGTAAATTTGAGGTTGTGTTTAACATGGAAATCACTAGTTATTCACCTCAACAATCAACGAGTGGTCCACCTATATTATATGATTATGATAGTGTTTTTAAGTCATTTAATATTCCTGATGTTTCAAATGCAGATGAGTCTCAGGTGATCCATACTGTGACCAGTGAAGATGGCGAGTGTGATTTCATGCCTAGATCGAGTGTATCGATGACAGATGGTCCAGAAACTTCTTCCAGTGCAGCTCCAGAGGACTGTAGTGATAGTGAGTCTGAACCTATTCAAGGGGAGGATTTCACTAATTCGTTTGCTACTCTTACTATTCAGGGGGAGGTTGGATTTAATCTGGGAGATAATCTGGTTGTTGACACTATTGCTACTACACGAGTACACAAAGATCATCCAGTTGGAAACATCATTGGTGATCCTGCTGCAGGTGTTCAGACAAGAAGAGGTGTGCTCGAAGGTTCCTGTTTGTTCACTTCGATTCAGAAGACTGGGTTGATAAATGAATGTTTGTATAGCTGCTTTATTGCCCAAAAGGAGCCGAAGAATGTTCATATGGCTCTAAAAGACAATTGTTGGGTAGAAGCTACAAGAGGAACTAGCTCAATTCAAGAAGTTGAAAGTTTGGGAGCTAGTTGATCTACCTTAAGGAGAGAAAGAAATAGACACTAAGTGGGTGTTTAAGTGCAAGAAAGACGACCGAGGGATCGTGATACGGAATAAGGCTCGGTTGGTTGTAAAAGGGTTCAATCAGCAAGAGGGGATTGATTATAATGAAGTGTTGCACCAGTAGCAAAGTTGGAAGCAATTCGGTTGTTCCTAGCTTTTGCTTCATTCAAGGGCTTCAAAGTTTACCAACTTGACGTGAAGAGTGCTTTTCTTTACGGGAAATTCCAAGAAGTGGTGTATGTCTCACAACCAGACGGGTTTACTGATCCAGACTATCCAGATCGTGTCTATCGACTTGATAAGGCATTGTATGGGTTGCATCAGGCTCCTAGGGCGTGGTATGAGACACTGTTAGCACATTTGCTAAAACATGGTTTCGAAAGAGGTCAGATTGACAGTACACTGTTTGTTAAAAGGAAGAAGGAAGACTTTCTGCTGGTACATGTATATGTAGATGACATCATCTTTGGGTCATCAGATGAGAACATGTGTCATGATTTCGAAGAGGTGATGAAGAGCAAGTTTGAGATGAGTGCGATGGGTGAATTATCCTACTTTTTGGGTTTACAAGTTGAACAGAAGAAGGATGGGATGTTTATACATCATACAAAGTATGTGTATGACATTTTGTCTCGTTTCAAGATGGAGGATTGCGCTACTTTCAATACACCTATCTGTGAGAATCACAATCTTGGTCCAGATCATGAGAGTGTGGAGGATGTTGACCCAACTCAATACAGGGAAATGATTGGTTCTCTAATGTACTTGACTGCTTCAAGACCCGACATCATGTTCGCTGTATGTCTTTGTGCCAGATATCAAGCGAATCCTAAGGAGTCCCACATGAAAGAGGTGAAGCGGATTCTTCGTTACTTGAAGGGGAAACCTAAACTTGGGTTATGGTATCCAGCTGCTAGTGATTTGAAGTTTGTTGCTTTTACTAATTCGGACTTTGGAGGATGCAAATCAACAAGGAAGTCTACCACAGGTGGTTGTCAGTTCTTAGGATTGAGGCTCGTGTCATGGCAATGCAAGAAGCAGTCTTGCGTTATACCTCGACGTGTGAAGCTGAATATATTGCTATGGGTAGCTATTGCTCTCAGGTTCTCTGGATCCAACAGCAGATGTGCGATTACGGTTTGAATTTCACTCGTACTCCTATTATGATAGACAATAATGCCACTATATCAATCAGCAACAATCCCGTAAAACACAGTCGCACAAAACTCATTTACATTCGTCATCATTTTATACGGGATTGTGCTGAAAAGAAATTAATTGAACTGCATCAAGTCGACACACTAGATAACCTGGCAGATCTTTACACAAAAGCATTTGACAGGGCTCGTTTTGAACATTTAGTCGAACTCAACGGGATGAGGAATCCTGAATAACCATTTTTCCGTAAAAATAGTTTTGTAAACAATTTACTTCTTTTCAAAAATAAAAAAACATAAAAAAATAGAAAATAAAAAATGAGTTCACTGTGTGAAAAAGAAGAAATGATAGTACATCAGCAAGTTAGACTGTCACACTGAAACTAAAGAAAATTACTTAAGTGTGATAGCAGCTTCATCATATGATGTACGAGTAGGCAAAAGGCATGAAATAATCAACTTACCTTTGTGATACAAATATAAAATAAATTGTGTATGAGTGGGGAACATATCAGTGGCGTATGGTTTTATAACCTTAAATCTTGCGTTGATAGATTGCCAAAATATGAGGTTTTAGGTCTTTATATCGTTATTTCATCCGGGGTATCAAGGTTGTCCTTCTGCTGCATCCAGATATATGCTGACCTAGGCACAACCTAGATATCTTAAAAGAGCTAAAATGCCAAATCCCAAATATTGACGAAGCTCTCCTAGAGTGTCATTCAAAAGTGCAAATTGCATTAATCGTACCAAAATTTGGTATTTGTCCTAGCCCTTGTTGGATACTGGTCTCTTTGCTGTACGGAAGTACTGACCTGATCACCAATTATCTAATGTTGTAAATAAAAAAGGATGAATTTCGGTATACTCACCTACTACAATGAATTTTTGTTCATACCTTGATCGCGGGGGTATGTCCTGAAGTGGGACACACTAGTATATCAGTATAACTTATCTAAACAGATCACGAGGTAATGGAACTTGAAATGTTCATGTATTTTGTTTAAGTGGACAAACAATACTGGGAATCGTCTTGAACTGCTATTCATGAATATTGCATAGAAAATAATCAGATAGTGTGAAAACAGTTTGATGTTGCTGATATGATCTTCTTACCGGTGATACTCACAAAATAGAGTGTTTAATTTTTTGTACTTTATTTGCTTTCAGAAAATATAAAAATTCAAAAGTATTTCATTTTCTTGTATATTTTTAATGAACGGGATATTGGTTGTTCATGGAGGTGCTGTTACCGATAGGGGGAGACGGTGTTAGAGGCTGAGTTCAAAATTTTTTACGATCTTGCAGGTTGTGTGTGCTTAAAATTTTGAGTTTGTATTTTGAGTTGAGAAGTGCTTAATCTGTGATACAGTTTTACTATCTCTTGAATAATAATAATTTGTTTAACTTGTGTTGAAAAATTCTTATGGTTTCTCGAGATATTCTTTTTATAGTATACAGATTGTAGCAGTGTGTTGCTGAGACGTTTAGTGAAGAGGAGTTTGCTTGGATGCATGGTAGAACCTCCTTTCTATATTGTAGACAAAGTTGAAGAGCTTTGAAGATTGCTATGCAAGTACTAAACATGAGTTTACTCAAACGTTAACGATTTAGAAGATTTGGTGATTGGATACATCAGCTTAGGGGGAGTCTGTTGCAGACAGAAGCTGTTAAAGCTGAAGCTATCCAAAGACCAACGTTTTTCAAAGATAGTGAAGATTGCAAGAAGACTGAAGACTAAGTTATTTTATGAAGCTATTGTCAAGGGGAAGTTTGTTGGTGCATATTTGTGATAACAGCTTAGATTTGGTC
This sequence comes from Scalesia atractyloides, assembly GCA_947069175.1. Classification (NCBI taxonomy): domain Eukaryota; kingdom Viridiplantae; phylum Streptophyta; class Magnoliopsida; order Asterales; family Asteraceae; genus Scalesia; species Scalesia atractyloides. The sequence continues at coordinate 31,291,512 of CAMTDV010001632.1, forward strand.
TTTGGATATCTTGTAATTAGTAAAATGATAAACGGTTAGCGGATTTAGTTTTGTAATAGTGAATTAGAAGTAATTGGGCTGAACTAGACATAGAATAACACATGGTAGGCGAATTGGGCCTTAAACCTATTAGCAGTCCATGTAAGAAACCCAAGCCCAGTTGCATAATCTATCTCTATAAATAGGGAGGTTGTGTTTAGGGTTAAGGTTGCTGGTTCTATTGTTCATTTGCAGAAGAATTGCTTCAGAGAGTTAGAGAGAGAGAGTCTTGAATTGATTGTAAAACAATTATGTTTGATAATCAATAGAAGACGGTTTAAAGGAATTCGTGTTCGTGTTCTTATGCTTTCTGTGAAATCTGATCTAGGGGATTCCGCACTCTAGGTTGGATAGACGATTCTGTCCAGATCCATAAGGACTAGGGGACCTACATACGTATATTCAAAGTTATAAGTACATCTTAGGTAAGTTACATTTTTCAATTTCAAATTGTTTCAAAATTTTATAGTTTGTGAAATGAGATATTAATTTTTATTAAATCAAATATAAGTTTAATAAAAAAACGGCTACTTGAATATTAAAGTACAAAATTTATTGTTTAACTCACATGGGAAGTAAAATCTAAACTGTATTATTATATATAATTTTGTGCATAGAATTTGAATAAGACTAGTTCTGCTTAGGCGAACACCCGTTGCTTTTAGGTGGACAAGCATTGCCCTTAGGTGGACATCCATTGCTCACCAAAGAACTAGGTTTTGAGTTAAATCCTTTTGTAAACATCTTAAGATTAGGTTGTTTATCAAAATCTCGTATGAACTGGTCCTTCTTGTTCTCTTTATAACTTAGCGTTGTTGAATCTTGGCTTAGAACGTCTGGGGAATGGGCTCATATTTCATTGCATTTCTCAAGTCTTCAGGGTCTTTCTTGCTTCATGGATACTTCAAGCTAATCATAAAAAAAATAAAATGAAGGTAGAACAAATCATGAATTATGAACATACATGAACTCTTACCGAAATAAGCGAGAAGAAAACAAAGAAAACGGAGAGAGATCTCATTTTTTTAGTTGAAAGATTTGGTGATGCAAATATACAATTAGATTGTGAATATTTGTAAATAGAACATGTGGCTTGAGTAGTAAATACTTGTTGGTGTCATTGACATGTGGCAATTGCGTATGTTGCATAACATGAGTAATCACATTAACATTAAATGTTTGCATGAGACATTTATGTTTTCTTGTTGGCATTCAACCCTACAAAAGAACAGATAATAAAAAGCCAATATATAATATAAACCTCTGTTCCAAATGATAATGTAACATCTGCCAAGTCAACCTCTGCTGAAGACTAAATGGTCAAGGTCTTCCATAGCTATACTATGTTGAAGACTTAAGCTAAAAGGTCTGCCAAGACAAGCTCTGATGAAGACCAAAGCTAAAGGTCTGCAAGATAAAGCTCTTTTGAAGATCAAAGTTAAAGGTGTGTCAAGGCAAAGCTTTGCTAAAGATTAACAGAGGATGCATCATCAGTGTTTTCTATCAGTCCTTGTAACGTTTAGTGTATAGCAGTGGTAAGCTTAGCAGGTGTTATTAGTTTGTTATTTTTGTCAAGTGTCACTCTCATGCTGACATCATAATAAGATGCTCAATGGTTAGGATTGTAGTATAAATAGAACAGTCTGTACTGCTCAATTTGATCACTTTCATCTAATATCAATCGAAACTATCTTTCTTACATTCTGTACGAACAAATCAGTGATCTTAGGCTGAGAGGGAAATTGTGAGTCACATGCAAGTAATCATTGAAAACAATCTCTCAACTGTTGTGAATTAAAGTTTTTCTATTCCGCTACAAGTTAATTAGATTTATCTTCTTTCATTTATCACTTTTAAAACTTTCACAAATAGTTTTGAAACTCAGTTCCTAACATTTTTAGTAAAATATAATTAGCATCAAATATATATTAGAGTTAAAATGCACATTTTTCTAACCTTAGTTTTATTAATTATTTTTGTGTCCTATATAATATTAGAAACTTAAAGTATTATTCTAATATAATATAAAAATTTAGAAAGTTATATATAACCTTGAAAATGTTTATCTTATATATAAATGTTAAGAACAATGCATATCTACGAAACAAATGGGTCCACAACTCAAACCTAAAGGTTCAATGTAACTGCCATATCACACAACTTTTGAAGAAGAAGAAAAAATAAAAGGCTAAACGATGGATTATTAGGTAAATTTTAACGAAAGACATTCCTAAGGATAAAACAATAATTTTCATTGATGGCACTCTACCACTAAACTTGTTCTTTAGTATGTATTTATAATTATAATTTATATGCACTTATTACTTTGGTTTTATTATAAAATTGGTTAGTTTAGAATCCCATGTTTTACTAGTAAAAGTAATGTTAAATACATAAAATATGTTTTTTGTTACTAAAAACCCATTTTACAGCTTTAGTTGAATAAAAGCATTTATTACAGCTGCATAACAATCAAATATTTTTATAAAGATAATTTGATTCTTTTTTATGATAATCCGCTTTAAGTTATAGTATTAATAAAATTATAAGTTCTTGTACTTGTGGTTTTATACTTTACTACTAATTATTGTTTATATCCAAAAAAAATATTTTATTTTATAAAGTCTATATGCTCGAGTCAAATTGTCGGTGTTTTTTTTGCTTGCTCTGGTTATATTTTGAGTACCTTAATAATATTTATATATGAAAAAACGATTTCATATTATTTTGTAACGTCATGTATACATTAGTGTAATTATCTATAGATTTAATGTATATACTAACATTTTAGAAAGTTATATAATCTTAGAAACTTAAAGTATTATTCTAATATAATATAACATTTTAGAAAGTTATATATAACCTTGAAAATATTTATCTTATACATAAATGATAAGAACAATGCATATCTATGAAATAAATGGGTCCACAACTCAAACCAAAAGGTTCAATGTAAATGCCATATCACACAACTTTTGATAAAGAAGAAAAAATAAAAGGATAAAACGATGGACTAGTTTGTAATTTTTACGAAAGACAGTCTTTTATACTAACGGCAAAAAATATAATTTTCATTGATATCATTGTACCACCGAACTTCTTCTTTAGTATATAATTTTAATTATTTTGTATACGCACTTATTACTTTTGTTTTATCTTATAACTGATTAGGTTAGAATCTCATGTATTACACGGTTGTTAAATACATAAAAAAAGGTTATGATTTTTCTTTTAAATAAAAACCCATTTGTAGCTTTAGTTGAATAAAAGTATTTATTACAGCGACATAACTATCAAATATTTTTTATAAAGATAATTTGATTATTTTTTAAGATTACTCGCTTGTTATTATAGTGACTTAAGATAGGGGTGCATGGTCTTTTAAACAATTATTATATTTGAGTATCTCATTCTATTACAATTAAATCACTGAGTTTTAACATAAAAATAGTTACACTTTTCCCTTTCACAACAAACTTATAATTCTTTTACGTCTTTTTCCTATATGATCTTATAAACTATAATGTTTTAAAAAAATCCAAACGTACCGTGACGACTTATTCATTTTTGTCGACGTTTGATGGTTGTCTTGGTCAATATTGACGTGTGGATTAAAAGATACAAGTAGCTGATGCCTTAGTGTACTGATTAAAGCCCAACGTACTTAGTCATTATCCTAGAATGTTTAATAGCTACAAAATGTAAAGTAGTTAAATACCATCAATCTAATTGTAAGGCCATAAAATTAAGTAGGCTTACGCTTGTCTTTATCAAACGCAATTATAGGTTATTTAGACTTAGTTTTCAAGTGGGCTTAGGCCATGTGGGCCGAATTATATGTGGACCCTAAATAATGTTATATTTAGTTCATTATTAGGGTTAAGCATTGTTAGATATTAGAGAGAGCTAGAGAGGCGAATTAGAGTTGTTGATTGTTATTGTTCTTGAACGCTATACTGTAGTAGACAAGCTTAAAGTTTGTGTACAACTTATAATACAATTGATATTCTTCATCTGGTTCTACACATTCTTTGTTTTTCGCACTTAGAATCGTGATTGTGATATCCGATTGATAGTTTCTGGACTTACAATTGGTATCAGAAAAAAGTGTTTGGACATTATCCTGAAAAATTGTTTGGATAGCATACTGGGACTTGAAATTTCAAGATGAGTCTAACGGTATAATTTGGTAAAGACAGTTTTCGGACAAATTTTTTAACGTTTTTAACTGTCCGGTTACGGTAAATAGACATTTTCAGGGGATCACGATTTAGTAACTTAAAATGTCTTCTCAAAGTGATGTGCTTAAACAGAAACTTGAAGGTTTTAACTACATTCCTGGTGAATCTTTAGAAGCACTAATTGGCTGTTTTGATGAACTACTCTCTTAAACAAAAAATTCAGAAATTGTGGTGTCTACCTTTATGGATAACAAGAAGATTTTAGATGCTCTAAATGGTATTCTGGATCAGCCAAAGAGTAGCTGGTTAGAAATGTTAATCATATCGTGTTGATAACCAACTGTTACAAAATGAAGCCTGGTGAGCTGATCTCACTCATCAGATCATATGATAAAGCTGACAAGTAGATGGCTCAAGGCAACACATTTGCTGTAGTTTGCTCATCCACTCTTGCTGATTTATCGCAAAATTCAGAATCAGGTTGTTGTGCCGGGACTCAGACTCAATCTTTCATGGCTCAAATTCATGACTTCACTCCCACTTCTACTGAGGTATGTGTTGATAATATTTGCTATACTAATGCCTGTAAAGAGAAAGTAAGTGGGCATACAGAACAGGCTAACTCATTAATTATGCAACTACAATTATCCAAATTTGATTTATATCATATCAAAAAGAAAATCAATGAATACAAGGATATGGTGGAGACACAAAGACGTGATATCTGACAGTTGCATAAAGATTTGAGTCAAGAGAAGTGTAGGCATCTCCACTTTAAAGAGCTTTCTGAAAAATTAACTGCTGAACTTGATTCATTAAAATCAACTTTTGATAATACAAAATTCAATTTTCAAAAATTTGATGTTTCAAGTGAAAAAGTTATAAACATGATAAATAAGCAGTTATAGTTCAGTAAGAAAGAAACTAGGAATAAAGGTCTAGGATATGTGAGTATTCCTCCACCATACAACATTCCAACACTACTATTCCTATGATTGAAGAGGAGATTGTAAACATTCCTAACATGGTTTATGGTGGGGTTAAGGGTTTGAAAGTTGATACAGTCAAGACCACAAAAATTAAAATTATAAAGCCTAAAATGAATGAAACAAAGAAAACTGAACTAGCAACTGCACCTGTTTTTGTTAAATCAAAGAATGTCTCTAAGCAAACAGAGACATGGAGTTTTAAGAAAAATGCAGAGGTTGATATACGTTTTCAGGTTTTGAATCCTAATGAACAAAGGGTTTTTGAAAACAAACTTGAAAGTCAGTTTTCAAATGAAGAATCAGTGAATGAACCGAAAGAAACTGATTCTAAGAAATTGGAATCAGTTGAATCTAGTGATTCCAGCTGTGAGTCCTCTGGAGCAGCTAAATCCACAACAGAGGATTCAGCAGAGCCACTTCAAAAGGAATGTAACTCAAGTGATTCAGCTGAATCAAGTTATAAAACATTGACTGAGCCCACAACATCTGAAAATGTGACAACAAGGCCAGTCACAAATGTAGAAGAATGTGAGGAAGCCTCGTTCAAGACTGTTGGTACCAGTGTGGTGAGACCATCAGTCCATTAGTTTAAATGTGTGAACGATACTGATGCTTCTTCTTCGTGTGCGGATAAGGTAAAGGTAGAGGATTGGATTGAGGGGAATGATATTGTTTGCCAAGAAACTATTGTTATTTGTTTGAAAACATCCAATTTGTATGTTCATGCTTGTCCATATGTGAAAAAGAAATATGTGTCTCCAAAACCAACAGTTTCAAATGAAATTGCAAAATCTAACATTATCGTTAAAGATAAAAACAGTGAGTATACTAACTGTAGCAAACATGGATATATGAAGTAGGGCAAAAAGTTTGAAAAGTCTGCAAACAAATCATCCAACAGATCATATAGCTCAAATTCATCATCGGTTGGGTCGAATGGATCGGGATATGCTCCTTGTGTAAAGAAGCAAACATGCTACAACTGTGGCATACCCGGTCACATTGCACAGAATTGCACACATCGTCCATATGTGCCATATTATACACAAAATCAAAGGGTTACACCAAGGGGTAGATCTTATTCTAAGCCAATGAAGGTTGAAAAGCCTTAGGCAATGATACATAAGCATCCCAAGGTTAAACCATCTGATGGGGATTGGAATGCTGCGAAAGTTAAAGAAGAGTAAATTTCAAGAATTGTCCGCTATCTTTATACCCAATTTCAGGCGGTGCCATTTATCTTTAAAATTGATGAGTTTTGTACTTTATGTTTCCAAATGCTACACGGTTTGTCGTTTTAGCCTAACTCAGTTACTTTTTTTCGTTAAATCTAGTCATGTGCCTTGCACACAAGGACAGTTTCGTCATTTTACCTTTGCAGTGACTAATTGTGTAAACATCTAAAAAAGGTTTAGAAAAATAAATAAAATTATATATATACACAAAAAACCCTACTCTCTCCATTCTATCCCTCTTTCCCACCTCTCCATCTCTCTCATCACCACCACCTCTACCACCTCCATCATAACTGCCATCTGCACCTGCGACCCCCACAACCACCACCACCTGCACCTGCCACCCCATAACCACCGCACCTACACATGTCGCCTCCAAAACCATCGCCACCTGTACCTGTCGTCTCCATAACCACCGCCACATGAAACCTGCCACTGTCACCTTCTAATCGCTGCTAAAACCTAATAACACCACCACTACTATAGTGATTGAACAGATCGGAACCCCCCATCACTACATCATCGACGATCTGTGGAGATCGAACAGATCGGAGCCCCCATTAGCAGCACCGCAATAGTGACGAAATTAGGGTTATTTATGGTTTGATTGAACAGATCAGAACCACCCATCGTCGATGATTTTCTATCCTTCAATCTGAGTTATTTGTGGTTTGATTGAACAGATCGAAACCCCCATCGTCGATGATTTGTTGTCCTTCAATCTGAGTTATTGTGGTTTGATTGAATTTGTGAACTTGTGTTTGTGGGATTGAAGGAAATTAGGGCGTTATGACCACTTATGGAAGTTGAGAATAGTAGAGGGTGGTTGTCGTGGCAGTAGCGGTGTGTGAGAGTAGTGGAGGGTGGTGGTGGCAGTGGAGGGAAGTAGAGAGGAGGGGGTAGAGACTCTCGATTATATTATAATATATACTATTACCTTCTAAAAATATATTTTGTTTTAATTGCTGAAATATTTTTAAATAAATGGGTAAAAAGATTAAATTACCCTTGTGTGATCTGATTTAATAATAAAAACTAACTGAGTTAGACCAAAAGGACAAACCGTGTAGAATTTGTAAATATACAGTACAAAAGTCATCAATTTTAAAGATAAAGGGCACTGCCTGAAATTGAGTATAAAGATATAGGACAATTCTTGAAATTCACTCTTAAAAGAAAGCAAACTTTGAAACCTAAACAAGTATTGAAAATAATAAGGTTGAAAAGCAAACTATTTTGCAAAAGGCACTTAAGAAATTGGAAAAGCCTAAACAAATTTGGAAAGCAAAATGTAATGCAGCAACATCACCAGTCCTTGAAACAAAAGGGGACATATGCTTACGGGAAGTATCTTATTTTGATGCTTTAGGAAATCTTAGGACCACGATGGCCTGGGTACCGATGTCTTAATAATCCCCTTATTTTTCAGGGACAAACAAGGAGGATTTGTTGACAATCTCTGGATGTTGACAGCGAATGTGTCAGGGATATAACGAATAACATTTCAATGTTGCTAAAAGTTTAATTCTTTACAGATGATATGTTTCCTTTGGATGATATAATGAAGGTAACATAAGATCAGCAAGAAAGGTACAATTTAAAATTCGAGCTTTGATTTTAACATTGATTAGTCTTAAATCTGATAACGGAACGGTTAAGCAAAAACAATAAAAAGGTTTTCATTTTCTCTCATTTTTCTTTTTGTACATACATTTTCTTTATAAGGTAAATTTGCGCATAAGATTTATGCACAAATTTAGGAGGATAGAGAGAGATCTCTGTATTTATGTGTAGCTTTAAATGAAGAAAAAGAGAAAGAGACAAAAAGAGTTTGTGCATATATGGGAAATAAAATAAATGTTTGTGATAAAGGGTTTGACCAACACATGTAAGGTGCTATAGTTGAAAAGACTAGGATCTATTGTGATATGTCGATAGGCTTGACGCTCAAAGTGATAAAGGTACTAAGTGATACAAACATAGAGAACCATGTACCATGTGGGTAACATACCATAGGCGTATAACTTTATAAGTCTTAAATATTGCATTGATAGATAGCCAACGTCTGAGGTTTCGGGTCTGTATGCTAATGATTCATTCGGGGATATCATGGCTATCCTTCTATTGCATCCAGATTATATGCATACCTAGGCACAATCAGGATATCTTATAAGAGCCAAAGAGGCCAAAAACCTTAAAGGAAGATAAACTAATATTGAGGGAATTCCATGTGCTTATAAAGCAAAATTCGTACCAAAAGGTATTTGCCTAACCCTCGTCGGACACTTTATTGGTCACTCTGCTATAGGAAAGTACTGACCTGTTCATCAATAGTGCGACGTTTTAAATTAAAAGGGTGAACTCAGTATATTCACCTGCTACGATCAATCGTTGTGCTTACCTTGATCGTATATATTACCTTAAACATATCACGAGCTTGATAATTGAAAATTGAGCGTCCATATTGGCAATCACTTAGACCAGTCTAAATAAGTTCGTATGGAAAAGTGTTACTTGGTCTGCCTGAGAACAATTTTGATCTCATTCCAATTGTAATTATATATTGTAACTGTTGAGTTAGCTTCGTTGTTTATTTGGGTTTCTGTTTATACTCTTATATTTAAAATTTAAAAAAATCTAAAAATCAACATCTAAAAATAGAGTGTTTTATTTTGTTTTAAATTAAAATTCTAACCATTTTTGAAAATTTGATTGATTATATAAAATTAATATAAATTTTGAATTGTGAAATCCGAGTACAAGTACTTGGATGTATCAAGTGTTCATGTGGTGTTTCCTCTGTTGCATAGAAATGGTTGCTTATGAATTTCTGACCATGTGTAGAATTTAATTTAATTCAAGAAATAGAGGTTGATGAAGATTGAGATGTTGTTAGCTGTTGACAAAGTATGAAGCATCACAACAACAAGATGTACATGAGTCAGAAGAACCAGATACAAGTCATCGTTGATGGTACATTTGAAGATGTACCTGTGAACCGGCTTGAAAAAGAAAAGATTGACAAACTAAAAAGCTGACGGGAATCCTCCTCTCGTGTCATTTTCAACAAGATTTTCAAGCAAAGCTGATTATGAACAAGAAGAACAAGAGACCCAAGTTTGAAGATGAAGAGTTGAAGTATCTTCCCACCGAGACATGATAAAGATAGTATAAACCTAGGGGGATATTGTAAGCCATAAAATTGAGTAGGTTTACACTTGTCTTTATCACAAGGCACTTATAGGTTATTTAGACTTAGTGTTCTTAGTGGGCTTGGGTTAGGCCATGTGGGCCAAATTATATGTGAACCCTATATAATGTTATGTTTAGTTCATTATTAGGGTTAAGCATTGTTAGACATCAGAGAGAGCTACTGAGGCGAATTAGAGTTGTTGATTGTTATTGTTCTTGAACGCTATATTGTACTAGACAAGCTTAAAGCTTGTGTGCAATTTATAATACAATCAAAATTCTTCATCTTGTTCTACACATTCTTTGTTTTCCGCACTTAAAATCGTTTTTGTGATATCCGATTGATAGTTTCTGGACTTACACTAATCATCTCATCTAGATTACACTTTAATCCCTTATCTTTAAAAAATATAGATAATTAGTTAGTAGTTACACTTTATCCCTTATAAAAAACTAACACTCCCATGATTTTTAAACGGTCATAACTTTTTGGTATATTAATATTTGTTTTTTAAATTACACCATATAAACGAGTATTTTATTCTATTTAATTTAAGTATAGTATTTCTATAGTTTTTTTAATTAAAAATTGATATGTTACGTGATTAATAATGTCTAAGGGTGAGTAATAACTGAATTGTTAACCAAAACTGAACCGAAATCAACAAAAACCCGAATTAACTGAAAATTGATTAACCGAAACCAGAATTAACCAAAAAATGGTTATCGATTTTTTTGTACCCTCATTTAACCAAGATTTTTTTGTACCCTCATTTAACCAAATTAACTGAACCAAATCATTCATATATTTCTAGCTTTTATACATCCAGTTCATGTATTTCATAATTATACCCCCATTTTATGTATTTATACCTCAATTTCATGTGCCTATACATCCATTTCATGTATTTATACCTAAATTTTACGTATTTCTAATAAAAAGTTTGAGCCCAAGTTTGGTTTTGGCTATTCACCGAAATTAAATGAATTAAACCAAAAACCGTCAATCTAACAAAATAAAGAAAACCGATTAACTAAAAACGGAATGGTTAATCAAATAGACTAATATATGACCTTGATTTCGGTTGAGGATAACAATCTAACCAACCGAGCAATGCACACCATGGCAATGTCTGTGTTTCCGCCGCATCACGCGCGCACCTATCGGTTGTTGACTAAACTCGGTTATTGGTGAACAATAACTAAATCATTAACCTAAACCAAACCAAAAACAGAAGAAACCAAACCGAAATCAACCAAAAACCGAATTAACTAAAAACCGAATTAACAGAAACCAGTTATCAACTTTTTTGTACTCTCGTTTAATCAAAATTAGCTAAACCGAACCGAATCACTCATATTTTTATATGTTTATAGGTTTTATATCTCCATTTCATATATTTATACTTTCATTTCATGTATTTATACCTCAATCTCATATATTTCTAAGTAAAGTTTTAGCCCACAAGTTTGGTTTTTGCTATTAACTAAACTTAAATAAAACAAACAAAAAACCGTTAATCTAACCGAATAAACTGAAGTAATTAACCCAAAACCGACTGGTTAATAAAATAGACTAACCGATTTGGTTTCGGCCTCTGTTGAGGACAATAACCGAACCGACCAAACCATGCACAACACAATGAAATAGATTACCCGATTACTTCGCTTTTGATGTATACCTATCACAATGATGCTACAATTAATATTGTATGAATAAGAAAACCTACCAAAAACGAGTATCGCAATGCGAGGTGTCGCTTCCGCCGTATTGCACGGGCATCTGCTAGTGTTATTTAATAAAAGAGTAGATATTTTTATCTTATAATGTGTAAAATTTTTATTTAATATTACTATTTAAAAATGAGAAGGCACAAAAAAATGTGACATACTCATATTTGTCCAAATGATTTTCATTAAATATAACATAATATAACATAACAATATATAATATAATATATAGCACACAGCTAGTAAAATCCTAGTTAGCATAAATGAACGTTAAATACAAACTTTGTGGCCTTGATTAAAATAAACTAAATAGTTTATGCTATATTAGTGTGTTAGTTTGTCTAACCTCCTCAATAGTTACGAAAAGAAAACTTAAAAACTTTACTAACTTTCTTGTGTCATATTAACAATAATGATACTTAATAACGATAACATAACATAATATATTAAAATATAACATAATATAATATATAACACACAAAAGTAAATCCTAGTTAGCATAAATCGACGTTCAATACAAACTTTGTGGGCTATATAATGATTAAAATAAACTAAATGGTTTATGGTATATTAGCGTGTTAGTTCGTCTAACCTCCTCAATAGTTATGAAAAAGAAAACGTAAAAACTTTACTCACTTTCTGGTGTCATATTAACAATGATGATACTTAATAACGATACTTTATTTCATTAAGCCTAATAACACACTCTACTAATTAGTATTATAAAATATATATGAGATACTACAACACCTAATCCTCAAATCTCAGTAGAAAATATATAGAATGTTTTGTTCAATATAGAAAAAGTTAAATCAGAAAATCTATTAATATATATTTTTTTTATAAAATGAAATAAGATCATTCATAGGCATCTATTCGTCAATGTAGCTTACTCACTAAAACTCAATGAAAATAAACAATTATTTTTAAATGGTAAAACAGAATACTATATGTAAGGTTGTTACATATATTAAAAGTGATGAAGTACATCCGAGGTAAGCTATATTTTTCATTTTCATATTTGTTCAATGTTTTATTGTTTGTGAAATGAGACATTAATTTTTACTAAATCAAATATAAGTTTAATAAAAAATAGCTGTTTCAATATTAAAGTACATAGTTTATGGTTTAACTCACACGTAAAACAAAATTCTAACTTTATTTGCATTTATTATTATAGATAATTTTGTATATAGTATTTGAACAAGACTTGTTCTCGTTAGGCGGACACCCATTGCTCTTAGGTGGACAAGCATTGCTCTTAGGTGGACATCCATTACTCAACAAAGAACTAGGTTTTGGATTAAAGCCTTTGTAAACATCTTAAGATTAGGTTGTTTATCAAAATCTCTTACCAAGTGGTCCTTCTTGTTCTCTTTATCATTTAGCGTTGTTGAATCTTGGCTTAGAGCGTCTGGGGGAATGGGCTCATATTTCATTACATTTCTCTAGTCTTCGGGGTCTTTTCTTGCTTTATGGATACTTGCAAGCTAATCATGAAAAAAGAAACAAAATGAAGTTAGACCAAATCATGAGTTATGAATATACATGAATTCTTACCGAAATAAGCGAGAAGCAAACCAAGAAAACGGAGAGAGATCTATTTTTTTAGTTGAAAGCTTTGATGATAAAAATATACAATAAACTTATGAGTAATTATAAAAAGAACATGTGGCTTGAGTAATAAATACTTGTTGGTGTCATTCACGTGTGACAAATGGGCATGTTACTTAAGATGAGTAATTAAGATTAAATGTTGATGTCATTCACGTGTGACAAATGGGCATGTTGCTTAAGATGATTAATTAAGATTAAATGTTTGCATGAGATATTTATGTTTTTAATAAAGTATAATTAGCATCAAATATATATTATAGTTAAAATACACTTTTTTATAACCTTAATTTTATTTGTTATTTTTGTGTGCTATATAATCTTAGAAACTAAAAGTATTATTCTAATATAATATAACATTTTAGAAAGTTATATATAATTTTGAAAATATATATCTTATACATAAATGATAAGAACAAAGTCTATCTATGAAATAAATGGGACCACAACTCAAACTTTTGAAGAAGAAGCAAAAATAAATGTCTAAAACGATGGACTATTTTGTAATTTTTAACAAAAGAAAGTCTTTTAGACTAAAGGTAAAACTATAGTTTTCATTGATGGCATTGTAGCACTAAACTTGTTCTTTAGTATATATTTTTAGTTATAAATGTATACACGCTTATTACTTTGGTTTTATTTTATAACTGATTAGGTTAGAATCTTATGTATTACACGGGTTTAGTAAAAGTAATGTTACATATATAAAAATGTTATGTTTTTTTAAATAAAAACCCATTTATTGCTCTAGTTGAATAAAAGTGTTTATTACAGCATAGCTATCAAAAATTTTTATAAAGATAATTTGATTCATTTTTAAGATAACTCGCTTGTTATTATAGTGACTTAAGTTATAGTATTAATAAAATTATAAATGCTTGTACATGTGATTTTATATTTTAATACTAATTATTGTTTATATCCAAAAAAAATTATTTTATTAAACCGATATGCTCGAATCAAATTGGCGATGATTCTTTTGCTTGCTCGGGTTATATTTTGACTACCTTAATAACGTGTATAAATAAAAAAACGACTTTATATTATTTTGTAACGTCATTTATACATTAATTTAATAATCTATAGTAGATTTAGTTAAATTGTTGTTTAAATTTGCAATTTAATCTGAAAGAGAATATATATATAATAACATGTATAAAGAAAGTCATTATTTAATATTATTATATTATTTAATAGGAGAGAGTAGATATTTGTATCTTATAATCTGTATAAAATTTTTTATTTAATATTATTATTTAAAAGTAAAGAGGCATAAAAATTTGAAATACTAATATGTGTTCAAAGGATTTTCGTTAACTGTAATAATAACATCACATAATATAATATATAACGCACAACTTATAAAATCCTAGTTAGCATAAATGAACGATTAGCATGAACTTAATGACCTATACAATTTTAAAATAAACTAATTGGTTTATGTTATATTAGCGTGTTAGCTCGTCAAACCTCCTCAATGTTATATTAGCGTCTTACTCACTTTCTCGTGGCATATCAACAATAATAATTCTTTATTTCTTTAAGCCTAATAACTTACTCTACTAGTTATTATTATTATTATTATTATAATAGATATATGAGTTACATATAATAGCTAATTCTCAGATGTTATTGAAAAATATATAGAATGCTTTGTTTAATATAGAAGAAGTTAAATTAAAAAAAAATCTATTAATATATGTCTTAATAATATGATGTAAGAACCTATCTTATATTATTTAATTTTTATAAAAAATTTCGCATTTAAATGTGAAAATGCGACTGCACGTCCATACGTATTTTTGAGTTTATTAAAAACTTCAAAAACATTAAACATTTTGACATGTCATCATTGATTAGTTCCGTAACAACGAAACCAGATGCGGAAGCTTAACCTTTGATCGTGTTCGATTCTTCTTTGAGCTTGATCGTTGTCCAAAGGTGCTTGCGATTACCCTAAACTGGAAATTTCCAATTTATTAGTATTATAGAAAATTTCGGAAAGCACAACTTAATCGACTTGGCAAAATAATCAATTAGAAAAGATGACTTCTGAGATGGCGTCAGCGACGGCAGTATGCCACGTCGGCGATGCCGTATCAAATATTGCGTCGGAGCTTTACTGTCGTAGGCAGTAATTTAGGACGTCGGGCCAAGAAGCTGCGTCGGCGATGGCCATTTATGGTGTCAGCGGTGCCATCTACTGCAACAAATTTGTTGCTGTGTTGTTTTGTATGTCTGTTCGACCTGTTTCAGGTACCGTACATTTAAAACACGATCTGGGACTTACAAAGACTCATCCGTAAAACACTATTTTCTGTTTTCACTCAGCGGTTGCCTGCCGTAAGCTACGGTTGGCTACCGTAGCTTAACGTGCTCTGCCAAAAGTATTTCCGTCTTGCCGTTTTTATTACTAAAACTTCCGTAACTTGTTCAGTTTTCATCTGTTTCCTATGAAACTTGTTTCTAAATATCCATAAATTGTTTTCTTGCTTATTTAACCCAAAATCCTGATTCTTATTTCTTTTGAATTACGCATCAATTCGCGGTTTATGCTCATATTTATTTTGACTCATTAAGAGATTTAATCACTTAAGTTAAAATCTCACTTCTTCTTACCTTATTTCTTATTTCCACACTAAGTTATCCATTTATTTTCCATCACAAGTATATTTGTGGTGGATTGGTTATAGAAAATGATATATTTCCAAATTCTACCATTCGGTTTGATAATTTACAAATAAGACCCGTTATGAGGCATTAAGCCAAAACGGCTTATGCCATTTACTATTACACTACCAAAAGGGTGTACTTTCTTATAAAACTTATTTTTAAACTACCCTCAAGGGTCGTTTGGTCAATTTATCATTCAAGGGCGTTTTAGTCAACTTTAATCCTTTTTACGACGAAGGACCTTTAGACGCATATTTTGGCCAAGCAAACACCTTTAAGCCACATTCTATTAAAATTTCACTATGTTCCTAAGAACATAATGTCTAGAATTTAAATTATTAGATATACATCTCTTTAGGTAATCTAATGTTCATCCAAGACTCGGTTAACCCTCATCGGACCTTAAATCCTCATTGAGAGCTTGACTCATTACACGTACCTGGCTCGGGTCATAGCATTGACCTGTTTTAATACTTTACTCTATTAGTTGCTATTTAATAGCGATGCAAGTCATACTCCATTCTCCCTATGAGCACAAAGCTCAACGAGCGACCATTAGTCATCATTGTCAAATGGTGATAGTATCACCATTTGACCGTTTTGACCTAAATGACAATTTATCAATATGAGATGGCACTTATTTGCCATCTCACCCATTTCGTTTTACATTACATGATCATATTACTTAAAAATCATTTCTTAATTCGCTTGACTCTTATGACTTACACCATATGGTGTCTTTTTCAAAACTCTTTATTTATCCATTAACTCGTGACCGGATTACCATTTTACCCCTTATTATCCATTATGGTTTACACCATAAGGTAATGGTTACAAAATTCCTTATTTATTCATCATCACATGATTAATTTACCGTTTTACCCTTTTTACCATCAATCATGGTTTCTTACCATTTTCACTTGTTCCGACCCGAATCACTTCGCATCGGAGCATCATATTTCAAATGCTAATCTACCTTATTCTTAACCAATACTATAAGTATGTGTTCAACTTTGAAGATGTAAGCTTTGCTTACCATGAAATCCGATTATGTTTTCCACGCGTATTCGATCCGTTTGACCCGCTTATCTCCAAGCTTCCACCTAGCTTGTCAAGCGTCAAACTACCTTTTATCATTTCGCAAGATGGTTAGATTAGTCATTATCTATCAAGACTATTCCACCTTATGGACTTTATATCAAAATTACCATTTGATCCTATTATAGGTCAGTTTGACTTTTAAAAGTCAACTGCCTATTAACATTTGCAAATGCACAATTAAGTTTAACAACTCATTTAAGCAATTCATCAATTACCCGGTAGTCATTATTCTTAGACTACCATTTTAACTAATTTTCTCAACCAAGTTCATAAAATCGTTAACATCGGATTAACATAATCTCGTTCATCGTATGCGAACCTATAAATCTTATACAAGAACTTGGGAATGTTTCATCATTATAAAACAACGCATTGCATCGAGCTTATCCAAATACTTAAAAATTCATAAACATATGATGTTTTCAAACCTCATTTAACATGAATATAACAGCTATTTCAGTATGTCATACAAAACCTATTCTATGGCGAGTATGAACATATACTCGAACTCTTAAATTATTCAAGTATCTTGCTATTACAATCATGTATGATGATTCTAAGCACGTATATCATCAACTTCATCATATTATCAAAACCCACTTCATTATCTACTTGTTAATCACTTACAAGTAAATCTTATCTCAATTATCTCATTATTTCATGATGTCTAACAAAATTAAGCATACATAACACTCAATTTTACCTTTGGATCATAATCCAACAATCTAATTGCAAGTATTCTACTTGTCTCAAGTTATGACTTTCACCAATCTAAGTTTTGAGACATACCTTATGATCCGCTCATTTAGGTGATCGTTTATATGCGTTCACGCATCAATTTCGAGTTCGATTTATCCTCCAGTTTGATGATTTAAGATGAACAAGGGTTTACTCCTTGTCTTGCTCCTGGTCGTTACATACACACACCTTTTGTGTGTGTGTGTGTGTGTGTGGTGTTTTGTTTATTTTTATATATATATTCAAGTTTCAACTTTTCCCCTTTTGGTCCCTCACGTTTGAGGTTTTATTTAGTAAGAGCTATAGCTCATTGTTTTATTACTATTTCCATGTTCCTAACTAGGTTAATTTGTTCCTAGTTATTTTGTTTATGGGTTAACTTTTACCTCTAACAGTTCTTTACCCGCTCTTTAATATTAATTGGTTTGATTATCGAACCCGTTTTTGGGGTGTTACAAGTCTACCCCCTTAAAGAGGTTTCGTCCTCGAAACCTTTCTTACGCAGTTCCTTGGGTTCAACCCAATGGACTTGGTTTCGTTTTCACCTAAGTGTTACTCATATTTTAATTATTCTGAAATCTTACCAGGAAGATGCAACAATGTCCTTCGGATTCCCAATTGATGTCCGACCCCTTTCTTGCTCTTTTCCTTAATTGACATTTCGTTTTCAAAGCCTTTAATCTTTCGGCCAAAGATTATCATATGCTTTGCCGTGTGCGCCTTTCATGTGCGAGGCCTATGGACCGTGACTTTCACCTAATATTTCTTATTTTTGTCATTTACTTGATGTAGTTGTCCCTTGGCAGCTCGGCCATACGAGTCCGCCAACATGCTTACTCCATGCTTATCTTTATTGACAAGCGGAATCAAATAAGTTATAAGCATTATTTTGACCTTGACTGGTCTTTCCGGTTAGACTGATTAATCATCGGTCATATTATGCCCCGTCATTCGGTTGCTCCCACATCGCCTTTCCCGGGTTTACATGCATTTAAGATCTCACGTCCCGTAGCCCGCGCTATAGTGGAATTATATATATATATATATATATATATTATGGTATTCTTATTGACCGTGATTGAATCACGTTGTATTCTAGTTTATATCCATCTTTTGTTTTCGAATATTTTCTTTTCCAATTTATCGTCTTGCATATAATGGTGGCAAGACCTGTTTCTTTTAATATTAATCATTTTCCAATTCATATCATACTATTTATGTTTGTTAAAACGTTGTCTTTAACTAAAAACCGAATTTTTTTAGTTTAACGTTTTCCTTCTAACTTATGTCAGTTACTCGCATCGAGGAATTGACAATCTAGCATTTATTCTTTTACTGTTTTTATTTCACGCGGGGAATCGTAAATATTTTCCTTACTTTATTTAAGTGACCCGTAGGCCCCCTTTTTACTTAGCCTCGTAAGCCATTTCTTTAGGCTTTCACCCTCCCCTGTTTTTTTTTAAGGTGAGGCCTTTAATGCTCATTCCTCTTGATTCGTGACCTGAAGGTCATTTTGGTTCTATAGACCCTTACACTATTTATAACTTGAAGGTCGTGGTGATCTCGTAGATCATCCCTTTACCCGTGTCGTTCTCTAAAAATATTTGGTGTCAATGCACTTGTTTTATTTTTTAAAGGTAAATTATTTACAATGTCTTTTCTTTATCCGCCAATCATGGCTCTTTTTACCATGAAGGCTAATTTATTTTATTTAAATTATGGCCCCCAAACCATGTTTGATTCGAGTTGGTAACATTTTCGTCTTCTATGACTCCTTGGGTAATTTATGAGTCACATCTACTTGTCGGATCTACTACTCGTTTCATCTCTATTAGGTGATGATCATTTGCGTCTAAGCCTAGCGCAAAGTCAAATGTCATTGACCACTCGTCACTACCGAGTCACAACTACCATCTTTAGTGGCAACCACAACATTTTGTGTATGTTGTCTAAAACACTTATTCTAATATGCAGATCAGATACTGTATGTTGGTATCCATACGCCCGCACGATCGTAGTCCATGACTAGATCGTTTTTTCGTTCGGAGAATTTTTCCGACTCTATGACTTCATATGTCATTTATGCGTCGGTTTGTCTCACGCTTACCATTATCCAGTTTATGCCTATATTTCTTACAACCCGTTACACGGGTTCTTTATTTTAATATTTTAACTCTCCCGTTGTTCGTTTTGCTTTTTCGTTTATATTGATTCATGACCCTTTACCCGGGTTCATTAATATTCCGTGCTCCCATTATTCGGTTTGCGTATACATGTATATTTAATCACGTCCCATTACCTGGTCTCATTATTCTTTTGTTTTTTTAACGCTCCCGTTACCCGGTTTGCGTTTACATTTAATTTCAATCACTATACTCCATTTGGCTCGTTTGACTTGTTCGTGTGAAATCCATCACTTATGAGGATCAAACTTTATTCTTATTTGACCTGGTTGACTTGTTGGTGTGAAATCCATCAATTATGAACAATGAACTTTATTCTTTATTTGACTCGTTTGACTTGTTCGTGTGAAATCCATCACTTCTGAACAGTCAAACTTTATTCTTTATTTGACCCGTTTGACTTGTTCGTGTGAAGTCCATCACTTATTATTCTTTATTTGACTCGTTTGACTTGTTCATGTAAAATCCATCACATATGAACAGTCAAACTTTATTCTTTATTTAACCTGTTTGACTTGTTCGTGTGAAATCCATCACTGATGAACAGTCAAACTTTATTCTTTATTTAACCTGTTGACTTGTTTGTGTGAAATCCATCACCTATGAACAGTCAAACTTTATTCTTTTATTTAACCTGTTTGACTTGTTCGTGTGAAACAGTCACACTTTATTCTTTATTTAACCTGTTTGACTTGTTTGTATGAAATCCATCACCTATGAATAGTCAAACTTTATTCTTTATTTATCCCGAAGGATTTCCTTTAACTCATTCCGTTAGCCTCGTCTTTACTACATCGGATGCATATGTGTTTATTATAAGAAGTTCATAGTATCGTGTGTTTATGACTTACTTGGCCAGAGTAGGCGATCAACATATGGTACGCATGACCTTATTATAACTATCACATTAAGTAAATTCTCAGTTCATGTCCATATTTCATATTTTATTTAGTAAAACCTTGTTTAATTGTTATTTAAGAATTATTAGTTTTTACCTTTTTCATCTCAAAACATATAGAATATTTTCCTTTTTATAAGACTTTTATGTAACCACATTTATCCATATGATCATTACTTTTCCTCAATAGGATCTTATTGAAAATTTCTACTTGGATGGTCAATCACATTCAAGTTTCTAAATCTGAATTCTTTTATTATTTTGTTATTTACAATTATGAATAACGCATAATTCCCACCCAATTTCCCTTGGGAACATCATCCTGGATGGGTATCCGCTCCGGATTTCCCAATCCATAAATTTTGTATGCAACCATTATTCGTTGCACATCTATCGCATACTTTTATTCGTACAATAATTTAAAATGTGCACCTGGGTGATATTTGCCCTCATGGGCTTTCATTGTCTTTCACCTTTATTCCTTATCCTATTTGATTTAGGTCCTTGGTGTGCATGCCCTACTTGTCATACTTCGAACCATTTCTTCATCATAACGTTAGATCCTTAGACTCCCGTCATCTTCAGATGCTAGGTTCATTCAAATTAAAATCCGATTATATAAGATTAGTAGCGTTGACATTAATAAGCGCTCATACTATAATACAAGGCTTTCTACGATACGTGTTAACACACGTAATTTATTAACTATACCGATCTTTTGCCAATTTAATCGTGTTGACGTGCCTTTACACGATAACCTTATGTGTTGTCTACAACAGTTTAACATGCTAGACCTTTAGTAGTCATAATAACTTACCGGATCATGGGATCAAGTCTCGAACCGAACACATTTGATCATTAACCTTGAGCTCTGATTACCAACTTGTAAGTCCTTATCTTATTTTACTTAATTTCTATAAAAATTTTGCATTTAAATGTGAAAATGCGAATGCACGTCTATACAAATTTTCGAGTTTATTAAAAACTTAGTAAACATTAAACATTTTGACATGTCATCATTGATTAGTTCCGTAACAATGAAACCAAGTGCGGCAGCTTAAGGTTTGATCGTGTTCGGTTCTTCTTTGAGCTTGACCGTCGTCCAAAGGTCTTGCGATTACCCTAAACGGGAAATTTGCAATTTATTAGTATTATAGCAAATTTCGGAAAGCACAACATAATCGACTTGGCAAAATAATCAAATTAGAAAAGATGACTTTTCAGATGGCGTCAGGGACGGCAGTATGCCGCGTCGGCAACGCCGTATCAAATGTTACGTCGAAGCTTTACCGCCATAGGCTGTAATTTAGGACATCGAACCAAGAAGTTGTGTCGGCGATGGCCATTTATGGCGTCGGCGACGCCATCTACTGCAACAGATTTGCTGCTGTGTTGTTTTGTATGTCCGTTCGACCCGTTTTAGGTCCCCGTCCATTTAAAACACGATCCGGCACTTATGAAGACGCATCCGTAAAACACTATTTTCTGTTTTCATTCAACGGTTGCCTGCCGTAAGCTATGGTTGGCTACTGTAGCTTAACATGGTCTACTACAAGTATTTTCGTCTTGCCATTTTTATTATGAAAATTTCTGTAACTTGTTCAGTTTTTATCCGTTTCCCATGAAACTTGTTTCTAAATATCCATAAATGTTTTCTTGCCTATTTAACCCGAAAACCTTAACCCGGATTCTTATTTCCTATGAATTATGCATCAATTTGCGGTTTATGCTGAAATTTATTTTAACCCATTAAAAGATATAAGCACTTAAGTTTAAATCTCACTTCTTCTTACCTTACTTCTTATTTCCACTCTAAGTTATATATTTATTTTCCACCACAACCATATTTGTGGTGGATTGGTTATAGAAATTGATATATTTCTAAATTCTACCCTTCGGTTTGACAATTTACAAATAAGACCCGTTATGAGGCAATAAGCCAAAACAGCTTATGCCATTTACTATTACAATACCAAACGGGTGTACTTTCTTATAAAACTTATTTTTAAACTACCATCAAGGGTCGTTTGGTCAATTTATCATTCAAGGGCATTTTAGTCAGCTTTAATCCTTTTTACGACGAAGGACCTTTAGACGCATATTTTGGCCAAGCGAACACCTTTAACCCACGTGTAAGACCCTATTCTTTATCATTTAAATTCCTATTAAAATTCCGGGTTTAAACATAAAGATGCGAATATACTTTCATGCATATTTTTGAGTTTATTAAAACTTTGTCAACACTAAACATTTTGACATGACGTTATTGATTTGTTCCGCAACAATGTAACCAAATGCGGAAGCTTGATCTTTCATTGTGTTTGGTTCTTCATTGAGCTTGATCGTCATCCGGAATTGCGTGCGATTAACCTAAACTGGAATTTTGCAAAATATTTGTATTATAGCAAATTTCTTAAAGTATAACATAATCGACTTGAATAAAAATCAAATCAGAAAAACTTGATTTCCGAGGTGGCATCGGCGACGGCCTATAGCCACGTCGGCGACGCCATGCAGATAATAGCGTCTGGTCAAGACTGTCGTAGACATTAGTTTAATGCATCGGAAAAATGGTGTGGCGTCGGCGACGGCCGGTTGTATCATCGGCGACGGTGCCTTCTGCAGCAGTTTTGCTGTAGATTTTATTAATCGTTCGTTTGACCCGTTTCAAGTCCTGAACATTTAAATCACGACTCGTGACTTATGGTGACCTGTCCGTAAAACATTATTTCTTGTTTTCATTCAACAGTTGCCCACCATAGGCTACGGCTGGCCACCGTAGCTTAAGATGGGCTGCCGCAAGATTTTGCCGTTTTGGTTACGAAAAGTTCCGTAATTTATTCAATTTTTATCCGCTTTACTTGAAACTTATTTTTAAATATCTGTAAATTGTTTCCTTACATATTTAACCCGAAATCCTTGACCCGGATTCTTTATGAATTACACATCATTTCCGGCTTATGCTCATATTTCCAATTTTGCCCTTTAACCCCATTTAAACCAAACTATACATTTACGCATCAATTCGATATGCATTAAGACTCCATTTTCTTTTCTTTTACCCGTCTAGTTGCCTTAGCGAAATACATCGCTTTATTCTACAAAACCTTTATTTATTTTATCATTTTGACCCATTTGGTTGTTTTAGCGAAGTCCAACGCTTATTTCAACCAAACCTTATCTATCTTAACATTTCCACACAAGATATCTATCTGTTTTCCACCACAACATTATTTGTGGTGGATTTATTATCGTAAATTCATTTTATCCAATTTCTGTCCTTTGGTTCGACAATTTACGGAAAATACCATTTAAAAGGCATTAAACCAAAATGGCTTATGCTTTTCGCTTTTACGCTACCGAAAGGGGTCTATTACATTATAAAACTCACTATAAACTAATATTAGAGTCGTTTACTTATTTCATCACTCGAGGGCATTTTGGTCAACTTAGACCCTTCTTTTACGAAAAAGGACTTTCAATATCTTGTTTTGACCAAATATGAACATTTAACCATAATCTACTTAAAATCATTATGTTCTTAAGAACATAATATCTACGATTTAGATTATTAGAGTTTACCTTACTTAGGAATTATATTGTTTGTTCATGACTCGTTTAACCCTCCATGGGCCTTAAGTCCTCTTTGAGAGTTTGACCCATTACACGTACCTGGCTCGGCTCATAGCATTGATTCATTTTAATAGCTTGCTCTATTATTTGCTATATGATAGCGATGCGGGTCATACTCTATTTTCCTATGAACACAAAAACTCAACAAGCGACCATTAGTCATTTTTGTCAAATGGTGATAATATCACCATTGACTCGTTTGGTCTAAATGACCATTTAACATTATGAGGTGGTATTTAGTTACCATCTCACCATTTAATCTATTTCGGTTTACGCCTTCTGATCCTATTACTTAAGGTCGTTTCTTAATTTGTTCAATCCATTACGGTTTACGCCATAAAGTGTCCTTTTCAAAGTTTAGTGTTTCTTTGTCAGTTCGTGACTGAATTACCATTTAACCCCTTTTTTATTCCTTATGGTTTACACCATAAGGTAACTATTCAGAATTACTTACTTACTTGCCATTACATGATCATATCACTGTTTTACCCCTTTCTACCATCAAATATGATTTAATACCGTTTCACTTGTTCCAACCGTATCTATCCGAGTCGGAACTTTGTATTTCGAAATCTCATTCCGAATACCCACAACGCTTATTCATATTCAAATACATAAGTAAATTTACTATTTTAAGGATGTAAGCTTTACTTACCTTAAAATCCGATTATGCCTTTTTCCGCGTACTTGTTCCATTTGACCCGCTTCTTCTCAAGCCTCCACCTAGCTTGTCAAGTGTCAAACTATCATTAATCATTCACAAGATGGTTAGATTAGTCATCGTTCATCAAGAATGTCCCACCTTACATACTTTATATCAATTCACCATTTGATCATATTATAGGTCAGTTTGACTTCTATAAGTCAACTGCCTATTAACATTTGCAAACGCACAGTTAAGTTCAACAAATTCATTTAGGCATTTATCAATTACTCGGCATGCCATAGTTTTAGGCTACCCTCTTATCTAAAGTCCCAACCAAGTTCATATCATTTCTTTTCACTTAAACAAGTTCGAGAAATTGTTAACATCAAGTTAACTTAACTTTCGATTATCATTGCTAATTTATCCATTCATTGAACTAGATATTCATCCGAAAACTTAATATAATCAAGTTCTTCATACAAACCAGTAGACAACATGATCTCAAACAATCATTGACATTCACATAACGTTAACGTCATTGTATCTTACAAAACCCACTTCAAGTCATGTATGATCACTTACTTGAATCTCTAATTTGTTCAAATATCTTACACTTACATGTCATCAATTTCATCATATAATCAAAAACCCACTTTATAATCTACTTGTAAATCACTAACAAGTAATCTTACTTCAAATAGTGCATGATTTCTTTATGTCTAACAAAATCACGCATACACATACATTTAATTTCATCTTCGGATCATAACTCAACTATCTATTTGCAAATATTCTACTTGTCTCAAATTATAATTTTCACCAATCTAAGTTTTGAGACATACCTTGTGATCCCTAGTTTAGGTGATCGTTTATATGTGTTCATGCATCGATTATGGGTTCGATTCGCCCTCCAATTTGATGATTCAAGATGAACAAGGTTTTGCTCCTTGTTCTCCAGCCGTAGAACACACACATACACACACACACACACTAATTATGAGTTTTATTTTTTAATTTTTGAGATTTTATAACATAAGTTCCCTTTTTGGCAGCTTTGGTCCCTCAAGTTTAGTGTTGATTATAAATGAGACTATAACTCATTGTCTTGTTACTTATATACATGTTATTAACTAGGTTAATTTGTTACTAGTTATTTCATTTACGGGTTCACTTTTACCACTAACGGTCTTTTACCCGCTCTTTAATATGAACGTGGTTTGATTACCAAACCCGTTTTTGCGGTGTTACAAATCTACCCCCCTTAAAGAGGTTTTGTCCCCGAAACCTTTCTTATATAATTCCTTTGGTTCAACCCACTGGACTTGGTTTCCATTTCACCTAAGCCTTACTTATATTTTAATTATTCAAAAATCTTACCTGGGAGGTATAGCAGTGCCTTTTAGGCTCCAAGGTGCATGCGTCTTTCATGTGTAAGGCCTCATGTGTCGTTACTTTCATCCTGTATCCCTTTTCTTTACTCGATCAAGTCGTCATTTGCCCACTTGGTCATATGTATTTGTCAACATGCTTATTCCATGCAAATCTTTTACTGATAAGCGCATTCAACAATTTTAAATTTAATTTTGATCTTGACCGATCTTATCGGTTAGATTTATCAGTCTCCGGCTATTTAATACCTCATAGTTCAGGTACACTCATATTGCCTTCGTAAGGCTTTTACTATTTATTCATGACCCCAATCCTATAGTTTGTGTTAAAAAGTAATTTTATACGACGTTACTTTCTTGTTAGAGGTTACATCCCGTCGCATTTAAGTTTATATCAACCTTTTATTCTTTTTCGAAATTTTATTTTCGAATTTATCGTCTTGCACCTATTGGTGTCAAGACATGTTTCTTATGATATTAATCATTTCCTAATTTCTCTCATACATTTATATTTGGTAAAACGTTGTTACTAACTAAAACCAAATTTTAGTTTTACGTTTTCTCTTTAGCTCATGCCAATTACTCATATCAAGCAATTGGTAATCAAGTATTCTTTCTTTACTGTTCTTATTTTATGCGGGAATCGTAACCGCTTCCCTTGTTTGGACTAAATAACCCTTAAGCCCTTTTTGTTTAGCCTTGTAGGCTATTTCTTTAGGTTTTCACCCTCTTCTTTTTCTTTTATTTAGCCTCCTAAGGTGAGGTCTTTTAATGCATCATTCCTCTTGATTCGTGATCCCAAGGTCATTTTGACCCTGTAGACCATTACACTATTTACAACCCGAAGGTCGTGGTGATCCTTTAGATCATCTATTTACCCGTGTCGTTCTTTAGATATATTGGTGTCAATGCACCTCTTTTGTATTTGAAAGGAAACTCATTTACATTGTCTTTTTTTATCCGCCAAATCATGGCATTCTACCATGAAGGCTAATTTATTTTATTTCAATCATTGGCCCACATACCATTTGATTCGGTTTGTTAACATTTTCATTTTCTATGACTCCGCGAGCCATTTATGAATCACATTCACTTGTCGGATCTATTATTTGTTCCATCTCTATTGGGTGATGATCATTTGCATCTAAACCTGGCGCAAGGTCAAATGGCATTGACCACTCGTCACAACTACCATCTTTAGTGGCAACCACAACATTTTGTGTATGGTGCCTAAAACATTTATTCTAATATGCAGATCAGAAACTGTCTATTGTATATGCGCGCCCGCGCAATCACAATCCATGACTAGATCGTTTTCCATTCGGACAATCTTTCCGACTTTATTACTTATCATTTATGTGTCGGTTTGTCTCATGTTTACCATTATCCGGTTTATGACTATATTTCTTTACAACCCGTTACCTGGGTTCTTTATCTTAATGTTTTACGCTCCCGTTATTCGTTTTGCGTCTACATTCATATTTAATATCGTCCCATTACCCGGGCTCATTATTCTTTTGCTTTAACGCTCCCGTTACCCGTTTTGCATTTACATTTATATTTAATCTCGTCCCCTTACCCGGGCTCATTATTCTTTTGCTTTAACACTCCCGTTACCCGGTTTTCGTTTACATTTATATTCATAACTACACTCCATTTGGTTCGTTTGCTTTGTTCGTGTGAAATCCACCATTATTGAGCGATCAAATCTAACTCTTTATTTAACCTGTTTGACTTGTTCGTGTGAGATTTATCACTTTTGAACTGTCAAACTTTATTCATTATCTGACCCATTTGTCTTGTTCTTGTGAAATCCATCACCTATGATCAATCAAACTTTATTCTTCATTTGACCCGTTTGACTTGTTCGTGTGAAATCCATCACTATTGAACAGTCAAACTTTATTCATTATCTGACATGTTTGACTTGTTCATGTGAAATCCATCATCTATGAACAATCAAACTTTATTCTTTATCTGTCTCGTTTGACTTGTTCGTGTGAAATCCATCACTTTTGAACAATCAAACTTTATTCTTTATCTGTCCCGTTTTACTTGTTCATGTGAAATCCATCACTTTTGAACAATCAAACTTTATTCTTTATCTGTCCCGTTTTACTTGTTCGTGTGAAATCCATCACTTTTGAACAATCAAGCTTTATTCTTTATTTATCCCAAAGGATTTCCTTTAACTCATCCCATTAGCCTCGTCTTTACTACATCGGATGTATATGTGTGTGCATTATAAGAAGTTCATGGTATCATGTGTTTATTACTTACTTGGCCAGAGTAAGCGATCAACACATGGTATGCAGACCTTATTATAACTAACACATTACTTCCCATGTAAGTAAATCCTCGGTTCATGTTCATATTTCTTATTTTATTTGGTAAAACCTTGTTGAATTGTTATTTAACAATTATTAGTTTTTACCTTTTTCATTTCAAAACATATAGAATGTTTTTCTCTTCTTTTTTTTATAAAACTTTTATATAACCATATTTATCCATGCGATCGTTACTTTCCCTCAATAAGATTTTATTGAAAATTTCTACTTGGATGGTCGATCCCATTTAAGTTTCTAATTCGGAATTCTTTTATTGTTTTGTTATTTACAAATGTGAATAACGCATAATTCCCACCCAATTTCCCTTGGAAACATTATTCTGGAAGGGTATCCCATTCGGATTTCCCAATCCTTAATTTTGTATGCAAGCGTTATTCGTTGCTCATCTATCGCATACTACTATTCGTGCAATAATTTAAAATATCAACCTGGGTGATATTTGCCCTCTTGGGCTTTTATTGTCTTTTATCTTTGTTCTGTATTCATATTTGATTTAGGTCCCTATTGAGCATGCCCTACTTGTCATACTTCAAACCATTTCTTCATCGTATCGGCAAATCCTTAGACTCCCATCATCTTCAGATGCGATGGTCCTTCAGTTTGAAATTTAATATTAAAAATTAGTAGTGTTGACATTAATAAGCACTCATACTATAATACAAGGCTTTTTATAAAACGCATTAACACACGTAATTTATTAACTATACCAATTCTTTTACCAATTTAATTGGGTTCACGTGCCTTTGCACGACAACCTTATGTGTTGTCTACAACACTTTAACATACAAGACCCTTAATAGTCATAGTAACTTACCGGATCACGCGATCAAGTCTCGAACCGAACGCATTTGATCATTAACCTTGAGCTCTGATTACCAACTTGTAAGACCCTATTCTTTATCATTAAATTCCTATAAAAAATTCGCATTCAAACGTAAAGATGCAAATATACTTCCATACATATTGTCGAGTTTATTAAAACTTTGTCAACACTAAACATTTTGACATGACGTTATTGATTTGTTCCGTAACAATGAAACAGAATGCGGAAGCTTGATCTTTGATCGTGTTCGGTTCTTCATTAAGCTTGATCATCATCCGGAATTGCGTGCGATTAGCCTAAACTAGAAATTTGCAAAATATTAGTATTATAGCAAATTTCTGAAAGTATAACATAATCGACATGAATAAAAATCAAATCAGAAAAAATTGATTTCCGAGGTGGCGTCGGCGGCGGCCTATAGCCACGTCGGCGACGCCATGCAGATAATAGCGTCTGGTCAAGACTGTCGTAGACAGTAGTTTAATGCGTCAGAAAAATGGTGTAGCGTCGGCGACGGCCGGTTGTATCGTCGGCGACGGTGCCTTCTGCAGTAATTTTGCTGTAGATTTGATTAATCGTTTGTTCGACCCGTTTCAAGTCCTGAACATTTAAATCACGACTCGTGACTTATGGTGACCTGTCCGTAAAACATTATTTCCTGTTTTCATTCAACAGTTGCCCACCATAGGCTACGGCTGGCCACCGTAGCTTAAGATGGGCTGCCGCAAGATTTTGCCGGTTTGGTTACGAAAACTTCAGTAATTTATTCAATTTTTATCCGCTTTACTTGAAACTTATTTCTAAATATCCGTAAATTGTTTCCTTACATATTTAACCCGAAATCCTTGACCCGGATTCTTATTTCTTATGAATTATACATCATTCCCGGCTTATGCTCATATTTCCAATTTTGCCCTTTAACCCCATTTAAACCAAACTATACATTTACGCATCAATTTCGATATGCATTAAGAATCCATTTTCTTTTCTTTAACCCGTCTAGTTGCCTTAGCGAAATACATCGCTTTATTCTACAAAACCTTTATTTATTTTATCATTGTGACCCATTTGGTTGTTTTAGCGAAGTCCAACGCTTATTTCAACCAAACCTTATCTATCTTATCATTTCCACACAAGATATCAATCTATTTTCCACCACAACATTATTTGTGGTGGATTTATTATCGTAAATTCATTTTATCAAATTTTGTCCTTTGGTTCGACAATTTACGGAAAATACCATTTAAAAGGCATTAAACCAAAATGGCTTATGCTTTTCGCTTTTACGCTACCGAAAGGGGTCTATTACATTATAAAACTCATTTTAAACTAACATTAGAGTCGTTTACTTATTTCATCACTCGAGGACATTTTGGTCAACTTAGACCCTTCTTTTACGAAGGACTTCTAATATCTTGTTTTGACCAAATATGAACATTTAACCATAATCTATTTGAAATCATTATGTTCTTAAGAACATAATGTCTACGATTTAGATTATTAGAGTTTACCTTACCTTAGGAATTCAATTGTTCATTCATGACTCATTTAACCCTCCATGGGCCTTAAGTCCTCTTTGAGAGTTTGACCCATTACACGTACCTGGCTCGGCTCATAGCATTGATTCATTTTAATAGCTTGCTCTATTATTTGCTATATGATAGCGATGCGGGTCATACTCTATTTTCCTATGAACACAAAAACTCAACAAGCGACCATTAGTCATTTTTGTCAAATGGTGATAATATCACCATTGACTCGTTTGGTCTAAATGACCATTTAACATTATGAGGTGGTATTTAGTTACCATCTCACCATTTAATCTATTTCGGTTTACGCCTTCTGATCCTATTACTTAAGGTCGTTTCTTAATTTGTTCAATCCATTACGGTTTACGCCATAAAGTGTCCTTTTCAAAGTTTAGTGTTTCTTTGTCAGTTCGTGACTGAATTACCATTTAACCCCTTTTTTATTCCTTATGGTTTACACCATAAGGTAACTATTCAGAATTACTTACTTACTTGCCATTACATGATCATATCACTGTTTTACCCCTTTCTACCATCAAATATGATTTAATACCGTTTCACTTGTTCCAACCGTATCTATCCGAGTCGGAACTTTGTATTTCGAAATCTCATTCCGAATACCCACAACGCTTATTCATATTCAAATACATAAGTAAATTTACTATTTTAAGGATGTAAGCTTTACTTACCTTAAAATCCGATTATGCCTTTTTCCGCGTACTTGTTCCATTTGACCCGCTTCTTCTCAAGCCTCCACCTAGCTTGTCAAGTGTCAAACTATCATTAATCATTCACAAGATGGTTAGATTAGTCATCGTTCATCAAGAATGTCCCACCTTACATACTTTATATCAATTCACCATTTGATCATATTATAGGTCAGTTTGACTTCTATAAGTCAACTGCCTATTAACATTTGCAAACGCACAGTTAAGTTCAACAAATTCATTTAGGCATTTATCAATTACTCGGCATGCCATAGTTTTAGGCTACCCTCTTATCTAAAGTCCCAACCAAGTTCATATCATTTCTTTTCACTTAAACAAGTTCGAGAAATTGTTAACATCGTTAACTTAACTTTCGATTATCAATGCTAATTTTATCCATTCATTGTACTAGATATTCATCCGAGAACTTAATATAATCAAGTTCTCCATACAAACTAGTAGACAACATGATCTCAAACACTCATTAACATTGACATAACGTCAATTTCATTGTATCTTACAAAACCCACTTCAAGTCATGTATGATCACTTACTTGAATCTCTAATTTGTTCAAATATCTTACACATACATACAAGTATGATGATCATAAACACTTACATATCATCAATTTCATCATATAATCAAAAACTCACTTTATAATCTACTTGTAAATCACTAACAAGTAATCTTACTTCAAATAGTGCATGATTTCTTTATGTCTAACGAAATCACGCATACACATACATTTAATTTCATCTTCGGATCATAATTCAACTATCTATTTGCAAATATTCTACTTGTCTCAAGTTATAATTTTCACCAATCTAAGTTTTGAGACATACCATGTGATCCTTTATATGTGTTCATGCATCGATTCTGGTGGATTTGATTCGCCCTCCAATTTGATGATTCAAGATGAACAAATGTTTGCTCCTTGTTCTTCTGCCGTAGAACACACACACACACACACACTAACTATGTATTTTATGTTTTAATTTTTGAAATTTTATAACATAAGTTCCCTTTTTGACAGCTTTGGTCCCTCAAGTTTAGTGTTATACATGTTATTAACTAGGTTAATATGTTCCTAGTTATTTCATTTACGGGTTCATTTTTACCACTAACGGTCTTTTACCCGCTCTTTAATATTAACGTGGTTTTATTACCAAACCCGTTTTTGCGGTGTTACACCATGTTCTATTCAAATTTCACCATGTTCCTAACAACATAATGTCTAGAATTTAAATTATTAATTATACCTCTCTTTAGGTAATCTAATGTTCATCCAAGACTCGTTTAACTCTCATCGGACCTTAAATCCTCATTGTGAGTTTGATTCATTACACGTACCGGATTACAATTTTAAGGTAAATATTAGCCATTATGGTAATGTTTCAAAACTCCTTATTTATTCGTCATCACATGACTAATTTACCGTTTTACCCTTTTTACCATCAATCATGGTTTCTTACCATTTTCACTTGTTCCGACCCGAATCACTTCGCATCAGAACATCATATTTCAAATGCTAATCTACCGTATTCTTAACCAATACTATAAGTATGTGTTCTACTTTAATGATGTAAGCTTTACTTACCTTGAAATCCGATTATGTTTTCCATGCGTATTCGATCCGTTTGACCCGCTTATCTCCAAGCTTCCACCTAGCTTGTCAAGCGTCAAACTACCTTTTATCATTTCGCAAGATGGTTAGATTAGTCATTATCTGCCTATTAACATTTGCAAATGCACAATTAAGTTTAACAACTCATTTAAGCAATTCATCAATTACCCGGTAGTCATTATTCTTAGACTACCATTTTAACTAATTTTCTCAACCAAGTTCATAAAATCGTTAACATCGGATTAACATAATCTCGTTCATCGTATGCGAACCTATAAATCTTATACAAGAACTTGGGAATGTTTCATCATTATAAAACAACGCATTGCATCGAGCTTATCCAAATACTTAAAAATTCATAAACATATGATGTTTTCAAACCTCATTTAACATGAATATAACAGCTATTTCAGTATGTCATACAAAACCTATTCTATGGCGAGTATGAACATATACTCGAACTCTTAAATTATTCAAGTATCTTGCTATTACAATCATGTATGATGATTCTAAGCACGTATATCATCAACTTCATCATATTATCAAAACCCACTTCATTATCTACTTGTTAATCACTTACAAGTAAATCTTATCTCAATTATCTCATTATTTCATGATGTCTAACAAAATTAAGCATACATAACACTCAATTTTACCTTTGGATCATAATCCAACAATCTAATTGCAAGTATTCTACTTGTCTCAAGTTATGACTTTCACCAATCTAAGTTTTGAGACATACCTTATGATCCGCTCATTTAGGTGATCGTTTATATGCGTTCACGCATCAATTTCGAGTTCGATTTATCCTCCAGTTTGATGATTTAAGATGAACAAGGGTTTACTCCTTGTCTTGCTCCTGGTCGTTACATACACACACCTTTTGTGTGTGTGTGTGTGTGTGGTGTTTTGTTTATTTTTATATATATATTCAAGTTTCAACTTTTCCCCTTTTGGTCCCTCACGTTTGAGGTTTTATTTAGTAAGAGCTATAGCTCATTGTTTTATTACTATTTCCATGTTCCTAACTAGGTTAATTTGTTCCTAGTTATTTTGTTTATGGGTTAACTTTTACCGCTAACGTTCTTTACCTACTCTTTAATATTAACGTGGTTTGATTACAAAACCCATTTTTAGGGTGTTACATATGAAGTAATATTTGTAGGCATCTATTCGTCTATCGTAGTAATATACTCACCCAAACTCAATGAAAATAAATATATTTTTTGTTTTTGGAATGGTAAAAATGAATACTATAAATAAGGTTGTTACATATATTCAAAGTGATATACCTCGGGTAAGTTATATATTTATAAAATAGAATACTATATATAAGGTAATTACATATATTTAAAAAGAATATTTGTGAGTATTTATAAATAGAGCATCTGTCTTGAATAGTAAATATTTATTAATGTCATTGACATATGAAAAATTTTCATGTTTTACAAGATGAGTAATTACCTTAATATTAAATGTTTGCATAAGACATTCATATTTTTAGTAAAGTATAATTAGCACCAAATATATATTATAGTTAAAATGCATTTTTTGTCACTTTAGTTTTATTAGTTATTTCTACGGGCTATATGATCTTAGAAAGTTAAAAGTACTATTCTAATATAACATAACATTTTAGAAAGTTATGTTTTAAGATCTAATTTAATTTAAATTTGACTAAAATAACTTGGTTAATATTAGCAAGAAGAAAATCATAAATTCACTAGAGTTTTAGTTTATATTTTCTCAAAAAAGTCATTAGACATTTGTTTCCATTTAAAAAAACACTATAGCATCTATTTGGTTTGCTCATAAAAGGCGTTTAATAAGTTTATACATAAAAGTCAACCTACAAGTCAATTTGAAACAAAATTATGATTTTTTAAATGGCCTAGAATCATAAGACCTTGTTGTGTTTGCTTATATGTTCTATTAATTTAATGCGTATATATTTTCTATCCTTTTATAGAATTTTCTTAATGACGAAGTTGTTGAACAAGAAAGTTAAGTAGTTTAAACATCTTACGTGGATTAGAAAGTAATTATGTAATTGTTTTTGTTGGTTAAGAATTGTATGATTATTTAAAATAGGCCTTGTAAATTAAATAATATTATTTGAAGGGATTTGGTCTTGAAAAGATAGAAAAGCTAATATTGTTTTGATTGCAACGAGAGTTTTTTATTATATAATTTGTTACAAAAATAAACGTATAACTAAGAAAATAAACATTTAATTTCCTCTAGTTTTTGAAAACATTTATCTAACACACAAATGATAAGCACAGAGCCTATTAATGAAATAAATAGGTCCACAACTCAAAGGTTTAATTTCTTCACACACTTATCTGTCTATTTTCACACCTTCAAGACGTGTCGTCTAGCTCTAGACGGGGCGTTTAGGGTTCTTTTCTCTGATCACATTCCTGACCTCGTACAATGTCAAATCAGTCACATCAGACGGGGCGTCTAGACCTAGACGGAGCCCCGTAGACGACCGACCCAAGACGGGGCATCTTAAAGGTTGATTTTGACTTTGGTGCTCTGCATGTATGTGAGTAAAGCAGTAAAGTGATACGCCCCGTCTAGGCATAGACGGGACATATATTTCTTTGTTAAATAGAGCCATACAGAGCATTCTCATTGTTGAAACAAAACTCGTCGAAGTTCTCTGCTTCTTCTTCTTTGCCTTATATTACTCCATTTGATATCATTCAAAGGTGGTGAAATGTCATCATATTGGGACGACAACTATTTCTTTGTGTCGTATTCTGGCGAGTCATGGGTGCCTGAAGCCAATCCGGTAACAGTTATTAGGTTAAACTACTTGTTGTTTTAATTTTTACTAACGATGATACCGTTGTTAGGGGGAGACTAGCGTTCCCGATTTTAACGAGCAAGAGGAGGTTGTGTCTAGTGTACAAGGAAATCAAAACAGATCGTTTCTATATTTGAACATCCCCTGTAGATGACTCATACTATGTTGCTGAACCAGTTATCCTGCGCAACAAGGGTTTCTGGATTATGGATACGGGTGTGAATATTCTTATGTGCAACAACACTATCCGGATGGATACGGAGGAGACGGTTACGACAGTTACAATGCAACACTGTTAGGTTCTAGAAGTGTGAGACTGAAGCATCAAATATACGCAATGGTCTATGGTAGCTAACTGGCTTAACTGGGTTAGTTTGTGTTAGGTTTGGACCTTTATAGGTCATTTGGGCATGCCATAGGCCATGTGGGCCAGGCAAGCCCATAGGCAAGCCCATTAGGGTTATGCCTTACCCTAGGTATATAAGCTAAGCTTATGTTATTTCTAGGGTTAAGTTTTTGGGTAGACTATTAGGTTTTCTCTAGAGAACCTCCATCTTGTACCAGACGGTTTTGCTTGTTCAAGTAATAGAATCGTGTGCAAGGTGTTAAAGTGAATTCGTATTGTTCTTCGTTATTTTCGGTTTTCTTGAAGATCACCAAGTTTGGATTCCGCCCATCCCTGGTGATTGAGTGATATCAGTGTTAGATCTGGATTACTGGGACTTTCAAGTGGTATCAGAGCCTGTGTGAACCTGTTTTCCAGGCTCAAATCTGATATCACACTGATTCTGTTCGGTTTCTGCTGAAGAACACGAAGAAGATTCAAGCATTTCGGATCAACATTCAAGGATTTTGGATTTTCTGGTTACATTTCGGACATATTTCAGATCATTCTGCTGCATTTCAAATTGATTTTGGATTATTCTTTTGTATTTCGCATTAAAATTTTGAATTTCGGATTGATTTCGGATTAATCTGTTAAATTTCGGATCTGAATTCGTTGAAGGTCACGAAGAACACGAAGAAGATCATCCATTCCGGATTACTGTTCCGGATTTGATCTTCATTCTGGATTTGATCTTAATTCCGGATTTGGTCTTCATTCCGGATTTGATCTTCATTCCGGATTTGATCTTCATTCCGGATTTGATATTCATTCCGGATTTGGTCTTTATTCCGAATTTGGTCTTACATTCCGGATTAGGGTTTCATTTCGAACTAGATTCTCTATTTCGGATTCTCTCATCTCGGATTGCATCTCGGATCACTGTTTCTGGTTTTCATCTCGAATTATTAATCCGTGTTACTGTTCCGAACTCGGTACTGTTCCGAGTTGTATCCTAAAAGGTGGAAAGTTAACCAGCTGATGTAACCGGAGTTAAACGTCTTCGTGCACAGAATTTGATCCACAGACAATCTTAACAAACCGGTTGCACGGTTAGACTCGTATGATTTTTAGGGCAAAAAAGGCGCGAAAATTCCAAAAATCACCATCGGACATTATATATCATTGGAATCGTATCGTTGAGACGAGTCTAACGGTACGTTTTGGTAAAAACAATTTTCGGACATTTTTTTGTGTTTACCGGTCCGGTTTCGATTATCCGAAGATGTTTGTAGCCCAAGGTCAGCACTCGAACATAGCTCTCAGTTCAGCACAAAATCAAAACCCGAGCTTGCGGGATGAAGTGAAGGAAAAGCTGAATGAGTTTATCTGAGACTGACGGGTGGTCCATTGGACAACCCTCAAGTGCTTTAAAACAATCAATATTCCACACTTAATTGGGGTAATTATTATGATTTGATAACGACGGTGTATATGGCCTTGCAGGTACCGAAGAGCATAAACAAGCGGTTTTAACGTGCTTTGATGGGAGCTTGCACTTGGCTAAATGAGGATGAAGACTTGGAGAGTTGATAAAAGAACAAAAATGGAAAATCTGTTGTCCACCGTAAGCTATGGTGGGCACCGTAGCTTATGGTGGTGTCTAATCCTTCTATGCACCGTAAGCCAGTCTCTTGGGGCCGTAAGGAAATTCTGACCACCGTAGCTTATGGTGACCACCGTAGGTCAGTACCGTAGCTTATGGTGACCACCGTAGGTCAGTACCGTAGCTTATGGTGACCACCGTAGGTCAGTACCGTAGCTTATGGTGACCACCGTAGGTCAGTACCATAGCTTATGGTGACCACCGTAGCTTACGGTGGTCAGTAACGAGAAAAGTGTAACTGCCCATTTTAACTCGGTTTTCAGGAGCCTTTTCACATATCAATCATTGGAACGAGTTACAGAGCAAAGAAGAGGCGATTTGGAGTGTTTTTCATTCTAACAAGTTCTAAACAATACTTTGGTGTGTTTGATTCGTATTAACAAGACAATTGAAGTTTGTTTGATTGTGAGAACATGAGTAGCTAAACATTTCGGTGATCATCTTGTGTGGAAGGTTCGGTAAACAATTGTGTTTCAATTTACTTATTTTTAGAATAATTGCTATGTTATTGTGATTATGGTGTTAGTTGATTGTTTGTAAGTTGTTGGTTGATATTGTGCTTATTACCTATTTCGTACGTTCTTGGTGTCGTTGACAATCAAGATATCACGGGAAGGTTTACGGGTTGGGTATTAATCAATTGGTCATCGGGTAACGACCTCGCATTTCATATCCGAGTACTTTGTTCCCTTTTATCACAAATAGTTAACCAAACACGAGTCATCTCTATGTGACTCTTTCTAGTAAAATTTAACACATGCGTTTTGAACCGGAAACCCAAGATGATCATTCCTTTATTAATCTGTTAACAAACTAATTTTTGAAGTGTTAAGTAGTTAAAGTCTAAATCCATCAATCAAAATCTGAATTTAAATTATTGTAAATTAGGTAATTAGTATAATAGTACAACCTTTTGATAGCATTAGTTCCACAAATCCTCATGTTCGATACCCACTTACCGCTAGCTAGTAGCAATTTTGGGATTAAATTTGCGTGTGACAACGACCTCACGTCAAATTTTGGCGCCGTTGCCGGGGATTTGTGTGCAACGTGTGTTATTGTGTGTTAGTATATTTTTCCAGGTTTAAGTTGGTTGTGTTAGTGTGCAGGATCTTACATGTGTATGCATACTAGAGGCACTAACAAGCTATAACCATTGGTATTTGATCCGGAGATTGAACGAACCTTACGACGCAACAGGGTTTTGTTACGAGAGAATAAGATTAGTGGTTCCCCATCAACACCATCCACTCCTATTTCACCACTCAATACCATGGAACAATTTCCTACCACCACAAACCAAACCTCACCATCTACACCTCCACCAAATTCCACCACTCACCCAACTTCAACACATGAAGTTGACCCGTCTAACACCGCATCATTAGTACCACCATTCTCATCTTTCTTTCCCACATCCGGTCAATCCTCATCCACCCAATACCCTTTACCAACTCAACCTTTACCTAGCTCTACTATTATCCACACTTCACCTACATTTCAACCATCAAACCAACCGGGTTCTCATAATCCTTCTTCATAGTTTGTGCAAACATCAGGTGTAGGAGGAGACGGGTATGATGATGGTTATGAAGAAGAATTCGGAGGGTATGAAGATGAAGGTTACTATTATGGGGGTGAGGGAGGTAACTTGGGACCGCAAGGGGGAATGGGTTATCCACAAAGGCAACCTACGGGGGTGCAACAAGTTCGTCCTCTGGGACCACCATTCCAACAACCAATGCCTTTATAACAACTCCAAGTTCAACACCAACAACCGCAATTCCAAAGGCCGATGCATCAACCTCCACCTCAACAACACTTTGTACCTCAAGGGTTAAGACAAGGTCCAGTGGGCCGAACAAGAGTACCATTGGGTGCTCAGCTTCGACATCATAGAGAAGTAGTGCGGGGGGTTGAAGAGCATTTTCGTCCGGTTATTACCAATAATCCTTCTCCGGTAGTGATACCTCAACGCCCGGATGGGAGGACATTTGAGGTTAGGACGACTGCATTGCAAAGCTTGCCAAAGTACAAGGGTCTAGCGACGGAGGAAGTGTCGCATTTGCATTTAATGAATTTTCGGAGATGATGACCTCCATCTTCGGACCTCCTCAGCCGCACTACTACGGATCAGGTTCTGTTCTTCCTTTGTACAGTTTGTAGTTTGATTTTGTTGCTTTGTGTTTATGGTTGGGAAGGTCAGGGTGTGTAACAAGGCTGATAGTTTTGTTGGGTTGGTGTTTGTGGTTGAGTTTTTGATATAAAAAAAGAAACATTGGGATTTGAGAGTTTTACCGAAAGGTGATTTTGAAGAAAACAAGTGATCATTCCTCTAAACTCATACATTGGGGACAATGTATCCCAAGTGTGGGGATAGGGGAAAATTTTTAGGATTTTTGAAAAATTTTTGTGAACTGAACGAAACAGTTGTTGAAGTTTGAAAGTAATACCATATTATGCATGACACATCATTATCCCAATTCCATTTTTTCTTGGTGAGGATTGAGCCACACATATATGTCATTGAGAATTTATTGTTTTATTTGATTGAGTGGCGGTGTGTATAGTGTGTTAATAGAACTTGGATAATATATGCTTGTCGAAACCTGAGTTTACATGTTGGTGAATATGATGAGGGCATTTAGGTAGCCTCGTCTGGATGTGTGTTGAGTGTGGGTTTGGGGGGTTGGACCTCATAAGTTATGAATATGAGCTTGGTAGTGAGCGGGACCGGGGGTTGGACATTAGTAGCCAAATTTGAGCTTGTAGCCTTTCAATTGTCAACCGAACCTATGTCCTAAAAATTCTACCTTTTAATCGACCCAGTTTAGTTAGTTGTTCTTGTTATGTTAGTATGTTCTCTTTCAATATTGTGAAAAAAAAAAGAAAGAAAAAAAAAGGAAAAGAATGAAGAAAGAAGAAAAAAAAAAGAAGGAAGATTAGTTGTACCATTTGAGTGTGTTATTTATATCGATGTAATAATCAAATCGGGTCGATTAAGCAAGCTACATGCATATATCCCACCAATTCTCACCCTTACACATAACCTTGTTACAACCCGGAAGTCCTTTTGATTTGTAAGCATGTTAGGGATTTTGCAGGTGGAGACTTGATTATTTTCCAAGCTTATTGTCGCACAATCACACACTAGCATTGAGTGATCTAGCATAATCTTGCTAGTACATTTTTGATCACCGAGAGGAGAGTTAATGTGAGGGATGTGTTATGTGGTATGATGGTAAATTGACAATTGGATGATATGTTTGTTCATGGTTAATATCGCAATCACTTTTGAGCTTAAAAACGTTTTTGATGTGTTTCTTGGGATAAGCAACGTTTAAGTGTGGGGATGTGACGGGTGGTCCATTGGACAACCCTCAAGTGTTTTAAAACAATCAATATACTGCACTTAATTAGGGTAATTGTTATGATTTGATAACGACGGTGTATATGGCCTTGCAGGTACCGAAGAGCATAAACAAGCGGTTTTAACGTGCTTTGATGGGAGCTTGCACTTGGCTAAATGAGGATGAAGACTTGGAGAGTTGATAAAAGAACAAAAATGGAAAATCTGCTATCCACCGTAAGCTACGGTGGGCACCGTAGCTTATGGTGACCACCGTAGCTTACGGTGGTCAGCAAGGAGAAAAGTTTAACTGCCCATTTTAACTTGGTTTTCAAGAGCCTTTTCACATATCAATCATTGGAATGAGTTGTAGAGCAAAGAAGAGGCGATTTGGAGTGTTTTTCATTGATTCTAACAAGTTCTAAACAATATTTTGGTGTGTTTGATTCGTATAACAAGACAATTGAAGTTTGTTTGATTGTGAGAACATGAGTGGCTAAACATTTCGGTGGTCATCTTGTGTGGAAGGTTCGGTAAACAATTGTGTTTTGAAAATACTTATTTCTAGAATAAATGCTATGTTATTGTGATTATGGTGTTGGTTGATTGTTTGTAAGTTGTTGGTTGATATTATGCTTATTACCTATTTCGTACGTTCTTGGTGTCGTTGACAATCAAGATATCACGGGAAGGTTTACGGGTTGGGTATTAATCAATTGGTCATCGGGTAACGACCTCGCATTTTATATCCGAGTACTTTGTTCCCGATTATCACAAATAGTTAACCAAACACTAGTCATGTTTATGTGACTCTTTCTATTAAAATTGAACACATGCGTTTTGAACCGGAAACCCAAGATGATCATTCCTTTATTAATCTGTTAACAAACCAATTTTTGAAGTGTTAAGAAGTTAAAGTCTAAATATCAAAATCTGAATTTAAATTATTGCAAATTAGGTAATTAGTATAATAGTAAAACCTTTTGATAGCATTAGTTCCACAAATCCTCGTGTTCGATACCCACTTACCGCTAGCTAGTAGCAATTTTGGGATTAAATTTGCATGTGACAACGACCTCACGTCAGAGACTACAATGTTGATCCGGTTGCTAACTATGTGATGCGTTTGCTTGAATGTGGGAGGCGTAAAGAGGAAGTAAGAAATGCGATGGATAGCTTCTATGATGATAACGACTCCTTTGTTTCTTGGTTGTGGGATCATTTACAATCAAACCAAGATCTCCAAGATCGATATGCAAAATCTACAGAGTCTTATCCTGAAGAAGTGTCCGAACAGAAATCAACAGCCCAGGATGCAGCAATCAGCAGCCCAGCACCCCAAACTCGACCTCAAGCCTAAACTAACTCTGACAGATCAAGCTCGCCCATTGACACAGTCAATTATCTTTTGTGCAATGAACCTTGAAGGAATAGGGTTGCTCAACTCAGGGCTCTTAATTCCAAAATGACCGATGAATACAACCATGCAGTGGCTCAGTGCATCAGCCTTCGAGAAAGTAACAAGTTACTCAAAGAAAAGGTTGAAGCACAAAAGAAAGACATCGCTCAGCTCCACCTAGACGTAAATCAACAGAAATGTTTGGTCCATGATTACAAAACCAGATTAGATTCAAAAACCATGGAATGCGACTTGGTCAAAATTGAGCTGGGACTTTTTACTGGAAAATATCAACAAAACGAAGTTAATATAAAGAAGTTTGATACATCCAGCAAGCTTGTTCAAGATGTGTGCAATATGCAGCTGGCATATAAAGAGAACAAGGGAAGGACTTGGGATTCAATCAGGTT
This sequence comes from Scalesia atractyloides, assembly GCA_947069175.1. NCBI lineage: Eukaryota > Viridiplantae > Streptophyta > Magnoliopsida > Asterales > Asteraceae > Scalesia > Scalesia atractyloides. The sequence goes on from CAMTDV010001632.1 coordinate 31,334,749, forward strand.
TCCCCACCGTATAATCACAACTACACAACAATGCCTGAAACCGATGAAGATATTGAGAAAGCACAGCATATGGTGTATGGCAAACCCAGTGATTATACGTCAGACACACGGGAACCATCTGGTGCTGTTGATTCTTCTAATGAGTCAGCTGATGAAGAGAGAGCTGACGTGAACATGGCTCCAAGGCCCATTTGGACTTTTCCGGATAAGCCCACTGTGTTACTGTTCCGGATTGGGCCTGTCACAAGCCCAATCCGGATTCAAAATTTTAGGCCCAAGCCCATTCCGGAAGTATATAGGCATCTCTGATCTCTCATTTTGGATTATTCACATATTCTGAATTCAAATTTCCTCTCTGATTCTCTCTTATTCGAATTGTGCATCTCGGGTAATTCATCCGGATTAGGTATAACTTGTTTAAATATATGAATTTCGGATTGTATCTTGGATTGATCTTCGAGGTCTTAGGCATTTCGGATATCATTCCAGATTGGTATTATCCGAAATGATGAACTCAGATTTCATCTCGTATTGGATCTTCATCCGAAATGATAATCCATCCGAGATACTATGGGTAATCCGGATTGCACTTTTGTCCGAATTGTAATTGACCTCCTTCTAATCCGGATTGATCAAAGGGTTCATCCGGATTAAACTTGAATTGTCAGTAATCCGTATTTGAGGTTTTTGAACTTTGCATCCGGTTTGAACCTTTTCAAATGTTGAACCATATAATTAACTTGAACTCTTGTTAATTTGTACCTTGACATCTGATTGACCTATCCAGTTAGTTTTGACTGCCATATAGCTAACTCCGTTAACTTATGTTAGTAGGGATTTAACATGGTTGATGTTTTTGACAGATATGGTTGAAGAAGCGTTTGATGCGGTGATGTTGGTTGAGGAGCAATTCCACAACCAAGTGGGTTATCTTTCAGACCCGCTAGTAGAGTTCTTCCAGGAATTTCAGTCTATGATTGTGGGGCTTACCGCGTGCAAGATTGCATATTCCCTCTGAGCTAACCCGGTTATCTACATGGACCTAGTACATTCATTCTGGAAAAGAGCATGATTTCAGCCAAGAGGTAAAGATGGAAGATTGTTTATCCGTTCACAGATACAGGGCAAAGAGATAGTGGTAAACGAAGCATGTGTAAGAGAGGTGTTGCAGATACGTTTAGCGATCCAACCATTTATGCCAAAGAGAAGGTGCTTCCTGTGCTAATGGAAATGGGCTATGAGGGATAGTATCCACCACTACTGAAGAAAATGTTTCCAGCTTATTGGTGGTTGCTCATTCACATGTTTATGCAGTGTGTATCGGAGAACAAAGGCGGCCTGGATCAGCCGAATCAAGCCCAGACATCTACAATAGTTTCATTGGTTATGGACTGGAAGTATAACTATTCTGGTTATATCTTCGACAACATGAAGAAAATTCTAGAGCAGTCCAAGAAGCGAATGTTTCTTTTGTACCCGCGCTTCGTCCAACTAATTCTAGATGCCCGCTACCCTGATTTGGCAAAGGATGCGACAGATGCCAACTTGCTTAATATGAAGCCGGTGGGGCCTACTATTTTTGGTACAATGAAAAAGAACCGCTCTACGTCTAAGACAGTGTTCGTGGTCGTTTTGCTTTGAAGAAGTTCGAGAAGTTCTCTGAAGTTGTTGGTTTGGATATTCCACCACCTCCTCCACCTCCAGTTAATGCTATAGTGGCCGAAGAACACGATATACCTGCCAGAGAGAAAGAGATAGAGGACTTAGTTACTGATGAGGAAGCTGATGTTGGGCAAGCCTTTCTTGACGATCTCACAGAATTCAATGCCACTTTGACTCCCGTTTTACCAGGGTTATCATTAGAGAATTTAGAGGCTTTGATTGGTCACTTGAAAGATATTCAGGAGAAACAAGGTGATCCTCCACTCGATATTCCATATATTGCTGCACCAACTGCTCAGGTTGAAGAAGATGAAGAAGATGAGGTGCCATTGATCAAAAGGCGAAGAACCGAGCCGAGCATTCCATCCAGTGAACCTAAAGCTCACGTTGTTTTCACTGTTGCTGGATCTGAATTGATCACTTCTACCGTTGCAGAGTCTACAATTGTTGAATCTATTGCTCATACTTCGATGCTTGACACATCTGTTTTATCTGCACAGCCAACCGCTCCTATTGTTACACAGTCTACTGTTGTGTCTATTCCTGCTGACACGGTTCTACAAATGATGGAGTTTGGAGGAAGCTCATCAGGTGCTGGTGGTTCTGAAGCAGGTGGTAGTGGATTTGGTCATACTGATGATGTTGCTGAAGAATATTTGCTTAGATCAGAGAAAAGGGCATTCGAATTCGGAGGAATGGATAGTGACGATGATGATACGGAGGTTGATGTAGTGGATTTAAAGAAACGGGTGGTCGTTTTGGAACAAGAGGTTATTCTGAAGGATGCTCAGATTGCCTGAGATCAGACTATTGATCAGCTGCAGGGAGATGTCATAATGCTTATGATTCTGGTTTTTTATTTGAAGGGCAAGCTGGAAAACAAATTCGGAAGGGAGTTTAGTGATCCTACAGACGACCCGATGAACATTGAGACCAGGCATCGTGCAGCACAACAGCTAATGGCTGAGGAAACCGAGGAACAAAGATTAGCAGCTGAGCAGTTGGCAGCTGAACGCCAAGCTGGTCTGGATGATTATATGAGCGATCCACGCAGGAAATTTACTGCTAGTAAGAAACGTGCCGCTGGTCAGAAGAAGAAGCAAATGGTTTTAATGAAGAATGCCAACATGAATCTGCTTGATGGAACTGTCATCTTAAGGATCCAACGAATCAGTCGGAGAGATATGTTATGGAGTTAGGGTCGAGCTACTACAGTAAAGTGGGAAACAAGTCTAAGGTGCTCAGTTGGATGTACGACCACGTCAAAAATATGTGGATTATTGTGCGTCGGGATGGAACACATGAATATTATTCCAAGGAATCACAATTCGAGACGTGGACTAAGGTTGCTTTGACTGATCTATTGAGAGCTCCGTACACTGATGATGATACTACCGAACGTGGACCCGGATGGAGATTCTTCAAAAAGCTTGAAAGTGAGGTTAAGAGTGGATTCAACACTATCAAGACTGCTGAACCGTATTTGAGAGCGGCTAAAGGAGTTCGTGATGCACACACTGGCAAGAGATTCAAATCGATGATGTGGCCGCCAACCGACAAAGAATTAGTTATCCAGTTGCTCCTACCTTTCCTCGAGGGATTCTGAAGAATTTCAACTTTTGGTTATACGATCCTAAAGTCGGAAGTGTTGCAATTGTGACTAAGGAGAAGGCGTTCAGAGTAAACGATGTGGTAGATTTAGTAAGCTTTCATGACGAAGACTTGCAGGTTCTTGCGTCACATCAAATTCAAACTGCTGAGCTGTATGAGGTTTGTGCAAAGGATTGGACTGCTAAGGTTGCTGAAATCATAGCAGGAAGACTCGGTGTGGATGCTCAACCGAAAGACTAATGTAGTAAACCTAGGGGGAGATTGTTGGGCATAGATTGCTAAAGGTTTACTCATTAGGGGTTATTTTGGGCTTTGGGGTACATTGTGGGCTTCCTAGTGCCTAATGTGCCTAGGGTTATAATTATGGGCTTAATAGTGCTTATAAATAGGGGTGCTAGGTCATTGAGAAGGGCTTAGAGAGTTGAAATAAAAGAACTTGCAGGCAATCACTAGAAAACATCCTGATTGCAAACGAATTTATTTACGACACACGGGAGGAACCTAAAACAGAAGTCGTTACAGAGATCTTCTTTGTTCATCCACACTCGAGTGAAATGTGGCATGCATTCCCGCATGTTTTGCTGATCGATTCCACGTACAAAAAAAAACGTATACAACATGCCATTTGTCCAGATAGTTGGTATGACACCCACCAACTATTCGTTTTGTATTGTGTATGCCGTTATCTACAAAGAACGTAGTGATAACTTTGTATGGGTGCTTGAGAGGATTAGGTCAATGTTGGATGAATGTATTGAGCCACGTGTGATTGTAACGGATATAGACATGGCCCTAACTAACGCGTGTGCTAAAGTTTCTCTAGACGCGTCTTGATATCTGTGCAGGTTACACATACAACAGAATATTTGTAAGCATTGCAAGAGCACCTTCATAGAAGAAGACTGGCAATTTTTTTTGTTGTTTTGGGGGACATTGTGTGAGTCTCTATCAATACCCATATACGAGTACAACTTGCGCAACCTGCAAAAGCGACTTGTGGAGTGCAAACGTTCAAGTAAGTTTTTGTAATAACATATGACTTACCTATGTACACTTAATAAATTATTTATACTTTTTAGGAGTGTTTACGTACGTGTATGATAACCGGCTTAAAGATTACAAGGAAATGTTCGTCTTTGCGTGGACTGATCAGAGTCGCAACTTCGGTTAGCGTACCACAAACAGAGTTGAGAGTCAACACGCCAATTAAAAGAGATACGTCCAAGATAGGAGCTCGCTGGACCGTATAGTAGGTTGTGTCAAGGATATAGTTGAAACACATTACAGTGAAATAAGGAGGAGTGTTCGAGAAAGCATCGAAAAAATAATGAACCACCACAAAAACCCGTTATTTGACCACCTACGTGGAAAAGTTTCCCATACAGTGCTTGACTTGTTGAGTGGAGAGCTACTTAGGAAACTAGACGTGTTGCAGCGCTTTCATTAATCCTGTGGTTGTCAGATATGGTACATCTATGAGTTGTCGTGTGCTTGTAGGCTGGAAAAGTACGTACGTGCAGTAATACTTACTATAACTGAAACGATGTGCGTTATATATGTCCATTAATCATGTGACTTTAATAGTGCATCGTATGTACCATGCAAAGCGTCTGATTCAACTGGAAGACCTAGACATCTTCTTGCAGAAGCTTAACTTTTAGCCATGTAAATTGATATCGGATGACGTTGACGTGATAGAAGAGCTCAATATTGTTAGGCAACAGTTAGAGTCACACCCCCTTCTAAGAAAAAAAAACTTGTTGGCAAAGATTAAAGTGGTGTTGACTCCAACCAAATCTACCAAGAAACCACCGGTTGTCCAAAAAAATACTCGTGGATGGCCAACAACAAAGCAAGCACAACATCGGTTTGACGAGTAGAGACGAACAATTGAGGAGAAACTCCTTTGGTGATGCAAACACGCGCTTTCAGGGTTCCCAACAAAGTACATACGATGCCCCCCGCCACAGCTCGTACGTTCCGTCCCAGGCCTCTCAACAGTCAGTCATAAAGTATCAAAAACCCAGAGCGGGGCGAAGCTGCTCAACGACTTCTAAACAAAGAAAGATTCGAGACGATAGCAGTTTTTTGTTGATAGTGGGCGATGATAATGTGTCAATCATCAAACGGTTTAAGTCTCTCCTTCTAACATTGTTCCACCCGTACATCTCGTGCATACATGATGTGAGGCCAGATGGTCATTGTGGGTTTTGGTCTGTGGCTGTGGGCTTGGGTATGGGAGAACGTTTACGGGGGCACATTCGAAAAGACCTTCTACAGGAGATGGATCAGAACGCATTGATATGGGTGCCAATATTTGAAGCATGGGAGGAAGGATATTTTAACACGCATCGTCAGGGCCTAATTTGGGATTCAGTGGAGCGTTGTCCCCTCACTCACTAGATGGAATTCCCCCACGCAGGGCTTCTTATGTCACAAAGGTATGCTATCGTGGTTTACATGTTAAGCATCAATGGTTGTTGCACCTTCTTCCTGATAATGAGTCCTCCGGGGGATCGAGAACCATGAATGATAACGCTTGCACATGTTAACAATAACCACGTCATACATATTAAGCTGTAAGGCCAATTTCCAATGTCGACAATAAATGGGCTATGGTTGACGCACCAAAGGCCCGCAGCAGAACAATGGCTATATATGTACACGCCCCGTTTAGAATGGTACATCGATAATGAATCCCCCACCAAATCCAAACCCGATTATTAATTACGTCGACAGTGAATCAGAAGAATGAGTTTTTGTATAATTAATACGATTTTTTTGTATAACTAATACGATTTTTTGTATAATTAATACGATTTTTTATAATTAATACGATTTTTTTATAATTCATATGATTTTTTGTATAATTAATATGATTGTTTATATAATTAATAGGTTTTTTGTATAATTAATATGATTTTCTGTATAAAAGAAAAAGATAAAAAAGGAGAATATACGCCGCGTACAGACCTAGACTGGACGTCTGTTGTTGGCCAAAAGTCCATTTTACCCCTGGATTGCACCCCGTTTAAGCCTACACAGGGGTATAAACGTAATATTGTTGAACTAGACACCCTGTCTAGGCCTAGACGCAACATACACTTTGAGCGGCAAATGTAAAATGTTGAAATTTTTGAATTTTAAAGGGAAATGGTTAATTGCCATTTTACCCTTGAGATGCCACCCGTCTAGGCCTAATTCAGGGGTAAAATGGTAATTAACCATTTGACACAGAGAAATGACTCAAATGGTGAATTACCATTTTACTTTTGAATTAGGCCTAGACGGCTGGAAAGTCAGGGGTAAAATGGTAATTAACCATTTCATTAGTCGGGCCGTCTAGCACTATACGCCATGTCTTTTTCAAAAGACCATTTTACCCCTGATTTGCCATCGTCTAGGCCTAATTCAAGGGTAAACTGGTAATTAACCATTTGAGACTTTTCTGCTCAAATGGTTAATTACCATTTTATCCCTGAATTAGGCCTAGACGGGTGGCAACTCAGGGGTAAAATGGTCTTTTACCATTTTTCCTAGACGGGTCGTCTAAATTTAGACGCCCCTGTCTATGCATCGTATATGGCTGGTCAGTCTAGACGACCAGCTGCATACGACCAGAAACCAAACACACACACATACGTATAATCATCATTTCAGCGTATTTGGACCATATTTTTGGCGAAATCAAGCAGCTCTAGTACGTATTCTAACCTATACTTCATGAATCTTTAATGTATTATACATTTAGACCGTAGATTGTATGTGAATTTGATGAATTTTGGGGGGTTTAGGAGTGTGTTCTTAGAGAAGATGGGTTTCTGGTTGAACAGGACCGTAGATTCATTGGTCTTATGCCCTTTTCTTTTGCAAATACCACAGGGTTTAATCTGAGGGTTGGTATTGCATTGCCCCCAATGCCTGCGGCTACAGGTCTTGCATAGAGGTCTATCATCAGACCTATGTTGGTTTTTCTTGAACCCAAAATTTCCGTTCTTCTTAAACCTTTGGGAGTTATCATCCTCCCGTTTTCTTTTCCCGTCAGTCTCGGTTTTGACTGACTTTTGCCTCACCAAATCCCAAGTGAGGGAGAGAGATAGGTCAACAGCGGACCTGTAGGTAGTAGGCTGAGCAGCCTTTACCATCCCCTTTATCTCGGGCGATAACCCATTATATGTTTGGTTTCAGGGGGTAATCAGATAGGAAACTAACCTAGATAGAGAATTAAAATTGGAAACATACTTCCGACAATCTAGGTTCTTCATTGTGAGAGTCAGGAAATCGGACTCTATCTTTTCCACCTCATGGGGTGGGCAGTAAGTTTCCTTAACAAGGTCCACAAACTTGGACCGTCCCAAATTGTACAGGTATACTTTACATGTGGATTGGATCATAGCCTTCCACCAAATTAAGGCATCACCTTCAAAAGATTGCAATACATATTTTACCACATCTTTCAGCACAACCGTTGATATCTAAAATCGTTTCCATCTCATCAAGCCACTTTAAGGCTTCTACGGCTCCTTTCTCCCCATTAAAGTCTCGGGGCTTACAGGAGACGAAGTATTTGTAGATACATCCGTCTTTAGAAAAACGGGACCTATCAGCAAATTCTATTTTCTTTGGTTCACTCTTTGCATTTGAAAAGTGAACTGAGCTCTCTTTATGAGCTGAGGATGGTGCGATTGATAATGGTCTGGAGCGAGTAGCACTCGACTCCCTAAGTTTTTCTATGGCCTTTCCCACAGCTGCGTCTATGCGAGCTAGGAAATCTTCATTATTAATGGCTATATTTTCTGCGTCATTAGAGTTAACATCCCGGTGGCTACTTTGCGCCTCATCCGAGTTAGCCATTCTTTAAAGCTTTGGTTCTAAACACCAAATTAAATTTCTTTTATCTATGGTATTAATAACCATATTGGCTGTAAACATTGGATATGACAATCCATTGCCTAATCAAGCTAGTGTGAATAACATCACAACTCTTAGGCTTATTATATCTATTTTTGGCCTAGGTCTCAAAAGGACCATCAAAGGCAAATTATAACTTGGACGTAGTCCATATATTATTAGACAGTGGACCGTATTATCACAACTGTCATTGCCATTAGGCAATTATAATTAGCTCATAGGCTTGTCACGAAGGACTTTAAAATAAGGCACATTGGCCTGTCACTAATGGACATAAAATATGGCACATTGGCCTGTCACTAATGGACGTAAAATATGGCAGATTGGCCTGTCACTAATGGACGTAAAATATGGCACATTGGCCTATCACTAATGGACATAAAATATGGCACATTGGCATGTCACTAATGGACATAAAAGATGGCACATTAGCCTACATCTCTACTGGATGTCAATTATTATCATCATATTGATGATATTAGCCGGGATCACATTGATCACATAGGCTATAAATAGGTTTTTAGGACATGGTCCATTTACCTAGACGGCTAGTGTGGTTCCTCAAGCCACACTACCAGGAGTATGAACATTCCTGAATGTTAACATAAGAGTACCTTAATGGTTGATTAATAGTCCCGGTCACATTCAACCTTAACGACTTGGAGGCTTGAACTTAGTCCACCACCTCTGGATAGAAGGCTAACTTCCCTTAACTATCATGATAGAAGGCTCTTTCATCCTTAACTATCATTTATAAGTTGGCCAAATATGTGGTCTGTGCCACTTGGCTAATCAAAACCATTAAGATCATTTTGGAATTATATTGCTGAGCACAAATTTCGAATAAAATCGAGACACTTGCTTTGAAAAGGATGAATACATATATATAATTCCAAAATACTTCATTAAATTTCAAAATAGAAGTTACAATACTAGAAACAACGAAATAAATTGTCCATGCAAGGACTAAAGAAATAAAAACGTCCACACCGGGACTAAAACAATAACAATGTCCTCGAAGGGACTAACATATATTATTAGAAAAGACTTCACTCATCCTTCTTTCCCTTAACCAGTTTGGAGAGTTTCTTGAAGAACTTGTTCGTCTTCTTCTCCGTTTTCTCTGCTTGTTGTTGCATTTCTTTCATCCGTTCTAAGGCCTAATTGATGGCCTCAAGTGGTGGCAGAGGTTGTGGGTGAGGTACACTAGGATACTGATACCCATGACTTGGATATCCAGTAGATGGATAAGCAGGTGGGAAGGGAGACGGGTAAAGTGCGTTATGCATGACCGCTTGCATGTAAGGGTCATGTGACCATGCTTGGTAATCAACAGGTGTCGACGGGTAAAGGATCATATCCAGACGTATCCGGATATGTTGGGATAGGGTTATTATAACCCGATGGTGGTGGTTGAACTGCGGGTGATGGCGCTGGTTCCACCACAGGTGAGGTATTAGAGGGTCCACTCATTTGTGGGTCCTCTTGAATGGTGGGGTAGGGTTTAGGAAATGGTTGTAGCGAACCCGACCGTTGACCTGCACATACTAATATACGTGCTCCGTGTTTCCTCCTCGGTGGCTTAGGTGGCGGCTGATGATGTTCCACTGGTTCCATGTGAACATCTTCTTATATAGGAGGTGGTTGAGAGTGATGGGAAGGAGTGTTGGCAAAGGTAAATTGGTTCCAATATTGGTCCCACTCATTAGGACCTTGATATGGCGATCCGGCATAAGAGTTTGAATCGCTCAATATCTCGATGGGATGCGCATTTGAACCTGACGGTGTATCTCCGGATCGGAGTCTTCGTCCATTGGGTTTGGCTGATCCAACTGATTCTGATCAGCTGGGGGTGTGTTAAAATATTGGTTGGGGTTAAATTCGTCCTGATAAGAATTATGGGAATGGTGAGAGTGGTGTGAATGATGTGAATGGTACGAGTGATAAGAGTTTTCGGTATGAGAAGGTGAATGTTAGGATATTGGCCATGAATCCCCCGAATCTTCATAGGGGTTTAGGTGATGTGGATGTGGAGGGACATGTCCTGAAGGTCCTCCCCTCATTGGTCCTTTGCCTCTTCCTCGTACACATGGCGGCATTTTCCGGTTAAAAATAGATTCAAAAACAATACTAATAACTTAATAATGAAATGAGTAATCCTAGGTCAATGCCTAGACACTGAAGTCTAAGGAATGTGCTTGTGTAAGTTTGAGATTAAACACAAAAGGCTAGTGTTTAATTCTCTCAAACCTTGGCTCTAATACCAACCTGTCACACCCCGTATTTTCAACCAAACACCGGTGGGCCCGGTGGGGAATATCGTGAAGTAAGTTGATATCATCATAGACAATTAAACACAACACAATGGAAGTCTTGGATTTAAATTACTATTACAAACCAAATGTTCGAAATACAAAATAATATGCAGGCTCGTAATAGAAGATCCACAGGCGGATCATAAATTTTACAAAAGAAAGAATGTAAAACAGACTTTGGGCAGATATAGGATTTGCAAGGTCCTCTTATCACTACTGAGCACTTCCAGCTTATTTTCGTATTGTACCTGCAAGCTTAGTCTTTTGAAAATACGTCAGCTTTCGCTGGTAAATACACCCAACTGACTCATTTTGAAAACATTTAAATATGTTTTGCATGCATATCAGCACAAAATCTTTTATAACTTGGGAAAGTTGACCGTCTAACCTTGTTAAAAGATTTACATGTTTGTCCATACATACAGGGCCCAGTATAATAAATGAGACATGATTAACGTACACACCACTTATGAACTCACGAAGGAGTTATCCCCAACAAGTGTGGGTAGTTGCATTTGAGTGTCTGTCAGGTGTATGCCTACACCCCACGCTAAGGTCGTGGCCATTATCTAATGTAATGAGCCAAGGATATCCAGGACACGGTAGTTAACCCCTGATGTTTAAGTTATCAAACAAGACTGATTAAAACAGAATATGTGGATTTACTAGCCATAATCCGGCATTCGATGGTCCCATTTCCGACCAAGCGGTAATAATTTACCGTGTCCCAAGCTCGTATAGGGAAAATAAGTCGAGAGTATTTACCTGAGCTATTCTTCATTCAAACGCAAGATTGTACTAAGTGTAGATAGCATTTACCGGCAAGTCTCTAGTCTGGATTATGGCATAAGCTAACCAATTAAATACTAACGGTCTTGTTTAAGTCATAGACTTAGACCGAGTAGTGTACATGATCAAAACGTATAACGCTAGATTAAACGATGATTGGATAGAATGTAGTTTAATCCCAACAAGTACCTTGACTTGTAGAATATGGATAAACTATAAACATTCTGGATTTTGAGACTTAAGTGATAAGGTTAGACCCGTTTCGGTTAATTTTCGTAAACTAGTTACATATACTTAACTGTACGCATATTACCGATATCGGGTATCCGGATAAGTCATGGACAAGTTCTATATGCCATTACACTTTAATTAAGTTGTAATATCCGTAGGATATCAACTTATATGCCCGTTATGGTTTTAAAGTGAAACTATGCCTCATAAGGGCGTTTCGGTAATTTCATACCGTATAAAAGGAACTTGAATATAATTTAATGTTATAACTATAAGTATTCTGTAAAAATAACCTATTTATGATATAATATTAGTAGGATATTAATTATATGTGTAATTTATCTTTTATGACCAAACTATGCACCTAATGGGCATTTGGGTCATTTTACACATAGTTTATAAATTATTTGAGATTCTGAGTTTATATCTTGTACCTACTGTAAAAATATTTAAAATAAGTTTTAAAATCAGTAGGCAATAAGTCTTGGTTGGTAAATATGGTTTGAAACCATACTATGCGCCGAAACGACGCTTGTGTCGTAAAATGACGATTTATGTGATGATTAATAAAACTGATGTTAAGGTCAAGTTAACATGTCTTAGATATGTTATTTAATATAACATATTAGTAGGTAAAAGATTTATTTTAAAAAGATGTGTTTAAAACCATTTTATAAGCCACAAGGGCCTTATCGTCATTTATCGACATAATACAAGGACTTGTTTATAAACTCAGTTTATAATCTGTTTTAACATCCCAAATAATCCTATTTATAATATTACATCATTAGGAAACTCATTTTCAAATTATTATCATTTAAATCTCTTTTTATGCAAAAAGGGCATTTTAGTCAAAATGGCATAATTACGGAACTTGTGTATAAACTCAGATTCTGATTATGATCATGTAATATAACCTCAGAAGGTTATTCTACATTATATTACGATCATAATACAACTTTAGATCAGTAGATAACTAATCTAAATCGGGTCAGAATCGAAAGTCAAAGCAGAAGTCAAACTTCACGACTTTCGGTCGCGAACCAATCCTAGAACTGAAATTGACGAGCCAAACATGTTCTTACATGTTCTAATAATTATTATCAATTTGTTTAAGTGTCAAAACAGGTTTCATAACATATAAGATAAATTTATGATTTTTCTAGAAAAATGGCATGTTTGACTTTTTAATATCATAACTTTGACCCGTCAATTGGTTTAGCAAACGTGATCTTCAGGAGGTGCCCTTTACAGGGATTAACACCTACTTTATTACAATCACTTAGCCATGTTCATTAAGAACAATGGCTGGACCATAACGGTCTTAACTGAAAGTCATTGCGTTTTTCGTAAAACGCTTGACTTTTGGCTATAAAAGCCTATAAATGAAAATGCAAGAGGAAGGAACACTTACAAGAGGTTTCTAGAATGCAATAGAACTAAGTTGGATGCTCCTTTCAGTTGGGAACTTCCAAAGGAGGGAGATAGAGCTGTGAATGAGAAAGGTGCAAGTTCAAATGATGAACCTTGGCACCTAATTATAGTTGGAGAGCTTGAAGGAGGTGATGCCATGTGTTAAGGGGTGTAAGAGGAAGCTTACAAGTGTCCTAAAACGTGGCATAGCAGTTTGGGAAGCCTAGTTTCGAATCAAATGGTTTTTGGTAATTTGTGTGGAGGCCAAGCAAATTTTCTACAGGCACATGCCTCTCGCGCCCCGGTTGGGTTGTGATTAGTAGGAACAAAACCAATTGACGTAATCATTGTAGAGAATGGGTGAAATGTGTCGTTTTGATGGCGAACTTTGCACCCTCGCATTACCACGAGCCTTTTGAGAGTCGCCTTTGTATTTTTGGTCGTTTGTATATGGTCCAGTATAGAGGTGGTGAAGACCAGGTGGTGGGTCCACTTGTATGCGGATAAAGTGGCATGGCACAAGTGGCAAATTGGATGGTGCATGACCAGGTGGCACTCTGGTCTACGTAATGGGTTCCAGAGAGGCACAGGCCTTTTCCTCTCACGCCCCGCGAGCGCCCCATGGCCAGTTTCAAAGTTTGACACTTTTAGCCCCTTAACTTATAAAACCTCCTAAAACACCTTTTAGCACATTTAACCCGTTGTAACCAATATTTGGCATACCCGGGAGTATGCCCAGACATTTTCGAGCTCTCGGTCCGTTAAAAGGTCATTGAGATGTATAAATTAACATGTTGAACTTTTAACACCTCCATTGTCCAAGTTTTACATAATTATGGATTTGATCTCTCTCGTCTAACAAATGGGGGACATATGAGAGTTAGGACTTTGTAAAGGATCACTCAGAGACTCATTATAAGCATGTTGACTTTGATGTCACTCAGAGGCTGAGCATGTTGACACAACGGTCACTCAGAGGCCAAGTTTTAAGCATGTTGACACTAATGGTCACTCAGAGGCTATGTTTTAAGCATATTGACACTAATGGTCACTCATAGGCTATGTTTTAAGCATGTTGACGCTAATGGTCACTCCGAGGCTTGGTTTATGCATGTTGACATCAGAAGATCACTCGGAAACTTAGTTTGAGCATGTTGACGCTTTAGTCCCTGTTAGTCTTTAATAGACTTAAAATAAAAATAAAAATATGACACGTGTCTCTATATTATTTGACACGATTTTATAGGGTGTTACAGTACGGCGGCGCGTACGGCACCGCCATTGCCCGTCCGTTGGGTCATCTGCCAGAGACAGACCCACATTTGCGACTGGCCATACCGTCGACGCGGATGGGTTTTCAGACGTTACAGGGGATGAAGCTTCTTAATAGGGTCGGCGTGCTCGGCGAGCAGTTTAGAACCCGCGCAAATGAGCTATGGATTCCAGAGGCCCTGCCGGAGCACTTCGATCCAGTCTATCCGCCGGCAGATGAGGCAGCGGTCGTTCAGGACCCATCGATGGATTTAGACGGACCGGCACCGCCTCCGCCACCACCACCTCCCGGGGCGCCCCAGTTTCCTCAGCACGTTATTCCAGGTCATGCCCTGGGTGGTGCAGCATACACGCAGTTACAAGCCGACGTTGACAGGCTTTTGGATTTTATGGGTTGGGTGGTTCGGGAGTCACATGATAGACGAGAGAGAGAAAGAGGTTACCCCACATACTGCTCCCACCATCTCGAGCACCACATCAGCAGCATAGCCGCAGCAGCAGCCAGATCCAGACTCCGACTTGTATGCATAGATGTTTTGTATTTAGTATCCAGCTATACAAATAGATATTGTTATGGATGTACAAAGTTATGTTATATATGTTATATTTAACTTTGTTTTCAGTTATTCGATTACTTAATGATTGTTTATGTTAAATCGACATTGAAATGCAATACTGAAATAACATAATTTTCAAAATGTTAAGTAATATTTACACGAAATAATATTTGTATTCTTCTTAAAATGTTGAAAACAATACTAAATTTAAATAGTATAATTTTAGAAAAATAAAATGTAAAAACAATGAAATACTTAAACGACCGAAAACGGTAACTTATTTTTATACAAAAAATAAAACTTTTTAAAATTTAAAATCTCAAATTACACCACAAAAAAGCATCAACCTTCAACAACAACCAATTTACCCCACCAAAACAATTTTTTTTTCAACTAAAAAAAACTATGGTCCTAGACGGATCGTCTAGATCTAAACGGCCCGTCTACTCCCATAAAATTCTACACCCAGCCATTCCCCTGCTGCTTCCTTAAAATCAGTGCCTAGATGACCCGTCTAGCTGACGACCCGTCTAGGACACCAAAGGTGTCAAAATAGGCAGCAAGGATATGTGAATATTTTAAGCCTTAATGAAATGGCATATCACATAACTTTTGAAGAAGTAGAAGAAAAAAATAAAAGGCTAAAATAATGGACCATTTTGTAAGTTTTAACCAAAGGTAATTTTTTAGACTAAGGGTAAAACTATATATCTCATTGATGGCACTGTACCACTAAACTTGTTCTTTAGTATATTTATAATTATAATGCATATGCATATATTACTTTGGTAATATTTTATAAATGATTAAATTAGAATCTTATGTATTACACGAATTTAGTAAAAGTAATGTTAAATACATAGTAACAAAAAAAAGTTATGTTTTTTATCTAAAAAATCGTGCATAGCTAAACGTGTTTATTACAGTAACTTAACTGTCAAACAACTTAACTGTTAAGTAATATTTACACGAAATAATATTTGCATTCTTCTTAAAATGTTGAAAACAATATTAAATTTAGATAGTATAATTTTAGAAAAATAAAATGTAAAAACAATGAAATATTTAAACGATCGAAAACGGTAACTTATTTTTATACAAAAAAAAAACTTTTTAAAATTTAAAATCTCAAATTACACCACAAAAAAGCATCAGCTTTCAACAACAACCAATTTACCCTATCAAAACACCCTTTTTTCAACTAAAAAAAACCATGGTCGGTCGTCTAGATCTAAACGGCCCGTCTCCTCCCATAAAATTCTACACCCAGCCATTCCCCTGCTGCTTCCTTAAAATCAGTGCCTAGATGGCTCGTCTAGCTCTAGACGACTCGTCTAAGACACCAAAGGTGTCAAAATAGGCAGCATGGATATGTGAATATTTTGAGCCTTAATGAAATGGCATATCACATAACTTTTGAAGAAGTTGAAGAAAAAAATAAAAGGCTAAAATAATGGACCATTTTGTAAGTTTTAAACAAAGGTAATCTTTTAGACTAAGGGTAAAACTATATATCTCATTGATGGCACTGTACCACTAGACTTGTTCTTTAGTATATTTATAATTATAATGCATACGCATTTATTACTTTTGGTAATATTTTATAAATGATTAAATTAGAATCTTATGTATTACACGAATTTAGTAAAAGTAATGTTAAATACATAGTAATAAAAAAAAGTTATGTTTTTTTTCTAAAAAATCGTGCATAGCTAAACGTGTTTATTACAGTAACTTAACTGTTAAATAATATTTACACGAAATAATATTTGCATTCTTCTTAAAATGTTGAAAACAATATTAAATTTAAATAGTATAATTTTAGAAAAATAAAATGTAAAAACAATGAAATATTTAAACGATCGAAAAAGGTAACTTATTTTTATACAAAAAATAAAACTTTTTAAAATTTAAAATCTCAAATTACACCACAAAAAAGCATCAACTTTCAACAACAACCAATTTACCCCACCAAAACACACTTTTTCAACTAAAAGAAACCATGGTCCTAGACGGGTCGTCTAGATCTAAACGGCCCGTCTACTCCCATAAAATTCTAAACCCAGCCATTCCCCTGCTGCTTCCTTAAAATCCGTGGCTAGATGGCTCGTCTAGCTCTAGACGACCCGTCTAGGACACCAAATGTGTCAAAATAAGTAGCAAGGATATGTGAATATTTTGAGCCTTAATGCAAATGGCATATCACATAACTTTTGAAGAAGTAGAAGAAAAAAATAAAAGGCTAAAACAATGGACCATTTTGTAATTTTTAACCAAAGGTAATCTTTTTAGACTAAGGGTAAAACTATATATCTCATTGATAGCACTGTACCATTGAACTTGTTCTTTAGTATATTTATAATTATAATGCATACGCATTTATTACTTTGGTAATATTTTATAAATGATTAAATTAGAATATTATGTATTACATGAATTTAGTAAAAGTAATGTTAAATACATAGTAACAAAAAAAAGTTATGTTTTTTTTTTTAAATCGTGTATAGCTAAACGTGTTTATTACAATAACTTAACTGTCAAACAATTTTATAAAGATAATTTGATTCTTTTTCTAGATAACCCGCTTGTAATTATAGTCTCTTAACTTATAGTTTAATAAAATTATAAGTGCTTCTATATGTGATTTGTTTATGTCTAAAATATATATTTTATTTTATTAGACTTGTATGTTTGGATCAAATTGTTGATGAATCAAATTTATACATGAACGTCAAGAAAAAACAATCAAACACATCTACGTATTTAGTGTTTTTAAATCAACAAACGCAACTAATAGAAGAAAAATCAAATTAGTAAAACAATTAAATATATTAAATGTGTTTATCATGTATACTATAGGGATAAAAAATTTATTTATAATATACAATAATAAAATAATAATTATATTAAAATATCTGTTATATGTACCTACTTTTCATAAAGACTTGCTATTATATATATATATATATATTATACTATTGTTTATGAGGAGTTGCTATTAATATTTTATCAAACACATCTATGTATTTAGTGTTTTTAAGTCAACAAACGCAACTAATAGAAGAAAAATCAAATTAGTAAAACAATTAAATATATTAAATGTGTTTATCATATATACTATAGGGATAAAAAATTTATTTATAATATACAATAATAAAATAATAATTATATTAAAATATCTGTTATATGTACCTACTTTTCATAAAGACTTATAAATAATATATATATATATATATATATATATTATACTACTGTTTATGAGGAGTTGCTATTAATATTTCATAAAGACTTGCTATTATTTATTTATAAATATCTTTGTTATATGTATGAATAAAAAACAACTTTATATTATTTTGTGACGTTATTTATACGTTAATGTAATCATCTATAGTAGATTTAGTTAAATTATTGTTTATTTTTTTAATTTAATATAAAAGGGAAAATATATATAAAATAACATGTATAAAGAAAGTTATTATTTAATAATATATTATATATTATACTATTTGTAGGAGAGTGTAGATATTTGTATCTTATAAAGTGCACAAAATTTTTATTTAATATTATTATTTAAAAATTAGGAGATACAAAAAATTAACATTCTAATATGTGTCCAATTAATATATATATATATATAACACAACTAGTAAAATCCTATCTAGCAAAAATGAACGTTCAATATTTAGTGGCCTATACGACGATTAATTTAAACTAAATTATTTATGATATATTAGCATCTTAGTTTGTCTAAACTCCTGGTAGTTACCAAAAGAAAAAAATAAAAACTTTACTCACTTTCTTGTGTTATATTAACAATAATAATAATTTATTTCATTAAGCCTAATAACATACTCTACTTGTTATTATTATGACATATATACATATGACATACATATAACAGCTAATTCTCAAAGTTATTAGAAAATATATAGAATCCTTTGTTCAATATTGAAAAAACATAATTCAGAAAATATATTAATATATGTTTTTATAATATGAAATAAGATCATTCATTATATGCATATTGTAACATACTTATTAAAACTCGATAAAAATAGACAAATTTTGTTTTAAAATGTTCAAAAAGAATGCTACATCTAAGGTTGTTACATATATTCAAAGTGATTAAGTACATCCTGGATAAGTTATACATTTCATTTTCATATTTGCTCAAAGTTTTATTGATTGTGAAATGATATATTAATTTTTATTAAATCATATTTGCTCCAAGTTTTATTATTTGTGAAATGAAATATTAATCTTTTGCAACCCAAGAATTGTTTATTCAATGAGTGCACTCATTGGACCAAGACTCTAACTTAGCTATTTCAAACATAATTAATTTTGACGTGTTCTATTTACATAGGACTATATCACTCCTTATCTTATAAAACTCCTCAATAAATACACTTTATCCTAACACACTTTACATTAATTATTAACCCTCTAATCATTATTAATCATCAATTTTTATAGTTTTTCTTTTTTCTAGCGAATGTAAGTTCAATTTTTTTAGTATTTATGAAAATTATGGTTTTTATATTAGTTTATACACATACGTTCCAAGTTTAAGCTCTTGCGTATAATATTCCATAAACGTTTTTTTAGTACCAACAAACCAAAAAGATAATATATAAAATATCATCATTTAGAAGAGTAGTTTAATAAATATAAAAATGAAAAAATGAAGTTAAAAAGTTTAAAATATAGTAAATTTGATTTCTAAAGCTCATTATCAGAAGCAGAATGTATTTTTTTTAATCAAAATTGAAAAAGTTGATTATATTGTTGTATTTTAAACCATAAATATTAAGAAAAATTTAATAACTAATAGAAAATCTCATGGAAAAGACCAATCTGAACCCAAAAACAAAAATTGAAGGATAAAAGTATAACAATAAAATTATAAAACATATTTTGCTAAAAAAATTCAAAAACCTTTTATATCAGCAATGAAACCAAAACGATAACTTAATTAAATACCATTATTAGATGAGTTTCTTAATAAAATAAAACATAAAAAAGAAGAAGTTTATAAATTTAAAAATCAGTAAATGTGTATTTCATAAAATTCATTTTCAAAATAAATTTACTTTGAAACATTAACTAGGTTTGACTAAAAACTACTTTCTAAGTTTTGTTTAACGACAAAGATTCTATGATTATAGAAAAGGGTCAGCGGAGCAGAGCTGAAAACCCAAGATACAAATACAGAAAATAGAAACAAGAACGAAACAAACAATTAAATTATGACATCTCTAACATTAAAATCATTCCATCTCTCCCAAACGAGACCTGCTATCTTTGATCTTTCCTTTATCCACAGGACCTAATTTTTCTTTATTTCTTCCACCGTGTTCCATAGCGATAGATTGCAATCATTAAATTCAAACGAATTCCTCGATTTTCATATTTGCCACATCGTTGTCATTATAATAGCCTTAATCACATTCTTCTACGACGCCGATCCTTTGAATGCTTCCACTCGCCGAAGAATGTCTTCACAGTTGTTTATCTCTTGCTGATCCATTAGTTTTAACCATGCCATAATGTTCTACCATGTTGCGCGAGCTAGTACGCAGTTAAATAATAAATGTTCTACCGATGCCTCCTAGACACCACACCTCGAGCACATTCCGTTCTATAAAGCAACCCCTCGACGAGCCAACTCTAGTTTAGCCGGGATACGGTTCTTTACAGCTCTCCAAACATATAAATTGACTTTTGGGCACCCATTTATTCCAGAATGCCCATTCCACATCGCCTTCTATCGCTTCTCTTCTTTGTATTTCACCCTAAGAATCGAGACTGAAAGTAGGGTGCAAATGGAACTTAGGTAGGGTATATTTAGAACAATCCTTAATTTCGATACAACCCAAAACGACTAGCAACATTTAATTTGTTTTGTGAAGTCCCACTTGTAGCCCACTTAGTTTTTTTTTTTTTTTTTGAAAGGCTACTTTTATAAACACAAAAAACCAACCGGAAGAGATTTTATACTATTTTTTATGATGTCAGCTTCTTTGTGTTCAAATCTCCTAGCGTTCCTTGCTTTCCATATGCACCAGCAAATCACCAGAATGATACCATGAAAAGCGTCTTTTCCTTCTCTGCAAAAATGCTGAAGCTCCAACAGGTCCCTGTAAGAAAACAAAAATGGGACTAACCATGCACCAGTTGCTTACAAAGGACCATGTCACCGAAGCGATAAAGGACGATGTGAATATGTGATCCGAGGATTCTGGGGCCGACCCACATAGACCGCAAGAGTCATCGCCTACACCAATGTTCCTTTTACTGAGCGCAGTGAGAGTAAGTAACCTATCCATCTCCATCCTCCAAGCGAAAATGTTACACTTTTTAGGCACCCAACGACTCCACTCGAACACAAACCTGCTGCTATAATCCATATCTTTAGATAAACTATTTTTAACCGAACAAACTGAAAAAATCCCCTGTTTATCTCCCATCCAAGTCCACTTATTTTCCTGACTCAAAATATGCACCTCTTGGAGCCATGCCAAGCATTGATCTCAGTCAGTTCTTTCTTGTGCCGAACTAGGGATATAGGACCAATTCCACCTACCCGAAAAGCTATTATTTTCCATGTTATACCTTTCAATATTTTTGCATTTTTTGTCCTTTTCAAGACCTGTAGCCCAGTTAGTTGTTTTGTATTGATTCTCTACGTTGACAATATTAACAACTTTAATTATTGAGTATTAAAATAATTCATTCTTCACAACTACTTTTTTAACGGCAAATTTGGATCACTGACGGACCACTAAAGCATCACCGTGCTTCCAACAGAACCATTCGATCATATCCATATAATACTTATACACCAATTCAGGAGGAATCCCGATAAATATGGAAAAAGCCTCTTTGTGGGAATCAAACCTAAGGCCTATTGGTCCCAAATCATTATCTCAACCCCAAGTTGCCACTAGATTATAAAGCTATGGGTCTTCATAACTACCTAGATAATAAATACAATCCATTGCTATATACTTTTCTTTTCCTTAGTATAAACCCATTCAACTACTATTTGCCTTGGATGTTTATTAACTTAACTAGTAGTCTTTGTTGCCGAGCGTTGCGCGACTCTTTAATTGTTGTGTTAGTTGCTAAACTAACGATATGTTTAATACGAAATTCAAAGGACTTAATTTATGTTTGTAAAAGATAACCATTCATTACAAGTGTTTTTTAGTAGTCCTTAGTGTTGCCGATATGTGGGCAGCAGTGTATAGAGTAGTACAGCTATCTGATCCAGGATTTAAACAAAAACTGATGCCTTCAGCACTTCTATCTATTCGTTAGGATCCAATTTCCAGGGGCTGCTTATATATGCATGTCTACCCTTAGTCGTGCTGTTGTTTCAACCAATATATGGACAAAGGGGATGTTTGCAGCCATTCAAGTTTTATTCAGCCTTCCCATCTTTGCCTATTTTTTTCGGATACGGCTGGAAATCTGTAATTGAATACGTACCGTGGTTTTACCTGATGTCTCTTAGTGTGAGCACTATATACGGTCTATGACCCTGCTAACTTTGTCTTTGATACCCAAGTAGATTCCAATAAAGTCTGCATGGGAACCAATATTTTTTATTTTAGAAAACCATTATTTTGTAATTATCAAAGTGCCACAGATTTCATATCTACGATTCCTCTATCTTTTGAAGATTCTAGCTCCATCTTTCGACGACTTACAAACTTGAGGTGTTGGTTTGGCCGATCTGGAATGTCAGGCAGTGGTGTGAAGACGAAAGTTGTACCCACTCTAATCATAGCGGGTGAGAAATAACAGTTGTAAAATCGTCCACCTTAATGCAAGCGTAACGTTTAATCTGATAGCATGATTTCACTTGCAGTCTTGATTTCACATTTGCGCAATCATCATATTTTGCTACTGCTTGAATACCGAGCCCCTGTTTGTGGATTGTGTTAAGTATTTGGTATGCAGTTTTAACTGTCTAAAAATTACTCATTACAAGTAATAGATCTTTATCTTGGAATATATTTCAACTGTTACCTCCTTGTCAACCAGCAGAAAGGGGAGTTCGTTCTCCTGGTAATCTGGAACCCAGTTAATCACCACACGTACACGTACTTCTATTGGTGCGCAGATTTCTTCGGCCTCAATTCAGATATCCCTGTGCATTCCATGGTGTGAAACCTGCATCACAAATTTATAAAAGAAAAGTAGCGTCAGTACCTGATTCATGTTGCATTATCCCGTGGTTGGAATAGTGGTTGCAAAAAACTGTAAAAGGATATCAAAAATATGTAAACCTAGTTGTTGTCAATTTCATCTAAGAAATCTTTGTAAACTATATTAAGTGTTGTGTTGTTTGAAGTGTTAGTATCATTAATACTTTCAATGAACGTGGTGACGTAGCTCTTGACAAAGCAACATACAATTGACCATGACAAAAAATAGGAGCAGGTAAATATAGACCGACTTTTTTAAGTGATTGACCTTGACCTTTATTCGTGGTCATTGCATAACAAACCTTAACAGGGAACTGACGTTGTTTAAACAGTGATTTGGAAAACCATCAAAGTTAAGTACATTTAAATATTCTATTGGATACATTGCATCAGTTTCCTTGCCATTCTTCAAATGCGTTACCATTGAATCTATGCTAAAGTATGAAACACATTCTCCAGGGGCAAGGGTTTGAACGATATTATTGATTTCTTGAACAGCGTCGTTTTTAGGACATATTATTGGTCGTTCTGCAATCATTTGGTCAGGCAAAGCAAACATGTCTGATTGTTGTATATTAAGTTATTTATAGTCCCATTAAAAGCATACACAAAGTCGTTCGATATAATCTAACACACTAATTAAGTTGGTACTTGTGATTCAGGGAAAAGAATTGGAGGTTAATTTTAAAATGTCAAAAGAATATAATAGTGTTAATTTATTAAATAAAATATCAAAAGAATGCTCTGTGGCCAATGAGTCATCAAAAACAAATTCCAGTGAGTCTAATTTTTGTAATATAAGAAATATGAGCATTAATAAATTAAATGTGGTACCGGTACTGGTACCGCACAGAGCCGGTACCGGTACCGAAAATCGTCAATTTGGGTACCATTATCAGTACCGAAAATGTTAGGTACGGTACCGATATTTGAAGGTAAAAATCGGTATTTTACCGGTATAGTACCGAAAATACCAGTACCGAAAATGCCAAAAAGTGAATGGTACCAGTACCCAGTACCAAATGCTCATCCCTACTATCTATCACATATGTGTGTCATGTTCCAATCATACACTATGCACACAAACTGACCCCCAATTCCTACAGCAGCGACTCCTCAACTGTGTATCACCTTAGGTCTATTTAGTATTTAGGCAATAAGTTACAACTTACGAACATCTCTACTTCTACGATAAAAGCTATATGTTACAAGTTATGGGGCATGTCTTTGGTAAGTTCTATAGCATCTAAATGGTTCAGTCTGCCCAGCCTAGTCCTCGCCATGGTCCACACCAGGTATTACAGGTATGTTACCAACCTATACAACTAAGGTTCAACTCTTAATTTTACTTCTTACCCACTTTTGAGTTTCCAACTTCCAATCAAAGTTTGCCTGGTGTGTTGCATCTTTTAACTCAAATGAACACATCATAGTGGAAAAAATGTATTAGGAATCGACAAGAGCAATAGGAAAAACACAATTACCGATTTCAACATTACCCAAAACAAACCAACATAATTTAAAAGGGCAATCCTGTAAGTAGACTTTCATAACAATAACACCAATCTCAAGAAAACCAATAGTTATAGAAAAGCAGTCTTAACAGAAGGGTTCGTCTCGAGTACTAATGACATTCTTTTTTCTAGCAGAACTGATGCGATTAGCAAAATTTGATGCCTGCGAAGTCGGACTTTGTAGGTTCAAAAACCATACTTTAACTTTACGGTTTGAAAAAAATCAAAACTAAGTGTATTAAGGATACTACTAGTATACATTGCAACACCATTCCATAACCCCTAACTACTATAAGACATACCCAAGTATGAACAAAGTAACTTAAACAATTGTAAACATGAATCATAGCCAAAAAAAATTTAACTGATAAATGGTACCTTCATAAACAGTCTACAATCACCAGCGCAAATCCTAACAATGCGAACTGAGAAAACAGTAACGAACATCAGATAAATAACCTAAACTAAACAGTATCACAATAAACACCCAAATTTCCCACCAACAAAACCCCCAAACAGAACAAAAATATTGTATGAAGGAGACCAGATGGCCACAACCACAAATTGAAACACCTTGCACCAAGGCTAACAGTGCAGACCTAATATTATACCTTGAACTCAGTAAAGACTATAAACCATACAATAAACATAACCGGGCAAAAAAAAAACCATACTCGAAGAAATAGCAAAGAAACCAAAGATGGAAAGCACAATTTGGATGGAGGGGTGATGATGGAGGAGAGTATGGCGATGTGACTCGGGAGTGGGTGGTTTGATGAAGAGCATGGTGTTAGTGATTAATAAAAGGAAGAAAAGAGGAGTTTATACGTACCCTGCCCAAAGAAAAAACACGTGCTATAAAAATATATATTAGATTTAAAACACCACCGCAAGCGAACTATTCACAAGCATGATATGCTAATACATTTAAATAAATTAAATAAATTAAATTAAATTTAAATAATTAAAATTAATTTAAATTAAATGAATAATTAAAATAAAATTTAAAATAAAGTAAAATTAAAATACAATAACCAATTTTTCAAACAATATCGATGCATTTAACACAATTAATATTCAATAACGTGTATCTTAAATGTACTAATCATGTCTTTACATTTATCTTTTTTTGTCATGAAAAATATGCAATGGAATCATAATCAGGTAACTGGCTTTCAATTTATCCAATTATCTCTTATCAAATCTAATCACGCATTAACTACGATTCCAGGTATATGGTCCAACTAAACCCAACGGCTGATATTCAAGCCCTCGTCATGATTCGTTAATTTCAAGTGAATTACTTGTCTATGGGTCTTACACTAAAAAATCCAAAACATTTCCTATTCTTGCTTCGAGCTTATAAGGTTAAAAGATTATTATCTACCATTTTATATACAAACCTTTAAGTAATTCCGATTAAATTTGCCATAGATAATGGATGATGTTACGAGCTTTGACATGCTAGTGCTTATATTTAACTTAGAGGGTAGACCCGAGTCACCATCCCAGTGGTTAATACCATAAGCTCCATATGTTTCTCTCTTTTTTTCTAACTAGACCTAGAGGGTATATACCATCAGAATCACCATCCCAGTGGTTAATACCATAAGCTCCATATATTTCTCTTTTTTTCTAACTATACCTAGAGGGTATATATCACCCGAGTCACCATCCTAGTGGCAATACCATAGGCTTCATTATTACACATCAGTGAATAGACGAATGGAAACTTTTTTTTTTCGGGCGCCACCAGTTTTGGATTTATTTTCATAAAAAGAAAAATGTGTGCTATTTAACCGGAATACTTATAGGTTTATACTTATAACGGTATCCCTTACACTCTCAACAGTTTCGGCTTTGCTATAGCTCCTAGGGCGAGAACACACAAGACTCATAACAATTATATGCATTATATCACTCCTAAGGAACCTCTCAATCGGCTGGGCCTACCCATATAACCTAGATTCGACGCATTTTCGACCGTTTGATTATCTTATATATAGTAATTGAAAACCAATTATCCAATTATACATATCATCTTCCATTTTATTGCAAAATCTTTACGGGACATTTTTGAATTTTCAATTTTTTATGATTTTTTATTTTTTTAAGAAACGACTAAAACCTATATACAACAAAAACTAGAACGCTAGTTCCCCCCCCCCCCCCACACACACACACACTTGAATCCTACGTTGTTCTCAATGAAGCAAGAAACTATCGAACTAAAATAAACTAAATAATAATATAAAAATACAACAACAATAAAAAACAAAATGGAATAGACTCCCCTCGTTTAAAGCATAGATCCTCATAAGTCATCTTCCACAATGACATTATAGCATTTAGTCATGGTCTCTGATGGAGAAGGTGAAACCCAGGTGTTTAAGGGTGTTAGATTACGTGTTTTATTGTGTTTTATGCGATTATGTACTTTGAATGTGTTAACTACGAGAAATTATGATTTGTAGGTTAATCGCTTAAATCGGTGAAGTTAAAGTGTTTAGAGATGAGGCGGAACACTCGTGGATGATAATCAAGATACATTATGTTATCCGGGATGTGTTTCGGGTTGGAAAATAGCTTGGAAGTATGAGAAATGTGGAAGAATGAACAAGTGAAATCCCACCGTAAGCTATGGTGGGCTGGCGTAGCTTACGGTTAGGTATAACAAGCAACACAAATATCCAGCAGCTCTGGACCGTAACCTATGGTCTGGGACCGTAGGTTATTGTCTGGCCAGAGTAAGAACAGAAGCATCAGGCCATAACCTACGGTGCTTGAACCGTAGGCTACGGTAGGGGTTCCTGAAAAACGTGTTTGACTTGTGTTTAAAGGTATAAAAAGGATTTAGTAACCCTAATGAGGGATAGACTTTCTTAGATGATTTTGGAGATCAAAACACACCTTTTGGGGGCATTCTTTCATCATCATCATCATTCCTTTCATCAAATCCACAATATCAAAGATGCTATCAACCGTGAATCAAGCTTTTGACGATCAATTGAACGAGTTGAGCGGCTAATCTCCTAGTGGGTTCCTCCGGGTGGAGGATTCTTGTAAGTGAACCAATGTTATGTGTTTGAACTTTTTTTAGAATCTGGTAATCGAAGCATTCGATGCTTTTTAGGAGTTGACTTGATTTGATTGATTTGTAAACGATTGGTTTTGCTTAATTATTAATTCGAACTCATTCAATTCCCGAGATTTCAAGTAATTGGGATACATCTGATAAGGGTTAGGGTTAGTAATTTCAATTGGTAATTCATACGATAACCTTCTATTGTATGCAATCTAAGTAAATAGTCTTTAGGTAATCACAATCAATTAACTAAGTTATGCAATTATGTCTATGTGATTATAAACAATCAAACACGTAACTGAAGCTTACTTTGAATCTAAAATATGGAGGAACCATTGTTTCTTTCATTGATTACAACCTTGTTTTAAGTAATTCGTTAGTTAAATCATACTCTCAAACAACCAAGCTTATATTTTTGCAAGTAGTTAGTCAGTACTTAATTCATAACACTTTCCACCAGACTCCTCTGGATTCGATACCCTTCTTACCCTAGCTACCTAGGTTAATTAGGTTTTTGCATGACCCGTTCGACAGTCATCAGTCGCGTTCAGCAAAAACTCAGTTCGCTCTCTACACATGGTGTTCAAATCATCCCCATCCAAATGGAGATTGAGTAAGGACAATTTTGATTAAATTCTACAAAATTAACTCAAGGAGAACCCATCAAGCCAAGACAGACTCAAAGAAAATAAAAATAAAAATAGAATTAAAAAGACTCAAATTACATGACTCTATGTACAAAAACCGAGATACATACCTGATCAGCGTCGGCTATGGTTAATGAAATGGTCACATCAGTTCAAGTTTAAAAGGCCAAAGGTCGATTTATTATAGATAGGTGAGGGGTTTATGGAACTAGTGGGTCAGGGGATCCGGGGTATCATCAAAAAGAAGAGCTTTGTGGCCAGAATTAGTAAGGGTCAGAAATAGCCTTGAAGGATTGTGGGTCATAGCAGTAGATTTCAATGAAGTCAGGGAGGAAATTGACAGAATAATTATATCCAGGTTCATAGTGCCATTATTTTTAATAACAATATTGCTGAATCGGGATTATTAGAGTATCAAATGGGTGGATATAAGTTTACTTTTATGCCGGAAGATGGATCGAGCTTGAGAAAGATAGACCGGGTCCTTGTTTGTGACACGTTTATGAATAAGTGGCCATTTGCAAGATTTGAAGCGCTTTCGAGGCACCTGTCGAACCACAGCCCACTGCTTCTATCTTGCTCAATGATATATTTTGGGCCGATTCCTTTCCGTTTCTATAATAGTTGGTTAGAAATGGAAGGTATATGGGACGTGGTGCAGAATACAATACATTCACAGATACTTGGTAATAATAAGATGAAAGATGTGGCAGATCTACTGAAGATACTAAAGGTAAAAATAAAACATTGGAGGGAAGAGGTAAAAGAACGGGTGAATCGGAGTTGATAGAAGCCGAGAAAGTAGTAGATAAAATTGAGAAATTGGCTGAAACAAGAAGCTTGACTATTGTAGAAAAAGAAAAGAGGGTACATGAGAAATGGAAGATAAAGAAATATGAAAAAAAGGAGACTAATGGATCTCAAACAAAAAGCTAAATTGAACTGGGCAAAACATGGAGATGAAAACACAAAAAAAATTCACAGAATAGTAAAGTGTAGAAAGGCGCAAAACAAAATTAATTTAATAAAGATAGATGGGGAATTGGTGGCAAATCCTAAGGTCATAAAGGGAGAATTTAAGAAAAGG
The DNA here is from genome assembly GCA_947069175.1 of Scalesia atractyloides. Taxonomy (NCBI): domain Eukaryota; kingdom Viridiplantae; phylum Streptophyta; class Magnoliopsida; order Asterales; family Asteraceae; genus Scalesia; species Scalesia atractyloides. The sequence goes on from CAMTDV010001632.1 coordinate 31,364,059, forward strand.
TTCAACAAAGATTTGTTGAGCCTTTGCAACATAGACCAACCGTGGATGGTAGGGGTTCAGAAGACTATCAAGGGTACTAGCAGAATCACTCGTGAACCGGTTCACACAAAAGGAGATTAAAGAAGCAGTCTGGGTATGTGGGAGTGAACGAGCACCGGGACCGGATGGGTTCACGTTCAAGTTCATCAAAAAAATATTGGAGCTTATTTGAGCCTTTGTTTGAAAAAATGTTGTATCAGTTCTACAAGAGCCCTTAGATAAATATGGGATGTAATGCGTCTTTTATTACATTGATTCTCAAGGTACGAGATCCGAAGTCGGTGAATGAATTCAGACCCATATCCCTCTTCGGTGTACTCTATAAAGTTATTACGAAGATCCTCACCAATAGATTAAAATCGGTAATCTCTTGTCTTGTAACACCAGTACAAACAAAATTTGGTGAAGGGAGGTCAATTTTCGATGGACCACTAATAACGAGCAAAATAATGTCTTAGGGCGAAAAGTAATAAAAAGAAAATGTTCATATTAATAGTAGATTTCGAGAAAGCGTATGACTCCATAGGTTGGAAATTCTTGCTTGCAAACCTTAAGGCAATGAATTCCCCATTAAAATGGAGAAAGTGGATTGGAGCATGTTTAAAATAGAGTTGGGCATCGTATTAGTGAACGGATCTCCTACAACGAAATTTCAAATGCAAAGAGGGCTTCGACAAGGTGTCCCACAATCACCCTTCTTATTTATATTGGCAATGGAAGCTTTAAATATTATAATGAAAAGGGCGGTGGAAAGGGATATTTTTAAAGGTATTAAATTACCGAATAATGGCTATGTATATCACACCTATGTTACGCCATCGATATGATATTTATGAGAGAATGGGAAGAAAACAACATAAAAAATCTGAATCGGTTGCTTAGATGCTTCTATTTATGCTCTAGGCTAAAACTAAAGTTGAGAAAATCTTGTTTATTTGGGGTGGGGGTAGATAGTGTTGTAGTCTTAAACATGGCAAAAATGATAAAATGTAGAGTTGGAGAAAGACTGTTTACGTTTCTCGGCCTACCAATTGGCACGAACATGAAACAAATAAAACATTGGAAACCGATCGTGTAAGTTCAATGCAAAGTTATCAGCACGGAAGGCAAAATGTCTTTCGTTTGCCGGTAGAGTGATTCTAGCAAAACCGATGCTGGGTGCCTTACCAAACTATTACTTTTCAATGTTCCGGGCCCCAAAAAAAGGTATAAGTATGCTAGAGGCAATTAGACGAGACTTTATTTGAGGTAAGAAAGAAGGAAAAAACAAAATCAGATGGATCTCTTGGAAAAAACTTGTACTACCTAGAAATTATGGGGGTATCGGCGTAGGGATATAAGAAGCGCTAACTTGGCTGTTATAGTGAAGTGGTGGTATAAATATAAAGATAATAACATCTCATTGTGGGGTTGTGTGGTGAAGGCCATACACACAAACATTAGAGCAACACAATACATTTCGGTTAAAAAAAGGTTAGGGGCATCTGGAAGGATATTGTGGGTGCAGAAAAAGATATGTTATCATTGGGGATATCAATAAAAAATAGATTGGTAGTGGAAGTAGGTGTAGGGACAAATATATACTTTTGGTTTGATACGTGGCTTTGAGAAACACCACTTAATGTGAGGCTCCCAGATCTATTTAGGATAATAAAAATAAAAATTGCAACAATGGAAAAATGTGCTATAAGGTTGCCTAATGAAACTCAATTGGATTTGGAATGGGTAAGGCCGCCTAATACAGATTTAGAGTGGGCTTAGTGGTCTGAATTGCTAAAGGAACTAAACAATTTCAAATTCAAGGATGGACCAGATATATGGAAATGGAAGGGGGCAGAAAAGAAAGAATTTTCGGTGGCTACAGTGAGAAAACAGATTCTAAAAGAGACAACAATGGAGCAAAATAACATATGGACACATTGGAGCAATTGGTGTCACAACCCTCAACAAAAAATTGGTCTCTGGCGGGTGGGTGAGAGGATAGCCCAAACCTCTCGCGGGTGGCGAGAGACCTGTAAGCCACCATAGACACGTGTCGAACACGTGTCGTCCTGTAACGCCTCGCATTTCTTGTACTTTCCTTATTTAGAAAAGTGCAATCATATTTCTATTTATGGAAACTTGTATTCATATCTGATTCGAATTTCCCTTCTAACTTTGTAATCCAAGGCGTTGATCATAATGAAATACTTATTTTATCTATACTTGTTATACTTGCAATCAAACAACCGAATACGTGCTCACATGCGAAATATTATTATCATGCATACAAACAATCATTAAAGTACATACTTACATGCAAATTTATACTTATTATACGTACAATACTTATACATTACAACTTTATGCATAAAATATCTAAAACTGGCTAAAATACGAAAACATAACCCAAAACCAAACTCTTTGTGCGATCTGGCTCACATCGCACGAAGTGCACCTTGCATGGAGTGGTGTCCAACTCATACAAATTGACCTTGTTTCCTATAAATATGCACTCCACTCCACTCCTAAACCCTTTGCTCACTCCGGAAATTACTCACAAGTTACTAATCTTTCCTCCTCGTACCAGATCCGTATCAGAAGGTTTCTAAACCTTCCAAACTCGTTTTCTTTACTTGCTTTTGATGATCTCTTCTACTCTTTTCTAATGCATGCATCTTCAAGTTTTGAATGCCACCAAGCTCATCATCCTCTATATGATTAAGCTTGTGTTGGTAGTAATGTGAACACTAGAAGCCTTGGCTTCCGAATTAGCTCCACTACCTCATTTGTCCACTGCATGTCATTCAAGTGGCTTTCTAGAACCAAAGTTACCTAACCCCGTCTGGCCTCCGACACTTAGTTAACTCTTTCCATGTCGGGAATGGCTCACCCGGGTTAATCGTACTTGGCCACTTGTATAGTTAGATTTTACATTCTGTTATTCATGACCACCAGGTTGTTACAATCTTGTGCTTTGGTGAATCATATAATGAGGTGTTCGCACCCCCATGCTTGACTTCTATGACAAACTTGACAAAAAGGACATAAACTATACATAACCTTCGTACTTTCTTAATAAACTAGTCTGAACAGAATATTAATCGCTTTCTAATTAAGTATTATGATCCTAGACTGTCCTGTCTCGTTGCCAAATTTCCCGTTCACAGAAATCAGTGTCGAAATAGGTGCTAAATGAGCTAAAACATTGTAGAACTGTCACCTCACATGAAGTGAACATTCATTCGTACGAAGTGCAGGTCACTAAGCACGAAGTGGTCAGCCATTTCGAACCAAGTGGAGCTTTTCTACATCTTCTTTCCGTATCTGACCAATCCAAACCACACACCTCTGTTTACCCCTTGTAGGGTAACCTTGGTGTACATCACTTCAACACTCCAACTCAATAACTCGCAGATTTCTAGGAAGCTTGCAAAAACCGTGAGTATACTCGACCCGTTTACTTTTATCGCCTTTAGGTGCAATACATGTACACTATCAAAATCACACAAACATGCTTATACTTAACCACAAACAATCCTTACACATGCTTACATGACAACCTTAAATTCATACATACTTATACTTAATATGCTTATACCATGTCATTAACTTTGATCAAGCCTCCCTTAACATATATAGCGTTATAGGATTAACGCACCGCCCGTATTCGTGAGGTCATGTTAAGTAAACAAAACAGTCTAGTAATTGCTATGATTTGATTATGCAAGCGGTAAACTTTGGGTTGACACGTATAATTGCATGATAGTTTTGCCATGTTAGTCTTGAGTTTACATTTATGCATGAGGATTTGTTAAATGATTATATTATGCCATTAGTCAAAACTTGTATACTCGTCAAGGCCCTTGTGTGTTGAACTATATTTTAACATGTATTGCAGGTTGATGACAATGATAATCTCTGGAATCTAGTAGGATGGACATAGAAACTCATCTTAATTTAGATTTGTGTAGGATCGTGCTTCTAATTGAAATGTTGTACTTTTGTTGTACTTGAAATTGATGTTGTATTTGTTTCCAAGTAATGTACTTGAATCTTTAGTAATGAACCTTTAAATACTTGTCACAATTTAGCGTTATGTTGTCTCGAGCAATCTATTTACGTCCACCTTGATGATTCCGCTATCGGTTGGGGTGTGTCACGTCCACGTGTCAAACCTACCCCATGAGTCATGACACATATGCCCTAGCTTTGGCCTATGGCAGGGCGCGAGAAGATAGCCCAAACCTCTCGCAGGTGGTGAGAGGCTCCGGGAGCAGCTATAAATAGGACGTTCACTGCACATTCCAAATCGTTCAATTTTTTTTCTTTCTCTCTCGATACTCTGGTGTAATACTTCTGTTATACCCAAAGTTCTAAACCTCTGCCCATACTCGGCGTGTTCACCCGAATCACTAGTACGATACCTTATCCGATCGATATATAAACAATTCAACGGAGGTTTAAGTGATGCCTGAATAAGGCTATACTTTGTCATCACGTTGTGGTTTGATCTCTTGATTATCGTTAAAGTTTGAATTTGGCTAATACGCTAATACGTGTGCATTGTGTATTTAATTAGGAGCCCAAGAGTTAGACCAGGAGGCTATTGCTATAAACCTTAAATCAGCAATGTGAGTCATTCTTTTTTATTAAATGCTTTCAAAACCCTAAATGTTTTCCAGTTGTATTTACAGTGATTAAGTTTCTGTATTCTAAAATTACTGCTGGTATGTGGGGTTTTGTATACACTACTAGTCCAGCGTTACTAGTGGACAAAGAGTTAGCCAATAGTAATATGACCACAGTCATCGAACTGGGTGTGTGACAAATACTGATTGAGTAATTGAAAGATATATAAACAGATGTAAAACCCTTAATGTTGTAATTATAACAATATGTTTTAGTACAAAATTGAATGAACTCACTAGTATTTTTTACTGACCAAATGTTTTTAAAACGCGTTTCAGGTGAATCATTATGAAGGGAAGGAGAAGTGCCATGAGGCACTCAAGCTTAAATAAGTGGCTATGTAAACCTGAATAAAATGTGTTTTGTAATCAAAGGTTTATCCATTTGGAAATCCTATATGTAACTATGGGTTTCACCCCACAGTTTATGAAATGAAAACTGTGGTGTTTTGAAAACTCTGATGATTTTTCCTAACACCCGGTCCTGATGAAATTTTCGCTGCAATCAAATTTAATAAACATCGGTACCACTCGCATCGGATCACGGCTCTCGCCTTGGGTAGGGTCGGGGGTTGTGACAGAAGGTGGTATCAGAGCCACTGGTTTAAGATAATTAAGTATTATAAAAATACTTAGAATTCGTAATCAGGAAATACATGAAATAACTTCTGTGATTATTGTGATGCTAACTAAATATTATATATTTGAATTTCGAAGTTCATTGTTTTTATTGTTTTTGGCTAACAGTATGAGCGATAGAGGAATTGTCGAAGCTTTTCAGAACATATATGTTAATAATTTTGACATTGATACTATCGAGAACCAACCCGGTAAACAATCCGGATACGAAGCCGATGCAGACGAACCAATGATATTTCAGGCTCAGTCGGTCAGTAGAAAACCCCAAAAAAGAGAAGATTGGATTGGCAAGTGAAAAGGAACAAAAAGAAGAAGAAAACCCCAACCGCAACAACCAAACTCACTGGAAACCCTGGAGAAAACCCAACCATAGGAGAAAGTTCCAACCCAGTTTCCGCACCACTAACATGTGCAAAACTAGACCAACGACTGTCAAACTATGAAATGTTCAGGCCGGTAAATGAAATCAACCTTAATATGCCACCAATACCCAATAGCCCTGAACCTATGAACCTAGAACCAAACTTGCCACAACAACCACCTCAAAACCCAATTGAAGAATGGTGGACTAATGACTGGGCTTTCCAAGACCTTATGACAGACCCTTTTCAATTTTACCCAAATTACCAACCTGCACCCCCAGCTCATCCCCCAATGAACCCAGAGTACGTGGCAAAACTTCACCACCACAGGGAGGAGTTGATGGACACCGGCAACCGGTTACGCATTATGGGAGAAAACCTTGTCTGGAAGTACGACGAGAGGGAGCAACACTTTTGAAGCCGGAAAAAAACCCCATAATATATATATATATGTAATTTCTGTGTTTTTGGTGTACAAAAAAAACTAAAACTAAAATTTAAAGTGTATATATATATATATATGTAAATATACATATGTGGTAGTATATGTATGATATATGAAGCATAATATATATAAAAAGAGTAAAGTCGCAATGATCGATATTTTTGATAATATGCTCTGACTAATTGTGTTTACGATATTTTGATTATTTTGTTAATTATTATGTGATATTAATATTTGAAATATGTTTGCAATTCAGATGTCAAATGAAGTTAATCAATCGGTTCAGAATCATCATGAAAACTCTTTGGATAAAAGTAACATAGAGAGCATAGTAGCTCAGGGAATAGCTAATGCATTACCTTTAATTATCGAAGCTATTAGAAACCCTGTGCCAATAGAAAATAATAAAGCTGTGAATAGCAAACGTAACCATAGCAACGATGTTAGTCAAAGCGTTAATGGAGATAATGATATCTTTATTAAAGCTCAACTTCCGAAAAGAATGAAGGCGATAAATTCTGGATGTACATATAAAGACTTTCTAGCCTGTAAGCCAACTGAATTCGCAGTTAGCGAAGGAGCTATGGCTGCTCTACGATGGTTGGAAAAGACTGAAGCTTTTCTTAAGATTAGCAAATGTGCCGAAGAAGATAAGGTAATGTATGCTTCTAATCTCTTTAGAGATGAGGCATTAGAATGGTGGAACACGATTCTTCAGACAAAAGGAAGTGACATGGTTTATGCCATGAATTAGAGAGAATTCAAAGAAATAACAAAAATGAAATTATGTCTCCCTCATGAGAAGAAACAAATGGCTAACAAGTTCCTAAATCATAAAATGATTGATGTGAACTGTCATGAGTATACGACAAAATTATTTGGATATGCAAGAATGGTATCATCCCTGGCTTCGCCAGAACCTGTACTAATTTCTCGTTATATCTGGGGATTGATTAGTGAAATCCGTGATATGGTCAAAGCAGCTAGACCTCAAATTATTGAGGAAACAGTTGAGTTAGCTAATACTTTGACTAACAGATTAATCCGCACAAGGGACGAAAATAAGAAGAAAGAATTAGCTCAGAAGATTTCACAAGAATTTCGTCCTATTAGTACCTACATAAGGAGAGGAGTTGGGCAGTCTTCTGCACCTTTCTGTAAATACTGTAATAGGAAGCACTCAGGGAGATGTGCTAAATATTGCAACTTCTGTAAAACACCTGGGCATAAGGAAGAAGAATGTAGAAGATAAAGTAAATACAGAGTTTGCTTCAATTGCAGAGAAGCGGGCCATATTCGTCCAGATTGCCCGATATTAGCAAAAGCACCTGACAATAAGGTAAAAGCAGCAGATGGAGCTAAGAAGAACACGGGAGCATTCGTACTTACAACACAGGAAGCAGCAATGATTCTAGACGTTATTGCTGGTACGTTTCTTATCCATGACATATATACTAAAGTGTTATTTGACTCTGGTGCAAATAAAAGTTTTATCAGTACTGCATTCTGTCAAGCACTTAATCGACTGTTGACTGAGCTTAGTCAAGCTTCTACGGTAGAAACCACGGAAGGAAACTCTACCAACATACGCAAAGTACTTCAAGGAGGGAAGATAGAATTATTAGTACATAAGTTCACGGCAAACCTGTTGCCGATGAATCTAGCCAAATGCAATGTGGTATTAGGAATGGATTGGTTAGTAGCCAATCATGATTGAATCCTCTATGATCAAAATTCTATTAAGATTCGTACGCCAACAGGAGAAATGATCATGATTCGAGGAGACAAGCCAACCAAGCCTACCAAATTCATCTCTATGATGAAAGCTGCCAGTTATGCACGGAAACAGGGCATAGTGTATATGATTTATGTTATCATTAACACTAGAGGCAAGGAACTGAAAGAAATTCTGGTAGTACGGAATACCCCGACATGTTCCCAGAAGATCTACCTGGATTACCACCAGATCGAGAAGTAGAGTTCAGAATTCACCTAATACCTGGAACTGCACCTATTGCTAAAGCACCATATCGATTAGCACCAACGGAGATGCTGGAATTAAAGAAGCAATTAGATGAATTGCTAGAGAAAGGTTTCATACAACCAAATTCATCCTCTTGGGGAGCACCTGTGTGTTTACAAAAAGAAGGATGGTTCAATGCGTATGTGTATCGATTATAGGGAATGGAATAAGGTCACAATCAAGAATCGGTATCCATTACAGAGGATTGATGATTTACGCTCAGGATACCTTCAACTGAAAGTCAGGAAGAGGACATTCCTAAAACTGCTTTCAGAACTAGGTATGGTCATTACGAGTTTACAGTTATACCATTTGACTTAAAAAATGATCCAGTAGCATTTATGGACATGATGAATAGAATATGTAAACCTATCTGGATAAATTTGTAATTGTCTTCATAGACGATATACTTATTTATTCCAAGAACAAAGAAGAGCATGCTAAGCATCTACATATACTTTTAACACTTTTGAGAAAAGAGAAGCTTTACGCTAAATTTTCTAAGTGTGAATTATGGTGGCAAGAAATGCAATTCTTAAGACATTTGAATGGGGACCCAAGTAGGAAGAAGCCTTCACAACCTTGAAGCAAAGATTAACGAATGCGCCGATACTTGCATTGCCTGAAGGAACTGAGGATTTTGTAGTCTTTGGTGATGCTTCTAGATTAGGATTAGGATGTGTGCTAATACAAGGTGAGAAAGTAATTGCTTACGCGTCTAGGCAACTGAAGAAGCACGAAAAAAATTATACTACTCATGATTTAAAATTAGGAGCAATAAATTTTCCCCTTAAGATTTGGAGACATTATTTGTATGGTAATAAATTTACCATCTTTACAGATCATAAAAGTTTAAGATATTATTTTTGGCAAAAAGAATTGAACATGAGACAAAGACGATGGATGAAAATTTTAAGTACGACTTTGATATTCAATATCACGAAGGTGAAGCTAATGTAGTAGCTAATGCTTTAAGTCGTAAGTATCATGAAAAGCTAAAATGAGTACATGCTCTCATATTAAATTTACAGATAAATTTAATAGAACAATTAAAGAGTTGTCATACCCCGACCCGCAGCGGAATAAAAGTCGGGGCATGATTGGGTTATCACCAAAGCTCATAATATTTACTAAGTAGTTTCATATTTATTAAATTCAAATTAAAATTTAAATATCCAAAAAAATTTCATACAAACACAAATAAAAATCTAAATGCTTGTTCCAACGAAATAACTTGTTTATTCTTCTAGGCCATCCTAAGTGTTTCTTTCCTCAACTTGATCACCTGTATCATACGTAAAACAGAGGAAATTTTGGGTCAACAAAAGTTGGCGAGTGAACCTTGATAAAACATTTAAATAATTGATTTTTTTATGTTTATTTAAATAAAATTGTGCATAAATCACATGTGAGCAAATGTATATATGTAACCAATCACAAACCATATTGAATGAATATATGACATGAATGATGATGTATCTGAGATCAAGGCTCAATCAAACGAAGCCGATCTAATGAGGCACCTGATGCTCAACCCGTATCCCACGAGGAACTGATGGGCCTAATGAAATGAGTGCACTGAAATGATAAACTTTATCCACATATAAACCACACTATAAGCAATACACATTTGATCACGAAATGATATAGGCACAAGTGTTAAATTAAATAAAGAAATGATACGACACATGATACATCCCAAAACGTGATTAGAACGGGGAATTTGTAGAACTCACATTGGATGCGTATTCTTGAGTGGTAATGAGAGCGCACGAGTTGTGGATTTAACCAACGAAGACGTACTAACCTATAATAATAACGCGATAACTCGATAAATAAATTAATATTTAGGCTTAACTCTTTTGTTTGGGTTTTAGTTCTATAATTAAACCCTTGAATTTGTAATTAAAACTGGTTTTTCTTTAAGAAAACATGGAAATCCGATAGTTAAAATAAACAAATAAATAAATAAAATAAAATAAAAATATTTAAAAAAAAACTTGTCAGATTATCATGTCTGACAAGCCGGTTCGACGTGGTATAAGCATGCGTGTGTACAGATTCGAACTCGAGACCTCACGGTTGCGTGCACGCAGCTCTTCCAATTGAGCTACGTGTCTAACCCGAAGGAATTTAGATTTTAATTATATTTATACACGTTTTAGGTTTTACCAAATTTAATTAAATTAAAAAGGTTTATACAGGGTTGAACCGGACGCATACAAACTGTCTCGAACCTGAGACCTCCGTTATGATTTGCACCCAGCCCGACCAACCGGGCTGGGTGTCTAACCCGTCCATACCTGGAATTTAATTATTTTTATATACTGAAAAGGTTTATACAGATGTGATAAATTAAAAAGGATTTTAATTAATTGAGCCGGTGTGCGTGTGGGATCGAACTGGTGATCCCAGGTTCAATTTGCACCCGGCCCAACCAGTTGGGCTGGGTGCTTAACCCGTTCAAGATTCGTGTTTTAATGATTATAACCATGCTCTGACATGGTCTTCTTCGTTTTACATTTGAACCGTCTGTACACCCGCCCAATTTAACTCAATTTACTCGACGCACAATCAGATGAAATAAATAGAATTCAAAAGAAAAAGAAGGAGAAACTACCGAATAGACTGGAATGGGGGATCTCGATTTCCGGTGGTGGTATTCTGGCGGTCGACAGAGTTTTCCGGCGACAGGGGGCGTGAGCAGAGGAATAATGCGAGTAGTACAGGACGAAATGAGCGATTTTGAACGGAGGATTTCGCTTGGTATTTATAGAGTGAAGTTTGGGTTTGGTTTAGGAAATCGAATTCGGTTGATTGCTATTTTGTCGCAGAGATGCCAGCTCATGATTGGAATTTGCTAAGAATAGCCACAAGGCCAGCTGTCGGAATGTTCAAAAAGAAAAAGGAAAGGCGCGATGTTCGGATCCGGTCAGTTGCAGGTTTTCTCACCTGAGTGTGTGCGAGCATATATAAAATGTTACGCGGGATCTGTTACAGGGTGTGTGTGTAGTCTAGTGGTGCTGATGGTCTGTGTGCAATCGGGGGAACCCGTGTTCGATCCCGGTTCACCCCTTTTCTTGAATATTTTATTTATTTGGACTACTTTATATTAATTCATATTAGATATAATTATTAAACCAATTATTACATTATTTCATTTAATTTTTAGTTATCATTTATTTTTAAACGTTGATTTTTCTTTATTATTACCTATATATGGAATATTGGAATATTGAAATAAATAACCGAACAACGTAAAAATGAATACACTTAGATTGATAAAATGGGGTGGGTTTTCGAAACCCGATTTATACAAATGTTACAGTATCCCCTACTTTTAGAAATTTCGTCCTGAAATTTAAGTAGTAGTTGTAACCAGAAAGAGATGCGGGTACTTCTCGCGTATTGAGTCTTCACGTTCCCAAGTAAACTCGGGTCCTCGTTTTGACTCCCAACGCACCCTGACGATTGGAATACGACTTCGCCTTAAACGCTTCATCGACTTGAATGTCTTCTAGAAGGATATGGATGTTTTCGTCGGCGAGGCACTTTTTCAGGTTTGATACGTGGAACGTGGCATGTATTCTGTTGAGTACTTCTGGTAGGTCAAGCTTGTAGGCTACAGGTCCTACTCTTTCGAGTATCTTGAAAGGTCCTACGTAGCGTGGTGCTAGCTTGCCCTTTTGGCCAAAACGAACCACTCCCTTCCACGGTGATACTTTCAAAAGTACTTGATCACCAACACAAAACTCCAAGGGCTTTCGTCGTTTGTCAGCATAACTCTTTTGACGACTTCGAGCCGCTAGAAGATTGTTTCGAATTTGAAGGATTTTGTCGGTTGTTTCTTGAATCAATTCAGGTCCGGTGATTTGCTCTTCACCAATTTCGTGCCAACATACTGGAGATCGGCATTTACGACCATATAAAGCTTCGAAAGGAGCCATGCCGATACTTGAATGATAGCTATTGTTGTACGAAAACTCGACTAACGGTAGATGAGCGTCCCAGTTCCCTTTGAAGTCTATGACACCTGCTCGAAGCATGTCTTTGAGGGTTTGGATGGTGCACTCGGATTGACCATCAGTCTGAGGGTGAAAGGCAGTACTGAGGTCTAACTGTGTACCCAAAGCGGTTTGTACGGCTCGCCATGTTCGTGAAGTGAAATGACCATCACGGTCTGAAATGATGCTTAACGGTACACCATGACGGCTTACGATCTCATTGATGTAGATACGAGCTAACTTCTCGTTCTTGAAGTCCTCGCGAATCGGAATGAAGTGAGATGATTTTGTAGGACGATCAATGATTACCCATATGGTGTCATACCCCACTAGAGGTGCGAGGTAACCCGGTAATGAAGTCCATGGTTATGTTTTCCCACTTCCATACCGGTATTTCGGGTTGGACTAGAAGTCCTGAAGGTCTTTAATGTTCAGCTTTCACTTTGGAACATGTAAGGCACTTGGAAACAAAAACAGCGATATTCTTTTTTCATGCCAGGCCACCAGTAGGTGTATCGTAGTTCTTGATACATCTTATCGGCTCCTGGGTGTATAGAGTATCGTGTTTTGTGTGCCTCATTCATGAGGAAATCATGAAGGTTGTCGCGATCGGGAATCCATATGCGGTTTAAATAATATAGAATACCGTCGGATTTGGTTTCAATTTTGAGTTCAGCTCCACATGACAGCTCATCGTGTACGTCATTTTCCGTTACCGAGATGTCTTGAGCTGCCCGGATTCGATCCTTGATATCGGTTATGATTTGCGAACATAGAAGACGAATAGAGTTCGCATATCCTTTTCGACTGAGCGCATCAGCCACCACGTTTGCCTTGCCAGGATGATACCGAATCTCGCAGTCATAATCGTTGAGCAGTTCGACCCATCTTCGTTGCCTCATATTCAACTCTTTTTGATTGAAGATATGTTGGAGACTCTTGTGGTCAGTGTATATTTCACACTTGGTACCGTAAAGATAACGTCTCTATATCTTGAGAGCGAACACAACGGCTCCAAGTTCTAGGTCGTGGGTGGTGTAATTTTTCTCATGAACTTTGAGTTGCCTAGAGGCATAGGCTATCACCTTTCCTCTTTGCATCAATACACAGCCTAGACCTTACCCTGATGCGTCGCAATAAACTACAAAGTCATCGCAACCCTCAGGGAGTGTAAGGATAGGTGCGTCACAAAGCTTTTGCTTTAAAGTTTGGAAGGTCTCCTCTTGCTTAGCTCCCCAAATGAAGGGTTTTCCCTTGTGAGTCAAGGCCGTGACCGGAACGGCGATACGGGAAAAATTGGCAATGAAGCGTCGGTAATAACCAGCCAAGCCAAGAAATGACCTAACTTCGGTAGGGGTACGTGGTGCTTGCCATTCTTGTACTGCCTTGATTTTTGAAGGATCGACATGAATCCCTTTGTCATTGACGACATGACCAAGGAATTGTACCTCTCTTAACCAGAATTCGCATTTTGAGAACTTAGCGTAAAGCTTTTCAGTTCTTAAGAGTGTAAGAATGAGTCGAAGGTGTCGGTCATGATCGGATTTTGACTTGGAGTAGATAAGAATGTCGTCGATGAAGACTATGACGAAACGGTCGAGATAGGGTTTGCATACCCTATTCATCAAATCCATGAAGACAGCGGGGGCGTTGGTTAAACCGAATGGCATAACCATGAACTCGTAATGACCATAACGAGTTCGGAAGGCAGTTTTTGGAATATCTTCTTCGCGCACTCTAAGCTGATGATAACCAGAACGAAGGTAGATTTTGGAAAAACAGGTGGCGCCTTAAAGTTGGTCTAGAAGGTCATCAATACGAGGCAGTGGATAGCGATTCTTAACCGTCAACTTGTTGAGTTCTCTATAATCAATGCACATGTGAAACGTTCCATCTTTCTTCCTCACAAAAAGAACGGGCGCACCCCAAGGCGATGAGCTAGGACGTATGAATCCTTTGTCAATCTGCTCTTGCAGTTGACTGGCCAACTCTTGCATCTCGGATGGGGCTAACCTATAGGGAGATTTTGCGACCGGTGTAGCGCCAGGCACAAGATCGATTCGAAATTCGACTTCCCTCATAGGAGGAAGTCCTGAAACATCGTCGGAAAAACTTGCGGGAATTCTTTCACAATTGGAATATCTTCGAGCTTCCTCTCCTTGCCTTCCTTCTGGACGACGTGAGCTAGAAATGCGACGTATTTTTTTGCGAAGATAACTTCGGGCTTGAAGGCAGGACATCAATTTGAGCCCTTTCGAAGGAGTTTCTCCAATGATGCATAGTGTCTGACCGTCGGCGAGAGGAATACGAATAAACTTTTCATGGCACACCACTTCAGTGTGATGCTGGCTGAGCCAGTCCATGCCGGTGATAACATCGAAACTTCCTAATTTCATAGGAATGAGATCAATTGAAAATCGTGATCATTTAGGGTGAGAGTACAATCGCCTATAATAGAATTTAATGAAATGGGTTTTCCGTCGGCAACTTCCTCCGTCAGAGATTCAACGAGACTATCACGAGGTAGGTCGAGAATAGATTCGAATTCTAAAGACACAAAACTCTTATCCGCACCAGTATCGAATAATATGGATGCATAACTACCATTTACGAGAAACGTATCGTTGACCACATTGTTGTCAGCCCTGGCTTGGTTGGCGTTGATATTGAAAGCTCTTCCTCTAGCGGGTGGAGGAGCTTGGTTAGCTTGGTTTACAGGGTTTGCTTGAGCTTGGGCATGGATAATGTTCACCAGGCGTGGGCAAGTATTCCTGAAGTGGTTTGGGTCCCCACAATTGGAACAGGCTCGTATGGGTTGCATCATGGGGTAGTTGGGTTGGTAGTAAGGTTGGGCTGCGAGTTGTGCAAGTGGTAGAAGTAAGGGTTGTTGGGCTTGGCCCACCATTTGATTTTGGGTTTGGGTTGGAGGTTGACTGCGGTTCGATCGCTGAAGGGTACGGCAGTTTGGATAGTGTCACCCGCACGGCCACAACTTGTGCAATGTTGGCAAGGGTTTTCAGGAGGGTGATGGTATTGGCAACGGTTACACTTTGGGTGTGGGCCAGTGTATGGCCTTTTGAATGGTGCGGTTGGAGGGGCGACTTGCGTGATTGGAGCAGCAGTGATGGGAGGGTTGGTCTGGGTGACTGCAAAGTTCTTGCCATTTCGCTTCCTCTTACCAGCAAACTTCAAGGATGATCCTGAGTGGTTTGGGATTGGGGTTTCAATGGGTGTTTTCTTCTTCTCGTCTTTAAATTTGCCATTTCGAATGCGATTTTCAGTGAGTTCCATAGCTAACTCCATTGCGGCTTCGAGTGTTGCAGGCGAAGTGCTTGAAACCGAATCTTGGATTTTCGAGGGGAGGCCTCGAATGTAGCGTTCAATTAGGCGGTATAGTGGGGTGAACAGATTGGGAACCATTTGGTTCAACTCAAGAAACCTCTTGTTGTAGGAGGTGTGGTCTCCTTCCTTTTGCTTTAGAGAATGGAATTCATCTTCAAGCTTCTTGATCTCGCTTCTAGGGCAGAAGCATCTTGTCATGATCTCTCTTAATTCCTCCCATGATAAGGCCATGGCATCGTCTACACCTCGATTTCCTTTTTCCGTGTTCCACCAGGTAAGGGCTACCCCAAACAATCTTCTAGTCGCGTAACGTACCTTACGGTCCTCGGGACAGTCGCAATTGAGAAAGGTGTTTTCCATCTCCTCAAACCAGTGAAGGAGAGCGGTGACACCTTCAGTCCCTTCATATTTTAGGGGATCCCAGGACTTGAAGTGCTTGTAGGTGCATTTGGGGGTTTTGGGAGGAGGGTTGGCGACGCTTTGGTCTTCTTGGTTGGGAGAGTTGATGGGATTAGCGGTGAGAGCTTGCTGAACTTGTAGTACGATGTCAGGAAGCACTGCGGCCATTTGTTTAGCAATTTGCATGGCCAAGCGTTCGTTTGACTTTCCTGACCTTCTACCTCCATGTAATTGTCTAGCAGACATCCACAGGAATATATGTAGGGAGATTGTGAGTTCAAGAATTTCCTAGGTGTCATGTGTCGTAAAAATAATGAAAACAAGATAACTGAAAATAATTTAACTACATCCATAGGATGTCTTGGGTTTGCTCATGTTTGGGCATCCAAATGTCCCCCATACCATTGCCTGTGTAGTCATGTGGGCCCCCATGACTATTGGGCTTGGTAGGATTCACATTGGTGTCGGCGGGTTAACACTCGCACCACCCAAATGAAAATCGTTAAAACATGATTGCGAGATGTATGGTCGAAGGGTGTCCAGGTGTGGACACGATGATAGCTTAAAGTGAGGTTAGTTCACACGACGTTTGGTATAGCATGCTTAGGCCTAATAGGTGCTTCGTATTCTCATCGTTAGTCCCCAGGTAGGCAAACTAGTCCTTTATTTGGATTTATACGAATGCCAAGCCTAGACATGACGTTCCGACTACCGGTACTCGTACCCTTCCAGTTACTACATGCCCGTCGTGAAAACTCACTTTGATGTGATTTGAAAAATATGAAAACATTGCAAAAATCTTCGAAAAGAAATAACAGAATTGTGAAATTGTGAGGTGTGTGCTTTCATAGATATGATATGATATGAGGGTATGATCTATGATGAGCATTGCATATTAACATGTACTTGTGAGAATATTTGCATAATGTTGTGTGTGAATATAAACATGAAACATATAAACATCATGAATTTTTCATGTAACACATAAACAATTTAAATCTAGTTAACTATAGTATAGGCTCTAAAGGTCTAATAACATATCCTATATCCCTATAGTCACAAGCTCTGATACCAATCTGTCATACCCCGACCCGCAGCGGAATAAAAGTCGGGGCATGATTGGGTTATCACCAAAGCTCATGATATTTACTAAGAAGTTTCATATTTATTAAATTCAAATTAAAATTTAAATATCCAACAAAATTTCATACAAACACAAATAAAAATCTAAATGCTTGTTCCAACGAAATAACTTGTTTATTCTTCTAAGCCATCCTAAGTGTTTCTTTCCTCAACTTGATCACCTGTATCATGCGTAAAACAGAGGAAATTTTGGGTCAACAAAAGTTGGCGAGTGAACCTTGATAAAACATTTAAATAATTGATTTTTTTATGTTTTAAATAAAATTGTGCATAAATCACATGTGAGCAAATGTATATATGTAACCAATCACAAACCACATTGAATGAATATATGACATGAATGATGATGTATCTGAGATCAAGGCTCAATCAAACGGAGCCGATCTAATGAGGCACCTGATGCTCAACCCGTATCCCACGAGGAACTGATGGGCCTAATGAAATGAGTGCACTGAAATGATAAAATTTATCCACATAAAAACCACACTACAAGCAATACACATTTGATCACAAAACGATATAGGCACAAGTGTTAAATAAAATAAAGAAATGATATGACACATGATATATCCCAAAACGTGATTAAACGGGGAATTTGTAGAGATTCACTCACATTGAGTGCGTATTCTTGAGTGGTAATGAGAGCGCACGAGTTGTGGATTTAACCAACGAAGACGTACTAACCTATAATAATAACGCGATAACTCGATAATAAATTAATATTTAGGCTTAACTCTTTTGTTTGGGTTTTAGTTCTATAATTAAACCCTTGAATTTGTAATTAAAACTGGTTTTTCTTTAAGAAAACATGGAAATCCGATAGTTAAAATAAACAAATAAATAAATAAAATAAAATAAAAATATTTAAAAAAAAAACTTGTCAGATTATCAGGTCTGACAAGCCGGTTCGACGTGGTATAAGCATGCGTGTGTACAGATTCGAACTCGAGACCTCACGGTTGCGTGCACGCAGCTCTTCCAATTGAGCTACGTGTCTAACCCGAAGGAATTTAGATTTTAATTATATTTATACACGTTTTAGGTTTTACCAAATTTAATTAAATTAAAAAGGTTTATACAGGGTTGAACCGGACGCATACAAACTGTCTCGAACCTGAGACCTCTGTTATGATTTGCACCCAGCCCGACCAACCGGGCTGGGTGTCTAACCCGTCCATGCCTGGAATTTAATTATTTTTATATACTGAAAAGGTTTATACAGATGTGATAAATTAAAAAGGATTTTAATTAATCGAGCCGGTGTGCGCGTGGGATCGAACTGGTGATCCCAGGTTCAATTTGCACCCGGCCCAACCAGTTGGGCTGGGTGCTTAACCCGTTCAAGATTCGTGTTTTAATGATTATAACCATGCTCTGACATGGTCTTCTTCGTTTTACATTTGAACCGTCTGTACACCGCCCAATTTAACTTAATTTAATCGACGCACAATCAGATGAAATAAATAGAATTCAAAAGAAAAAGAAGGAGAAACTACCGAATAGACTGGAATGGGGGATCTTGATTTCCGGCGGTGGTATTCCGGGCGGTCGATAGAGTTTTCCGGCGAACAAGGGGCATGAGCAGAGGAATAATGCGAGTAGTACAGGACGAAATGAGCGATTCTGAACGGAGGTTTCGCTTGGTATTTATAGAGTGAAGTTTGGGTTTGGTTTTGGAAATCGAATTCGGTTGATTGCCATTTTGTCGCAGAGATGCCAGCTCATGATTGAAATTTGATAAGAATAGCCACAAGGCCAGCTGTCGGAGTGTTCAAAAAGAAAAAGGAAAGGCGCGATGTTCGGATCCGGTCAGTTGCAGGTTTTCTCACCTGAGTGTGTGCGAGTATATATAAAATGTTATGCGGGATCTGTTATAGGGTGTGTGTATGTGTGTAGTCTAGCGGTGCTGATGGTGTGTGTGCAATTGGGGGAACCCGGGTTCGATCCAGGTTCACCCCTTTTCTTGAATTTTTTATTTATTTTGACTATTTTATATTAATTTATATATTAGATATAATTATTAAACCAATTATTACATTATTTCATTTAATTTTTAGTTATCATTTATTTTTAAACGTTGACTTTTTTTATCATTACCTATATATGGAATATTGGAATATTGAAATAAATAAATAACCGAACGACGTAAAAATGAATACACTTAGATTGATAAAATGGGGCGGGTTTTCGAAACCCGATTTATACAAATGTTACAAGAGTACCCAGGAGACAGCAATCAAGGATGATGATGAAGGATTAAAAAGAACAATATAGGAATTATAACAAGGAGCAGATGAAATTTGGAGATTCCATAATAAAAGAATTTGGGTGCCTATCCAAGGGAACGTAAGACATAGAATTTTAGAAGAAGCTCATAAGTCTAGTATACAATGCATCCTGGTAGTGCCAAGATGTATCAAAATTTGAGAAAGAATTTCTGGTGGATAGGAATGAATAAAGATATAGCTAGTTACATTTCTAAGTGTCTAACTTATTCGCAAGTTAAAGCCGAACACTAGAAACCTTCATGATTACTTCAATAGTTAGAAATGCTAGTATGGAAATGGGAATTGATAACAATGGACTTTGTTACCAAATTACCCAAAACAAGAAAATGTAACGATACAATCTGGGTGATTGTGGATCGACTAACCAAGTCTACTCATTTTCTACTAATGAAGTAAACCTTTAGCATGGAAAGATTAGCTAAGCTATATGTAAACGAAATAGTTTCATTACATGGAATTCCATTATCCATTGTGTCTGATAGAGATAGTCGCTTCACTTCTCATTTTTTGGACAAGTTTCCAAAAAGCCATGGGAACCCGACTTAGTTTAAGTATAGCATATCATCCTCAAATAGATGGACAGAGTGAAAGGACAATACAAACATTGGAAGGCATGCTAAGAGCATGTGTAATAGATTTTGGAGAAAGTTGGGACGATCATTTGCCATTAATGGAATTCTTCTATAACAATAGTTATCATACAAGCATTAATGCTGCTCCATTCGAAGCACTTTATGGACGAAAGTGTCGAACACCTATATGTTAGGCTGAAATAGGAGAAAAGCAATTATCAGGTCCAAGATTGTACAAGAAACAACAGACAAGATAATTCAAGTCAAGGAAAGACTCAAAACAACAAGAGATCGTCAAAAGAGCTACGCAGATAATAGACGTAAGCCATTGGAATTTCAAGTTGGAGATAGGGTACTATTAAAAGTTTCTCCATGGAAAGGAGTAGTATGATTTGGTAAGAAATAAAAGTTAAGTCCAAGGTATGTTGGACCATTTAAGGTTATCAAGCGAATTGGTCCAATAGCTTATCAATTGCAGTTACCCGAAGAAACGGCTGGGGTACATGATGTATTTTATGTATACAACTTACGTAAATGTTTAGCTGGCGAATCTCTAATAGTACCTCTTCAAGATATAGAGGTTACTGAACAATTAAGATTTGTTGAGAAACCTCTACAAATCGAAGATAGGAAAATTAAGAATCTCAAGCATAAGAGATTAGTTCTAGTCAAAGTGAAATGGAATTCGAAAAGAGGACCATAATATACATGGAAACTAGAATAATAAATGAACCGAAACTATCTCTACTTATTTCAATGAATCTCGAGGACGATATTTAAAACAAGGTGGGGAGGTTGTAAAAACCCAAAAAAAATTTCTCTGGCGGGGAACGATAGGATAGCCCAAACCTCTCGCGGGTGGCGAGAAACCTGTAAGACGCCATAGACACGTGTCATCCACGTGTCAAACCTACCCCATGAGTCATGACACCTATGCCCTAGCTTTGACCTCTGGCGGAGCGCGAGAAGATAACCCAAACCTCTCGCGGGTAGTGAGAGGCTCCGAGAGCAGCTATAAATAGGACGTTCACTGCACATTCCAAATCGTTCAATTTCTTTTCTTTCTCTCTCGATACTCTGGTGTAATACTTCTATTATACCAAAAGTTCTAAACCTCTGCCCATACTCGGCGTGTTCACCCGAATCACTAGTACGATACCTTATCCGATCGATCTATAAACAATTCAACGGAGGTTTAAGTGATGCCTGAATAAGGCTATACTTTGTCATCACGTTGTCTTTTGATCTCGTGATTATCGTTAAAGTTTGAATTTGGCTAATACGCTAATACGTGTGCATTGTGTGTTTAATTAGGAGCCTAAGAATTAGACCAGGAGGCCATTACTATAAACCTTAAATCAGCAATGTGAGTCATTCTCTTTTATTAAATGCTTTCAAAACCCTAAATTCCAGTTGTATTTACAGTGATTAAGTTTATGTATTCTAAAATTACTGCTGGTATGTGGGGATTTGTATACACTACTTGTAACATCCGTAAAAAACGGATTTACCAAACCCGCTCCGTTTATCAACCGAACCGTCAGTCAAAAATTTCGTTGCAAATTAAATGCCCAAAATAATTTTAAACGATACATAATCAATTATTATACGGGAATATATAATTAGTTTTTGAAAAACTGTCAAAAATAAGAAAATAAAAATATTTTGTTCCTGCCGGGTTTCGAACCCGGGTCAGTACCGGTTCAACCACAAGTCTTAACACACAACACACAAACCACTGCGCCACTGATGTAATTTGTTAAATAATAGAATCATTTAATTGATATCATGACGTTACGAATTCAAAACCGGCGCCCAATAGTTCAGTCGTCGGAAATCCCGGAAATCTCGCGAGTCTTAACGACAACTTACGTTATAACGTAAACCATTACTAAGACATCGGTTATAACCGACGTCTGAGTCCGCGACACCTTCTATAACCGCCGGAGTTTTTATAACCGATGAATACAGTCGGAAATCAGACCAGGTTCTTCGACAATTTGCCCTATAAAGACCACCTTGAACTTCTGCAAACCTTTTCGCTCAAAACCACACCTTTTCTCGGCAAAAATCCACTCGCCGGAATCTTTCTGTTTGTCGCCGGAAAACCGGTTTCTCCATTTCCGAGCCTTATTGAACCTTCTAAGCTTATACCGAAGTCACCCACACCCTTTGTAAGCTTTCTGAAGTCTCCCCGCTGCAAGACACTCGTCGCCGGAGCCTATTGCTGTCGCCGGAGTTCTGCCGGAAAACAGAGGAAGACAGTCGGTATACCTCTTCGCTTAAATTCTTTTTCTTTTCACTTATATCTCACCATGATGAACTGAAACACACTAAGAAACCGATTAAAACTTCGAACCATTCTGTTGTCGATTCTGGTTAAAACCTCAGCGAAGAAGATGAAGTTCGGTATCATATAAGTTTAACTAAAATCAACTTATTACTCGGGTTAGACACACAGTCCAGCGGTGGACTGTGTGCACATTAATCATACAAACGTCTCGAGTTCGAATCCTGTTTCACACGTCGCTTAATAAAAATGATTTTTTTTATTAACCGAACCGGAGTCATACTGGTATATGTTAAGTATATTAATAACCGGAATAATAACCAAGTTAGACACACGGTCCAGCGGTGGACTGTGTGTATGTTTATATCACAGGTCACGAGTTCGAGTCCGGGCTATTGCACCGACTCGGACAATTATCTATTTTTTAAAAATAAGACAGAAAAGGAAATATACAGTTTGTGTTTAAGTATAATAAAAATCAGTTAAGTTACCAAGTTGCACACACAGTCCAGCGGTGGACTGCGTGTTAGTTTAAGCCACAGGTCCCGGGTTCGAGACCTGTGGAGCGCACCGTCCGAATTGATTTAAATCGTTTTTTAAAAATAAAGGATTTCTGTTTAATATAATTAATATATATATATAATTAAAATCAGATATATAACGGGTTAGACACGTAGCTCAGTTGGTAGAGCTGCGTGCACGCGTACGGGAGGTCTCGGGTTCGAGCCTCACTCAGCGCACCTATATTCCGACTCGAACCGGTCAACGGTCAGTCAACGGTCAGAGAAAAAAATCAATTTTTTTTAATTATTTTATTTAAAAATCAATTAAAAATACTTAAAAATAACATTTTTAAGGTTAGAAAATAGCCTTAAACTCACAAAAATACACCCAACAATCCTACTAAAATAGATTAATAAAATCCGTTTACTTACCAAACCATAATGCGATTTATCTAGGTTAAACTCACTCGTGGTTAAAACCACTTCGCGTGCATTCAACGTCATCAACCGAACGCACCCACTGTGAGTGAATCTTACAACTCCCCCTTTTAAATTACACGTTTTGGGGTGTGTCATGTGTTATAAAAATAATTAACTTGTTATTTAAACTTGTGCCATACCACATCATGATCTAAACTTAGATTGTTATATTGTTGTGATTACTTATTTCCTTTTGTCAAATTATATGAAACTCATTCATTAAGCCCATCAGTTCCTCGTGGGAGACGAGTTGAACAACGCGTGCCTTAAACCAAATTCATTATTGTTCATGTGTATTGTTTGTAGTTGTGTCATTCATATTATCATGTTTATGCAATTCATTCATTAGGCCCCTCAGTTCCTCGTGAGAGACGAGTTGAGCATCGCGTGCCTCTAAATGTTCCATTATTGTTCATGTGTGTTTTATTTAATATCTTATGATTGTTGAATAAGTTTACATCTATTTTTACTCATGTTTGGTTGTGCACATATTTCATAATCAATTTAAATAAACTTGTTCAAATGTTTTCCATAGGATTCACTCGCCAACTTTATGTTGATCCAAAACCTTTTTACACATGATACAGGTGAACAGGTCGAAGCAAAGAAAACCTAGGAAATGCCCTAGAAGAGAACAAAGAAGCTTAGATTGATAGTTTGAACATATTGTAATTCCTATTGTAGATTTTCCATTAAATTGTATTAATGAATATGAAACTCATAATAAATGTCATGAGCTTTGATGATAACCCAATCATGCCCCGATCACCTTTTCCGCTGCGGGTCGGGGTGTGACAAATTGGTATCAGAGCCATGATTATAGGGATATAGGATAGGTTATTAGACCCTTAGAGCCTATACTATAGTCTGCCTAAATTTGAATTGATTAGGTGGTTACATACAAACTTGTGATATTTATTTGTTTCATATTTGTTTACATTTACAGTCAAACATACATGCTCATATACATATTCATTATACATATATACATATTCATTATACATATATCGATGTTCATGTATTCAATTTATTTTAATACTCTCATTATCCAAAGATTTTGTGCAATTTTCAAATCTCATCAAAGTAAGTTCTGCGACGGGCATGTAGTAACTGGAAGGGTACAAGTACCGGTAGTCGGAACGTCCTGTCTAGGTTGGCATTCGTATAAATCCAATATAACGGACCAGTTTGCCTACCTGGGGACCAACGATGAGAGTACGAAGGACCTATTAGGCCAAAGCATGCCACACCAAACGTCGTTCGAACTAACCCTACTTTGAGGTGTCACCGTGTCTACACCTGGACACATTCCGAATATCACACGTTGTATACATATTTCTCGATTTTCTCCGGGTTTTTGTGTACGCAACCTGGCAAACCCGTGCGAACCATATGAAAAACCGGTATTCATGGGGGCCCACATGATTACACAGGTAAAGTATGGCGGCATGTAGGGCCTAATGGCGAGCAAACCCAAGACATCCTATGGATGTAGTAGATTTATTTTTCTATAATTATTTTATGAATGTTCGTTCCTAATGCGACCCATGAACCCAAAAACATTCAACTCATACTCTTGTCATGTATTCCTTGTAGATGTCTTCTAACCTCGCCCGTAGGAGGACGAGAGCAAGAAAAGCCCGCGAACGCATGGCTGCCTTAATCGCTCAACAAATGGCTGCCGTAATACCCAACATTGTAATTCAAGTTCAACAAGCACTTACCGCTAATCCTGTCAATCAAGCAAACCAAAACATTATCAACTCTCCCCCAAATACCACTAAATGCACCTACAAGCACTTCAAATTATGCGACCCTCCGAAATACAAAGGGACTGAAGGCGTCACCGCTCTCCTCCATTGGTTTGAAGAAATGGAGAATACTTTTCTAAATTGCGATTGCCCTGATGATCGCAAAGTGCGTTATGCTACCGGTCGACTATATGGGATAGCACTTACTTGGTGGAATACAGAGAAGGCCAAACGAGGCGTCGACGATGCTATGACCTTAACTTGGAACGAATTGAAGGAAATCATGACCAGACGATTTTGCCCAAGGAGCGAAATCAAGAAGTTAGAAGATGAATTTTACTCATTGAAGCAAATGGAAGGATACCACATCACCTACAACAAAAGATTCCTCGAGTTACATCAAATGGTTCCCAACATGTTCACTCCCCTCTACCGTTTGATGGAGCACTACATTCGTGGTCTTCCGTCAAAGATTCAAGACCCTGTAATAAGTGCCAAGCCTGCAACTTTGGAAGCAGCAATGGAGCTAGCAACAGAGCTCACCGAGAACCGAATCCGAAACAAAGACTTCAAGGAGGAGAAGAAGAAGGATAAAGAAACGACTGAAACCTCCGACTCCACCCAAACCGAATCCCCTTCTCAACCCAATCCTAAGAGAAGAAGAGTCGGGCGAGTTTTCGCTGCTACTCAACGAAATCAACCAGTTTTACACGCTATACCCATCCAAGCTATCTCAATCACTCAAGTGGCACCCGACCCAGCTTACCCAAATAAGAAACCATATCTTGGACCTCACCCTCGATGCAACAACTGTTTTATCACCATCCCCATACCTTACCTTGTCGTCTATGTGCAACTTGTGGACGCTATGGTCAGTTGAGCAATGTTTGTCGCACCTTTCAAAACCAAACCTCTTCCCCTACTCAAAACATGACCCAAACTTATCATCAACCCCAATACCCCGTGTTCCCATATGCTCGAGCTTGTTTCAATTGTGGCGACCCTACCCACTTTAGAAACACATGCCCTCAATTGGTTAACGTTATCAACATTCAAGCCCAATCAAACCCAGTTAACCAAGTAAACCAAGAAAACCCAACCACTATGCCACCAGCAAGAGGAAGAGTCTTCAATATCAACGCCAATCCTGTCGAAGATAATGACGGCCCAAACGAAGATACCCAACTAGTCCTCTTCGTCGAAGATCCAGATTCAACTCCTATCGTTTAGTTTTATGTTTTTCTTTATCACATAGAACCAAACATAACTTAAGGATAAAGCCAATGAAACTTTGACGAGAATACGGTGGATACGCCGCTGGTACTTCCTATATATAAGTATTCTTGTCAAAGGATCAGAAGCATTATCTGGCGGTTATGAGAGGATCCATGTGTAGACTGTTAGGATAATTATTGTATATTGTTTTCAGTATATGCATTTGCCGAGGCCGCAGCTCCCCATCCATGAGGTTGAGTTTGATCCCCATTTTATTATGCGGTTGATCTTGGCGTGCCCGCACGATCGGCTCCGTTTGATTGAGCCTTGATCGGTTATTTCATTTTACATTTCAATACATGCAATACGCTCGGCTCCGTTTGATTGAGCCTTGAGCACACAGACAATTTCAATTTCAGTACATTCAATACGTTCGGCTCCGTTTGATTGAGCCTTGAGCGCACATACATTTTCATTATCAGTATCTTGTGGTTGTGGTGTTTGTAGTAGAGTCGCATAGAACTAATCATAACTTGCGGATAAAGTCAATGAAAATTTAACAAGAATATGGTGGATACGCCGCTGGTACTTCCTATATATAAGTATTCTTGTCAAATGATCGGAGGCATTATCAGGCGGTTATGAGAGGTTCCATGCATAGGCTGTTTGTGTGATTAAGTTGTTCATTTTCAGTACATGCAATACGCTCGGCTCCGTTTGATCGAGCCTTGAGCACACAGACAATTTCAATTTCAGTACATTCAATACGTTCGGCTCCGTTTGATTGAGCCTTGAGCGCACAGACATTTCATTTTCAGTACATGCAATACGATCGGCTCCGTTTGATTGAGCCTTGATCGCATAGATATATTTCATTTCAGTAATTTATGTTTGTTGTATTGGTTGTAGAGTTATAGGACTAATCATAATTCACTGATAAAACCAATGAAAATTTGACAAGAATATGGTGGATACGCCGCTGGTACTTCCTATATATAAGTATTCTTGTCAAAGGATCAGAGGCATTATCGGACGGTTATGAGAAGTTCTATGTAGGATTTATTAGTTTCTTGGTAACCAATCATAACTTGTGGATAAAACTAATGAAAATTTGGCAAGAATATGGTGGATACGCCGCTGGTACTTCCTATATATAAGTATTCTTGCCAAAGGATCAGAGGCATTATCAGGTGGTTATGAGAAGTTCCATGTAGGATTTAGTATTGCCTTGGTTGGAATTTATATCATCTTGCTACTTAAAGAGATTGGATTGTGTTTCATTTCTACATAAACTAACCTCTCCATCATAACAAACGAGAGAGGAACTTCCACCATTCAATCATATATGCTATCAGAATGTGGATTCAAATATAGCTGTTGTGCTTAATTATGTTCAAATATTAGCTGTTGTGCTTAATTATGTTCAAATATCAGTTGTTGTGTTTAATTATGTTCAAATATCAGCTGTTGTGTTTTATTTATGTTTCCATGTAGATTGTAGTGTTAGAAGTTTTGCCTTAGGATATAACCAAACTTTTCCAAACGTATCTAAACTCTTATGCATGATATCATTTTTAGCGAATCATTCCTGCTTATCAATACTCATACAGTAGGCAACAAAAAGCGATTCCTGTAACAGGGTACTTAACCCTTACAAGGAACGTTACCGCCTCGAACAAAAAAACTTAAACCCTTATTTTTCTAAGCAAGTAACTGACAAACTAAACACCATCATTCTTTTAGTCAAATATATCATCATTCAAATTTCGGGACGAAATTTCTAAAAAGCAGGGGATATTGTAACATCCGTCAAAAACGGATTTACCAAACCTGCTCCGTTTATCAACCGAACGTCAGTCAAAAATTTCGTTGCAAATTAAATGCCCAAAATAATTTTAAACGATACATAATCAATTATTATACGGGAATATATAATTAGTTTTTGAAAAACTGTCAAAAATAAGAAAATAAAAATATTTTGTTCCTGCCGGGTTTCGAACCCGGGTCAGTACCGGTTCAACCACAAGTCTTAACACACAACACACAAACCACTGCGCCACTGATGTAATTTGTTAAATAATAGAATCATTTAATTGATATCATGACGTTACGA
This sequence comes from Scalesia atractyloides, assembly GCA_947069175.1. Taxonomy (NCBI): domain Eukaryota; kingdom Viridiplantae; phylum Streptophyta; class Magnoliopsida; order Asterales; family Asteraceae; genus Scalesia; species Scalesia atractyloides. The sequence goes on from CAMTDV010001632.1 coordinate 31,392,337, forward strand.
ATTCAAAACCGGCGCCCAATAGTTCAGTCGTCGGAAATCCCGAAAATCTCGCGAGTCTTAACGACAACTTACGTTATAACGTAAACCATTACTAAGACATCGGTTATAACCGACGTCTGAGTCCGCGACACCTTCTATAACCGCCGGAGTTTTTATAACCGATGAATACAGTCGGAAATCAGACCAGGTTCTTCGACGATTTGTCCTATAAAGACCACCTTGAACTTCTGCAAACCTTTTCGCTCAAAACCACACCTTTTCTCGGCAAAAATCCACTCGCCGGAATCTTTCTGTTTGTCGCCGGAAAACCGGTTTCTCCATTTCCGAGCCTTATTGAACCTTCTAAGCTTATACCGAAGTCACCCACACCCTTTGTAAGCTTTCTGAAGTCTCCCCGCTGCAAGACACTCGTCGCTGGAGCCTATTGCTGTCGCCGGAGTTCTGCCGGAAAACAGAGGAAGACAGTCGGTATACCTCTTCGCTTAAATTCTTTTTCTTTTCACTTATATCTCATCATGATGAACTGAAACACACTAAGAAACCGATTAAAACTTCGAACCATTCTGTTGTCGATTCTGGCTAAAACCTCAGCGAAGAAGATGAAGTTCGGTATCATATAAGTTTAATTAAAATCAACTTATTACTCGGGTTAGACACACAGTCCAGCGGTGGACTGTGTGCACATTAATCATACAAACGTCTCGAGTTCGAATCCTGTTTCACACGTCGCGTTAATAAAAATGATTTTTTTTATTAACCGAACCGGAGTCATACTGGTATATGTTAAGTATATTAATAACCGGAATAATAACCAAGTTAGACACACAGTCCAGCGGTGGACTGTGTGTATGTTTATATCACAGGTCACGAGTTCGAGTCCGGGCTATTGCACCGACTCGGACAATTATCTATTTTTTAAAAATAAGACAGAAAAGGAAATATACAGTTTGTGTTTAAGTATAATAAAAATCAGTTAAGTTATCAAGTTGCACACACAGTCCAGCGGTGGACTGCGTGTTAGTTTAAGCCACAGGTCCCGGGTTCGAGACCTGTGGAGCGCACCGTCCGAATTGATTTAAATCGTTTTTTAAAAATAAAGGATTTCTGTTTAATATAATTAATATATATATATAATTAAAATCAGATATATAACGGGTTAGACACGTAGCTCAGTTGGTAGAGCTGCGTGCACGCGTACGGGAGGTCTCGGGTTCGAGCCTCACTCAGCGCACCTATATTCCGACTCGAACCGGTCAACGGTCAGGTCAACGGTCAGTCAACGGTCAACGGTCAGAGAAAAAAATCAAATTTTTTTTTTAATTATTTTATTTAAAAATCAATTAAAAATACTTAAAAATAACATTTTTAAGGTTAGAAAATAGCCTTAAACTCACAAAAATACACCCAACAATCCTACTAAAATAGATTAATAAAATTCGTTTACTTACCAAACCATAATGCGATTTATCTAGGTTAAACTCACTCGTGGTTAAAACCACTTCGCGTGCATTCAACGTCATCAACCGAACGCACCCACTGTGAGTGAATCTTACAACTCCCCCTTTTAAATTACACGTTTTGGGGTGTGTCATGTGTTATAAAAATAACTAAACTTGTTATTTAAACTTGTGCCATACCACATCATGATCTAAACTTAGATTGTTATATTGTTGTGATTACTTATTTCCTTTTGTCAAATTATATGAAACTCATTCATTAAGCCCATCAGTTCCTCGTGGGAGACGAGTTGAACAACGCGTGCCTTAAATCAAATTCATTATTGTTCATGTGTGTATCATTGAGTTTATATTGTTTGTAGTTGTGTCATTCATATTATCATGTTTATGCAATTCATTCATTAGGCCCCTCAGTTCCTCGTGAGAGACGAGTTGAGCATCGCGCGCCTCTAAATGTTCCATTATTGTTCATGTGTGTTTTATTTAATATCTTATGATTGTTGAATAAGTTTACATCTATTTTTACTCATGTTTGGTTGTGCACATATTTCATAATCAATTTAAATAAACTTGTTCAAATGTTTTCCATAGGATTCACTCGCCAACTTTATGTTGATCCAAAACCTTTTTACACATGATACAGGTGAACAGGTCGAAGCAAAGAAAACCTAGGAGATGCCCTAGAAGAGAACAAAGAAGCTTAGATTGATAGTTTGAACATATTGTAATTCCTATTGTAGATTTTCCATTAAATTGTATTAATGAATATGAAACTCATAATAAATGTCATGAGCTTTGATGATAACCCAATCATGCCCCGATCACCTTTTCCGCTGCGGGTCGGGGTGTGACACTACTAGTCCAGTGTTACTATTTGACAAAGAGTTAGCCAATAGTAATATGACCACACTCATCGATTGGGTGTGTGACAGATACTGATTGAGTAATTGAAAGATATATAAACAGATGTAAAAACCCTTAATGTTGTAATTATAGCAATATGTTTTAGTACAAAATTGAATGAACTCACCAGTATTTTTCACTGAAAAAATGTTTTTAAAACGCGTTTTTGGTGAATCACAGTGAAGGGAAGGAGAAGTGCCATGAGGCACCTACGCTTAAATAAGTGGCTATGCAAACCTGAATTAAACGTGTTTTGTAATCAAAGGTTTATCCGTTTGGGAATCCTATATGTAAATATGGGTTTCACCTCACAATTTATGAAATGAAAACTATGGTGTTTTGAAAACTCTGATAATTTTTCCTGACACCCGGTCCTTATGAAATTTCCCCTACAATCAAATTTAATAAACACCGGTGCCACTCGTATCTGATCACGGCTCCCGCCGGGTTGTGACAATTGGGCACCTCCAAAGACAAACTACTTTTGTTGGAGAGCAAATTCGGGAAGAATTCTTATCATAACTGAAGTAAGGAAACGAGCATTAATGTGCATGATCAAAGATGCCCGAGATGCGGCTTAGATGATGAGACGGGAAGTCATCTATTATTATCGTACGAGTCGGCAAAATCAATTTGGCAAAAAAATATTGATGTGGTTAAAAATCCCTACATCAACATATTTCGCACCATGTGAAGATATTATGAAGTTTGCAAAGACTTTAGTTGGATCAAAGATTGGAAAAAGGTGGTCGGCATGATTTTTAAAACAACGATGTGCCATATATGGAAGGCAAGGAACGATAAAGAATTCAAAGGTATAATTAGCTCCGGAAACAAAGTAATGGAAGACATCAAAGTAAACTCATATCTATGCGTCAAAGGTATATCAAGACTTAGCGTGGTATATATAGGTAGATTTCAACATCAGAGACGTAATTTTGTAAGCGAATAAAGTGGGCGTGTAGGTAGTAAATTTCAGGTTTATAAATTGTAATCATTATGTACTTTTTTGGGTTTTTACAGCATATGTTGGCCCTATTCTATATTCATAGAATCCTACTGTTAAAAAAAAATCTTTGAGTCGGGTCATGTATCACTAAGCTTTGGGCCTTGGGTGTCATGATACGCAAAAGAAGCCCAGGTCGATAAAAAGTGGTATTCGTATCAAATTTTGGGGAGGAGAACACTACTATGGTACGAATAAGAAAATTAGATGGCTGATTACAAAAAAACGTAGCAGGGAGACGTATTTGTAGGTGTTTGAGAGTAAGAAAGAGGGGATCGATGAAACTTAATAAAAAAAAGTTTATTGCTCGTGGTTAGACTTTTGTTTATTTGTTTTTAGTTTCGTTCGAACTTGAATATTTAGACATGGTTGCTGAATCGTTTTGCTTTAAATTTATTTTTGTTTCGTTTCAGTCTATAGGTAGCTAAACTTGTTGTGGTTGCTTAGGCTGATGAAATAGACAAATTGATTAATTGAATGACTTTTGGTTTTGAATGAATGTGGGGATTAACATTATTTTAACTCAGGAATCTGATTCTAAATATTTGTGTGTTGGTATTGATTGGTTTGATGATTTATTTGTTAATTCCATTGCTCAAGATACTTAGAAATATACTTTAGAGCTGGGAGTCAGTCTAGGTTGTTAATCTCAATGTGCAGTCTAGACGTTGAAAGTGAGAAATCTAATTCAAGTGTGATAATTACTAAAACCAGTTGACTAAAACGCACAATCTTTTCTAGAGGTGAAAATCAAATCTAGAATTGCTAGTTATTAGCTAGGCGTTTTAGGCAGTTTGGGTGGCTGATCACTTGGATTTATTTGCTTATTCTCGTCTAGAGTTTCCTAGGGTTTTGGTGTTCTTAGTTGTTTCAACTTCATAACTTAAGGGTTTTAGTACATAAATTACTTTATACATGATAGTTGTGGGACATGGTGGTCGATAACTCGAGTCAAACCATTTTAGCACTTCATTATTTGTCATAATGTTTGGGTCCGTTTACCTTCTGGGGGTTTATCGGGTTAGACAGAGTTTTGATTCAAAAACCCAGGTTAGGATTTTCTTCATGAGTCTAGGAATTCTTGTCTAGATAACCTATTTTTCCCATACTTGAGTTCCAGTATAGTTTGTAGTTATCTACACTTGTTGTCTGTTTGGTCGTCTATTTGTTTCAATTGCCTTTTAGTTTAAAACAAACCATTCTCTCATAAACCAAATTATTAGGTTAGGAGTCGATAGAGATTTAGTACCAAGAGTCATTGTTATTGTGTCCACGGTTCGATACTCGGATTTACTTGTTTTACTACTTACGACGGTACACTTGCCGGTAGTGTGTGGTTTAGTGGGTTTTTCCAATTTTAAAGCTTGTTTGAATTTGATTAATACATAATTCGCATATCAGCATGGTTCAATTAGGTTATTAGCATTGTACGTAACCGTAACCGTAACCGAAGTCATCGGTTAATCGGTTCGGTTTATTCGATTTATTTGTCGGTTTTCGGTTCATTTAATAACCAAAACCAAACATTGGCTAAAAATTTTGTTTGGAAATACATATAATGGAGGTATTAATACATGACATAAATACATAAACAGATGAATTTGATGTATAAATAAATATAATGGAGGTATAAACATATGAAAGGCAAAAGGCAACCACATACGCTCACGATCGCAGGCACCATCGGGTAATCTAAGCCTACCATCTCTAGTTCGAGAGAAAACCCACCACCGAAAGGCATAATACGGTAAAGCCTAATTAAGATCATATTCAAACTTAAAACCTGTAAGACATGTGACCTTTAACCCAAAATCTTCACTTCCTCCCTCATTGTCTTTATAGCTATAACTCATTGGCATGGGTATTCGATAATAAGTGTTCAATAATGCAAAATAACTAATAACTAATAATCATTTTTAGTCTAGACATGAATACTGTTAACTAAGAAGATATTCAACCAAATTTATAAGTTTAAATTTTAATATAGATTTTTTTTAAATGAGTTCTTTATTGAAAAATAAAAGTAATAATAATTGACACGTCAAGGCAACATAATTATAAAACACACTTCCAACACGCATCTAATTAGTTACATACATTACTTAAATTTTAATTTTTAGGCACTTAGAATAAGGTTTTGTCGCATGCTTAGATGTTTGTCTACTAGGCAAGTTCAAAATATATTGTGTAATATTGTCACGTCCGTATATACATGGGAGTTTGTCCCGTGCTCCTCTCCGCCTCCACACCCCACAGTCTATAGATGTTAGAAGCACGGACTAAAAGACTGCTAAACGTTCATAAGTTTCAGAAAAACAAAACCCTTGATTTTTGCTGAGGGGGCGGTCCACATCGTCGCTTAGGTGGCATTTCAAACGGTTTCTGCATCACCTCTACACGCTCTTCATCCGGATCCACAACCACATCACCACCACGTTCATGATTCGCCCGCGCCCTTGACCTGCTCAAAGCCTCCGTCACTGGAATTTCCCCAGACGGCTTTGACCGTTTGTTCTTGGTGACTTTTGCTAGTAACAACTTACCTTCACTTCTAATGAACCTAAACACACACTCATCTCCTTCTGCTAACTTATTTTCTCCAGCGAAACGAGACCACCCGGGTGACAAATAGTACCTTATTGTATTTCTGTAAGATTTGTCCAACTTCAAACCCGTAACCCATTCTTTTCCATCAAGATTCTTCACCTTCATGGTTCCTTCCGCCTTTATTCCCACCAACTCCGCAAATCCTCCCGGAAACCGCTAACAGTACCAACATGCCCAAATGTCAAATTAATAAAACCAAGTCTAAAAAACATTTATTTTTTTATAAAACTAAATGAATTTGTAAACAAACATACAATGCAGTTTAGTTTAGTAAAATCAAGTGTAAAAAAGTTCTATTTTTATAAAACTAAATGGACTTGTTACATACCAACAATGCAGGAATGTTAAGCTAGTAAAACCAACTGTCGAAAAACTTTTATTTTTTATATTTTTTGTAACACTAAATGGACTTGTTAGCATACCAGCATGCACAAATGTTAAGCTAGCAACACCAAGTGTCAAAGACTTTATTATTTTTTTTAACAAAACTAAATGATCTTGAAAGTGGCTGAGCTTGACAAAAAAAATCCAGTGGGGGCAATAATATCAAAATTCAAATTGGTGGGGCAAGGCTATTAAAAATCTAATATTTTACAATAAAAAGTAATTTTCGGTAAAATTAACACTACAAGATGAGGGCTGGGCACCTCAGGCCACCATTAATCTCCACTCATGCTTGTTTACCTACCAACATGCACGAATGCTAAGTTAGTAAAACCAAGTTTTTTTTAAACTAAATGAAGTTATTAAGCGGTGGCGATTCTTGACAAGACCCAAATTCGATACGAAATGAAATACAGATTTGGGTGGACCGACAGGCCAATTTAAAAAAAAAACATGTCATGTTGACCCGTATTAAAAACAGTTTGGGTTGACCCGTATAAAAAAGGTTTGAATTTTTATAAAAGTAAATGAAATTGTAACAAGTAAAAAAATAGGTAAATTCAGTTACCAAGAATCTTGCGTGGGTCAAAGTGACAATCACCACAAAGAAAGGATCATCATCACCACTTTTCTCTTTCTCCTCATTCTTTTCGTCAAAATTTTCGTCGCCTTTCGGTTGCAAAAGTTTTTCACACCCATCTGGACTATAGATTGACATTCTAAAGGTAGATCCATCAACAAGCCGAAAGAAAAGAAAATCCCCAAAACCCAACTGAATATCTTCAACCATATTGTTCCATCCATTAACAAAACAATAACCATCACCAGTTTGTTCGATCTTTAACCGCCACGAATACCCTCCGTTTGCAGATCGGATTATTGGGGAATTTGTGATTTTGTTCTCCACATGCATGCAGGCAAATTCAGGTGGCAATGACTGCAAAAGTTTAAAGATTTTGGGGATTAAAATTACCGAGAGATATTGAGTTTGTGAAGAAGATGAAATACCATGTGATCGGCAGATGGGTCGAGTAAAATCTTGAAGAATGAAGAAGCCATTAAATTTTGCTTGTGGCAAAATCTTGAAGAATATTAGTCGGGTGAATTAATTAATTAATTGAAGAATGAAGAAGTTATTAAAAAAAAAGCAAAATCTTGGAAGATTTTTAGTCGGGTGAATTAACTGATGTTAATATATGGTAAATTGATAATATGTTGTCAAAAGTCAAACCGCTTAACTCGAGGAATCCAAGATCTTACTTTTCCAACGTATTCTCTTCAAATTCTCTTCTATCATTTTTGTTTTCTATTTTTCTTATCTTATTCTTACATCCTTAAAATCTTATTTACACATCTTTTTCAATCTATCTTTTTCTATAATATTTATGTATATTGAGAGATAAAGAGAAGAAATGAGTGAATATTAACATCCATTTGGCTAGCTAGAGAGATTCTATTCACACACTTTGACTTTTTCAATACAATAGGATCCGTATAGGTTATGGTTTTAAACATGGCAGACTGACTGGGTTAGCCTTTATCCAACAGTTGGTTTTAAACGGATCGTATAGGTCTATACAATCCGTATTGGACACCAGTTTTTTTAGGATAAAGTTTGGTGTTTTTGGTGTGGTTATTGGTGTTTATTGCTGGTTATTTTTTGTTTTTATGTGTTTTATAATTTGTATTATATTTGCGTATCGTATTATATCGTATATATATTTTGTATTATATTTTTTGTCATACCATATTGTATCGTGATGTGTCAGTATTTTGTATGATATTTTATCATTACGTATCGTGTTTGTATTATATTTTTATCGTACTGTATCATGTCGTACCGTATCGTTACATGTCATATCGTAGTATACATATATGTAACCAACCAACAAAACATAACTACACTGAAATGGCAAATTTAACGATATAATAAGTTTGTTTACACATCACATAATACAAAATACATAAAAAGACAAAATACAAAAAAGGATAACAAATTATCCTAAAGTGTAGGATCCAGTTCGTAAGTGGTGCTTGACGGCCTAGGATCCTAAGCGGTGTCATAAGGCTTTGGATCTTGTCCAGGGCAAGGTAGCAACATCGGCATCGTAAGGGGGACCCACCACGCTCGATAAACGCCGGGATATTGCCTTGGATCGCCCGAATCAGAAAGGCCTTACTACAGGTGTGGTAGGCGTCGATCCGCGCCTGTAGCCGGCCCTCCATCTGCTGTAACGCAAATGCGACATCTGGTAGCAGCTGGTCGTACAGAACGTGCTGGGTACTGAGGCACCCCTTGCGGCTGCGGTAGCGGTGACGGTGGTGTGAGCTCTCGGTCTGACTAAGGGCCGCGTGGGTGGATCGGCGTCATCATCATTAGTTAAGATGAGTAGGGGATATGTGAAGAATTAAGATGAGTATGTACATGTTGAGGGGAGGATCGAGCTAAGAAAATCTCGCAGGATGAACGAGCCATCAATTATTATACTTTAGAACAAGGAGATCGATCAATAATTGATGAAAAATATATACGGGAGCACTTTGATCAGTTTTATGGGATCGAATCTAATACATTGTTCTTAAAGATGATATATGATCAAGGGTTGCATATTTAATCTTTTTCTCACACACAAAAAGAAAGAAAAAAAACATCAATCTAATTAACGTTAGTTAGTTTGAGACAAAAAAGAAAGACATCAACTTAATTTCCTATGAATCCAATTGGTGTGTATATATATATTGAACGGATAGGCTTTTTCTCCTCCATAAATTCTAAACTAAACTACATTTTTAAAGGATTATCCTTCCATATTTCATTTTTGAAAAGGTAATTCCTCTTGATCACTAGGCTAAGCCTAAATGACATCCAATTGGTATATATGATCCTTCCATATTTCATCTTTTAGATAACAATTCACCATCTTTGTTTATTTCAAGGCATCATTAATCTCACACGATTGTATCACTAGAAAGATATATCATTAGAAAAATTCAACGATACCCTAAGAATAATTAGTAAAATTTATTGGTATATATATGACATAGTACATATAACAATTTGAAGGTTTTATAAAAATCAAGAGTGATTTTAAACCCAATGAACCACAGAAGTGATAATGATCCTAAAATAACAAATGTGTATATTAGTGAAGTAAAAATAATTCATAATATAATTGTACGGTCGTTTGTCCTGGGGTTACTTGGATGTACGTTAAAAAGTATTTATTTTGTATTTAATTAATAGCTATAAAACAGATTGCAGAAATTAAGTATGTTTGGATGTGCTTTCATTTCGTTTGAAGTTGCATTTGTGTTTTGAAACTGATTTTGGTTATCTAATTATCTAGGTTTAATGGTCAGTTTAAGAGTACTTGCGACTAAACGGAATTAATTATTTAGAAGTTGATGTTCTAAAAGTAGTCAACTAAAACAATTAAAATTACCCTAATTCTAGACTCAAATTATATTATAGACTCCTAAATTGGACTAAACTACTACCCGGCAAGTGAACCAATCAATTGTAGATTAGCGTAAATAAGTCCGCATTATCGAACCTACGAGACTCTCTAATTATGTTGACGATTCGATCTAGGCTAAATTAACACACTTGTTTATATTTGGGGGTTGCTAATAATTCTAAATTTATAATTAAACTAAAATTACTTAATTAAAGCGAATTAAATTGGCCTTTTAAATTAGAGATTAATTTGAGGATGGTGAAATGGCTACATAGGTTAGATTTTCTATTATTATTGTTTGGATCTTTTAATTGATTAATAATGTGAATGGGAAACCGGAATCTTGAAATACTAGACTCTAAAGAATACCGAACAGTACCCCCGGTGTCACACCCCGGATTTTCAATCCGAAATCCATACACTGGTGGGCCCGGGTGGGGAGTATCGTGACGTCAGTTGATAATCATCATAGTTAATTAAACACGGCACAGCGGAAGTCTTGGAGTAAAATTACTATTACAAACCGAATGTTCAAAATACAAAATAATATACAAGCTTGTAATAGAAGATCCACAGGCGGATCATAAAATGTACATGGAAAGAATACAAAACAGACTTTGGGCAGATTTAGGATTTGCAAGATCCTCTATCACTACCGAGCACTTCCGACCTATTTTCGTATTGTACCTGCAGATTAGTCTTTTGGAAATACGTCAGCTTTCGCTGGTAAATACGCCCAACTGACTCATTTTGAAAACATTTCGAAAATGTTTTAAGTGCTTAAAAGCACAAAAATCTTTTTATAACTTGGGTTAATTGACCGTCCAACCTTGTTAACAGATTTACATGTTTGTCATACATACGGGGCTCGGCACGAAAATCGAGACACAATTAACGGACACACCACTTGTTAATTCCACCTTGTGGGAATGCATAATTAAGCGTCAATCGGGTGTATGCCTACACCCGCGCTAAGGTCGTGGCCATTTCGATTGTAATGAGACGAGGATATCCAGGACACGGTAGTTAACCCCCGATGTTTAAATTATCAAACAAAACTGATTAAAAAAGAATCTGCGGATTTCTATTCCAAACTGGCGTTCAATTAATCCCATTTCCGACCAAGCGGTAATAATTTACCGTAACCCAAGCCCGTATAGGGGAAATAAGTCGAGAGTATTTACCTGAGCTAGTCTTCTTTAATTTTAATAATTCATCCGTACACAAAAAGGACTAAGTGCAGATAGCATTTACCGATAAGTCTTTAGTCTGGATTATGGCATAAACTAACCAATTAAATACTGACGGTCTTACTTAAGTCATAGACTTAGACCGACTAGCGTACTTGATCAAAACGTATGACGCTAGATTAAACGATGATTGGATAGAATGTAGTTTAATCCCAACAAGTACCTTGACTTGTTTAATATGGGTAAACTATTAACATTCTGGATTTTGAGACTTAAATGACAAGGTTAAACCCGTTTCGGTTAATTTCCGTAAAATAGTTACATATACGTAACCGTGCGCATATTAGCGATATCGGGTAACCGGATAAGTCATGGACAAGTTCTATATGCCATTATACTTTAAATAAGTTAAGATATCAGTAGGATATCAACTTGTATGCCCGTTAAGGTTTTAAAACGAAATTATGCCACATAAGGGCGTTTTGGTAATTTCACATCATATAAAAGAAACATGAATATAATTTAATGTTATGGTTATAATTATTTTGGAAAAATACTTTATTTATGATATAATATCAGTAGGATATCAATTAAATGTGTATTTTACCTTTTATGACCAAACTATGCACCGAAGGGGCATTTTGGTCATTTTACACATAGTTTATAAATTATTTGGGATTCTGAGTTTATAACATGTACCTACTGTAAATATGTCTAAAATAAGTTTAAAATCAGTAGGTAACAAGTCTTGGTCCATTACTATGGTTTAAAACCATACTGTGTGCCAAAATGGTGCCTATATCGTAATATGACGTCTTTAAGTGATGTTTATGAAAACCTGATGTTATAGTCAGTTAAAAATGTTTAAAATATGTTATTTAGTATAACATATCAGTAGGTAAATGATTTACCTTGAAAAGATTTGATTAAAACTATTTTATAAGCCACAGGGGTTCGTCATTTATCGACATAGTTTAAGAACTTGCTTAAAAACTCAGTTTACAACTTGGTTTAACATCCCAAATAATCCTACTTGTAATATTACATCATAAGAAACTCATTTTCAAGTCCAATACCATTTAAAACCTTATTTTATGCAAAAAGGGCATTTTGATCAAAGATGGCATAATTATGGAACTTGTGTATAAACTTGGATTCTGATTATGATCATGTAATATAACCTCAGAGGGTTATGCTACATAATATTATGATCATAATGCAACTTTAGATCAGTAGGTAACTAATCTAAATCCGGTCAGAATCGAAAGTCAAAGCAAAAGTCAAAACTTACCGACTTTTGGTTGCGAACCGACCCTAGAACTGAAATTGACGAGCCGAACATGTTCCTACATGTTATAATAATTATTACCAACTTCTTTAAGTGTCAAAATAGGTTTCATAAAATATATAAGATTAATTTATGATTTTTCCGAAAAATGGCATGTTTGACTTTTTAATATCATAACTTTGACCCGTCAATTGGTCTAGCAAACGTGATCTTCAAGAGGTGCCCTTCATAGGGATTAACACCTACCTTATTACGATCACTTAGCCATGTTCATTTCGAACAATGGCTGGACCATAATGGCCTTAACCGAAAGTCAAAGCGTTTTACGAAAACGCTTGACTTTTGGCTATAAAAACCTATAAACGAAAATCCAAGAGCAAGGAACACTTACAAGAGATTCCTATAATGCAAGAGAACTAAGTTGGATGCTCCTTTCAGCTAGGTACTTCTAGAGGAGGGAGAAGAGAGAATTAATGAGAAAGGTGCAAGTTAGAATGAAGCACTTGAACACCTATTTATAGTTGGAGAGCTCAAAGGAGGTGAAGCCAGGTGTTTAGGGGTGTAAGAAGAAGCTTACAAGTGTCCTAAAACGTCGCATAGCAGTTTAGAGAAGCCATGGTTTCGAGTTAAATGGTTTTGGAGCTTTGCTTGGAGACCAAATAAAACTTTCTACAACAGACGCTCTCTGGCGGACCGCGAGAGGCACAGGCCTTGCCTCTCGCGCCCCGCGAGCGCCCCAAAGGCAGTTTCAAAATTTGACACTTTAGCCCCTAAACTTTAAAAAGCTTCTAAAAACCTTTTTAAACACCTTTTTGGCACTTTTAGCCCTCTGTAGCCAATACTTGGCATACCCGGGATTATGCCCGGACATTGTCGAGCTCTCGGTTCGTTAAAAGGTCACTCAGAGGTATAAATTAACATGGTGACGCTTTTAATCCCTCCATCATGCAACTTTCACATATTTACAAAATTGAACCCTCTCGTCCAACAAATGACACGTATGAGAGTTAGGACTTCGCAAAGGATCACTCAGAGGCTTATTATAAGCATGTTGATTCCGATGTCACTCAGAGGCTGGGCATGTTGATATATCAGTCACTCAGAGGCCAAATTCAAAGCATGTTGACATATCAGTCACTCAGAGGCTGTTATTTATGCATGTTGACATCGGACCATCACTCAGAGGCTCGGATTGAGCATGTTGACGCCCTTAGTCCTTATTGGTCTTTAACAGACTTTATTTAAAATACAACACATGTCACTATATTATTGGACACGATTTTACAGGGTGTTACATCCTCACCCCCTTAAAAGAAATCTCGACCTCGAGATTTTATTCAAAAAGATGGGGGTACTTTTGTCGCATAGTGGACTCAACCTCCCATTTATACTCGGGACCTCTAAAAGCGTCCCACTTAACCTTTACTATAGGTATCATTTTTCTTCGGACCTTCTTAACCTGTCGATCCTCGATCGAAATTGGTTTCTCAACGAACCTCAGGTTTTCATCTATCTGCACATCTTTGTGCGACATTGCTAGCGACTCATCGGCTAGACATTTCTTAAGATTAGATATGTGGAATACATCATGGATTCCACTAAGCTCCTCTGGCAACCTGAGCTTATAAGCTACAGTGCCGACACGTTTGATTATCTCGAAGGGTCCTATATACCTAGGGCTTAATTTACCCTTCTTTCCAACGCACCACACCTTTCCAGGGTGATACTTTTAGCATGACTTTGTCCCATACTTGGAACTGAAGAGGTTTACGCCTCTTGTCAGCATAGCTTTTTTGCCTATCCCTGGCAGTTTTGAGACAATCACGGATTTGCACAATCTTTTCCGTGGTCTTTAGGACAATCTCAGGTCCTGATAGTTGGGCCTCCCCAACTTATGCCCAACATACAGGCGTTCTACATTTTCTCCCATACAAGGCCTCAAAAGGAGCAGCCTTAATGCTAGTATGATAGCTGTTATTGTAGGAGAATTCTATTAGGGGTAAGTGGTCGTCCCAACATCCACCTAAATCAATGACACATGCCCTTAGCATGTCTTCCAGAGCTCCTCTGGCAACCTGAGATTATAAGCTACAGTGCCGACACGTTTGATTATCTCGAAGGGTCCTATATACCTAGGGCTTAATTTACCCTTCTTTCCAAAACGCACCACACCTTTCCAGGATGATACTTTTAGCATGACTTTGTCCCATACTTGGAACTGAAGAGGTTTACGCCTCTTGTCAGCATAGCTTTTTTGCCTATCCCTGGCAGTTTTGAGACAATCACGGATTTGCACAATCTTTTCCGTGGTCTTTAGGACAATCTCAGGTCCTGATAGTTGGGCCTCCCCAACTTATGCCCAACATACAGGCGTTCTACATTTTCTCCCATACAAGGCCTCAAAAGGAGTAGCCTTAATGCTAGTATGATAGCTGTTATTGTAGGAGAATTCTATTAGGGGTAAGTGGTCGTCCCAACATCCACCCAAATCAATCACACATGCCCTTAGCATGTCTTCCAGAGTCTGAATAGTACACTCACTTTGACCAGCAGTCTGCGGATGGTAAGCCGTACTGAAATTTAATCGTGTGCCTAAGGATTGTTGGAAACTTTTCCAAAAGTGAGATGTGTATCTAGTATCTCTATCGGATACAATAGATATTGGCACACCGTGTAGGGACACTATCTTGTCCACATACAACTTAGCCAATTTATCTGAATTATACGTTTCTTTTATTGGCAAGAAGTGTGCTGACTTGGTTAGCCTATCCACTATAACCCAAATAGTGTCATTACCACTTTTGGTCTTAGGTAACTTGGTAATCAAATCCATCGCTACCATTTCCCATTTCCAAGTGGGAATTTCAAGTTGTTGTAGAAGTCCTGACGGTTTCTGATGTTCGGCCTTAACTTGCGAACACGTCAGACACTTGGCTACATGAGTGGCTATGGATTTCTTCAAACCCATCCACCAATAATTCTTCTTCAAGTCTTGATACATCTTGTGACACCCGGGTGAACAGAGTATCTTGAACTATGCGCTTCTTGGAGGATTAGATCTCTAAGTCCTCCAAAGATTGGAACCTAAATTCTATCATTAAATCTTAGGATTCCATCCTTTCCACGCGCTAACTGATCAACAGTTCCGCCTAATCCCTCATTAGGGATATTAGCCTCTAATAGGGCTTGTTTCTGCGCACCTAGTAGCTTTTCACTCAAGCTATTTCTGAGCTCAATGCTCTTAGCGTTTATCCTTATAGGTTTAACCTTTTCCTTGCGACTTAAGGCATCGGCAACTACATTTGCCTTGCCTGGAATAACGAATCTCGCAGTCATAATCATTAAGTGTTTCCATCCATCGGAGTTGTCACATGTTCAATTCTTTCTTATTGAGCAGATGTTGGAGACTTTTATGTTCTGTGTATATAACACACTTTGTGCCATACAAGTAATGTCTCCACAGTTTTAGTGCAAATACAACGGCACCCAATTCCAAATCGTGGGTGATGTAATTCTTTTCATGCACCTTTAATTGTTGCGATGCGTAGGCAATTACCTTGCCATTTTGCATTAGCACACAGCCTATACCGGTGTGTGATGCATCACAATAAACAACAAAATTTTCAATACCCTCAGGTAGAGATAACATAGGAGCATTGCTCAACTTGTGTTTAAGAATTTCAAAAGATTCTTGTTGCTTTGGACCCTAATTATACTTAATATTCTTACGGGTCAAGGAAGTTAATGGAGTGGCTATTCTTGAAAATGTCTCAATGAACCTCCTATAGTAACCAGCCAATCCCAAGAAACGACAAACTTCTGTTGGGGTCTTGGGCACTTCCCAATTCATTATGGCCTCAATTTTGGCGGGATCCACTTGGATACCACGCTCACTTACCATGTGTCCAAGAAATTGGACTTCTCTAAGCCAAAATTCGCATTTAGAGAACTTTGCATAAAGTTTCTCCTACCTTAATAATTCTAGGATGCACCGAAGATGTTTCTCATGATCATTTTGATTACGAGAATAGATAAGTATGTCGTCTATGAAGACAATGACAAACTTATCCAAATACGGTTTGCAGACTCTATTCATGAGATCCATGAATGCTGCTGGTGCATTTGTGAGCCCAAAAGGCATTACCAAAAACTCAAAATGACCATAGCGGGTTCTGAAGGCTGTCTTAGGAACATCCTCGCTCCTAACCTTTAGTTGATGATATCCCGATCTCAAATCTATCTTGGAAAAGTAGTTAGCCCCTTGAAGTTGGTCGAATAAATCATCGATCCTGGGCAGAGGATATCTATTCTTAATTCGTTAGTTTATTCAGCTCCCGATAGTCGATGCACATTCGCATTGATCCGTCTTTCTTCTTAACGAAGAGGATTGGGGCTCCCCAAGGCGAGGAACTAGGTTGTATAAAGCCTTTCCCTAGGAGTTCGTCTAGCTGCGTCCTCAATTCCTTCATCTCTGTAGGTGCTAGCCTATATGGAGCTCTAGCTACGGGTGCTGATCCTGGTATGATATCTATCTTAAACTCCACTTGCATGTCTGGAGGTAGGCCTGGTAATTCTTCAGGGAAAACATTGGGATACTCTGAGATAACTGGTTGATCTTCAAGGTTCGGCTTTAGTTCAT
Source organism: Scalesia atractyloides (assembly GCA_947069175.1). NCBI lineage: Eukaryota > Viridiplantae > Streptophyta > Magnoliopsida > Asterales > Asteraceae > Scalesia > Scalesia atractyloides. The sequence goes on from CAMTDV010001632.1 coordinate 31,409,269, forward strand.
TTATAGTAACTTGTGCCTATAAATGACACAGCCTCTTCTCAAACACTTGGATGCCTTAAATAATGACACCTTGTCCGGAAATCCATAGTGTGAGTCTCCAGGGATGGTGATCATTTCACCAGATGGGGTTTTGATTTCGATGAGCTTTTTATCACAGGTAATGCGGGCTTGGTTATGAGATAACCAATCCATGCCTAAGACAACATCGAACCCCGCCAATTTCATTGGCAAAAGAGAGATAGGGATGGAATGATTCTTAATGAATATAGAGCATCCATCAAGAATGGAAGACGCAATTTCTAAGGTTCCCTCGGCGAGTTCTATCTCATAAATTTTGTCTAGAGTTCTTAAAGGGTAAGTTTAATAGTTTACTAAACTTATGGTCAACAAATGATTTATCTGCACCCGAATCAAAAATAACTCTAGCAAAAATATCATTAATGGGGAAAGTACATGTTATGACGTGGTTGTCATTAACGGCCTCCCTGGCATTCATTTGAAAGGCACGTGCATTCCCTTTCTTTGCCTCTCCAGGTTTTGCATCATTACTTTTGGGTTTCTTGGGGCAATTATACGTTATATGCCCTTTTTCATTGCAGTTATAGCAAACTGCATCCTTAAGATCTTTACAATCTAAGGTCTTATGCCCCTTTCTCTTATAGATACCACATGGTTTGGTTTGTGGATTTATACGACACTGTCCCAGTGCCCATATTTACAATTCTTGCACAGAGGTTTGTTACTTGACGCGTTCTGGTTCTTCTTGAACCCGAAATATCCTTTCTTCTTAAATCCTTGGGAGTTATTATCCTCCCGTTTCCTTTTTCTGTCAGTTTCAACCCTAATTGACTTTTGTCTTACCAGATCTAGGGTGAGGGAAAGAGATAGGTCTACAGCAGACCTATAGGTATTAGGCTGTGCAGCCTTTTACCATGCCCTTTATCTCGGGCGCCAACCCATTTATGAAACGCACAACGCGTTTGGATTCGGGGGTGATCAAATAGGATACTAACCTAGATAGGGAGTTGAAATCGGAGACGTACATCCGACAGTCTAGGTTTTTCATTGATAGAGACAAGAAGTCTGTCTCTAGCTTCTCCACCTCATGGGTTGGGCAGTAAGTTTCCTTTACCAAATCAAGAAACTTGGACCATCCCAAATTGTACAGGTGTACCTTACCTGTTGATTGAATCACGGCCTTCCACCATGTTAGGGCATCGCCCTTGAAGGATTGTGATACGTACTTGACCATATCCTTATCAGCACAGTTGTTGATATCTACTATCGTCTCCATCTCGTCTAGCCACTTTAGGGTTCTACAGCTCCTTTTTCTCCGTTAAAGTCTCGAGGTTTACAAGAGACAAAATACTTATAGTTACATCCGTCCTTAACAGAACGGGACCTTTCAGTAAGATCCATTTTCTTTGCCCTCTTCGCGTTTGAAGAGTGAACGGAGCTCTCCTTATGAGCTGAAGATGGTGGAATAGATAAGGGTCTAGAGCGAGTGGCACTCGGCTCTCTTAGTTTTTCTATGGCCTTAATCATGGCCCTTTCCACAGCCGCATCAATGCGAGCTTGAAAATTTTCATCATCTATATTTTTGTTTTCAGCTTTGTTAGATTCAACATTTATGTGGCTACTTTGTGCTTCGTTTGAGTTAGCCATCTTTAAGTCT